>CM060981.1:121986579-123215151 GCA_030765065.1 Deroplatys truncata
TTTTCAAGTGTAATCTTGGCTTTTGATGCATAAAACAGCTTCGACTTGACTTAAGTCTAGCATTTGCTTTGGAGCCAGCTAGCTGCCTAGCTTTAGCTTGAATTTTCCAGCAACGACTTGACTTTAAGTGCAAATCCGATGCATAAAACAAGCGAAAGCTTCACTTCCTCTAGATTAATCTTGACTTTTTTCAAGCTACCTCAGTAGGTGATTTGATTCATACAAGAGAAGTCTTAAGAGTTGTTTTATCACACAAAATGGCACAGTTCATGAATATCCGTCAAAGAAAAGTGTATCAAGCGAAGCGACAGTGCAGAGAATGTGTGTACAAGTCATTTTATAGGTTCAATGAGGACAATTGATGGCAATCTTAAACTTTATACATACAAATGCAAATGGTTATCCAGCGCTGAGTGAAATATAAATAAATACCATCTGTAGTGTTTAACATGCTTATCAGATATAGTTACAGGTTCTGAATAAAATTTGATCCCTGTACTTCTATTACTGGAAGCACGCTCTGTTTGTTTAATATCTCCTCCTGCTGCATGCGTATCAGTTTTAATTGTTCTAAGAGTACCAATCTTTGCAGTTCATGCGTAGTCAGGTGTTTTGTTTCAGGGGTCTCAGGTAATTTAGATTTATTTGATTGCGTACCCTTTTCATTAGCGTTCTTATTGGGATTTAGGGCAATGCTCTCATTATTTGTAGTTCCAGATTCAACTTCAACTTGCTCCATTGCATCATTTGGTAGCTGTTCTTCCAAACCTTCCCCACCCACAGCACATCCACGTAAACAGTAAACAAAAAACCAAATAAACTAGCCGTAAGGGAGTCAAAAGGACAACTAGTTTATTTAGTTAGTGATATATTATACTGTTTGGATTTGATGACGCTGTAAGGTATTGCATTACTTTCCTGGAAATACATTGTCGCTCAGCTGTGGCCTAATTATTGCTGACTGCTCTGCTGCCAGTGCTACAAGGTCGTGTTTACAGATTAAGCTGATCCCCATTTTATTAGTAAGCCCCGGATTTTTAGGTTCTAAAAGGTTAAAATTAGGTTCTATGTATCAGTGTATTAGGATTTTATAGGATCTTATATGTTGAATTTAGGAATTTATAAGATCCTTGGTATATATATATATATATATATATATATATATTATATTCATGCAAATCACTGGGCACTTTGTTTAACTAGAGGAGCCACAATAGAAAAGAAAGATTTTCCAATAAAACTTATATAAATGGTAAACTCAGCAACGTCCAGTTGTTAACCAGAAATAAAGGCAACTAAAATAAGCAATTTTAGTGTTGTTTACATGAAAGTCATGTGTAAACCCGTTTGTAAACTGTCTTGAAGAACCTGATAAAATTCATAATGAAGCAAAAAAAGAATTTGAAACTGTCCTTTTTTGCCAAAGTATATCATATTGTTACGTACTTTATCATTCGCTGTAATTTTCCGATATATTTATATTTTATAGCAGTTACGTATAACATGTATCACATTACAGAATACGTTTTAAATTGCATTTGATACTATAAACCAAAGCAAAAAAAAAAAAAATTACACAGAAACTTCTAAATAATTGGCTCCTGAGATCGACTTGCATTCTTACCTGGAATCCTACCAATGGTTGGGTTACTTTCGCCATCAAGCAGCTGCAGAAATTCTTCTTCTCACCTTTTTAACCTTATTTTCTGATTTCCCGTGGCCTTATGGTCAGTTTTTCTTTTTAATTCAGTCTTCATATTCTGAATCTTTTTCTGCACCTGCTGTGGAGTGAATTTTCTGCCTAAAATTTCTTCCAGTTTGATGCAGGTGGTTTGCAAAGCGTTCACTTTCTCTTCTTTGATGCTCGGGATTTGCGATTTATTCAACAGTATTGGAAACTGCTTAAGAATTGCTAGAAAGGTATTCTGAATATTCACTTCGTCTACCATTACGCATATAACTTCGATATAGGTTAGGTACCGTATTCGCAAAACACTTCTGTACTCGCCACACGAGACAACAGTTATGAGCCGCATTTGGCAGACGACAGCTGCGCGCGCAACGTAATTCAAGCGTTTGCTGGAAAAACGTCTAGCGAAAGCTTGCTAGATTAAGATTCTTTTTATGCATGAGTTGAACAAGCCAAAGCTTAATCTTGTAGAGTAATCTTAAAGCTTTCGCTTTAACTTAAAGACTAATCTTCAAGACAAAGCTTGGATTTTATGCATTCCACCCTGTATATCTTGAATTTTCTGCGAATAATCTCTGAAGTCCTCTTCATTCTAAATGACTTATACATAATTGGTAAACCGTAAGAGATAGACAAAATCTTACAACACCCCCCTCCCCTAAAAAAATGTAGCTCTCATTAAAGCACACAATTTATGTCAAATACATTTTGCTTTTTTGACGTATCCATTTCCAAGATATTCCATCTTATTTATTTGAATTTTCAAATGCTTATACTTTTCTCAAATGGAAAGTCGCTTTTCTTTCTTTCTTTTTCTCTTTCTTTCTTTCTTTCCTCCCCCCTCCCCCCTCCTGGTCATGCAAAGAGATCGGAATTTTAAACCTATGACATAGCGACCAGCTCTTTAGAAGTTTGACATCGCTTAAGCTTACTGTAAGGGCACTAATAGCCTAGCAGTTGAGCGCACTTAAACACAAATCATCATGCTTACTGCATTCCCCTATTCCCATTGTATCTACTAGGAAATACGCAATAAAACTATTTCTACAAATGATTCTCTCGATTAACATGAAGTAGATTGAAGAATAAGCTTTTGTAAGAAGAGCTTTTTGAAGAATAGGTAGAGAAAGCTATGTGATCGTAACACATCGGATTTGTTTGTTTGTTATTGTACAGCTTGTGCAAAGAGCATGGGATTTTAAAGCCATACATAGCGACATGCTCTTTAAACATGTGGCCGTAGCTCTACCTACTGTATCCTACAACGAGATGAGATGAGAAGTAAATTGAAATTATCTGGATTATCAAGAAATAGATAGAAGAAAAGTTTTTGTAAGATAGTTTGTAAAAGAGTGAGTAGAAAAGCCATATGAGTGGAACGCAAGATCTTTAAAAACGTGACCCATAGCCGCATAAGCACGACTTGGGCACTTTGGGGAGTTTGAAGTTCGATAACGCTTCGGATATGATGATTATGCCAAGAAAAGTCAACCACCAACCGACCAACGAAAACGTCTCATCGTGCGTCAAAGCATAAAAGGAGTTCAAGTTGTCAATATCCTACTTAATGCAGGACCTAAAATAGCGGTGCAAATAGCTGAGGTTGTGTTAGCAAATACATGATGCTCTTGTTGAGTTGGTGGAGCTTTCTTGACAAAGTCTGAAAACGCATCTATTATATATCCGAAGCATTGTTAAATCACGTGTTTCCGAACATGGATCTCCTGCACCACATGGTAGGTGTTATTAGTGTTGTTTTGAGTTAGCCGTATTACATTTTTACTTTCTCTACTACGTATAATAAACGGGAAGTATGGCATTCCACCCAAAAATTGGATGTCGAGATTTCACAAGAAATATATGTTTTGAGGCCCCCTGAACCTCAAAAAAGCATTTTTAGAAAAATGTCCGCGCGTGCGTGTGTATCTGTGTCTGTAAAAACAGAAATAAAAAAACTGAAAACCTACAGGAGTTTAAAAGAATGGCAAAGTATTGAACAATTCGAGCCATTAATAACGGATATCTCAGAAATGGTTTACGCCACAGAAAAAGTTATTTGAAATAAATTGTGTGTTTTAAAGATATCTACATTTTTGTTTGTGTAGTACATTTTCGTGTTTGCTTAAGCCTTACCAGTTGTACAAAATGATACGAAATTCCTGTTCCCAGAAAGTTGAAGATATGCATTTTATTTGTCATGTAAATATCTTAAATGTATGGTATTTCAATCAAAATCATTAGAGCCATGTTTAGAAAATAAAATACTTCGAAAAATATTCCATTAAAGGGTAATTAGGAGTGGGGAGATTTTCTTAAACCTTCCTGTATCATCTTTTGGTATTTATCCGGCTTTTTGGTTTTGAGTTATGCTGTTCTCTCTCTCACTCTCTCACTCTCTCTCTCTCTCTCTCTCTCTCTCTCACACACACACACACACACACACACAAGGACCTTTTTCTAAACATGCTTTTTCATTCAAGGGGCCTCAAAACACGTATTTCCAGTAAAATCTCGATATCGAATTTTTGGCCGGAATGCAATACCTTCTCTATTTATGTAAGTGGTAGAGAAAGTAATAACTAATAGTAATGTGAACGTAACAAAGAATTGTTTTCTTTGTTTTGTTAAGTAGAACTACTACGGCGAGATTCCGAAAGTTCATATTACGGCTTATGTGTCGTCGAATGGCTGATGTCTTTGTGCTGGTTTCAATTTTTATTTTTTGTTTGTCTCTTTATTTTATTAAGAAACTAGGAACTTGTATTTTCGTCGCTGCTTGTTTTATCTTTTCAATTTAATGGCTGACTGCTTCAGTTCCTTTTTAGCGTTTTCTGCACCGCTTTTCATGAATAATCCAGCGGAACCGTTTACAGAGATTTAGAGCCGTTTTATTGTTATAAAGCTGGGCCTTTATGGGTGCCGAGATTGGACTACTAAACCTTATAGGCCCTCTACATATGCTTAGAGCTCGACAGCGCATTCAAAGGCTTTGCCCCGAGGCTTTGCTGTTCAAGCTATCATTAAAAACTGCTTGTTGTTTATCGATTAAAAAAGCGGCTTCCTCTGCAAAGCATCAGACGCTCCAGTGGAACAAACAAAAAGGTGTTGGGAAAAGTCCAAAAGCAATACTGTTTTGACAGTTCCGAACATACTTTATTTTAAACTTCACAGCATTTGTTTTTGAATGAGTTTATTTTTATAGTATTAATTATATGATTTATGCAATCCTAACATTATAAACGGATTGCTAGTGCACAAGTGGCTCAATATGGCACACGTGCCAGTAGCAATGACGCATTTCCTACAGAAATTACGTAATACCGATATTCCAAGTTGCCGTGGCTTATGCAGAGAAGATGAAACCTTTTTTGTGATATTCTTTTCTCTGAGCATCGAAGATCCAAATCCATTGTACAGAATTAAGTATAGAATAATTAAGATTGAATTTATAATTACTTGCCACGTTCTGCTGATAATAGAGCGTAAAACCCGCCAACTTCCCTCTCAGGAAGCGATTGCATTGCCTATTTGCTCATCACGCCAGGTAGTAACAATTGCAACACAAAGAGGGAAGCTAACGTCTCGTTTACAAACATATGAAGACGCTCTCACTTATGTCAGTTAAGGGTGTCGAATTATTTCATGATTCCTTTTCTTTTCTACAGTTTATACAGCTAAGATTGCTTACAATGTTATATCCAACTCGTGGATAATCTTATGTGACAATGGGGAAAATTATCGCATGAGCAACAGTGAATGCGGCAAACATTCACTCAAGATTATCCACTTGTTGCATAAATGACTATTTTAGAAAAATATACGTTCGGTTTGAACAGTTGTTGAAGTGTGTGTATAATTTAAAGTACAAATAGTTTCATATAGGATGCTGAAAACTTTACACCTGCAGGGATTTCGCTATTAGAATGTTTGTATGTTTGATTACGTTGGCAGAAGGTCATTTATTTTTTATTGGAAATTGTGTACCGAATCTGTTTCACCAATTAATCTTTATATGTTAAGAAATTAGTTAAATATAACTGTGTTCACAGAAATCACCTACTCGTAGAACCAGCAGTGGCGCAAGTAACATTGAAAAGTAAAGACAGATATAACATGGAAAAGTAAATTAGATTTCAAATGGATGTTTATTCTTCACACAAGATTTGCAAAAGAGCCGTTAACAGATTTCTGTCAACTACAAAACCATTTTGTTTCAACATTTGATTAATCAGCTGAAGTTTCTCAATTGATGTTTTTCTCCTGGGCCTAAAACGCAACTTATTCTAATAAAAGTTTTCTGTTCTACGATGAAGATGTGAAATATCTTAAATACAAGTTACAGAAGCTATAATATATATTATTTAATTCAAAGGCTAATGTGCATTTTTTACCTCGTAAATCATTCCAAATAATCGCCTCTGTCGTTTGCACAGCGTTTACACCTTAATCTGCATGGCCAGTCTTCTGTTGCAGCACGGATGACATCTAGAAGTATTTGCTGTGCTGCTTTTATGAGATCTCGCTTTAGATGATCCAAACTGCAGTGCGGTTTAGTATAGCCCTCACTCTCCAAGATATCCCAAGTCCTATGTCCAGTGGATTCAGGTCTGAGCTACCAGAGGGCCAATCTTCTGCTTCATTGAATTCCGGAACGTTGTCCCTTAGCCATGCTTGTGTTGTTCTAGCCTTGTGAGCTGGAGCTGAGTCTTGTTGATGCCATTGAAGAGTGAGGTGTTCAAGGGCCTCACAGATGTCTCTAAGTTGCCCTTTGATACTGTTTGGCTCCTGTTTTAATTCCTTGTTTACATAAATGGAGAAATGATGTTCCCTGTTGCGACACACCCCACCAAACCATTACTGATGTTGGATGATGCCCTCTGTGAACCAGGGGGACTCTGAGCTCCGTGCATATATTTCATCATTTTGCTTGTTGTATTTCTCCTCCATAGTGAAAATGTTCTCATCTGGAAGAGGAAATTTTCATGACCACTCTTACCATATCACTGTAACAACCTCTTTGATCGCTCGTGCCTGATCCTCGTTAGCTTCGAGGCTAACAAAATTAAATGCGCCACTAAATGTCGATAAGCTTTCATATGAAGGTCTTTTCTAATAATCCTAGAAAGGGATCTGGTGGGCACATCTAGCCATGATGCATTGCTTTCGAGTGGATTTCGGCGTATTCGTTCTCTTACTGCTTTGACCACTCTTGAAGTCCTGATGGTACGCGATAAGTCTTTAGTAAAGGAACATTCACTGAATCTCGGTAAACAAACTTTAATGAAATGCTTAATTGTTTTAACAACTTGAAAGTGCCATAAGGCTTCTTACCACACTTAAAAAGAGCAAATCATTGCATGCTATTCTGTTTTCATGTACACCCTATTCCACATTTGTTGGTTGGTGCAGGAAATTACACAAAACACATATGTTTAGAGAAATAACTCAATTGTCAAGGTAAAGTAAGAATAACATCATTATTTCTGTATAAGTTTTAGTGCCACCAACATAAAAGACAGAATTTATGGCAGACCTAGGTATGATAATTCGGTTATCCTTTAGTATCAGAACATCTTCTGCGCAAATAATTTAAAAATATGGCATTTCTGAAGAAAAAAATTGCTGTTTGAGATTATTGCAAATAGTCTCAAACATTTCAAAAAAATAATAACAGAAACACCTTCTCGGGTGGCAATATTTGCGCCATTGAAGGGATATTTTCTGAGGCATAAAAAGTAGTCATTAAATTTTATTTGTTAAAGTGTTCTTTGTTTTATGCAAGATTTCCGCAAAAATAAGGGGAAATTTCCGTTGTGACTTCATTGTTCATGCACAAACGCGTGGGCAGGCAAACGTGTCATTCTTTTGTGTCTGCGCGGGTATTCCCCTAAGCATAAGAACCAGGCGAACGGAGCGAGCAGCCGTTAATACTCGTAAGTTTAACACCCAGCCAATAGAAGAAGGATGCCTAGCGGAAAGCGAAGTAACCAGTTATAGTGTAGGAAGATTCGACTCCGAGTAAATTATCGCGAAGGCTGTCAGCGTAGGGAATACTTATTAGCGAGATTCGGGACTCTCTCTGATAATTTCGCTGCTTTGAAGAAGCTTGTGATGCGAGAAAATATGAGAAGCGGTTACGAGTTATTTGCCGAAGTTAGTGCGAAATAAAGAAAATCAAGTTTCAGTTATCTGCTCTTTATTGATAAGAACTTATTGCATCACTAGCGCATGCAGATAAGCGACGATCAATACTATTCGCGAAGGAACTAAATCAGAGAAAGTACACTAATTAAATTTGCGCATCTAAAGATCGGTCAAGCACGCAGTCGGAAGGTAATTAGCGCTGAGGCAAAATAAATAAAACTAGTGCAGCCTGAGAACAGTAAATATGTATATAGTCAGTTTACACCCAAGACGTGTGCCTTGCTACCCACGCGAGTGAATCTTGCAGGAACAAAGTGCCGGAATCGGTGTTATTTCTTCAAATGTTCTGACAACCACCTGTGACCCCAATTTCCTACCCACGCCCAAGCTTCTCCATTCACAGCCAAGGATAATTTCGACGAGGACGGACCCTGGGATCAACGCTTCCATGTCCAAGATTACGAGGAGGTCAAGAGAACCTCTAGAACCAGACGTATAAAGAGCGCCAAAGAAAATCTCACTACATCTCGCGTCTGTGTCACATTATTTATCGTTGTACGTGGCCTTGCGAAGCCATGGCCATTTCATTGGTTGCTTTAGGCCACGGTGCAAGGGTACGCCACTCTTCTGCTAGACA
Source organism: Deroplatys truncata (assembly GCA_030765065.1). Taxonomy (NCBI): domain Eukaryota; kingdom Metazoa; phylum Arthropoda; class Insecta; order Mantodea; family Mantidae; genus Deroplatys; species Deroplatys truncata. Next base: position 121,995,051 of record CM060981.1, read on the forward strand.
GTTACTCCAATAACCACTACAAAGTGGTGTAGAAACGAAATATATGTTTACGCTCTCTATCGTATTGGCTAAAAGAGAAAGGTAGAGTGAGTTCATTCAGTGTCATACAGACCTCTTATCGTGATTGGTAGCCCATACCTTATCGACTAGTGCAGGACGCGCCTTTGAAAGGGATAAAAGCTAAGGGGAAAACTTGATGAGCGTCCAGGTTAGCGAAATGTAGAACGTGTAGTGTGAAAAGATTTTCAGGGGGGTGCAATTTAAAGCTTGAATGGTATTCATTAAATACATAGCAAGGCAGCACTTTATAACAAAAAATAAACAGAAGTGTATTCTCGCAGTGATATCAATGCTTGTTGCTGCATAAAAGCAAGCATGACTAAATAATAAATAAATAAAGCAGCATGCTTTCCCTCTAATTCAAACTATACTTGGTTAATATAACTTTACTAACACATTGCTGCTCACAGGAATACAACAGAATTATAGGCAAAAGTATAAACCAATTTTATTGCCATAATATGTATGTCATATTCGGTAAACCATATACATATACACATTTATCTCTGGTTTCTAAACATGATCAGTGAATTATAACAAAAGAGGAATTTGCATTTAGTAAACGAATATCACGAGGAGTGCCCACTTTCTGACGAGTATGTAGACCGTCTTCACCAGTTTTCTGGAATATTTTAATCCAGTAATTTACTATAAAAACACTTCTATGCACTGCCATTGCAGTTGCTGTAACAGTGCGACCAGCCTCCCACATACCCACGATACGTCCACGAATAATTTCGCAGTATACGGCATCACTGGTTCTGAGACAATAAACATGTTTTGGTTTCAATAACGCCAGAAAAGGCAACGGCATCAACCTCCCCTCTTTTCCCCTTTATTGCTGTGTTATCAAGCCACACGCTCTGCGATAGGTAACGTGAAGGACACGCCTCAAAAGATCCCAGAAAACGATACAAAATCCGCCGAAGGTTTTCTTTGGCGCTCTGTGTACAACACAACCACTCATCGACGACGTCGCAAAAACGCTAGACCATGCACGAGTGAAATGATTAGTTTCAATAAACAAAACTTAAGAGTCAGTATGCTCGGCTTCCGAAAGAATACAGTGATATAAGTGGGACAATATAGGTTATAAACACACAAGAATATCACACGATTTTTAAAAGTAGGAATCAGTTTTTATTTCCAATATAAAGGATGCTTATATATTCTGAAATACTCATATTTTTATTACAAGAATTGTGAAGGTCGGCCATATTATTAAAATGTACAATAATACTTTTGCCAACTTTTGTTGCTAGTTAGTTTCAAATGGGATATATTATTGTAGGAATAAAATACTATAGTAAACCAATGCTTTTAAAGATCCTTTAAATCAAATTTGGACTGAATTTTATTCTTGCTAGGAAGCAGGACCTTTGTTTTGTTTTACTTACGTTATGCTTTTTAAAAATGATCCATCACTAAATACCGAATAACGCAGCATTACTGTCTAAAGTAATATCCAGAGTGGTTTCCCAGCAATTTCACGGGCGCAAGGGAAGTTAGTAAAGAGACGAATGTTATTTCCTAAACATATTTCATAAACAGAATTTCTTAAAATGCATTAGCGTTTACAGTGCTATTTAATTTAGTGTGCTAGTAGTTTATTTCATACACAGACAGAGCTTTTCGTTTATATTAGTGTGTTTACAAACAAGCAACATAGAGGATCAGGTGCGATAATTTCAATGAAATTGCATCCGCGGCCGTATAAACGATGTGCTGGCTAGATGTCTTTGATCGAATCCCGGCTGGTTTTAGGAATTTTTCTAAATAGGTAAATTATTCCTTACTCTCTATAGTTCTAGAAGTTCGGGATGCGAAGTTGAATGGAGTGAATTTCACAGGAATAAATATAAAAACAAGCTAATAATTCAAGTCAAGCAAGTTAACATCAAGCGATTGTTTTAATGGTATGATTAAAGTAGCTAAAATGGGCATATAAACGAAATATATATATATATATATATATATAATAGGTCTTTCAACAAGAGTGTCCTATCTTTAACATGTGATAGCTGCAGTTGTTATTGAGTTGCAGCAGTCAGTTTTTTCACGTGGTTACAGTTGTTATTGACAAATAGCCATTGAACGTTACAGCATTCAGCAACGCGTAGAAATTGTGAAAATTTATTATCAAAATGGATCATCTGTTCGCCAAACCTTCCGTGTATTGCGTGAAGTTTACGGTGTGCATAATCGTCCCTGCGAGAGAACGATTCGGCGTTTGATCGATAAATTTGAAAGCAAGGGTTCTGTCAGCGATCAAACAATGCCTGTACGTAATCGACGTAAGCGCTCCAACGAAAACATAGGCGCCGTTCGTGAGAGTGTACGCGAGAAGGGAAACAAATCAATTGCTCGTCGAGCGCAAGAATTACGGCTTTCGCCGACCACAACTTGGCGAATTCTGCATCTGGACTTGAAGTTTCACGCTTACTCAAGAACTAAAGCCCAACGACCATGTCGCGCCGTGTATTCGCTGACTGGGCTATGGAGCAATTGGAAGCTGACCCGGATTTTTGTCGAAAAATCATCTTCAGCGACGAATTTTGTTTGTTGTGTTAACAAACAAAATTGCCGCTATTAAAGCAATCACAATCCAATACAGATTCAAGAACGACCACTTTATCCACAAAAGGTTACTGTGTGGTGTGGATTTTGGTATGGTGGAATCATTGGTCCATATTTTTTCCAAGATGAAGATGGAGAAGCTCTAACTGTCAATGGAGAAAGATACCGGGCTCTTATAAGGGACTATTTTTGGCCTCAATTGGATGGTATGGATCTCAGAAACATCTGGTTCCAGCAAGATGGTGCCACATGTCATACTGCTCTCGAAACAATCTATCTTTTGAAGGAGAAGTTCAGAGGTTTCATCATTTCCCGTGGTGGTGATGTTAACTGGCCCCCGAGGTCATGTGATCTAACGCAGTTGGGTTACTTCTTGTGGGGTTATGTTAAATCTCGAGTTTATGCCAACAAGCCAGAAACAGAAATAATCTTATGAATAACATCATGCGTGTTATTCGTGAAGTTGGACCTAATTTACGTTCTTCTGTCATTGAAAATTGGGTCAACCGTATACGCGCAACCCAACGAAGTCGCGGTGATCACTTAACTGATGTTCTCTTCCACACGTAATGACATTAATTATGTTCCAAAATAAAAAAAGAAATAAACCTCTATCATTTATAGTACGTGTTTTATTTAAGTTCAAAAATGGGACACTCTTGTTGAAAAAGCCTCTATATATATGTATATATATATAGTGGTAAATGCCCTAAATGACGTTAAAGCCGCTCTTATATTGGATTATAAATATCAAATGTCCAGTATTCTTCATTTTTCATTTATTTATAGAACACTGTTGAACAAGGACACACGCTGATTGGCATGCGACTTCAGCTAGGCAAGGAACCAACAAAGGAGTATCAAACGGATTCAACTTAGTATTGTCAGTTTTTGGCGTTTTTGAGCAATTGTTAAGGAGGCACTCAATATAGAGGAAAGGAATAAGAGAGGAACAGCTTTTCAGTAACGTCGCAACAGCCGGAAATATTTACACAAAGGTTCCTGTGGTTAGTGGGGTGAGGTAAAGGTAAGATATGGTTTTTCTGCTGAATGGAAGTTATATAAACTACTAGCAGAAATGCGCCTCCCCAGCTCTGCTTATGCTATTGCATCAGAGATTATTTCTCTCTCTCTCTCTCTCTCTCTCTCTCTCCTACAGCTTTGCATACTCCATCTTACCTCCCTTCTTTCCCTCATTTTTCACTCTTCAAAACCGCCCTCACCCCTTCTTTTCCTTCTGTCTGTAAAACTTATAATTTGTGATGTTTTGACAAGCGGTAATAAAACTGCCGCCTCTGGTTGTTTATATATATCGAATCCCCAACTTCTTGAAGTTATATCTCATAGTTATAATGTTAATTGATTAAATGTTGATTGTATGTTGCAGATGTTTCAGGGCTGGTACAAATTTAATTAATCATTTACGAGTTGGTGGCTCTGTACATACATGTATACACAGTAAAGCACAGTATATAGTACAGGTGTAAAATACTGCAGACGGGAGCGGAATTCAACTCGGAATCTCTTCCTTAGAAAACCTCCGCCCTAACCACTCGTACACAAAGCATAATTGCGGATATGTAGGTCAAAGCAGCCATCTAATATATAATCTTCAGATACCTATATGATTAATGACGGGCGGGGACGAATTATTATTATTATTATTATTATTATTATTATTCCATAATGCTTTACGTTAGCTTTCATATTAAAATATTATAATACAATTATGAAGTGTACAATTAATAATACAGAAACAACATGTCGGTTGCATGAACGTAACAATAAAGCTAAATACACTTGCCCCGTACGCGCTTATAGTGTTGGCAAACCCAAAATGCTTTTAAATAACATGAGACAGAAGCAAGTAGTCCTACGTAATGTACTGATAGAACAGTAGAGCTATTTTACCATCTCTAATGTCATTTGAGTTGCCTACTCGAACAAAGTGGACGGCGATTCAGTAACACCGCATCTCTCTCTGGTGTCTGTTTATATACTCGTATGTCTTATGAGAACATCGGTCTATGATCACTGATTGTATAGAGATAAATTTGACTTATTTATTGTTCTTATGCTGTCTGTGTTCGACCACCGTAAAGACCTGTTATAACTTATTGTTAGGAGTGGTAATTTTTAGCATTTTGAAATCAGAAATTTCGCGTTTTCATGTGTACTTTTAGCATTTTATAACGTTTATGAATTTACTATTTTGTAGCATTTTGAAGAAAAAGCATATAATTCAGTTAATTGTGATAAGTTGCCTTTTATAATATTTAACATTGATGTTGGAATTAAAATCATATTATTAAGGGGTTGATAGTGAGGTAAAAATTAATAAATACATTTTTCAATTTATTTTGAACTAAAATGGCTTAAAGCAACACAAAGTAGAAAAGGAATAGGTCAAATTAATACAGGCCGAACCATAACAGAAAAAAAGAGAGAAATGATAGTGATGCAAACCGAGAATAATATAAAGGAAAAATTAACTGAAGTGCATGAAAGTCATGCAAGTTGTACTGTTGAATGAAATCGTAAAACATACTGTTCTGTGATCGTGTTCTCCTTTCATTTATAATTGAATTGTGATAACTAAAATACACTACGTGATCAAAAGTATCCGGACACCTGGCTGAAAATGACGTACAAGTTCGTGGCGCCCTCCATCGGTAATGCTGGAAGTCAATATGGTGTTGGCCCACCCTTAGCCTTGATGGCAGCGTTCACTCTCGCAGGCATACTTTCAATCAGGTGCTGGAAGGTTTCTTGGGGAATGGCAGCCCATTCTTCACGGAGTGCGGAACTGAGGAGAGGTATCGATGTAGGTCGGTGAGGCCTGGCGTTCCAAAAATCCCAAAGGTGTTCTATTGGATTCAAGTCAAGACTTTGTGCAGGCCAGTCCATTACAGGGATGTTATTGTCGTGTAACCACTCCGCCACAGCCCGTGTAGTATGAACAGGTGCTCGATCGTGTTGAAAGATGCAATCGCCATCCCCGAATTGCTCTTCAACAGTGGGAAGCAAGAAGGTGCTTAAAATATCAATGTAGGTCTGCGCTGTGATCGTGCCACGCAAAACAATAAGAGGTGCAAGCCCTCCAGGAAAAACACGACCACAGCATAACACCACCACCTCCGAATTTCACTGTTGACACTGCACACGCTGGCAGATGACGTTCACCGGGCATTCGCCATACGCACATCCTGCCATCGGATCGCCACATTGTGTACCGTGATTCGTCACTCCACACAGCGTTTTGCCACTGTTCAATCGTGTAATGTTGACGCTCCTTACACCAAGCGAGACGTCGTTTGGCATTTTCCTGTGTGATGTGTGGCTTATTAGCAGCCGCTCGACCATGGAATCCAAGGTTTCTCACCTCACGCCTAACTGTCATAGTACTTGGAGTAGATCCTGAGGCAGTTTGGAATTCCTGTGTAATGGTCTGGATAGATGTCTGCCTATTACTCTTTACGACCCTCTTCAAATTTCGGCGGTCTCTTGTCAGTCAACAGACGAGGTCGGCCTGTACGCTTTTGTGCTGTACATGTCCCTTCACGTTTCCACTTCACTATCACATCAGAAACAGTGGACCTAGGGATGTTTAGGAGTGTGGAAATCTCGCGTACAGACTTCTGACACAAGTGTCACCCAATCACCTGACCACGTTCGAAGTACGTGAGTTCCATGGAGCGCCCCATTCTGCTGTTTCACGATGTCTAAAGATTACTGAGGTCGCGGATAATGAGTACTAGGCAGTAGGTGGCAGCGCAATGCACCTAAGTTGAAAAACGTATGTTTGTGGGGGTGTCCGGATACTTTTGATCACATAGTGTATGTTTGAGCATTTATGCAGAAGTGCTTGGGCAAAATGTTTGATTTTAACGGGAGTCTGCATAGTTTGTAACAGCTGTGAATTAAAATATTCCTCTCAACATACCCCTCAACAAAGCTAGTCATTTAAGAATCCGAAAAATGCCATCTTTCTTTTACTTACAGTTAATCTTTCAAATCTATTGACCATACTCCACCAGCACTGTTAGGATTAAAAAGCTTAGCAACCTTTTGTCGAATTTTCCACCATGTGACTGCACAGCTTTTGTTGCACTTAAGCACAAACTCCAGTAAACAGGTTTTTCTTTCATTGTTTATCATTTTTCTTTTTGCATTTTCATTTGAAAGAGTCCATGAATTGCAAAGTATATGTGGATTCCATGTATTCAATGTATATGTGGATAACCATCTTCCAAGCACCTTTTAGCACCCTGGCTAAGGTTAGGAACTCATCCCACAACTTATGTGCAAAAGGGTAGAAATAGCTCCCCAGCTTCGTAATGAATTAACTGTAACTGAGACCTAACAATATGCTTAAAATGATTACATTGCCATTAGGATCAGAGCTGTGATTTTTTCCATGCCTCCAAAAATCCAAATTTTAAACGCGGTTAATTTGTTTTAAATGTCATAATGCAATGAGTAAAAATTATTAATCATACAAATTTCACCGAAGAAAGGAAACTGCTTCCTCTTTCACATTACCATTCTGCCTTCCAGAACGGTGACAAGTGCGTCATTTAATTCCAAGAGTGCACAGACTCCACCGTTAAAGTTTCCAGAAGAAAGGAGAAAAGGTTTTATTTGGAAGAAAAAAAATTTTGGTCTTAGCATTTATATCGCATTTTAGTCTAATTTTCCATTTTGAGCCAATTTCGCATTTTATCGCGTATTCAGAACACATTGAAAATTGATTTACAGGTGATGAAAAATAAAAATACAAGCGTATCAGCCTTTATTTACCATTTCGCGTTCGCATGCCTACTTATAGTGAATGAAGTACACGATTGTGTTGCATCTTTTGTGTTATTTTATATCAGTAAACAACATTTTATTTAGCTGTTACCCCATTGAGATAAGTTTTGCTTTCACTCGTCTTAATGAAAGAAGGAATATTACGGAACGGAATATGAAATTCTAAATTAGACAGTCTTCGTAACATTTGGTCGCAATCCATGCAACTGTGTGTATTCATGTTCGGTATAAACATAAATCACCAGGCTTTGAATTCTATTTACACATAGATTTAGTACGAGTAGTATATCGTAGGTATTGATGCAGTTAAGAGTAAAACAGGGTCACTTTACTAGAAAACAATTTTAATTGCAACCTATTGTAATAATCAAACATTACATGTGATTTCAATGGATGCGCTTACGATTAATTTTATGCATAACAGAAGTAATTAACAGTTATTGATAAAATAATCCCATTGGTGCATTCTCCAATTCTGCAGTTTGTGCATTAATAAATCCCTGTACACTACAAGAGTCTACTAACTAACAGTTTGTTGGCTAAGCTAGTCCTTGAGATATTACCAAGTGTTGGCTATTTTCGTCTGAAACTAATTTTAGCTTTAAAATGCATTGATTTTGAGGTGCCTTATCCACGAATTATAGACCCCGCCCGAACCGTCGTTAAACTGTAATGAATTGATTGGATTGGGGCTTCAGACGAATTTGCATATAGAAGGCCATCAGCAGAAAGTGGCTTGTAGTGTTGAGGGATACAGCTACAGGAACGATGATATCATGTCGAACATTTATTAGGGCGAGCCACGAAATGACTATACATGGTTCACTTCCTCTCCACGGAGCTTAGCAAGACTTTTTCTAAAGCATCTCCCCAGTTGTTTAATTACTTTTAACTCCACCAGTGCTTGTATTAAAGCGCTTTAACTCTTTCCTCGAGTTCCTTCAGTTTTCCTGTATTCGTGTCTGGAGGAAGCAAAATAAAAGCTTCCCAGTTAAAAGTAACATTGGATAGCACATAAAAGGGATAGAGGGATATTCACATACAGTAGCAATCCAACGTAATACCACTTCAGCATGCAAAGAAAGTTTTAATTCTTCTTTGTTGGTGTATGGAGAGAAACCCATATTCTTCAACTAATAGGCACAGCTGTAAAACTACAGCATTTCAAATTGAATACGTATGTAAATAGTCGTATTTACTAACAACCTTACTTTAACGTACGAAGGCAGTCCCAGAAGTACCCGAGCTGACGTATATATAGCGGTTGTTGTTTCAAACAAATGACTATGGTAGAAAGTACCACCCTTATAAAGCTGAAGTTTGAGGATGCTACGTCGTTTAGTAATTGTTTGGCAGCCATTAATAGTGAATTCTCTCAGCGAATTTGTAAACATAGATAAAACTGGCCATCGTTATGTGATACAATTCTTTCATTTATAAGTCTTAGCTCAATTGATATTAAAGCTGTAGATTCTACGTACTCTGGGGAAGTCTGCTTTTTCGTTTACAACAGTAAAATATTGGATGGCAGAGTTTAAGCGAGGCCGTACGAGCTGCCAAGACGAAAATCGCATTGGTCGATCAAATGAGGTGACCACGCTAGAAATTGTGAAGAAAATCCACAAAATGGTATTGGAGACCGTCGACTGAAAGTGCGGGAGCTAGCAGACATCTTAGGCATTTCAAAAAGTTCTGTTATCGCACACTGACTGAAAATTTAGACATGAGAAAGCTGTGTGCAAGAGTGTGCCGCGTATACTCACAATGGAACAAAAGCAGTGTCGTGAGGATGTTTCAGTCGAGTGTTTCGCGATGTTCGCTGCAATAAAGCGGAGTTTTTGCGTCGATGCATAACCTTGGATGAAACATGGGTGCATCACTTTACACCTGAGACGAAGGAACAGTCAAAACAGTGGATTGAAAGGGAGAATCGGCTCCAAAGAAGGCGAAGACAGTTTCATCTGCAGTCAAGGTCATGGCGTCAGTTTTTTGGGATGTGCGTGGGATAATTTGCATTGATTAGCTTCAGAAAGGAAAAGCAATCAATGGCGAGTATTATGCAAACTTATTGGAGCGTTTGAATTATGAAATCAAGCAAAAAGACCGTATTTAGCGAAAATGAAAGTTCTGTTTCATCAAGACAATGCACCAGTTCACACATCCATTACCGCCATGGCCAAAATCAATTAGTTAAAATTCGAATTGCTTCCTCATGCATCCTGTTCGCCAGACTTAGTCCCCTCTGATTATTTTATATTTCCAAAGTTGAATAAATGGCTTGGTGTTGAAAGATTTGCCAACAATGAAGAGGTGGAGTTTGCAGTTGATGGCTATTTTGCAGAACTCCACGGTTCTCACTATAAACAAGGTATCGAAGCTATTGAATATCGCTGGAACAAGTGTATCGAGCTGAAAGGAGGCTATGTGGAGAAATAAAGATATATTTTTCCCAAAATGTTTGTGTTCTTTGTTAGGTCGGAGTACTTTTGGGACAGCTCTCGTATCTAAACAAAGCTTAAAATCCCGCGTTTGCACTTCCTTTGTTGGTTCGTTCAAGGAATAGGAATTTAAATAGGGTTTTTAAAAGAACAAGTTCTTGACATAATAGCCACAAACTAATATTGTTTGATCATAGGTGATGTGGTGTTTATCCTTCTTTCCTGAAAATTATTGCGTTCACCAATATGGATTTTATTGCATTGTTGCAATTATTTAGTGCATTTCAGATTATGTAGGTCGCATGCTGGTTTTCCGCGAAAATTGCTGCTGTTGATGCGCTTTTATATTAGGTAGTGAAAATTAAAGCATTTGAGTTCTTTGACTAAAGCCTCGAAAATGTACCTGATTTTGTTTGTTATATAAAGACCGTGTATGTTATAGTTTTCAGCTCATTAATTAAATTGTTTTCACCACTTCTAGACCTTTATTATTTTGCTAGTGGTTCCGTATAAAACACTATTTTTTTCAATAAAACTTAAATGTTGCAGGCATTCCGCATAAAAGCTATTATAGATTTGCAATTTTCTTTGCTGGTAAATTAAAATAGAAAATTAAATACCTTAGAGTAAATATCAACAGAAACGTAGTCAAGAATTTTAACAAGAATTACCTTATCAGACTTTTATCCATCATCGTCTTTTAAGGGGAAGAACCTGGGATGAAATTTGGAAATTCCATATTTGTTAATCAGTTTTTGTATTCTTTTACCATGTTTTACGATATGTTCTATACAACTCCCAAATTTTCAGATCACTTCTTTCAGTAATTTCCGAAGGAAAATAAAGCACCTTGCTTTTTAACACCTACAGGAAACATTCCATGCGTTGTAGTTTTCATAATTTTGGAAGAAACTTGAAATTCGATTTACAAACATTTTTCTTACAGAGTTACCACTTGACTTGCAAAGCAATTTCGGAAAGAAAATCTAAAGTAGGTATAAAGTTCTTGCTTTTTACGTTATTTTAATTAATAAATGTACTTTATAAAGGCGTATTAATAATTAATTTTATTTTCCTATTTCCCGCAATAGCTTTATTTATCACCATCTTAAGAATCTTAGAGAGAATTTCAAATTGATAAAAATGTGCACCTAAGGAGTAATTTGAGTACTAACAAGCACTGAAAAAAATAGACAGGAAACATTTACTTTTAAGGGTATAAGCATGACATGCATTAAAGCACAGCATGTATATTTTTCAGAATTTTCGACACGTTGGACTTCTTAAACTTGTAAAAATGGTTTGAATTTATCTGAAGAAGGGGTAGAAGCCAGTCAGGATTTTAAAACCAGAAAACCTGAATTGAAAATATGCGAACTAATGCAATTAAACTGAGCTTTATTTATGGACGTTCTTTAACTCCTATGGTTTTTAGCGTCCCATTCTATATTGGGCGTGAAAGATCGGAAATTTTACTCAGAGGCCTCTTTCAGACTTGAGGTTCTTTTACGTGCCGTAAATATACGACGTGGGACCATTGGTTTTACTTCACTTCCGAAGGAAGCTATGCTAAGGATTTTTACGCCCGAAAAAATTCATCGCTCTCCGCCGGGCTCAAACCCGCGACTTTGGGAACTAGAGGTTAGCATGGTACCCCATTAAAACTCGTTTTTTTTTTTAAAGATTTACTTCTTTTTCACACAAAAAAATAGAATTTAACAGAAATTCAACTCCGAGAATTGGACTGTGGTCGTTGAGTGAGAAGAGTAACTGCAATAAAGCGTGTTATCGATCCAGACGTGCAGCATGTAACACAGAAATGTAAAGGTTTATCCAAAGAGAAACTAAATGTTGCAAGTGTATTGTTTTTAAGTTGCCAGGAATTCCTTAATTTGTTTATTGCTTAGATTTTGCATAATATTGCCCCATTCTTCACAAAATGCTCAGCAGTATCGTAACAGTAATTCAAAATGTTGGTTTGTGCTTGCCAAGTTTTCAAGGATTTTTAAACAGGTCAGTGAATCGTGTTACTGTGATAAATAAGCTTTCAATTAGTACTCGTAATTAAGGAGCAACAGATAATCGGAGTACTTAAATCGTAAAAACATAGCCTGCAATTCTTTGTCGATGTAATAACGTACTCTGTTCCTCTCACGAGAATGTAAGAACTGTGTTGACATCAACAATTCTATTGCCATCTGAGAAAGATCACGGCTCTGCTTTCAACATATCAACAGACTTAAGGACTCTAAGTAACCATACGCTCTTTTACTAGTAATGCTGAATGACCAGTTGATTTTGTTTCTTTTCTCGTCACAGATTTTAAGTGTTAGCAACTATATCTCGGGCTTGTATAGAGTTCTCCATTTCTTACTGGGCATTGTATATAACTTTATAAATCACTAGAAAACACACACTGCTCCAAGTGAAACACGCAGGAATACTAACGTTGCGCGATGTTTTTAATGTAGATAGTAGATCTATTTATGACATCGTGAGCTGCCATGTGGTACTATCCCCCCTCACTCCTCCGGAAAGCAGAACACCCCGCAAACGTTTTCTCGTCAGAGGCCTATAGTATTTATCAAGCAGATACCAAACTCCACTCGTTGCCCTTCGAATCTCATTTCCTGTATTCAAGTTATTTCATGCACTACTCAGAATTCAGTGGAAATGGAAACTGGAAGGCTTTAAGAACCAATCTAATATAATTGGAATATAAAATATTGTATCAATTAAAACATTTGGAATGTAGCGGACAACGACGTTTTGCACCAGTTGCCCTGTCTTAGCGATTCAACATGCAATACATACACGTTTATTTTTCTCTTAATTTCATGTTAATTGCGATAAATATGTGTTTAGAAATTGTGTTAATTGGCGAAAATGCACTTTACTATACGCAGGAGAAAACCGAGCGAGATGGCTCAGCCGTAACGTGTGAGGTTCGCATTCTGAAGGTCCCGGGTTCGATTCCCATTGGGCCCACCACTCTGACCGTGAGATGTTTCCGGTTTTCCTTGGTCGGTAGATGATGCTGGGAGGCATTATATAATACTGCCAATTTTCCTGACATTTCATTACCTTATCATGTTTCAGGGTGACGCATCAGCCGAGTGGACGCCGGGCGAGGCATATGCGGTGTAGCTTGCTTTGTGGAACAGTCTAGCCTGGTGTTTGGTGTGGGTGTGGAACAGTTTAGCCTGGTGTTTGGTGTGGGTGTGGAACAGTCTAGCCTGGTGTTTGGTGTGGGACGGGCCCTCGGAGAGTCGTCTACGTGGGGAGAGAATAGTCTCGTGGGGATCCCACCGACGTCAGAATGTATCTAATATCTGCATACGTTAGGGACCCCGCCCTAATCGAACCTGCTGCTCCGGAATTGGCCATAATTATTCCCTGTGTTTTATGGCTTCTAGTTGCGTATTTCATAAGATAGAAAATTGGACTTAACAATTCTTGGTGAAAATAATTTTTATTTATGATAGGTACAAGTTGTGTTAATTTTTATTTTGTGAGTAGGTAGGGTTGGAAATCTGACTTGAGTAAACACACACAGAAATGAAAATAACTTTTAAAGTAAATAAATACACTTTTTTTTAACATATTTGTTTAAACTATGCCAACATGTTTCCACAGTGATTATGTTTGTGCGTTGCACCATCGGTTGCATGCAATGTTATGCTGTTTTTTAGATTTCTTTGATAACAATTCCTATATTGCCCTTTTCCGATTTTTGTGAAAGCGCTTCCGGCTCTGCGGAATCCATTTCCAAGCCACCCAAATAATCCACCACTGCATGAAATACATAGAAACAGTTCAAACTAGATAATTGGGATTTTATAATGCCATAGCATTGAGTGTCATAATTTTCAATATTTAGTGTTTTCTACAGTTCTCTGCCACGAGCTGGCCAGTCGCGTGTTGGATATACTTAGCTGTAGCAACCAGAGCTGTTGCTTTCTAACGATCGGATAAAATATCTCTGCAACTGAAACTGATTCAGGTTCTCACAGGTAGTATGAAAATAAATACCTTATCACAGCAGATGTTGGGAGTGTCCTGCTACATTCACATTACTCTGGAACTTTTCAGGAAATTTTCTTTCGCGCGCATTAGTTCTGCTGCTGAAATAGTTACTTTTTCTTCTGTTACTTTCTGGCAGTTCATCTGATGTGCGGGGCAGTGATCTATACACGGCTTTGTTTCAAGTACCTCCATAAGGAAAAGGCGCATGATTTGATCTGGAGACCGTATGGACCCACCTAACTCGCTACAAATTATCCTATCTTAAAAAGAGTACCGAATGAAATATAATTATCCTTTAGCTGATGTGCGGTGATAGTCTTGTTGGAAATATCCAGGCTGACATTCAGAATCCGCCAGTTCCTCAAAGAATGGTCTGAGACTGTCATTTCTGTAACGAAAATATAATAATAATAATAATAATAATAATAATAATAATAATGGTCCTGTTATCCTGAGCATTCAACGCGCACACCGTATCCTGATTTTACGTCATAATGGGGTTTCCTGTTCTACATTGGGTTACCGGTTATTCTACGTCGAAACATTTCCATATAAATAGAACGGTACTTTTAAGCGCTTATTAGCCCGCCATGTCGAGCTTATTGAAATTGCGGTTTTCTGTGCAAGCTGTCTGAGATTTTTGAGGGGAAAGTCTGATCGCTCCCCAACTTCGTCTAAATTCTCCTCAAAAGTGCCTGTTACTTTACCCTTTGCTTCTTATCAAGAATCCAACTCGTTTCTTTAAATTTATTTGCAAGTTTTCGCGGGGCTTCACTGCTTAGAACACTCATACCAAGACTTCTGTTAAAATTGCCTTCTAACTTCCTGCAAGATGATACAATAACACACGAATCGTGCAAAGGACTTCCTTAGCTATAATGTGCACTTATCCCGTGGTATTGTTATAATACAAACTCGCTTCCGAACTCGAAACAACCTTCGATGAGACTGAGAAACGAACAAACGCAAGCCATGGTTGCAAGAAGCGCCACGGAGCTGCCGTGGCGCTCTGACCGGCCGAGCGGCCAACTTGTATGTGAGAAGCACTGTATTAAAAATATCTATTTTATCTAAACTGAAGAAACATTTTACATTTCCTACCACTATTTCTACCTTGTGATCTCTTACTCGTAATCGTTACAGTAATTTTTGGAAACATAAAAATTAATACAAGTCTTAAAGGCACACACACACACACACACACACACACACACACACACACACACACACACACACACAAAACAGAGAGGGAGAAAGAGATTTTTTCAGGACAACTAATTTCCGATGAACTGTGCTTATAACTTTTGATCGAATGCAATATTTCCACAAGTAAAAAAATCTGATGTGTTACACTCACATGACTTTCTCTACTCTTGTACAAACTATTTTTACAAACGCTTATTGTCCATCTACTTCACGTTAATCGAGATAAACATTTGCAGATTCGATCTTATTGCTAATTTTCTTGTAGATGTAAGGGGAATATATATTTACAAGGGCAATATAGAAAAACAGTAGCCTTTAAGCACATACATATCTCTTAGTAGCTGGTTGCTAGGTGCAGCACCATTCCCTTTCCCACAGATTAATACTCTTTGCATATCCAAGACAAAAAAAATGAATAACGAATTCCCATTTGAGAAAATAAGTATTGAAAAATTTAAGAGAATAACAAGCAATATCTCGAAAATGGTTCACTTAACAAACAAAATGTATATGACAAATTGTGTATTTTAACGCGATCTACATTTTTTGTGTAGTAACATTTTGTCTATCTCTTACGGTTTACCAGTTATGCAAAAGTCGTTCAGAATGAAGAACACTTTTGGAGACATTCCCAGAAAATTCGAGATATGCATTTTATTTGTCATGAAAATATCTTAAACATATGATATTTTAATCAAAATCGTTAGAGCCGTTTTTGAGAAAATTAAAATTTTCGAAAAATCTTCCATGTAAAGGGTAATCTGGGGTGGGGGATTTTTCTTGAAAACCTTCGTGTCGCATCCTTGGAAGATACTGAACCTAAATACCAAGTTTGGTGTTTATCCGACTGTTCGTTTCTGAGTTATGCTGTTCACAGACAGACACACAGACAGACACACACACGGACATGTTTCCAAAAATGTTTTTTTTTGGATTCAGGGGATCTCAAAACATGTATTTCCTGTGAAATCTCGGTATCGAATTTTTGGGTGGAATACAATACTTCCCCTACTTACTATACGTAGTAGAGAAAGTAAAAAGTAAAAACAATAGGTACGCTATAATTTGATTAACTGCGCTATATCTAAAATCGTAGGAAAATATAAAAGACTTCGAAGTAACAGGATGTGTTCGCAGTTTCCAAGCACGAAGAGAGTATTCCAAGACACTATTCTTGAATCAGATGGTTTAATGCGCGTACGGTCATCTCTCCATGGTAGCTCAACATTAAGCATCGGCACGAAGAGCGGAAGATCTATGGTTCGAGTCCCAATCGTAGTTGAATTTTTTAAGTCTAACTCAACTTTTCAAACCTAAGTGAGCTAAATAATGCCGCTCTCGTTAGCATGGTCGCTAGAGTATTTAACTTTGGTTTGCCGTCGCGTAGAGAATCTCGGGTTTGAGTCCCGCTTCGGGCATGGGTGTTTTTTCCCGTGTAAATGTGTGTATGTGCGTGGAAAGTTAATAAGGTCAAAACAAAAAACGGGAACAAACAGAAAAAAGGGCATTCACAAAATACATACTGGGACAGAAAAGATTCCCATGTTAACTTCAGTCACAGCATCTGGGATGCACTCAGCACGTTATATATCATGTTATTTTCACGAACTAAGGCTGTGATGGCAATACGGATTACTGCTGAGCCCAATTTCAGAAATAATTGCTTAGTTTGTGCCTCTGAGGCGCTGTTCAGATAAAAGGTATTTCTGTGAGAAGGGAAAAGGATGAAGGTTTTCTGTGGCACTTTCTTTCTTTCTTTTTTTAACCGCTAAAATCTCGAGCTACATCCTTTCCGTTGCTAGAAACCTGGTTAATTTTCCTTTCCTTTTTGTGCTCCTTCATTCGGTTACCTGCTACTCTTCTTTAGAGAAGGAACAAGCAGCCTTTTCTCTTTCTCGCTTACTTCTGCTTAGATCACAATAAGCCTCAGAACTGAGAGAATTCTTAACATCAGAAATCTAAATCAGTTGCTGCAGGTAAATGCACATTACGTATTCAGTAAATATCTGAAGATGAAGATGAAGAAGAAACGGAAAGCTTCTTTTTGTTCGTTTTTTTTTTTTTTTTTTGTTTTTACTGAAAAGCCTCGCTAAAATCGGTTCCGGAAAATTGCAGTTTGCAAAATTTAACACATATTCAGCGTGAATTGATAATAGATTTCTAATCTATGTTATACTGGCGAAGTAGCCGTAGTAGCTTTTGCAGTGTCATATTTTGTTTACGTCTTCCGATGAAGTGGACCGTCAAGGAAGATTCTCTTCCAGAACTATTGAGAACATACTCATTGGAGGCAAAATGCTCCCGAGTGCTGTAACCTCAAGATCCTAATGTTTTGCTCCTTTGAGTAAAATATACAACCATAATTTTCTTATTTGTAGCTCCTTTCCCTTTAGCCATTCTTTGAACTTTGTGCGTGTATGATTAATTCGGCATAATATTAATGTACGATCCTGCAAAAAGTAGTATGCGATAGTTTTGTCTAAAGAGTATAATAGGATTTCGGATAGAAATTCGTGAGAGAATTTAGTATGATATAAAATATACGCAGGAAATTGAAAAAGATCTGCTTCGTTTTCTCACTCTCTTATTCGATTCTCATATTATGCAATTCGTTAATATGTGTTGCACCTTTCTGTAGTGCTGAAAGTACCACAAAAATATAAAAGAAACGAAAGAGACGATAGAAATAAGCCTGTATACTCGTGCTGGAAATCTTAGCTTCAAAATTGTTATTGATTAGCGATCTGTCTGAGCAGATTGGAAACCTGATGGTGCCCAACCCGGCTACAACACCACCACTCCAAAGAAAGTTTCGCTTTCATTTTTTCAGTGATCTATTGCAGAAATTAGAATTTTATATTCTAATATAAATAGAATAGATCTAATATTTTATTTACGTCTTCTACCTCCTACCTAAGGTAGAGGAAGTGTTACATTCGACCAAAAAGTTCGAAAACAGGATTCATCGGATATGCACGTTTTACGGTGTAAAAAAAAGTTGTTAGAAAAGCTGTATTTGTGTGTGCGCGCGCGCGCGCGTGTGTGTGTGTGTGTGTGTGTGAAACTGAACTCAATGCCAAAATCTGGATAGTCACTTAAGTTCGTATTTGATACGGTAATTTGTATCACAAATTACTTAAAGGTAAATAATAATTGTAATATAAATATGTATTTTTATGTGACATTGATTTCAGAGGTTTATTAATTGTAATTATTATTGGTAAATAATAATATAAGGCTTTACTGAAACTGTTAGTAATGGCGCAAGAATGCAGCAAGGGGGTGAGTTGTTTATCATTACCGGGAACCAGGAAGTTACGTAATGTTTCGCGCCTTTTCGGTAAAAAAGCTTCTAGAATGTTCTCTAAAAGAAATATGTATCAGTGTTTTTCATTGGATATTAAAATAGACGCTAATGTTGGCGCGTTTTATTAGCCAATAGCAGTTCATTTATAATCTTTAGGCGTATCTTGAGGTAAGCCTATAAATAGTGTAGGTTCAAGGGAGCGTTCCCCCAGTGCAACAAGATTCTCAAAACATTACACATCGTCCCCAGTTCAACAAAATTCTCAACACATTACACGTCAGCCCACCAGTTCTACAAAATTCTCCGTTCATTTATTTCGTCAAGTTACGCGCAACAGAATTACAAGAACTATTATAAAGTATTATACAGTTAAATATATAAAGTTGAAGTACGTGAATTAAAAGTGAGAAGTTATTACAAACAGTTTCAGTATGGCGATTATCCAGATAAATCTGTGAAAGTGTTCGTGAACGTGTTCTGCAATAAAGATTATAAAACCAATTTCTTCGTCAATATCATTTCTAGACAAAAGATTCCTTTCCGCTTCACACCCTGCAAGAGTTAAATGTCTACCTAAATAGCTAGCCGGAGGACAATATACAAAACTTTAAATTCTTTCGAACCCTAATTGATGCAAATTGCTACGCCAGATGGAGTTAAACGAACCAAACAAGGAGTGACGTCACACAAGATGGCATCGCGTAAAGAAAAACATATATTTGCTCTCGTAAATTGGTTTCCAAACGTGGTGCTATATTAATGTTAAACACATAAGTAACATTATAACAGCCGCATAATTGGCGCCCAACGTGGGGCTCGACAACCAGGAAAGGAATACGATGACCAGGAAAGTAGCAGAATTAACCAGGAAGAGGCGAATGCAGCAGTGAAACGATCTACAAGACGCAGATTCCGAGACAACAGGGTAATTCAACTACAAAAACATCGAGACAACGTAGATTCATCATCATACAACGCAGAAGCGACATACAAACCTAGGAGAATGGGGCAGAACGCTGGACATCAAAGCTACAGCAACATACAGCATCAAAAAGGTAATTAAATGATCCTTAGGAGCGGTAGGATAATAAAAACAATGGCTGCTAGTAATACAGAAGAAATAATTATGGAGGGAGATAGTGTAACAGTTAGCTGTGATCCAATACAAGTTACAGGAAATAGCCCAGACTTTTTAGGATTTGAAGATGAAAATGTTAGTGCAGAAAGTGAGAATAGAATAGCAGGAAATGTTAATTTTGATGCTAGTATGATGATGGAAATGATAAGAAATTTTGGTGAAATACTAAATAAGGGTTTAGATCAAAACAGGGAAGATCTTAGTAAGAAAATAGATCAAAACAGGGAAGATCTTAGTAAGAAAATAGATCAAAACAGGGAAGATATGCAAAAGAATAATGAGAAATTAAGGGAAGATATGGAAAAGAATAAGAAAGAATTGAGGGAAGATAGTAGTAAGAATATTGAGAAATTAGAACAAAAATTAACTCAGAGTATAAGGGAAGAAATTTGTAAGAATAATGAGAAATTAGAGCATAAATTAGATCAAAATAGGGAAGAAATTGAAAAGAAATTCATGGAACTAGATAGTAGCATGATTAGAATGAAAAATGAAAATCAAGAAATGATAGCAAATGAAATAGGTGAAGTTTCAAAGAAAATGTTAGACATGAGCAGGGAAATATCTAACCAAAAAAAATGAGGTTAATAATAAAATAGAGCATGTTAATGTAAAATGTACAGAGCTAGGTAGCCGAATGAGTAGCATTTCAAGTGAGTTAAAAGAGATGATGGAGGCTACAAATGCAGATTTAATACAGGTGCAAGTTAATTTCAGAGGGGAAATATCTGAAATTCAGAAGGAGTCAGAAACACAGAGAAATAAATTGTCTGATGAAGTTAAAGTTTTGTCTATAGATTTGAATCGAAAGCTAACTTCTGAAATTAACAAACACCAAACTGTTCAAAATGAGAATAATAAAAAATTGGAACAGACGATAGAAAATCTGCAAGGTACTGTAAATAGATTAGAATTGAATTCAAGGGCAAATATATGTGATGTGAATGTATCAGATGTACAACATAATGATAGAGGTAGTTCCTCAGGTATGACAAATAATGTGAGTGATGCGGCAGCTTCATCTATAGCTAATGCTGAAACTCAGAATGTACAAGTAACACTAGAGAATTTAAATATGGGAATAGGGAATTTGCAAAATTACAATCATATCTTAAGTGATTTTCCACTTCCAAAATTTAATGGAAACTCCAGTCCAGTACAGTTCATTGCAGAATTATCAGAGTATTTTCAAATTAAAAAGATACCTGAAGCATTGAAAATGATAGTTGTCAAAAGATGTTTGGACCAGAAAACCTTAGATTGGTTACAAATGGTATCAGGGGGTGAAATTTCATATGAATCCTTTAAGAGATTATTCATGAACAGATTTTGGAATATTACGGTACAGCAAAGAATACGAGCAATGCTTAGTCATGGTCAATTTAATCCACGAGAGGGAATATCGATGACTGATTACTTACTAAAACATGCAAGTCAGGTTAGAAACTTGTCACCTCCAATCAGTGAGGAAGATTTTGTGAGTTTGCTCGCAAGGCATTATCCTATAAGGATACAAAATTACTTATTAATTGCAAAACCACGGAACATCTATGAGATGACAGAATTAATAACAGCTTTGGAACAACAGGAAGAAGATATGTCTCGGGAGTGGGAACATAGATTTTTAGATGTACGAGATAGAAGAAATTACCAAGGTAGTTATCAACAAATAAGAGGACCAGACAGACATCATGAAATTAATACCAGACAACGGTATCAATCATACGTTCCACAATTTGAAAGATCAAGGATAGATAGGAGACCAGGCCGGCAGGAACAAATAAATTATGTCAGGACGGAAAGATTGCCTGAAAGAGGGCAAAATTATGGAAGGAAGTACACTAGACAGAGGGGAAATTTCACTCACTGGAGGGAAAATAATAACCGAGAAAGATCTGAGGAACGGCAAGAAAATTACGTGCCCAGGGGACAAAATGTCAGAAATCGAGGATTTCGAACTCGAGGAAGGGGAACTCAAAACAATGGTAGCGACACGGAGATAGATTTAGCGCCTGTTAGGAATGGCAGTCCCGTACGTGAACATGGAAATAACCAGGAAAACTGTTAACAGACTCCTGTGTAGTAGGTTCTCAGGACGTCTTTAATAATTCAGTATCCATTACCAATACAAATCATACGCCTACACATACACCCTGTAATAAGATTACAGCAACAAAAGATAAGGGAGAAAATTTTGAATCACCTCATGTTAGGATGGAAATTGCGAAGAAAGAAATCATTGCAACTATAGATTCTGGTTCATCAGCTTCAATTTGCTCACAGAAATTTTACATAAATTTGATTAATGAAGGTAACAAAATTATGGCTCTTCCCACTAGTAATTTAGTTTGTCGTGTTGCAATTGGAAGAACTACACAGGTCATAAAAACACAAGCTCTACTCAACATACTTATCGGCGGAGAGAATTTTGAGGTTATGTTTCTAATCGTAAACCATCTGATTTGTGATATAATTATAGGATGTGATTTCCTACATGAATATGAAGCAAGTATAGATTTTAAACATGAAGAGTTGAGAATGACAAAAGATGATAGAGAAATAAGGGTACCATTTATAAAAGAGAAAGTTTCTGTAATCGAGATGACAAAGGATGAGAAAAATATTTGTGACCAAGAGTTTTTTGTGCAAATAACAGAAACTGATAGAAATAGTCAGATAAAGCAGGTAGTCACAGAATATGAAGGGAATACCACGCCATATTTTCAACAGCTAGCAGAAATGCCAGAGAAAGTAGAGGAATTTACAATCCAAACAAAAGATGACCATGTGAGCGAGACAGACAACAGCTGGAAAGAGAAGAGAAATGAGGAAATAATACATAAGTGTGAAGAAGCTTATAATCTTACGATAATGCAAAAACAAATCCTTCATGATGTTTTGATGAACAATAGTTCAGTATTTAGTAATATCCCAGGCAGATGTAACGTATATCAGCATACATTTCAAGTAGAAGACGTACCACCATATAGGCACAAGTATGACAATTTACCTATAAGTTTTCGAGACAAAGCTAGACAATTATTAAATAGCATGTTAGAAAATGGGATTATTGAGCAAAGTAATTCTCAATACATAAATTCAATCTGCTGGAGTATTAAACAAGATGGTAGTTTGAGATTAACTTTAGACGGTAGATATGTCAACAAGTATATGAAACCAGATCATTTTCAAAGTGAGGGAATTGAACAACTAATTACAAAACTTTCAAGAGGGAGATTTTTGACATCCATCGACCTCACTGCATCATATTGGCAAGTGGAATTAGATCCGCAAGTGCGTGATTACACTTCATTTCAGTACTCAGGGATCCAGTATCGCTTTTGTGTAAATCCTTTTGGTTTAAAAAACTCAGGAAGTGGATTTTTGAGAGCCATTCACAGTATCTTTGGAAATTCTGCAGATGACTTTTTAATAAAGTATATTGACGATTTCCTAATCATTAGTCAAACATTTGAAGAACACATGAATAATGTCCATTATGTGTTAAATAAACTACAACAACATGGTATGACTGTGAACATACTAAAATCAAAATTTTGTGTCAAGGAAATAAATTTTCTGGGTTATGTAGTGGATGAACGAGGTATAAGACCTGATCAGAAAAGAATAGAAGCAATAATGAAAATTCCTTCACCCAGGAATGTAAAACAAATTAGACGTCTCTTAGGGGTATTGAACTTTCAGAGTAAGTTCGTACCAAGGTATTCGGCTGAAATAGAACCACTGCGGCAGCTACTCCGAAAGAACAATAAGTGGAAATGGACAGAGGATCATCAAAAATGTTTTGAGAGAGTAAAGGAACTCTTTGCTAAGTCCATATTACTCGAGAGGCCCAGAGAAGATTTGGAATATGAGATTTATGTCGATGCATCAATGCAAGGATACGCCGGAATTTTAGGGCAGCGAGACATCAATAATGACTTTCACGTCATCAGTACAGCTTCTAGAGGACTTACAAATATTGAGCGAAATTCTTCAGTGACTCAGTTAGAAATTGGAGCACTATATTTCTCATTAATTCGTTTTAAAACCTATATTTATCAGCAAAAGGTGAAAGTATATTCAGACCACATCAGCTTAACTTTCATACAACGGTGTAGATTATGTAGTGGAAAACTTGCTAGATACATTTATGCAATATCTGCATTCGATATTGAGATTATCCACATTCCTGGCAAAAACAATACCTTCAGTGATTTACTATCAAGATTGAACTACAACCCACAAATTCCCGAAAATATTGAAAGGCCTAGAAATGAAGTCAAAATATTGACAATTGAAATTCCTTTAAGCAAAGAAATGATTAGAAAATTGAAAAATATGGGGGAAATTCAAAATGAGGAGGCAAAATTATTTGAACTTAAAGAAAATGCACCATTAATTGAGGAGGCAATGAAAGAAATTATAGCAATTCGAGATGGGACATTATACAAGAAGCATGGAAAAGAAATGCCTAGTTGGAAGATAATGGTTCCGAAAAGCATGGAAAAGGAACTAATTAAGAATTTTCATGAAGGGTTAGCACACTCAGGGACGGACCGAACAACTTCTATGATTTTAGAGAATTTATACATATCCAAATTGCGTCAAAAAGTTCGGAAATTTATATCGTGCTGCAACCTGTGTCAGAAGGCAAAGCAAATAAATGCAGCATATGCATTTGAAACTAATTCGGTTATAAGGGATAAGCCGAGATGTGTAATTAGTATTGATATTCATGGTCCGATGCCTCCAAGTCAATTTGGAAATAAATATATATTTGTCTGTTATGATATATTCAGCAAATATGTAAGAATTTACCCTTTGAGAAAACCTACAGGTTTAGCATGTTTGAATAGACTACTTAAGTCATATGTGATAGAAGAAGGACCTATTCAATCTGTATTGAGCGACAATGCTTCGTACTTCACAGGAAAAAAATTTATGGATGGACTGAAAGAAAATGGCATTAAACAATATTTTTCGTCAAGATACAGACCAAACTCCAACCCAGTGGAGAGGGAAATTAAGGAAATTTCAAATTATTTAAGGGTGTTATGTCATCGAAAACACACCCAATGGTATGGATACGTGAACTTTGTTCAGAACCTACTAAATGAAACCGTAAACAATGTGACAGGATACAAACCATGTGAACTTAAGTTGGGAAAGAAGATCAATACAATGTGTAAAAAAATTCCAGAAGCCATTCCAGATGCGCATTCGATACCACCAACAGAAGAAGAGATGTTCCGAAAAGCATTTGAGAGGATGAAGAAAAAGGCCATAAAAAGAAAAATTAAACATGAAGAAAAGAAGAGAAAGGAATGGAGGATCAAAATAGGAGATTTAGTTCTGGTTAAAACCAAGAAATTGTCGGATAAAGCAAATAAACTTTATTGGCGAATGTTTCTCAAATACCATGGACCATATGAAGTTGTTAAAGTATATGGAACTAATACATATGAGTTATGTAATCCAACAAATCGAAAAAGCATAGGAAAGTTCCATATTGAGATGCTGAAACCATACAACCATGAAGATCATGGTGAAACAAAAGACAAAGATGATAAATAGTAAATGCTGAATAGTTAAAGACGAAATGCAGAGCAATGTATTGGAACGTAAGAGGGTTAAATAAATATGTACGTCATAGGAAAGGACAAATAAATTTTGGACATGACTAAATGTTTGAGAGGAAAATAACATTTTATTAGTAACAGAACATGTGAAATAAAGCATGATGTTATATTAAAGTAAAGTACATAAATACTATTCCAAGAGTATTGTTAAGATAAAGTACAAAATAACAAAAAAAAATGGTAAACATAATTAAAACAAATATTTATGTAGTAAATAGAACATGTGAAACAGTGCCTAGATTTAAGAGATGTAAATATTTGTGTAGAGGGTAAATATTCTGGTAAATATGTGTAATAATTACAAAAAAATCTTAAATGTATAAATTTTTGTTAACAACTTAAGAAAGTAAACAATTTGGTAGCAGTGATTAAATAATTTAGGGTAAAGTATTTGCTATAAAAATTATAATGTCAGATTAATATTTAAATTAATTAAACCAGAGCCAGTAAGTAGTGGCAATTTAAAAAAAAAAAAAAAACATATCGTGTGTTAAATGCGTGTGAAGTGTAAAGTGAAAGTGATAGCGTGTGTTCCAAGATTTAGGAGACTAAAAACACAATTTTAAAATTTCTAAACAAGTTATAAATATGTATAATTATATTTCTAGTGGGGCATATGATACGGTAATTTGTATCACAAATTACTTAAAGGTAAATAATAATTGTAATATAAATATGTATTTTTATGTGACATTGATTTCAGAGGTTTATTAATTGTAATTATTATTGGTAAATAATAATATAAGGCTTTACTGAAACTGTTAGTAATGGCGCAAGAATGCAGCAAGGGGGTGAGTTGTTTATCATTACCGGGAACCAGGAAGTTACGTAATGTTTCGCGCCTTTTCGGTAAAAAAGCTTCTAGAATGTTCTCTAAAAGAAATATGTATCAGTGTTTTTCATTGGATATTAAAATAGACGCTAATGTTGGCGCGTTTTATTAGCCAATAGCAGTTCATTTATAATCTTTAGGCGTATCTTGAGGTAAGCCTATAAATAGTGTAGGTTCAAGGGAGCGTTCCCCCAGTGCAACAAGATTCTCAAAACATTACACATCGTCCCCAGTTCAACAAAATTCTCAACACATTACACGTCAGCCCACCAGTTCTACAAAATTCTCCGTTCATTTATTTCGTCAAGTTACGCGCAACAGAATTACAAGAACTATTATAAAGTATTATACAGTTAAATATATAAAGTTGAAGTACGTGAATTAAAAGTGAGAAGTTATTACAAACAGTTTCAGTATGGCGATTATCCAGATAAATCTGTGAAAGTGTTCGTGAACGTGTTCTGCAATAAAGATTATAAAACCAATTTCTTCGTCAATATCATTTCTAGACAAAAGATTCCTTTCCGCTTCACACCCTGCAAGAGTTAAATGTCTACCTAAATAGCTAGCCGGAGGACAATATACAAAACTTTAAATTCTTTCGAACCCTAATTGATGCAAATTGCTACGCCAGATGGAGTTAAACGAACCAAACAAGGAGTGACGTCACACAAGATGGCATCGCGTAAAGAAAAACATATATTTGCTCTCGTAAATTGGTTTCCAAACGTGGTGCTATATTAATGTTAAACACATAAGTAACATTATAACAGCCGCATAATTAGGTCGAATATATTTTAAGAATACACAATGAACATTTTCGTGAATACCCCCGCACCCCAAACAACTTTTTATATGGATTTTTGTGTTATTATTTTCTCAAAAAGAACGAAAATGACTATTTTAAGATGATGTGAAATATTGGAATAACAAATAAAATGTATACATTGAATGTTTTCTAAATAGTCAGTGAAGTTCTCTTCGCGAAATTGAGTTATGTAACTGGCAATCCATAAAAGATTGAGAGAGAAAATCCTAAGAGGATAGCTGCCCTTTTCACGGCATGCAACTGAGACATAACCTTACAGTAGCAATTGTCATAGTGTATTGGAACATTTTATCATACAAACTTTTCGTAACATTAACCATGTTCAAAATATTCGTTGTTATGTGTTCTAATCTCTCCAGATTTACGCTTAATTTATGGCGTGTCATCCGTCTCACTAATAACCTAATAAGCTACCCTGCTGCCTGCGTTTATGGCAAACATAAATCGATTTGTGACATAAACAACTGGCGAGTGTTCTCTTTGCATCAATCAGAAGCCATTTCTAAGTGGGTAGTTATCGTAATTAATGTAAACTGCATAAAGAATGAATTTTTTTAAATAAAAAATCTCTTGTGGCGCCGCTATAGCCCGCGAACTTTCTGGGCCTGCCAACCCTCCTGCCCACCTCACGTACACATACGCACGGCAATCATCCAACCGAAAGGGGAGGTTATGTGGTCGGCATCACACATCCTCCAGCCGAAAAGTTAGCTCAAGAGGCCAGAACCACTGCTTATCGCAGTTCCTCGCTTACCTCACGATGATGAGTGGGCCCCGGTCCTATACCCGGGACGTAAAAACCGCACTCCCATGTGTGGAAGCGAACCCGAGTGCATTCCATGGCCTGGAACCAGAGCACCATGTTCCAGCCCACTGCGTCTCGGCGCAGGACTCTATATGAGTAGGGCCCGGATTTGTAGGTTTTAACCTATATTTTTCTTCGCTATTTAATTAACACATTTCAAGACATATACTCGTTTCACACTTCCTGGAGCAGAATATGCGAATTTCATTACACCTAAAAAAAAACCTAAATGAGGGGTTGACACCTAAACTAACCTAAATAGCTGTTTTTCCTTTTTCGAAATGAAGAATGTTATTTTCGGATTGAAACTCATTGTATAATTATTTCCACCACTTATAGTCAGTAGATAGTTCAAGTTACTGTAGTTAAACGCAGCACATGTGACGTGGTGACACTGGATGCAGCTGATAGGAGGTCAGGAGGAGCGTGCTTGGCTGTCTGCTGCCATTTACTATAGCGAGTACTTAAAAGACGCTAAAAAATATTCGTCAATGAATTTTATTTTCTTTCTTTTGAACTGTGTTTTTACTGTTTTTCATTATAACTTATTACCGCAATTACACACACACACACACACACACACACCCACCCATGCCCATGCCGGGACTCGAACCCGCAATGTTGAGCTTGGCGGAGCGCCGAAGCTACACACTCGAGCGACCACGGCTATTATCGTCCAGCATATTATTGAGTATTTTTTTCTTAAGCTCCCTTGTTTACCGAGTTTATGATTACCTACTGTGTTTTACTGTTTACTTTACCGCTTATTACTGCAATTACACATACAACAAACACACACACAAACACCCATGCCCATGGCGGGACTCCAGCGACCACGGCTACGAGGGCCGGCATGAATTGGATGAAACAGAAGCTTCCTGCATTGCCAAGGCTAAGAAATCACTCGAGTGCCCTACTCTTCCCTTGTATACATTAAGACACATTTTTGTTCTATAACAGAAGCTACTCTCCGGTTGTAAAGTACAACTTTGCCACTGAAAGATGCTCTAGATATCATTGGCAATGTTTCCAGTAAAGAAATACCTGGACCAGTGGGAGTTGCATGTTCTTCGAAGTTGCAGAAGATTCTTCAACGAAATCCTGCTTTTGAAGATATGAAAATCATCAATTTAGTATTGCAGGGAGAAAAGTACGCAGGAAAACAACCCCTAGAACCTGTTGCACTGGCATCTATGTTCTACGCCTCAATGACGTCATGTTCCGTTGAAAGAAGCTTTTCTTCATACAAGAACGTGTTACTGATAACAGGAAATCGTTTACCCAGAAAATTTGGGAGTGTATGTATCTACTGCAATGCCAAAAAACAAATCTTACAACTAAGTACCAGAAAAGCAAAATTATTTAAACGGTATTGATCCACGAAGTAAAACATTTTAAAAAAACTTTTAATCAAGAAAAACCTAAAATAACCTATTTCAAGCATATAAGAAACCTAAAAGGAAGGTTTACTCCACCTAAAAATCCGGGCCCTATGATATGTCTATGATTTTGCAATGGTTAGAAAAAGTGACATGACACGTCAGATTTTTCTTCAAAGTGAAACTTATGTCTTGGCATGATAAACACAGAGGAAGGATTTAGGTATACTGTCTTGCGTGTTTTGTCTTTTTCAAGCTAGCTAGATCTAAATAGTTCATATATTTCAGGACGCAGGACATTTAAACGTAAAAAATATAAAGGATTTAATACTAAAATGAAGAAATGTACTGTAAGTTTATTAGATCGAATTGATCGTAATATGATACCAAAACGTATATTTAAATATAAACCGGGCAAAATATATGTAGGCCGACCAGGGAAGGAGGTGAGTACGACTTGGCTACGGAGGGGGACTTAGCACCTCGACCCACAAGATCTTTTGTGACCAAGCCCCTGACAGGGTGCCCCAGGGATGGGGGAGACAAGAGGACAGAGCGGCCGGGCCAGGAAGCACGACAGGGCAGAGGACAGAGTCCCTACCTATTACAGATTGAAACTCTCAGGATGGCAGCTGGTGCAACCGGCGCCCCTCCCGTTGCAGGCTTGCACATCCCCTTGGGGGCCCGGGTCTCGAAGACCGCCCCCATTCCGAGGCACGAAGGGTTACATAGAGCATCCGTTTCCCCTGCCATGTAAACCGAGACTCCCACCGACAGTTTCAACCCTGAAACAGACCAAGCAGATGGAAAGGTGAAGTGAAGTGAGAATGGAGGTGAAATGGAGGGACAGGGGGATGTAATGAACCTTCCCAGCATTTGCCTAGTGACCCGGGGAAGTCCCCGAAAAAACCCATGAGTCAGGAAGGTCGGTCGCGGCAATCGAACCCACGACCTTCTGAATGCGGGCCACAGACGTTACCGTCTAAGCCATCGGGTTCGGTGACCAGGAAAGGATTGTCCGACCAGTCGCTGCAGGATACTCGCTTGTCTACCCACTTCAGGTAGTTAGGGTCCTGGTATAGCAAACCAGAGGAAGGAAGGGAAAGTGTTACGAAAGCCGTTTGAAAATGAGATTTACGAGCAGTTCCAAAAACCTCCA
Organism: Deroplatys truncata; assembly: GCA_030765065.1. Classification (NCBI taxonomy): domain Eukaryota; kingdom Metazoa; phylum Arthropoda; class Insecta; order Mantodea; family Mantidae; genus Deroplatys; species Deroplatys truncata. The sequence continues at coordinate 122,025,261 of CM060981.1, forward strand.
ATATTTTGCACATTAACATAACTTTCATTAAATGAAACATTTTATATACATACTGATTCATCACAGCATTCTCAATTAATACCGAAAATATATACGTAAATTTATAAACCTTTCAGCTTGTATACATGGGACTCTGTAAGAGGTAATAGGGACAAATTTTTTTAATAGCTTGAGCTTTAGGTGGTTTAAAAATATAGAACAAAAATTAATGTAGCAAAATAGGCATTAAATGTCTTGGTTTATATGTAGTACAAATTCGTACTGACGTAAGCTACATATTGGGTCGATACAGATATCTACTTGTGTACGGCTGTCTTTACTAATGCTTAATCCAGCGTTCCGTGTGTAGGTAGAGAACCATTCATCATGCCGGATTGTCTTGTCTGCTGCCATTGACGTCGAGCCAAAATAGAGAGAAACGTTGCTGCGGATGTAGATAGGATACAAATAATGCCGCTTTGTTGAGCAGAGACGCCCGCCGTTCACGAGGATTATAGTTCGTATTGGCAGATGGATGTTTGGAAGGTCTTTGTAATGTTCATTCGGCTCTGGCACGACCTCGACGATTCACTCGTGTAATTGGTTTCAACCGGGCTTGATTTGAGAGTTCCGCATTGCTGACTTTACTGAAATGAAAAGGGTTATCTCTATCTCCGTGTTGCGCATGTAGATACTGTTACACGTATAAGTACTTGCCATATGCTTCGTTATACCCATCAACACAACATACACGTTTCGTTAGATTCCCATTTAAGCCACCCAAAATTAACTGAGGAAACGATATTGACAAATAATGTTTCGGAATCGCATTAGCAAAATCACATGTATTTAATTCTGTCGAAAGGAAGTGGAATAGGGAAAGGCTTACGACATGAATGTCCCTTATCACCTATTCTGTTCAGCATCTACTTAGAAGAACGTAGAAGAATTATTATCTCTAGAACAAGGAATAAGTGCTGATTGGAGGAGGTAAAATAAAATTCATAAGATTTGCTGAAAATATGACATTACCATCAGAAGATAAAACAAGCCTAAGGAACATATATTAGGTTAAAACTAAAAAGGACAACGAATATGCTTATTGAAGAAAAGCACAGAAGAAAAACACGTAAAATATAGTTAAGAATTTGAGTGAGGTAGTTAAAAGCAAGCGGAGGCTTTGGGCACTAATAGTACATCATAACATTTATAGCAAAAGTTTTATTTAGTAATAGCATGACCTGCTTTAAAGAAGTCAAACGGAGGATAGTAATAGCAAAGGAAGCTTTTATTACAACAAACATTTTCTGTAGACCCGTGAAGAAATTTCTAAAGAAGAGATTAGTGATGGGGTGTATGTGGAGTGAGATATTGCTTTATGCAGAAACCTGGACATAGCCAAAGAAGCGAGGAAAAGCGTTTCAGTATGGATGTGGAGGAAAGAAAGAAAAGAAAAAAAAAGAAAAAAACTAATTAAAACAGATATGATGCGGACAGAATGAAACTGTTTAAAAGAAGTTGCTAAGGATGAACAAATTGAAGCTGACTAGGAAAATAATTTGGCTGGGACATTGGATGAGAAGAATTTTGTTTGAGAGGTGATTTCGAAGGAGTGTTGAGTGGGAAATTTGTTTGGGACAAATAGTAGACAGTACTAAGTTAAATATTCATATGCAGGAACGAGGAGGAAAGCCCCCCCCCCAAAAAAATAGAGAGAGAGATAGAACTGAGGAGACTAGGTTTAAGATGAGGTGACCTTGTGAGGAAAACAAGATTGAATAGTTTCATTCACTGCACTGGATAAACTTTAGCGATGCGACTAGTACCAGTTGGATGGACTCGTGTTCCTTTCCGAGCCACAAGCAAACATGCTTCTATGTTCAACGCCGTAGAACAAAGCGGATTATTACTTTAATAACACCTTTATTATAAAAACTGTGTAAATAAAGATGGAAGAAAATATCGTAATAATAGCATAATTGGAGTAAAACGAACGCCATTTTATTAAAACAGAAGTAAATATCACGAAATTTGCAAAAGAACGTTCAAAATGTGTACATCAACACATCTTGCGACTGGTCATTGTATTTGTTCTCTATCACTATAAAACTATGTTCGTTTCAATTACCTAGTACAAGTCCCATATCATTAATGACAAATTTAACAGTTTTTTACCTTGATATAAGTGTCATGCGGTAGGTTTTAGAAATAACGCGAATGTTCGAACGACGTCCCAAAAGAAAGAATTACGGGAAGCTCGGAGAAGTTTACACTTCATGCCATTGTTGGCTTGCGCTAGTACGCGTTAGTAGAAAAATGGCAACGTCAGTGGTTGCTGGCATCACATGCGACCTCATTCACAGACGCTGTTGTTCTACACTGTTCAAGAATGGACAGTTGCTGTTGGTATTTCATGTCTCGCCGAATAAGGCTGTAAGGCGTGGCAAAACACCACGGAATAGATTCTTGTGAGTAAGATGTGTTCAGATTGCATACGTGTCAGTAAGCACAACCCATGTAGCCGACTTGAGTGTAAATTATTTAGCTTAAATTGCTGCTACCATTATCCAACTATCTTCAGAGCAATAAAATATTATGGATACGAAGTAGTATGTTCGGAAGGACCCAATTTGATTAGCGAACTCAGTCAATATTGGCTGTGTGTGATATTGCCTTTTATTTTACTTGTGTCCCTAATTATTTTATATAATTATTTACTTCACTTTCACTTCACTTCCGAAGGAAGCCATGCTAAGGGCGTATATGCCCGAAAAAATCCTTTTTCCTCCGCTGGGTTTGAACCCGCGACCTCGGAAACTAGAGGCTAACATGGTACCCCTAGACCACGGAGAACGACAGCTTGTTGATGGTTATTCGTTGACGGAATTACTGAGAATTGCTACCTGAAACGATTGGGCATTCCAAGTACAATTTTATATTTCAATATTTCATTTTAAACAAGAGATTTCCATTCGAAGTATCATACGTTTAAGATATTTTCATGGCAAATGAAATGTATATCTTGAATTTTCTGGGAATGTCCCCAAAAGTCCTCTACATTCTAAATGTCTGCTAAACCGTAAGAGATAGACAAACTTTTACCACACAAAAAATGTAGATCTCGTTGAAACACAATTTTTGTCACATACATTTTTTTTGTCGAGTTATCCGTTTCCGAGATACTCTGTTGTTTGTTTGAATTTTCCAATACTTACACTTTTTCTCAAATGGAAATTCGCTATTATTGTTGTTTTTGTTTTTTTTATGTCCTGTACATACAAAGAGGATGGAATGCTCCACATAGCAACCAGCTCTAGATTTGACTATCGCTTGAAGCCTACCTTATTCCCCTTACACCTTCAAGAAAATTAGCAATAATATAATTTCTGCAAATGTTTATCTCGATTAACGTGAAGTAGATTGAGAATAAGCGTTTGTAAAAATAGTTTGTACAAGAGTATAGAAAGTATGCGAGTGCAACACATTAATTTTATGTGTTAATTCCCATCACATAACGACTCAGTTTAAATTATCATATGATAACATCACAATAAAAATACTTCTGTTTTATTATAACATCAATTTTTTATACTAGAACCTGTCCTTTTCCCCTTATAATCGTAATTTCGTACAGTCCTGACTATTTCAAATAACAGATGAAAAATTTCCCGATTACGTAAAAGGATGTGAAACATCGGCAGAACGCGTGACTTCCTTAACGTCTCCCTGACAGTCTTTCAAATTCTGAAAATACTGCCTAGCGCATAAGTATCCTTTGGCGGTGGAAGAATCCTGGTCGGAATAGTCGAATAACGTTTTATATAATTATAGTGGGTTAAATTTAAAACCGTTGTACCTTCTTTTTGGACCATAGTTATTTAATAACACAAAGCTACACACATTGCACATAATGCAGAAACCCTTAATGTATACAACGAAATGAGATTTCTCAGTCCTAGGCCAACAAGTAACCCTATTTGGAAACGGCACATGCAGTTTGCGACAATCGAGACAAATAATCTCTTCGTTTAATATCAGTGGCGTTTTTTGGGGTGAAGGGAGTGAAGGAGCCCTTCACCTTTTTTGCACTTAAAAATTAAAGAATCATTCAATCAGTATTTATTTGAAAATTCTCAGCTTAGTTGTTTCCACAGGCTGAGTTATTGCAGTCCACACTGTTTCATAAAATTGTGCATTCTCAGGCTACAGGCTGGGCTGCTGACACATCCGCCATCAGAGGCAGGGAGCGCAGCCCCTCCACAGCTGCTACTAGGGACGGGTTATGCCTCAGCCACTGCATCGCCCCGACAGCAGGGGCAGCTGCTGTCACATCCACCAGCTGAGGCATCTCATACAGCGCCGCCACCTGCTCACCAACCATCCACATCCAGGACTTCGGCTGCAGCTCCTCCAGACGCCGCAGACGGACCGGCCGTTGCATCGCCGACTGCCAACGCTGATCCTTCTGGAGGAGGCAAAGCGTCTCTGGAGCTCCCTGGTCTCTGTGACCAGAATACACAGCCGACGTGGATCTACTCCTCTGGTGCGCCTTGTCTTTCGGGTCAGGACGCACTTCGACGCCGCAGTAAACTCAGGGATGGCCTTCCTGGGCCGCAGGCTCAACGTCGAACCCAGCAAGACCACCTGGACGACACCGTGCCGCCTATTGTCAATTTGGCTACTCGGCGGCCGAATACAGCGCACCTCCGCAGTGCCGTTATTGCGGCGACACCTCACGTCCTGCCAGCAGCAAGACCTCGCACGCAGAGGAGGTTCTGCGCCACCTGCGGCAGGACGGACGACTACACGGGCAAGTTGTCTGCCCGCTTTATCCTCGACCATCCGCTCCATCTCGACGTCCTACGCCGCCGCCACGACCGATTGTCACGGCCCACTCAATCGCAGCTGCCGGCAGAGGCCGTTACGCAACACAGAATGGACGCCATCACAGCTCTAGGGGCCGTCGAAGCCCAACTGAACATCTTGAACGAGGGTTGCACTACAATCACCACAGAAGTCTCCAATTTCAACAGTCGTTTGGAAAGCCTTCGACTCTTAGCCACCAAACGCCTACTGCTGTTGAATCCAAACAACGGGACACCACCAGAAATTTCTCCGCAGCCAACCAGACAACTTGCAAAACTCAATGACAACATCCACGAGATAGCACCAAGAGAGAACCCAAAAGCCACCGAATCCATGCAGCAAAAGCTCCAGAGCATCGAAACCAGCCTAATGAGCTCCGTCATTCCACATCTGCCACAACCAAGCATTCTCCAAGAATTCAGCGAGCGACTGAAAGGCTTGGAGGCCTCAGTCACCTAGCTGCGGACCCAACAACACCAAGCACAAACCGACATCAACTACCTCTCACACATACACACCAATCATCTGACACTCCATGAAAGCCTAGCTCACGTCCGGAAACACACAGAATCAATACTAATGGTGGGTGGATTAAAACACCGATAAAACAATATCACTACACACAATGTCTGAAGCTAAAATACAATAAAGATAAACGCCACACTTCCATCCAAATCCCTTTCCTCCTAACTTCCCGTGTATGGCGGCTAGGGCTCTAGGGTCATGGCCGTCACCCTGACATTCCTCACTCCCACTGCCTGCCCAAGTGCAGCCAGTTATCTTTCTGCACTAACGGGGGTGCAACAGCGGAACCCCAATATCCCTCCTAACTTCTCCCTTTACTCCACTCCTACAATCACATCCTACTCCCGAACCCCCCCCCCTCTCCAAGAAAGGAAAAAAACTTACAGGCTGGCAAACGACACTCGACAGAGATGGAATGTATGCTCTATCTATCTCTAATCACTTGCTTGCTAGTGAATGTGAAGAGCAGTGAAGAGACACTGCCTGCCCGACCCTATCTCTCCCTCTAGTTTACATAGTTGCTATTACACTGTGACGTCAAACATTTTTCCTGCATGCGATTTTAAACCTGTAAGTGCTGCGATGTTCTCAACAGATAAGAATCCTTTCTTACCCTTCCCAACTAACTGTGAATCATGCTTGCTTACGGGTCTAGCGGCCCCAACATCACACTCAAGAGTCATGCTTTCGTTACCGTTACAATGGCTTGTGGGTGTTGTCGTTTGTTTTTGCGAAATGAATCCAATTAATGACATAGCTTCTAATATATTTGAGACAACGTTCTCCAGGCGGAAAGACGAGGATAAGAAAGTCATGCTAACAATTGAAGGGGCAAGTGGATGAAGGTGTTATGTGACATTTTCACAAAAATTGAAGTTAGATGGCTGGATAAAGTTGTTCTGTCCCATTCTATCTATTAAAGGCAGTTTTATTGCTGAGTGTCAATAAATGAGGGATATACCAGTTGATGGTCATAAAACGGCCTTTAATAGATAGAAGAGTCATAACACCTTTATGCAGCCATCTAACACAGTTTTTTTTTTGTGAAAATCTCACATAACACCATCCACTTGCTTCTTCAATTTTTAGACCTGCCACGCCATTAAATCTTTGTATAAAAAGGAAAAGAACGATAAATACTATAATGTTAATTTTAAAACATCTTGGTTTACCGAATTTCCGTGGTAGTGCAGTAGCTCCAATTTAGAAAGACTATTTTGTTGACCCTGTTTAGTTTTTAATAGTCATCATAATGCCTGGAATAAGGGAGGATTTTCGGATTTTAAGAACCCTACGCGAGCTCTAAATAAGCATAAAGATTCCGTTCAACACCTGAAATGCAAACTGCAATGGAACACTTGTTTAAATAATAGAAATACAATTTCTGACGCCCTACAGGGAAATGCAAGGCTATTTATGGTCCAATTTAATGAAAATGTTCGTATGCATAGATTATTTTTCTAGCTGGTTATGGATGTTGTGCTATATTTAGCTAAGCAAGAACTTTAATTTAGGGGGCACAATGAAAGTGTTACATCAATAAATCATGCACATTTCAAGGGACTGCTTGCTTTATTAATATCGAGGAGTTCATTGAAAATTCAAAATAAATATTTGAAAATTAATAGTGTATTCAGTGGAGACTCAAGAAAATAATCAAAATGAAGTCATAAACTGCGATTCCGAATAGATATATACAGGATCATGTAAAAAATAAAATTCATAATAGTAATTGTTTTGCCATTGAAGTTCACGATAGCATAGATATAAGTCAAATATCACAGTGTTCTATCCTCATAAGATGTGTGAATTTTAAGGAAATGTTTTTTGAGCGTTTTCTAGGATTCTATGATGTTAATGCTGATAGAACATCCGAGGCCTTGTTTAATCTTCTGGTTGGGATTTTGTCTTGAGTTTTCATTCGCGAACAAATTGTGGTTCATGTTATGATGGGGCAAGTGTAATGGCAATTAAATGGACTTCAGCAGAAAATTAAAGACAAAGCACCTCAAATCTGTTTTTATGCATTGGTTAGCTCTCCGCTTAAACTTGGTGTTTCAACAAAGTTTAGATTGCATTTCTAAATGACGCATTTTTTTTTATTTTTTTATTTTTTAATATCAGTGGGATTCCTTTATTTTTCCAGCATTCGTCAACTGGACATATTCTAACCTTAGCAGAAACTCGGTGGTGTTCTAAATCAAAACTACTCACTGTAATTGTATTAGATTGGGAAAAATTTAAACACTTTTTTGAAAATATTATGGATGACAAGCAATCTGATAAAAGATAAATTCAGCTTAGTAAGGGATTTTTTAATGAAATGAATAGTTTCGAAATTACTCTTCTGGCCGTAGTGTTCAATGACACATTTTCTTTGACAAATATTATTTTGAAGGTTTGCAAAAGAGATCACTGGACATTGCTTATTGCATTTCAATTGAAAATTACGCTAAAGATTTTCCTTCTTCAGCTCTTGGAAATTTACAACGATGTTATCAATGCTATTTCAAATAATCGGTCATTTAAAGAATGAACTGCGTCTTTTATATGCTGATGAGGTGTATGGTTCTACAGTGGAGTATTTTAAATTGTGCAAGGAAAATAAGGATGCATTTGAGGAATCATGCAAGTTATTGCTTTAGTTTTAACAATTCCATCCAGTGCACCAGTGGAAAGAAGTTTTTCGTGTTTGAAAAGAATTAAATCTGTCACTAGAAACACTAGTGGCGGACTCATGTCATTAGCGAACATCTCTATCCAGAAGGAGCTTGTGTGTAAGAATTTTATGAGGACATACGGATAAGTTTGCTGCTCTCAAAGACAGGATGGAATTAATATACAAGAAATAAATAGGCGAGTCTCACGTGATAATTATTGTTTAGCTAAATGAGTATGTTTAAATTTGACTATCATTGTTTGTTAAAGTCTATAGCCTATCGTTCTCCATGGTCTAGGGGTACCATGTGTATCTAGTTCCCGAGGTCGCGTGTTGAAACCCGGCGGAGGGCGATGGGTTTTTTTCGGTCGTAAAAATCCTTAGCATTGCTTCCTTTGGAAGGGAAGTAAAGCAAAGCCGGTGGTCCCGTGTCGTAAATTTACGGCACGTAAAAGAACCTCAAGCCTGATAGAGGCCTCTGAGCAAAATTTCCGGTCTTTCACGCCCAATATAGAATGGGACCCTAAGGGCCATAGTAGTTGAAGAGCGTCCATAAATAAGCTCAATTTAAATTTTAGCCTTTTAGCTACTATTTAAGGCACGGGCCGCCACTATTTAATATAAAATATCGGTTGACGATTTCTATAGCGGTTTTCTTTCCTTACAGAAGAATTATTTAGTATATCCTGCTAACGAACTTGATTACAGCATTAATACAAAGGAAATAAACCTTTCTTATTAGAAGGTTTTGGCATCCAAAAACTTAAGTGCACATATCTATAGAATTGACAAAGGTTCAATAAACTTCCTTATCTGTCGCCTCTGTTTAGTTTACGCTTCTGCCATGGGCGGCATATTTGCGTCTCCTTGTTCATGCACTTCAGAACTGAAGAGCTGCCAACATTTGAGTGAAAAACACGCAGTAAAACGACAGGTTCCTGTCCTTTCGAAATATAGCCCGAGGTCAGCTTAGACTCCTAAAGAGGTTAAGACTCCTCATGTGTGTGTATGAACGTTCAAATAACCGGTTCTCGCGGATTACACTTGTACGATTGGGTTGGCAGTTTCTTCTGCACACGCGCAGTGGGGTTATTTGTTGACATTCCGTGATGATTTTGCTATAAAAGAAACTGGCTTAAAAGAGATGGCCGGGGAGTTAAAGGCTCTACAAATACATTCTGTAAACCTCTTATTTAGGTATTTTCATTGTTTTCGTCTCCGTTTTTTTACACTTTTTTGGGATGACAGGTACCTACAACAGCTTGCCAAAAGGTTACTTGAGGTTTTGACACTGTTTCATTACATATGTATCGTGTGCAGTATTTGATAAATGACAATTAAAGAAGCCTATTATACTCGTATAACACAAGATCGATAGTCGCTTTTTAATCTGTCTTGTGAAGTCTTATATCATGGCTATCTATCTATATATCTATCTATCTATATATCTATCTAATTATCTATATATATATATATATCCCTTGTAATAAATTGCAATCGGCTTTTGTTTTTATACTCTGCGGAGTGCAGCAACTGCAGTTTTTTCTTTTCAGCATTTTTAATAAAGTGGCAGCATAAACAGAAACTACAAATACCAACAGATGGCACTCATCCAATTCAGTGACGTCACTCCACTTTATTCTCTTTGCATGGTTTCTTAGCTGTTAACAAAATGCACAAAGCAACAATGGAATTGAAAATAATGATTGAGCAGTGTGCTCAGCTGTGTATAACTTTGGAAAAAAACATCTTCATCCAAAAATGTATGCAACAAATGTTCCTGTGCAGCCATCTTCAATGAGCAGCCTGCAGTCTCAAATAAGCACCAGGAGATACCAACAAAAAGGAAGACCTACAAAGGGCTCATTTACACCTGAACAGGGGCATGCTTCCAGAAAACAAATTAAAGCCTAAACTTCCCTATTCAATATCTGAATGTATTTTATGAAATATACCACTCGGTAAAAGTACTTTTGGATTCTTTTCCAAGTTTCCTTTCATTATCCATTAAAAAATCTGATCTGTTACACTCACATGACTTTCTCTATTCTTGTACAAACTATTTTTACAAACTCTTATTCTCCATCTATTTCATATTAATCGAGATAAACATTTGCAGAAACGATCTTTTGACATGCAAAGAGAATTGCATTTTACACATAGCGACCAGTTCTAAAAATATTTGACTATCGCTTAAGGCCTACTATGTTCCCCTTGTTTTGTAATTGCAAGAGCAATATAGAAATACAGTAGCCTTTAAACATCGACATATATCTTAATAGCTGGTTGCTAGGTGCAGCACCATTCTCTTTGCCACAGATTAATACTCTTTGCATATCCAAGACAAAAAAATGAATAACGAATTCCCATTTGAGAAAATAAGTATTGAAAAATGTAAGGGAATAACAAGCAATATCTCGAAAATGGTTCACTCAACAAAAAAAAATGTATATGACATAAATTGTGTATTTTAACGCGATCTACATTTTTTGTCTATCTCTTATGGTTTACCAGTTATGCAAAAGTCGTTCACAATGAAGAATACTTTTGGAGACTTTCCCAGGAAATTCAAGATATACATTTTATTTGTCATGAAAATATCTTAAACATATGATATTTTAATCAAAATTGTTAGAGCCATTTTTGAGAAAGTTACAATTTTCGAAAAATGTTCCATGCAAAGGGTAATCTGGGCTGGGGAAATTTTCTTGAAAACCTTCGTGTCGCATCTCTGGAAGATACTGAACCTAAATACCAAGTTTGGTGTTTATCCGACTGTTCGTTTCTGAGTTATGCTGTTCTCAGACACACACACGGACGTTTCCAAAAATGCTTTTTTTGGATTCAGGGTGTCTCAAAATATATATTTCCGGTGAAATCTTGGTATCGAATTTTTGGGTGGAATACAATACTTCCCCTACTTACTATACGTAGTAGAGAAAGTAAAAACGTGAGGTAGGGCTAGGAACTTTGGAAATTTTGGTATGGTACTAGTTGAAAGTATTTATTACTTTGTATGGGCTAGCTTAGCCAGTTTAGAACCTGGGTTATCCAAACCATATAAACACTGTAAAGCGCTTACTACAAATAAACAAATGTTATAATTGTATGGTACTAGGAACTACGTTTTTGACTATTAAAGTGATGGTAGGACGGAGAGAAACTTCTTTTTTAATCTTGTGCTTAATGTAACCTGAAACCAGCAAGGTATGGCTAGTTATACTACAATATTTCTGAAAATACAGACGCAATGACCCTTTAGTACATTTACAGGATTTTGGCATGCCCGTTTTCAGTTAAATCATATTGCACAACCACAGAGCCATTTCGTTATTTCATAACTTAAGGAATACCACGCTTGTATTACGCTTATATTTCTCTCCATTTACTTTTTTTCTGTTGATCTCCAGTAGCAACACAAAAACAAACTAATGTAGCTCATATCGCTTCATTAAGATCGACCATATACCATGGGATTGATAATCAGTGTTTAACAAACTCAACTGCCATCTACTGGCATTTTTCTCAAATATGACAAAACTCGTGCTGCATCTAAAAAACAGCGCAGCAACTGGCTAATTATATTTTGCGGAGTAAAGGCTGGTTCACAACCGCCCGAGAACGGTAACCAGAACGGAAACGAGAACGGGAAGCAATACACCATACATACAAGATATTGGTTCACAACAGCCTGGTAACAAGAACGGGAATGCACATACCCGGGAATACCACGCTTGTATTACGCTTATATTTCTCTCCATTTACTTTCATTCTGTTGATCTCCAGTAGCAACACAAAAACAAACTAATGTAGCTCATATCGCTTCATTAAGATCGACCATATACCATGGGATTAATAATCAGTGTTTAACAAACTCAACTGCCATCTACTGGCGTTTTCCTCAAATATGACAAAACTCGTGCTGCATCTAAAAAACTGCGCAGCAACTGGCTAATTATATTTTGCGGAGTAAAGGCTGGTTCACAATCGCCCGAGAACGGTAACCAGAACGGAAACGAGAACGGGAAGCAATACACCATACATACAAGATATTGGTTCACAGCAGCCCGGTAACATGAACGGGAATGCACATTGGCGATCATATCGTTCAGAAAGTGAAAGTTGATTTGCGCAATGAGATTTCATTTGTTTCTATCTGACAAATGGCATTTTTTCACCTGCTTCCAATTTAGCCAACATAAGGCGGGTTAGCCAACGTCAAAATTTGATACAGTAAACTTATCTAAATGCATATCCTTACATTTCCGATCCCTCTAGTTGTGCCAAGCTTTCATTCCTTTATTCAATGGCATACATTAAAGTTGTCTATTATTCTTTTTTAATTTCCACCGGTTTTTGCTGTTCTTTGTAGCTTTTGTCATTGTTTATGAGTAATAGCCAGTTTTGAGTTGCATATCAACAATCTAGAAATAACCCTTTGACCAGAGGAATCAACGCTCATTGAATTTGCGGGTGTCGGAATGAGGTTAGGAAGCACATTTACTACCGATTTCTTCCAGTTTCATGTTTCCAGCTTGCGACTATAGAGAGCACTGGCGGCTGTTTCTTCTCACGGCCATCTAGAATAATCTCTAGAGTGAAGAGCCTAATAAGTACAATATGGATCTAATATGCCGTGCCCGGGAACGAGAACGAGTAAATTAAAAGTGGGCAACTCTTCTTTCCCGTTCCCGGGGCCCGGGAAGGCTTCCCGTCGATTGTGCACGCTCCCATTTGAATGCATGTATTCCAACTTTCCCGTTCTCGTTCTGGTTAACGTTCTCGTTGGTTGTGAACCAGCCTTTACAACTATTTTCTATATGCCATTCTCAACTAAAAGTCGAGGCCTGCTTCACAAGCATGTTTTTATAATTATAATGTGTTCGTATTCAAGTACAAGGGCTTGTAAATGCTTTTTAATCTTTTAGCAGTTTATGAGGTGAAGTTATAAGGTGTTTTATAGCCCAATGTCCGGCAGGACGATTTGGGCTTTTCAATGATGAAAGAATTATCTAAGTCCGTTGGGTGGTTTCTGAGACTACACTTTCTCTGTAATATTAGTATAGATTCAAGGAGCACCCTGGCCGGTCCACTTAATCTGTATCGTCAACAAATACTATCCGACCGTACAGTATGAATTAGCGTCACGAATGTTAACTGGATGCGAATGGATCTTCTAGTAGAGGAGATTCTCATGTTATTGTGGCGCCTTGTCATTAATAACCGTAAAATGTCACCAGAGTAAAGCTCTCTTTAAGATGCATGCTTCTGTATTCGCTCTGGACGCAACTGATAATTTCCTCTGGTTGTCTTAAACTGGTCTTTATCCATATTAGTTACTTTGTACTAGCTTCATTGGACCAAGCTGTGCGCCCAGTAAATCGTGTTATATATAAAATGATGTGGCCTGTATTTCGCATGTGTTTACATTACGTTTTTGGAAAATTGGAGTGCTTTCATAGGAAAACATATTTTGCTGCTTTAACAGGATTTATGAGCTGTCGATGCAGACAAAGTAGCCATTAACCCCGGCACAATGTCAACCTTAAATATTTTATTACGCCCATATTGTGTAATGGATTTCTGGTTCTCTCTCGTTTAAAGCTCGAGGTGTCAATATGTTGCATTGTTTTTATAATATGAACATGGGACTAGTGCTTGAAGTAGATGTCGGAGAGTCTGATGTAACGGAAAACAAATACACCATTTCACTTTATGATTGCAAGGTTGTCATTACATTCTAGCTTTTAGGGGTAATGAATCCAAAATGGAGCCAGGTTTCACTTATCACGTTTCATTTTTCCCCAACATACATTGATGCTTTCAGCAATGTGAATGTAGCGTTACTGTGCTGAAATTAATAATAAACTTCTATGCCAAATACTCGAGATATATTTTTAGATAAAGTATTAGATTACCACTGCTAACAACTCATACTTAGATGATTTTCACTGTCTTTTCTTGATGAAGCCGTGCACGTTTCCTTTTCTCTTGTGCGAGGTGTGACATCTAGCTGTTCTTTATTCATATCCTCTTTCCCTATTCTTAGGCAGCCTTCAGATGATCAACTATTCCCAACAGCACAGCACCTGCCGCAACTGTCCAACCACAGGGTTAGATGACAGAATTGAAACGAACAACTTCCCGAAATCCCGATAACTGTTGTGATACTGGGCGCAACAGCAGAAACCGTACAACTGATTCCAACGGCGCACCACATGCAAGCAACTGAAGGACTTATCAGATGAGTGGAGGCATTCACACGGTCAACATGGCATCATCAACAGCAGAGCAACATTACTTGGATTCGGCCGATTTATTTTATTGATTGAAAGTAAATCGGCATTATGGGATTGTCGAGTGGCAGAATAAGCAAATAAAGTTAAAAAAAAAAACCGAAGTTTTTAGAGAAGTGTGCTCTGATCTGGTGGCGGATTTCAGAAATTTACCAGGAGAGAACCGAGAGAAATTGCTAAGCTTTCGGCATTGTTGTTATTATTATTATTATTATTATTATTATTATTATTATTACAGTAGGTCCTGACAATGGTATAGACCTTATGAAATTGTAAGGGTGAAGATTTCATATATGATTTATATTCAAGATAAATAATATTAACTTGTTTTTCGCAGAATATGGAGTAAAACAACAATGTAAAACTAAACCCAAAATTCTTATTAAATTTATTTAGTGTATATATAATTTTTTTGTTTTGTTTTAAATAAAATTTACATTTATTTTCTCATTGTCGCTTTAGTAGTAAATGTTTCTTAGGGAGTTACTGACAATAGTTTTATTAATCCATTATTGCCATTATATATATGTATATATATAATACTCGTAGCATACTAAATCATCATAGTATATATTTGACATATTTCACTAATTTTATTCCTGGTACAAAATTATATATTGAAATATGTTTTTGGATTACACTTTTCAAATTCTTGCATGCTGCTATGGTACTTGGCAACAGCTGAGAAATATTCAACAACTTATTAAGTATATTATTATCTGTTCCTGCTATATCCATCCTTTCTGATAAATCTAATCCTTCAATGGTCATTGTATCCTCCACGTAGTAGCCATCTCTATCCCCCTTTTTTTCTTCAATACATGAATTTCTAGTCTGCATAGAAGTTCAGTAAACGATTTGATAGACATTCTAAAATAATTGAAAAATTTCTCTTCATCCTCAATAAGTTCATGAAACGAAATATAAAAGGCACCATCACTTAAACGCGAACATAACATAGGATGAACATTAAAACGCTCCCGTTTCCGTTTCTTTTTTGCTTCTTAACAGAACTCAAAAACCTCGAGCTCCCTCTGACTGCAACATGATGGAAATGGTGTACTGGGATAGTTCTTGTTGTAGCGCAGTTGTTCGGAAGTTGCATATTGTGAAATGGCTAGATGTAGGCAGTTGTGTGGTGTTGCGGGTAGTTGACTGCGTGAAGGCTGTCATAGTATCTTGTTGGAAACGTTCCCTTGCTCTTCACCCACTGCATCACATTTTCAAGGAAACACGTTCAGAAAACTAAACATCCGTGCAGCATTCTATTGACTTTGAATCTCTCCAGCATATTTTCAACACATCAACACAGTGGATATCATATTATCAATGTCACAACCTAGATTATATTTCAGATGGTTACTTATAAATTAGTAAAAGAATATACATTAGAGCAATGCATTATAGATGGGTATACTATAAAAATAAATTATAACTTTACGAAAACACTGCGCTGATGTGCTATTTTTTTATCATTTCTGGGTCCAGTACAAACGCGTGCGCGCACACACATACACACACACACACACACACACACACAAAGGAGAGCTAATTTTTTCTTCTTCATCACAAGCCTGTGTAATAAGAAAGATATGTTTGTAAATTAAAAATGGGAATTTTACCTCCTTTTTTCTTATGTACATTTGTATGTAAATTTTACAGAACTAAACAGGCAACGAATGTCACCGTGGTTTAATGAACAACACGAATATTTGCCTTTTTAATTGGAAAGCAGAAATATTGCTGATCTTTTCTACAACAGGTGAACATTTTTTCAAAGTTATATTCCTACAATAAATGGGAATACCTAACATTTCTCTTTATTTTATTGCATCTGTTCAAGTTTCAAGAGCGGTAAGTCAGGTTTATGAAACTTTGTTAGAGCCAGAAATTATATGTTCTTAAATTCATTAATTAAATTTTCAGCATAGCATAAGATGTAATAGGGCCCTTCTTTAATCTGCATAGTTGAAGATTTTGCTTTAGATCACACCAGGAAGCATTTCATCCGTGCTTTCCTGAGATTGAGAGAAGGATCTTAAAAGCCAGACATCGCGTAAAGAGCAGAGGGAAAATCTCAACTCACTTTAACCAATGAAGGAACATAGAAGTTTTGTGTTTTTAATAATTTGTGTACAGAAAGAAACTGCCTTTGTGATGTGATGCAGGAAAAGATGTGCGCGAGATAATGGTGGTTGTGCGGCGCGAGATGACGCTATATTGATCTGATCTCCCAACACCAAGCAAGCTACTACCCCCACCAGCCAACGACGCGACAACCCGCGGGCGTACTCGCTCTTGCTGAAATCAAGAGTGAGGTTGCAAAATGTCAAATGTCTTCCCATTGTCTCTGACCAAGCCAGGAAAATGAAACAACCTATTGCTTAAACAAAAACTTGCGAGTGGAGCTAATAATCCGGTATAATAAACTAGAGCTCAAGGCAAACGCTTTTCGAGATTTCCAATCTGAAAACAAACCGAATTGCTTGAAGACACGAGATGTCAGTGCTGAACAATGAGTGCGACTGCCAGTTTGATGGAGTGGTCAGCACGTGACTTCTCATCCCGCAGTTTCCGCTGCAGTTCCTGTTCTGGGTATAGGATTTTTTTAAGTACAATCACTCTATGCCAGAGGTGGCGAAAAAGTGCTTCGCGAGTGATTTTGACTCGCAGGCGCCGTTCCCTCTCTGCAACCGTCCCTTTGTTTTACACGTGCTGTGAGTGATGCAGTGCGTGTTGCATATTTGGTGACCCGCGGAAGGAAGTCGTTTTCGCCACCCTTGCTCTATGCCATCAGCAGAATCTGGAAGTTTCATTGAGGAAGTGAATGTAAAGGTGTTTCAAAGTTATAAAACATTAACACATAATGTTAAAAACCCAACATCAACCAGCCACCAACAAAGCTACAGAACTAAAGACGGCTATGAAAATGAAACGAATACGTCCGTAAATTTTGCTTAAGAAACGGTTCATTCTCGAAAATGGTTATTATAGTCTTTATTTATGTGGTTACATTTCTTTGTTGCCCATGATGTAAACTATTCTCGTTCGATTCTTATGTTTGCTACACTGAACTGCGTGACGTTAAGGATATTTTTTGTGTGTGTAAAATCCAGATTTTCCCATTAAGTTTTGCAAGAAATGCGCATATTGTACAATGAGACCAACAGTTTCATTCTTCTAGATTTAGATTTGTAATAAAGTACGGGATCGTTAAGCAGGTGTTTGTTTTCGTCAGTTATTCAATTCACCAGCTGCGTTTTATTTTGTTCAAAGTTGGCATTAAGGTACGCTTGTTGCCCTTGTTGCTTCTGAAAGGGTTATGCCAAAACTCATATTATCCTTGGTTAAAAGGCGATGCACTTATTTCGCAGACCTTTAGCTTTTATTTGAGAAGGTGCACGATCAAGGGCCTTATTCCGTAGTATGTGACCTCCGCAGCACTTGCCCGTGAAGACAAGATAGCAAAAATTGACTATGTTGAACTCCACCTGGTACACTTTGGACATTCCCTGTCACTTTAGTCGCGTCTCGCCATCCATTGCAGAAACTATGATAAAGTTTTGTCCGAATTAATTCACAGGTGTATTCTTTTAAGGGTTTAACACTGCAAATTGATATATACACAGCTGAATATTGTTATATTTTACTCCAGAGATTTCTCATTTGCGTTTGCGATTGGAATCATTATTGTTCCCTACACCCCTACTTAGATTGGAATCATTATTGTTCCCTACACTCCTACATCATTTTCGATTACCTACTTTTAGGTTGTAATCACTGCAAAGCAGAAGGAGTAGGGGAATACATTAAGTTAGCTATGTTTACAGTGTTCATTTGAATTTCAGAAACTATTGACCGCTGGCCCGTTCAGCAGGTAGGTATTATCTGCGTACAGGAATTAATTAACAAGGTCCATTTAAAGCAGCGTAGCGGACGTTCCGGAGGGAGTTTGGAGAGCAACACAGCCGTGGAACAGTTCCTACACGTAAGATAATTCATAGATGGTGGACCCAATATGATAATGATGGGGGTGTTCACAATCGACCACACTCAAGGAGAAAAACGGTACGGACACCTGAAAACATTGCGCGGGTAAGTGCTGCTCTCCAAGCAAGTCCTCAGCGTTCAGCAAGGTGTCACTCGTAAATATTGCACTGCATAGGATCTTACATCATGACCTTCACTTCCAGCGTACAAGATTCAAATGGTTCAGCACCTGAACAAGGGAGACAAGGCCTTAAGAGTACAGGTCTGTAATGCACTGTCAACCAGGATCCTGAATTCAAGGGTACAGTGCAGGAGTTGCTTCCCGGTCACGCCATTTCTCGTTTTAGAGACATTCCTTGGCCAGCACGGTCTCCAGACTTGAATGCTCCGGATTACTTACTTTGAGGCTACCTAAAAGATAAAGTGTTTGCAATCAGTTGGGAGAATATGGACGAGATGAAGACGAGAATCACACACGAAATTGCACGCATTACTCCCGAGCTAATTGCACGTGTCATGCGAAGCTTTGCAGATCGTCTGACGCAATGTGTTGCAAAAGAAGAAGGGTATTTGAAAGAATCGTTTTCCACAAATAGCATGTAAATCCAAATAGCATTGTATCGTGAAAGTGAAAAAAAAATCAGTTCAAGTGCTTCAATTTTTCTTTAAAACTAGGTAATCTAACATGCTCCACCCTGTACTTCATAGGATGTTAATACAAAAGAAGAGAGTCAGTTAATAAAATGGAACTTTAAATTATCCATAGCATAGCGTGCGCAGCTTTACAAAATTATTGACGCAGATGTCCACTTCTGTGTTGTAATATATATATTTTTCTCTCTTAAATATTTAACTAAAGGGATTTTACATACGAGTACATGTATCATTTGATCTAAATGTTGTCAGAGCAAAATAGATTTCGAAATGTGTTTAGTTGGTAGATTCCCATAACTCAATCCCATAAGAAACGGGAAAACCAATGACAACCAAGTAGCTTTTGCTGTATCTTTAGGAACCAATTTAAAATATGATATTAATGATAAAGTGTTGAGTGTGTTGAGACCTTGCAAATGTCCTGTATATCAGTCCTAGTAAGATTGCTGAAACGTTAATGTTATTATTGTATTTAATTGAGGTATTGGCTGAATTTATAATCAACTTCGCCCTTGGCGGTATTATATGCATTTAAATCTTAAGAAATATTTATAAAATTGATTCTTAAGAAATGTTATAAAATTGATTCCTATATTGGTTGCACGTGAAACCCCAATGTGTGCGAAGATCAATGCTCTATCTGCGTAAACAGTTGTTACAATATATATCCCTTTGAATAGTATAAACAGGCCAGGTAAGGATAGATCTTGTAGAATATCGAAAGGTGTGGGTATCATTTAGAGAAGAATGATGCTACCCTCCTCTATATTTAGACACACTGTTTTCTGTTTCACTGTGTGCTTTAATTAGATAGACATAATTCTCTTGTGCGTAGTTGCAATATTATTTTGATCAAGATATTTGCATTAGCGCAATTAAAATCTTTGGAAAAGTCTAAAAATACATTTGCTTAAATTGCTTGCATCAGGTTCACGTATAATCAATACCATTACTTTTGAAAGTGCGGTTATGCTGGGAAAAGCACACATACGTAGAAGCACATTTGATCAGTGTAGCCTAGTCGTTATATTTAAAAGGTTACGTAGAACTTCCAATATCCGATAAGCAAGTGAATCAGCATAAATATCATCATATAGATTTGCATTGTAGATGCGAATCATATTTTTCGGTATGAATGACATGGTCTTGATTGCATACTGTTAAAAACGCATAAAAATAATACAGAGAGAGGAATAAAACGCAACCTCGACAGTGTATGTGCATTTAGCAGACAGCGTTGTAAAAGTGGTTCGTGTCAACGTCCAGTGGGATATTTGTCATGAGAATGCGCTGTTGTAGCTACGGATCTGTCAATAAACATACGTCACATTTCATGTCGTTCTCCCAAACACGACTGAGTATGTAAGCGCGCAGTTTTCACCTTGTCGCTGTATAGAATCAAGCGGTCGTATTTCTGAAGGCTTGTCAAGCGAGTGCTTCTCTATCGTCGTATTTGGTATCGGTTGATAGCTTTATGACATTTCTCAAAGGTACATACGATACCTAAAAATGCTAGGAAAAGGTAGAACACTAGTGGTGAAGATAATGCAGCTGTAATTCCTATTTTGAATACTGCGGTGAAGCTTTTAATGTCGGATTTCAGCCCTAGAGTTTGGAATAAACAGCGTGGACCCAAGATAACGCCCTCAGAGCTGGCAAGATCTGTGTTTCAGTAGTCCGTTGTGACCTGAATGTTTCGAATTTTATTGCCCTTTAAACACACGCGCTGGTGTAAAAGGAATACAGTGGGAAGGATCCTAAGCGTAATAAGCAGGACAACACTTCTGAGACGAAGAAAACAATATTTTCCCTTTTCTAAGGAAGCGCAATATGCAAATGTGAGCTCATTCCTTATGGAGAATTTGTAAATTTTCGCTCATCCGTTTCTACTTTTCCATTTTGCTGTCTCTCAACTTCACTGTATACGTTGCAGATTTCGAGGAGTGAGCAAACTCCACAGAAAGAGGGATCACTTTTGGATGTAAAGTTATTTTCATGTGAAGAAAACGGGTTAAGGCCTTAGGTACACTTTCCCCATAGTAAAAGAGGGATGTCATTTCTTTCTAATATGGGGTATTGAAACAAGTTTTCTGGAAATATGGTTGTTAGTGTCCTCTCTGCTAATCACTCCCATAGTTTATTTAAATTTTAGAAATTATACACAATTTGTATTATTTCCGAAACGATGTAGCGGAATTTGGAAGCGTTACTAGAGGGGACTATTATGCACAACTATGGCTGAAACATCCAAAGGCGTGTATATAAAACAAAATGAACGAGATATTACTAGCCAGGGCGTATTAACGAGGTATTACTGTTTTATGTAATAAAATTAATTTCTGAACAGTGGATAGTTAAACGGAAGGGACATCCAGTTTGTTAAGTGTTCATACCTTTTATTCGCTTCTTGGGGTGTAAATTTGACATTGTTGAGATAACCTTTAGGTCTTCGGGCTTAAAGAATCAAACGAGGAAGGTCCGTTTAGTAAAGCTTTGAGTTTATTTATCTCACAGAAAATAATAGTTGTTAAAGAACTACCCATGCTTTCTGAATGCCTACTAAGAAGGAGTGAAGTAACCTTAGACCATACTGTTGGAAATCTGTGATTTAAATTTGTGATATAAATTTTACCCTGGGAATTAAAACTCGGTATTTGCCAGCAAAGACTAGCTTCCTTTCATTATGAATCTCGGATATGGACGTTCTCTCAATTTGTTAAGTGAAGGTGTATGTGAAATACGTAAAGAATGACCCGCAAAAGTCTTAATCCAGCTTTTAACCTTTGGGGTATCTCTCTCCTTTTTTCTTTTAAGTGCTTATTTTAATATAATAAAATTGCCTTTAGCCAAAACGTTCTCTCTTAGTTTAAAATTAATTTTACTACAATTCGGGCTGGTGTATAAAAAGTTCCAACTGAAAGAGATCGTGTTTTGTTCCCTACAATAGCAGAGGCCCCTGCCTTCGGCGTTGCCTTTTTATTTTTCTTTCTTTTCTTTCTTAGCATGTAGGATGGATGCATAAAAGTGCATGTATTTGAGCTAGGTCGTGCTATAAATACACTGATGTATGTAAAGTATGATCGACCGTAAAAACTGCTGCTGGCGTTACTCCGCCCGTCTTGTAGTTTCAGGGAAACATCTGTACAAATTACAAAACATTCAGGTATTACTTCTTTCATCGAACAAATTATAAAACAAACTACCTTTGTGGTTCTATTAGTCAGAATGCTAACTTCTCATCTCAGAGGTCCTGGATTCGATTCCCAACTGGGTCGTAGGAATTTTTCATTAACTGAAGTCATTCCGTACTCCTCGCAGAATTTAGAAGTGCGAATGTGGCAGCTTTACTATAGCATTATTCCAAGCTCATATGCGAGCAACTTTTCCCGTTTTTACCCTATTCATTGATTGCATGTATACAACGAGATTTGTCATAGAAGCCTGTTTAATCGATGGATTGAGCTATACTGTATTTCGTTCTTCCATTTGCTGCAAATGTGCCTTTTAAATTAAAAACTTTGTTTTTCCTGTACATTTAACACTTTTAGTACTAAGCAATACTTCAAAGAGACAAACTAATGACAAAATATGCTAATATCTTCTGAAACCTTTTTTCAGTCATTTATTAATATATATGACCTTACAAACAAGGCTTTGCCATTTGACGCAGAATAACTCACCTTTTTTTTCTGTTAAAATACACAAGCTTTGAAGGATATAGTTACAAGAAATGAAAACAAATTCTTAAAAAGAAGAAAATAAAATTGGATTAATTAATGTTAAAAACTGTTACAAAAATTGCTATTTTCTCTTTCATTCATTTATAAACGTTATGTTCATCATGTGAATGGTTTCAGATGATAGCCGCTGAGTATTTTATAATGGGTACAACAATATCTCTCGAAAATGTTCGATAATGTTAACACAAATATGGAATCTAAGAAGAATGAAATTTTTAGTTATTTTTAAGGCATTCCACCTGTGAAGTTGAGTGCAAGTCTTGGGGAAAAGAAAGAAAGAAGAAACTTAAGTGTTTTCTTATCTTAATTGTGTTTACAATTTATACTTTCATTTGACATTATTTGCGTATTTAATATTTAAAGTTCTCTCAGTAAATAAAATCTGATAGGTATTTTAGGGATACTTATTGGCGACTTTCCCAGGACTTTTATGAAAAAGCTCGATTTTGTTTTAACGCAATAAATATGTCAAACACTCATGAATATATAAATGCTATTTTTAAAACCTCTAATAAGCTGGTGGATTTGGAGTTATGCATACAAATCTTACAGCTCTTTTTCGCTATTGACATTCTCAGTGTTTATCTCTGTTTTGAAACGCTTAAATTTTTAAGTCTGACTATTCAACTTTTGTACTCAAGCTCATATATGTGTAATGAAAAAAAAGTGCTTTGGTGCATATTCTGACACGCATTTCATATTCAAACAAAGACTTTGTAAACTTTATACAAATTGTAGATTAGTTCAAACTTGTTGAACGCGTAACAAAGGGACACAAATCCAAATCAGTACATATGTGTATTGTGGAACTAGGGACAAAATATGAAACCAAGCAATAACTTTAGCTATAACGTCCAAATAATTAGAATTAAAAGAGTGACATTCCGAATACTATTTCTTTGCATTATAACAAAACCTGTTGTAGAAATGTAAAGCAGGTAGCTTTATTAGTTCAAGATTTCTCAGTTTCACTCATGGAAAATACCTCATCATTGTAAGATCTGAAACAATGACGCCTACTACAACTAGTAGTAATGATATCCTGATTTTTCACGAGAGAATAAACTTCGTTTTCGCCCTCCATTGTGATGCGGATATCTGGATGGATAGGTATACCGTTTCAGTTTCACCTGTCCAGCTGTGCAGGAAAAGCTGTTCACTTATCATTCGGTAATATAACAAATGTGCGATTTGACAGTGAGCTGTACTCCTGATGATAAAGCCATTATCTTGTTTCAGCTCTAAAAAGCACAGATATACGAGAGAGCGGAGTTAGTGAAGCAGACATTTCACGATTACACGCGTTCCTCTGTTTTGTTCTAAAACAGTGGCAATAAGGCCTCATTCATGCATACGAGTCCATGTCGCACAGCAAGGAACGGTGCGACGGTTATGCTTGCGACGTGTCGCATTGTGAATTGTTGGAAATTGGTTCTACCAGCCCGTTTCCACATTCGGTTCGACATCCCTGTGTGTTGTACTATACTACAAACTCTTAGCTCGAAAAAAGTCTGCTTCTTTTATCTCGATTAAAATGAAGTAGATAGAAAAATAAATTTTCATAAGAATAATTTGTTTACCCACTAGTAAATGATAGAGGGTAGAAAAAGTAATGGGAATATAGCACATTAGGGTTTTTTTCGAGCTAAGAGTTTGTAGCAATAGGACAACACACAGGGATCCATTCTGTCGAACCAAATGTGGAAACGGCCTGGTAGAACTGATTTCCCAATAATACACAATACGACAGGTCGCATGCATAAATTGACCACTTATAAATTATGTCCGTCGCATCATTACTTGTCATGCGACATGAAATCGCATGCAAACATGCACAGGCTCTTTTTGTGAGGCTGCTGAAGTTACAGCATTTCTCAGTTACACACTAGCTGGAATTTACAGGGCAGCAGTACCGAAACAAGTGACCGAGCTCGTTTATTAAAGCACGGACTCATAAGCGGGAGGTCTGTGATTGAGATCTAACCAAGACCGTCCTCCCTGACCAGGATTTTTCCAGGTTTACCTCGGCCATAACTGGCAAATGCTGGAGAGGTAACTTAAGTCTGGAAAGTCCAAATTTCCTTTCCCAATAACCATTTCATTGCGTGTACCCCCAGTGCTCACTGCCTGTGGTGCCGTATGCAGTAAGAACGGGCGTTAAACACAGCAAAAAAAAAAAAAAAAAAAAAGCGGCAATAATTTAAACGAAACATGACGAACTAAAGTCGATCCAACCTTAGAACCGGACTTGATGTAAACAAGTAGCGGAAGTCGCCTGGTAAATTGGTAAGTGCACGAGTAGAAGAGAAATCGGTGAGATTTCACTTATTCCTGTTTTTATACTTTGATACCAGCAGTGAGAAAACAACAAATGTTTCGGTAATCTGCTGTCCATCGTACATCTCTCGTAGTCACTTAAGAGATCCAAGCTGAGTATTCTGCGCTTCCAATGATACCGGAGCATTAGTATGACTAAGTGAAAGAAGTATGCCCGGCTAAGTCCTCATCTTTCTTCAGGCTACTCAATATTATGCAGCTTCTCATAGGCGATTTTTGAATCGGGGGTAGAGGCTAATTTTAGATGTCCAGTATGCTATATACTGCATGTCAAACACAATTTTCTGGCTCGTTGTACTTCAGCTATCTTCTAGAACAGACTTCGCTTGTGTTTGTCGATATATTGAACATTCTTCACCCACGGACACGCATTAGCTTTGTTTGCTTGTCATGTTTCATTTTTAATGTACGTAAGTCAGCCAGATCAATTCTCAGGTTTGCCGGTATTTAGCTTATCGTGCTCTTTAGCAACTTTTACGAAACCTCAATGTGTTTTTTTTAAAGCAGTGATCTACAAATAAGCAGCAATTCTTCACTTTTTATAATTTGTATGCTTTATCTTTTCTCTAGAATTGGTATTAAATGAGGATTTTGCTACTACGTTCTAGCAATATCATACACCAGTCAGCGTATGGTTTTCATAGGCTTCATTTTAGTGCACAAAAAGTAGGAAAGGAGACTTTCATACGAAGTTAACCATTTTTCTGTTTTTTTCCTTCTCTTTTTTTAATTAGAGATTGTTCTTACAGGGGATGTTTTTGAAAGGTTACTTTTGTCAGAGAAAGAAAAGTTAGATCACGGAGTTAACACCTTTAAGCTTTGCAGTTATGTGTACGGTTTATAGGTCTGTACTATTTTTATATTTTCATAGCACATATACTTCCCTCTAACCAACAGCTTAGCTATAGACTAACAGCTATCGTTCAGGACATTAACGATTGCATCAATGTATCTTTCATTATCATGGTTTGGAATGAATAGTGTAAAAGTAATTTAATTCTAACCACAGTAAAATCTTCGTTCAGTTACATATTAATTTATACTTTTATCAAAATCGTGTTATTATTATTATTATTATTATTATTATTATTATTATTATTATTATTATTATTATTATCATCATCATAGTTTATGCAGAGTAAGATGTATGTAAGTATAAATAGTTTTACATTTATAAACACAGTATCGCGTTTTACATTTTTGTTTCGTTCCATTAGCAGACAGTAATTTGGTTGCACATTTCAGGACCTAATATCCTTGACAACTGGTGCTCTGAGATCCTCTTATTGTTATCAGAGCAACCAAAAGTTTTTGTAGTGTAATGTTCGTGTGTTGTTTCCATTGGTTGATATTGCAATTTCTTTTAAGACATATAAGGTAAACTCCATTAACTACAGTATTGGAATATAGTTTTAAATTACACAAAGAGTGTTGCATTCTTTGTGAGTTGCTGAGGTTAAATTAAATGGTCAATTGGTAGCGATATGAGACACTAAGCTGTTAGAAATATGAGACTGTCCCATATGGCTCTATCTCTATCAGAGTTTGAGACAATGAATTAATCCTGGATGACGCTTAACAGCTATGTCCTGCTGCTCAAGATGCAAACTGTATCTTTTGGACGGCGGGTGGGGAGAGGAATGGATTCAGTGTCTTGAATGTAAAATGTGGGCTCACAATGATTGTGGGGCCCAAAGTATGAAAAGTATATATGTGATTACTGCAGGTGAACTAATGATTTATCATTACACTTTAGTAGTACATGACTGCAACTTATCACATGTGTATCTCAAGTGTATGGCATTTTAATCAAAGTTGTTAGTCATTTTTGAGAAAATATTAAATTTCATAATATTATTTGACTTTTCGTTTTTGGAGTTATGCTGTTCACAGGCACACATACAGATCTTTTTAAAAACTGTTTTACCGTGGGGCCTCAAAACATGATTTCCGGAGAAATCTCGGTATTGATTTTTTCGGTGGAATGCAATACTTCCTCTACCCACTAGGTAGTGGTAGAGAACGTAAAAGCTGGGTGCAGAACATCGTTTTGAGAGAGAAAAGTAGAAAGCTCGTGTCAGGATCGGCTGATTCATTCTTACAACGCCAAGGATATCTAGACGCAAAAGGAAGAAAGAGTATTTCTTTGAGCTGATGGCTAGAGATGAACAGCAGCAGCGTGATATTTCTGTTACGTGTAAAAATGCTTGTCCAGCTCTAGGATGTTCTACGAATATTTTGTGCGGGAACAATTAAGAGCCCATATATTGTGTTGCAATATGAAAATTTCACTTGAAATCAAATGCACATGAAGTCAATTCTTGTACCCTTATAGGCAATTCCGCTCCTCTATAAAAATATTAATGGACGCCAAATACAAAGAAAATTTAAATTCTGATTGTGTTACACCAGGTGGCCTAACCGCTCCATATTTGACGTGTGCAGATCTCCCTTCATGCGTTAAAAGAGTTGCAGGACTCAACGGGGCAATTCCAAATAAACAAGATCAGTTGGAAACTGACACATTAGAACTCTAAAAAACTGCTGCTGCTGCTCCTCCTCCTCTCAGAAACATCCTTATGGTTACATGGAGACGGTTGGAACATCGTATAATTCAACATGGCAAAATTTCAAACACCTATTCAATGAGCGAAGTCAGCATAACAGTACCGTTAGATGATGATAATAATAGTAACAATAACATTTATAATAGCAAGTGAAAAAATGGTAGTGAAACACTGCGGCTCTCGTCTTGTGCTTATAGTCCGTAATGTTAGACAAGAACGGCGTAAACAGATTTAAAAAAGCTATGGGTGGATACGGAGCCCAAATAAAGACATCTTAATTATTTGTCACCCTAAAAAGTGAGTTTATTCCCTAAAAATATAGCCTGTGTAACTGAAGTGGAAAATATTCAAAGACCCTTTGGGTGCTATTTTTGTCTGTCATCCGGACAGTACACTCTAGTGCAAGGGACTGTTTTTGTCTATCACCATGGACTGTGAACTCTGTTGCAAGCCAAGTGTTTTCAATGAGCGTGATCCGCTTATCGTCTTTACTGATAAGCAAGAGGAGTAGAATGAAGCTCGACTGGCCCCGTAGTTCAATCGGTAAAGCACGTGCCTGTTGTGCGAGGGGTGGCGGGTTCGATTCCCAGCTGGGATGGGAATTTTTCTTAAGCTAAGATTATTTCCTATCCTCCCCAGAGTCTGGAAGTGTGAATGTGCGTGTAATCGCATCATTAAAGCTCAAAGTTTACTAGGAAATCAAAGACAAGCGAATACGAGCCAACACCATTGCCTATAAGCAATAATATCTTCCAAAGAAAGGCCGCGGTAAGACCATTGTAGTTAAAGGCGGTTGTATAAAATGCTTAAAAAAGAAAGAAAAAAGAGCACAAGCTCGCTCATACCAGTTCCCCACTGAGCTGTGTTTACTTGGAATTGTCCCGTTGAGTTCTGCAACTTTTTTAACGCACCGGGTGTTTATAAAGAGATGACTGCTACGAGGGCAACACTGAAATCAAATAAGGATTAGTTTTAAAACATTTAAATGATATTATTGTTTTTCAAAATATTCCCCTTTTAACATCAATACATTTTTGCATATAATGAAACCAGTCCTTAAGGCAATAATGCCAAGCTTCCTGAAGTACTTCAGCAACCAGGTTTTTATAATGTTCCCTTGCTTCATCTGATGACGAAAACGTGAT
This sequence comes from Deroplatys truncata, assembly GCA_030765065.1. Lineage (NCBI taxonomy): Eukaryota > Metazoa > Arthropoda > Insecta > Mantodea > Mantidae > Deroplatys > Deroplatys truncata. The sequence continues at coordinate 122,054,019 of CM060981.1, forward strand.
TCCACGCATTTTATCTTTAATTGTTGGAAACAAAAAAGAAATCACAAGGTGCTAGGTCAGGGCTATATGGTGGAGGGTCTATAGGACCTTTAGGGCATCCAGATGCTCAGTTGTTAGTTTAGTTTTGCTGTATGCGACGATGCGTTGTCATGATGTAATATTTTTCCTTTTGGGCGCTTTCCACGAACTTTTTCAAAAATTTGTGGTAAACAGACATCTGGGTACCAATCGGCAATGACAGTAAGTCTACCTTCTAATGCTATAATAGCAGTATGGCCCGTTTTAGAAAAGAAAAACTAACAATCACCTTACCAGCACTGCGAATTCGTCAGACTTTTGTAGGCTTAGGTTCTACTCGAAAGACCCATTGAGCCGATTGACTTTTCTTTTCAGGATTATAACAATAAAGCCAAGCTTCATCACCAGTAACGACATTCCAAACCAAATTTGAAGTGCCGCCTTGGAATTTTTCCATAGTTTTGTGCACCAATCAGTGCATTGTTGTTTTTGATCGGGAGTCAATGTGGAATCCATCGACAACAAAGTTTGCTCACGTGTAACTGTTGATGTAAAATGTTTTGGATTTGATTCATACCAATGCCCAATGTCGCCCGAATAAATTCATAAGATGTCCGTCGATCTGCTTCAAGCATTGCTCGAACAGCGGCAATATTTTCATCAGCAACAGCAGTTCTTGGGTATCCCTCATGATATTAATCACTTAAAAAAAAACAAAAAAAAACCGATCTGTTTTTAATTCGTTGTAGCAATTATAAATTGTTGCCTTAGATGGAGCTTCTTCGCCAAATGCATTTCTAAGCCGATCGTCACATTGTTTAGACGTTAATGGCGATTTAAAATCATAAATAATCAATGCCCGGAAATGCTCTCTAGTCAAATTCATTTTTGGGTGAACACAAAATCTTTAAAAGACAACTAGCAAACTATTGGAGCAAATGGAACAAACTGCACGGCAATCAACTCGCAAAACATTAGAAAGTAGCTGTCAAATATAAACAAATTTCATTTGTTTTTACAAACATGACATTTAAACATTTTCAGTATCGCTCTGGTATCTTGGCTTAAACGTTAAAACCGAAATTCTGTATGGGTTATATAGTAAAATGATAATCAATTGTTCTTTCACACAACCGTGTGTAGGGTGAGGTTGGAAAGGCAATCAGACTGAAAATTCAATGCCATAGCCGGTATTGAACCACGGATCTTCCGCTTGCTGTGCGGTTGCTCTAACCGTCATATATAGCAAAATGTTTAATGGTGTCCATACTTTCCTGACTTACCCTGATAATTAATAACAGAAATCTGTTGTTTTTCTTCTTCCTCCATTATCTGTCTTCAATGTGCCAAATGAGTATTTTAAAATAATAGTGAATGTTCTTTTATGGAGAGGTTGGAACAAAAACTTCTCAAATGATGATATTCTTGACGTGTTTTATTTCCCTATAATCCCTTGTTACTGCACTGTGATATCCGAACGTCCTACGTGGAACACAGCAAAGACTCAACACGCATAGCAGAATTCTCTGCATCACCTAGCCCGCTCGATAACAGCCTTAGCGTGACATTGTGGTCACCATGGCCTACTTTTAACATTATTTAGCACTCATGTGGCGAAGAATTGATAAGCGAAACTATAAAGCACTGTCGTGTGCAGCAAAAATCACGCAACTGCAACAAGATAAAATGCACTAGCGCAGACCTCAGCTATTTGTTGTCCATGAGATAGGACATGTTTGTACCTACCTATATGCTTCGTATGAAACTCGCCATTGCACATAATATCCTACTCCGATAAATGAACTACAGATAAGGTTTGTAACGCAGCATTTTGATTTACTGTGAGGAATCCCTTTACGTAAACCCCAAGTTTTGAAAACCTTAATTGACGTCTGAAACATCAGTTTTCGCTTGAAACGATCCAAATGTTAGAGAAGGTTTGATCCGTCAGAATTTACTAAACATCGTATTTGTTTTCAATCGTGATTTCGCGGTTATCCTCGTTCACTGCTGATGGCGGAGGATCTGTCCCATATCACAACTGCCAACAAACTCTTAACGGATAGAGTTAGTTTTCAACGGGGTTTATTCACTTTCGTGAAACAGCTGTGGATTTGTTGATTAAATGAACAAGATCGGCGACTTTGAGCTGCTTATATGTTCCGAAATAGGTAACCAGCTTAGCTCTTTTGATTCTTGTGGAAATAAATCACAGACTCTTGTTATTTTGTACTAGTATGTGTCTCATTACACAGAATAGTTATTTAGAGGACTAGTTGTCGTCCTCCGTGGACTGGTGGTACCGTGCTAGCCTCTAGTTCCCAAGGTCGCGGGTTCAAACCCGGCGGAGGGTGATGGATTTTTTCGGGCGTAAAAATCGTTAGCACGGCTTCCTTCGGAAGGGAAGTAAAGCCGGTGGTCCCGTGTCGTAGATTTACGGCACGTAAAAGAACCTCAAGCCTGATAAAGAGGCCTCTGAGCAAAATTACAGGTGTTTCACGCCCAATATAGAATGGGACGCTAAGAACCATAGTAGTTAAAGAGCGTCCATAAATAAAAAAAAAGAAAAAAAAAAAGAGGACTAGTTACTAAACCTAATTTGTAACGTGTTGTCTACCGTATTTTATAGTAATAGATAAAATCTTTTAAAATAATATTGGATATTTTGTTAAGTAAATTTAGAAATATGTAAAAAAAACATTTGGCCAAAGCATAACGTAACTGTTACAAAAGTAAAGGGGGCAGAAAGCAACTAATTACGCAGTTACGAATTAAAAGTAACGGGAAGTCACATTCACTGCGAATGCGTAAACAGTTGCCGCAACTCGACGCCCTTACCAGTGTTGTAGATAGCATCGTTCTATTTTATCATCTGATGATAGAAATATTAATAAATGCTTTTCAGCCGTGATCAACTGGAATTACTTGAAGCAGGTTAAGTAAATGTTTCGAATTTCCTTTACATCTTCGATCTCGCTTCCAACCCAATCTATTAGTGTGGTAAGGAACTCTAAAATCGGTAAACGCATGAAAACAGTTAGACGTAGTTGTTTCACATGCGTATATAATTAGTGACACAAAATGTAATTTATGCAGAAAGAAAATACAATTGCATCATGGTGTGCCAATAAATAATTACGAAAAAAAAGATTGAATTGGTCACATGTTTGGTTTGAAATATCATATCAATAATTAAGGTACAATACTTCTGCATAATTTATTTTGCGATCATAATCCGCCGCTATAATCTAATATTTATAGAAGAGATGCATTAGCTGTCACCTCCCCGATAATAGGTAACTGCAATCTAAGGTGTTAATAGTTAATCTTTACTTGTAACCGTTAACGCAAAGTAGGTAACTATAAACACGAAAATAGCTATTTTTCACACCCCAACTAAAAGAAGAGGAAGTTAACTTTTGCAAAACAAATATAAGGGTAATCCAGAAAGTAATGACTATTTGACTTTAATAAATTGTTATTAAAAAATCTGATGTGATACATTCACATACCTTCTCTGTCCTCTATCGTTTTTAGTGGGTACATAAATTATTCTTACTCAAGCTTATTTTTCTATCTACTACATTTTAATCCAAACAAACCTTTGCAGAAACAGCTACATTACACATTTCGTTATAGATACAAAGGGAACGGCGATAGTCAAATGTTTAAGAACTGGACGCTATATACTGGCCTTAAAATTCCATACTGTTCCCATGCAATCGCGACAAACAACTGAATGTTTAAAGGACTTAGAATGACTAAGAAATGAACAATTCGAACCTTTAATAACGGATATCTCAGAAACGGCGTATGTCACAAAAAATTATTTTAAATAAATTATGTGTTTTAAAGAGATTACATTTTTTGTGTAGTGGTACGTTTTCGTCTATCGCTTAACGTTTACCAGTTACACAAGATTATACAAAATTCTTTCCGAATGTAGAGGAGTTCACAGGCTATTCCCAGAAAATTCAAGATGTACATTTATTTGTCATGTAAATATTTTTATTGTGTGGTATTTTAATCAAAATCGTTAGAGCTATTTTTTAGAAATCAAAATTTTACGAATAATGTTCCATGTAAAGAATAATTGGGGTGTGGAATTTTGAAAATCTTCGAGTCGCATCTTTGAAAGATATTGAACCTAAATACCAAGTTTGATATTTATCCGACTTTTCGCTTTTGAGTTATTCTGTTCACAGACACACACACGGACATGTTTCAAAAAATGCTTTATAGCTTTGAGGCTTTTGCCTCAAAAATGTATTTCCGGTGAAGTCTCGGTATAGAATTTTTTGGTGGAATGCAATACTTCCCCTACTTATCATACGTAGTAGAGAAAGTAAAAAAGCATGCCACTTAAAAATTGAAGCTTACTTTATTACTCCACAGAATCACTTCCATTATTTAAGCATTTGTCATACCTGTCCATGAGCTTTAGAATTCCGTATTGTAGTCGCCTAGCGCCAGTCCGTTGAGTCAAGATCTGGACACAGTTTCAGCAAGCAAAGAACAATAAATGTTTGGCAAAGAAATCTCTAACTCGTCAAGGATTACGCGTCTGTCTTGCATGATTTTGTTGTTCATTTGTTTCTTCAAATCATTTGCGATTGACGGACCTCTCAGTCGAGTTTCGTCATGCACGTTTATGCATCCATTATTGAACATTTCACACCACGTTCTCATAACCACCCCTTTAGCTGACGGTAAATTTATGCAGGTTTCAACTTCCGAGCATTCAAACATTGAATAACACCTCCCACCTCACAGATCAGTCTGTATCACACAGCTCATTTTGAACAGTCACAGAATTCACAATAACGGGTTGTTTCGACGTGTCACTCACACAACACTCAGAGATGTCGAGTAAACTATTCGACCTTGGACAGAAGCCAGATAACGGTCTGCATAGCGGGAATGCGCAAATGGTCGTTACTTCCTGGATTACCCTCGTATAACGAAGCAGAATACGGATATACCTAAACTTTCTGCGGTAAACCACCGAGTATTGTATGTTGCTGTTTTCCCTTGTCAATCGATGTAGCCTTTTGGCTTAAGTTGTTTACTAAGGCAGATGCACATATGTGTTTTTGTGTCAAGCAAATTAAACTATTAACTTTCATATAAAAGTAATGATTTCATATTTTTATATATTTATTTCGTTTGCCTCGTTTAACTGTATTGGATGTGGCCAAGGAGTGAAATTTTAAATGGAATATAACTAAATGTACGAGGCGAATCTGATTTCGAGTCTCTTCCTTTGGTTTTACGAAAGTTATTGGGATACATTTCTGCGCCCTTTAAAGTGAATTTTATCCTTAAGAGTGATCATCCTCCATGGTGTAGTGGTTACCATGGTTACCTCTAGTTCCCGAGATCGCGAAGGGCGATGGATTTTTTCGGGCGTAAAAATCGTTAGCATGGCATCCTCCGGAAGGGAAGTAAAGCCGGTGGTCCCGTGTCGTAGATTTACGGCACGTAAAATAACCTCAAGCCTGATAAAGAGGCCTCTGAGTAAAATTACCGGTCTTTCACGCCCAATATAGAATTGGACGCTATGGTCCACAACAGTTAAAGAGAGTGCATAAATAAAACTCAATTTAATTTCCCTCAGAGTGAAAGTCCTTCATGTGTAAGTGTAGGGAAAGCATAATATACATACATATTAAGACTAACAAAGACAATTTAAGAACACACATGTGTTAGAATTAGCCCTTCGGTTGGAAAATGCATGTCGGTAAAGCTCTGTTTTCTACTCCTCAGTCAGTCGCTCCGCAATGTCAACAGAGTATGAGGATAGTACTTTTACCCCGCTCTCTAGCAAAGAGGAAATAAAGGGAACTAACACTGGATTTGTTTGTTTCAGCCGGAGCCGCTCCCGTGGACGCCGCCCCACAACGGCCGAGCTCAGCCCCCCAGAGCAGCGCCCGTTCTTCGACACCTCAGAAAGGTAACCCACTCCCTTCTAATCCCGTACCTTGACGTAATAATCATACAGTGCCCATTCTTAGAATCACAAGGCTCATCCTTTTGTTTTTTCTCCTGCTGCTTCTGTACTTTTGTACACTGATTCACATTATTGCTGTTTGAACACGTGAAAACTATAGTTTGGTGTAAAGAGTGGGAGGGAGAAGTAACCAATACTGTGACGATTTCTATGTTTTTAAGACACGTGGATCAATCTCTGATGTTCGTAATATACCTCTTGTATTCTATAATAATGTTAAAAAGTAACCAGCAGATGACACTGAGGTTTTAAATACCGTATTGTTCATGATGAGGTCATTAAGCAACAAATTATTTACGCACTTTAAGCTGAATGACATTTCTTGCTGGAGAGACGACAGTGTCGCCAAATTTTTATAGAATAATCATAATCGTGAAATGAAAGCATTATAGAAATGTTTACATAAATATGTAGGTAATAAGTTAGTTAAAATAAACTTCATTCGCCCTTCTTGAAAATGTATTTCTAATACTATTGTTTATTATTATTATTACTACAAAATGTTCTTAAACGCAAACAAAATATTAACCTTTAGCGCTTGCTTTTGAGCTGATAAGACATATTTCATATCTAGCAGTTTGTAAATGAGATTTATGCAAGATTATCGGGCTTATGTTTGTCTTTCCCAAACATTTACTAGAGTTTCTATGCGGGCAGTATTTATAGAAATGCTGACTTTTATGCCTTTTTTTATATACTTTCTCCACCACGTACATAGTAGGCACATTGAGAAGGTATTGCATTCCACCCAAAAATTCGTTATCGAGATTTCGCCGGAAATGCTTGTTTTGAGGGCTCCTGAATAAATTAGAAAACACATTTTTACTCGTAGAAACATGTACGCGCGCGTGCCTGCGTGTGTCTGCGAACAGCATAACCCAAAAACCAAAAGGCGGATAAATACCCCACTTGATATTTGGGTTAAGTAGCTTCCAAAGATGCGACAAGAAGATTTCCAAGATAATTCCCCCATCCCAAAACTACCCTTTACATGGGACATTTTTCGAAATGTTTGATTTTCCAAAAATGCCTCTAACGGTTTTAATTAAAATACCATATGTTAAAAGATATTTACATGACAAGTAAAACGCATATCTTAAATTATTTTTGTCGTAAGTTTAACGTCCTTTAACCTGGTAGGTCATATCGGACGATGAATGAAAGAAACTGGTGAAATGTTGCTCAAATGAGCCCGGAGTCCATAGAGCTTAAAGTTTATCTGACATTTATCTTCTCAGGATAAGGGAAAACCCCAGGTAAAAAAAAACCTTATCCAGATAACTCGCCCTAACCGAGATTCCAACTTAGGTGGTGGAAGAACTCTGGCTCTAAACGCAAATGCCCCCAAATTTCGAGACAGTGTTCCCAGAGGGCGACGAATGGTTCAGACCTAGGCGGCTAATTAAGGTATTGCACAAAAATGGATGTTGGACAGCTTATTAAAATAATGCTTAGTAAACAGTATAATTTACTTCAATTTTATATTATATTGTCATTAAAAATACTTTTTCTGGAGAAGTTGTGCAAAATAGTCTTTTATTTAGTTATATATTTGGATTGGACAGATGATTCCAATTATGTCCAGTAAATGTGTCCTCTTTGAGAGTAAAAAGTATAAGGATTTTATTTTTACATTATGTTGCCATTTAAAATATTTTATCGTGGAGATATTGTGTAAAACAGGATTTTATTTACTTATATGTTGAAATATGGTTATAAGTAATGACGAGTTAAGCTATTGCTTAAAGTTATATATTCATATATAAATAATCCAGAATTGTGTACGTCGTAACAAGACACCACTGCATGCGAGAAAGGGCAAACAGATACACACACCTCCTTGATATACATACTCCATTTGTTAAGGCCAGTAGATGTCTCCCAAAGTTGCGGTGACGGCATAAAATGGAAGCGAGTGTACTACACAAAAAATGTGAATCGCTTTAAAACACACAATGTTTCAAATAATAGTTTTGTGTTATAAGCGATTTCCGAGATACTGGCTATTAATGGTTCGAATTGTTCAATACTTAGCCATTCTTTTAAAGTCCTGTCGATTTTCAGCTGTTTCTCGTGATGTCGTGGAAAAGCATGGAATTTTAAGGCCAGCATATAGCGTCCAGTTCTAAAACATTTGACTTTCGCTATTCCCTTTGTATCTATAACAAAATGTATAATGCAGCTATTTCCGGAAATGTTTATCTCGACTAAAATGAAGTATATCGGAAAATAAACCTTCGTAAGAATAATTTATACATCCATTAATAAGCGATATATGGTAGAGAAAGTCATGTGAATGTAACAGAGATTTTTTTTATTTAATACACCAATTAAATTAGCCAGTAGCAATTATAGCCAGAATAGAAGTGTTTCCTTAAAAGAATCATGCAGAAACTTGGAAATGCGATACAGAAAATAGATAAAAGATTACTTTTTCAACCAGTTGAATGCAGGAACCACGGCTGTTCCTTCCTTTTGTTACATATAGAATGGAAAACATAGAAATGTATCACGTTAGTATAATAATTGAACACGTCGGTAGCTGAAGCAGGTTTGTTTTACTGCAATAAATTAGAGAGATGTCGAAACGACCGACATGAAGTTAGGGCACATAAAACGGAGCCATATGCATAAATATTGATGCTTTTCACTAATGGGAAAGTGTTGCTGGAGTCGTGAAGTAACTCGTCATGGAGCATATAAAATTAGTGCCTTGTCCACTTTTGGGACACTCTTCCGAAAAGAAAGTTGTATTCTTGTAAACTAAAACACCTTCTTTTGCCATTTTGTTGGCCATATTATATGTCGTCCACATGGTTTGTAAACTTCGACGCAAATTATTTAGCGCAACGAAATTAGCTTACGCGTGCATGGGCTTTGTATTCACCAATGCAATCACCAACATAACACGAGGCTAAGCGTATCTGAAGCTATACCACTAAGCAATATATGCTTCGTTCTTATAGTTAAGTGTTTCCTTACCCAGCCAAGAGTACAAGACAAATATACAATTTGTATTATTTTTCTGCTTTTCTTAATTGAATATTATCTTATTTATTTCCATTCTATCTGCACCTTTTGGAGTAAGTCGCCAAGACGTGCATGATTTCATTTTTTCTTTTAATTTTCCTTATTTAAGGTCACATAACTTCGAGGTTATATTACGACCACATTAAACACACAAGTTACAATACAGAAAACCAAACAGTATTTCATCTTAACATTTTATAGTACATTGGTTGAGGGTATTAACATTAGACACAATTGGTCCATATAACAACTAAAAGTTTATATAAACTGGGAGTTTATAGTTCTTCATTGCTGAAATATACTGTTTTTCATTTACTGCTGTGCATAGGTCATTTGGTATGCAATTTTGCTTTCTAACTGAATTGTATTGTGGACAATACCTGAGTATGTGTTTCGCTGTTGGAAGACATTTACATCTATCACATGCAGGAGGTTCCTCTCTTGAAAGTATGTAGCAATGTGTTAATTTTGTATGACCATTTTTAGACCAGTAATTTTAACCTGATCTCTTCTGTCTAATGAGACTGTCGTGTACCAAATTCTGCTATGGTAATGTGAGGCTGACTAGGGAAGTCCTCGGTCCAGTTATTGATACGTTGTCCTCTTATTCTCATGTTAATGATTGGAATAAGATCTCGATGGGCCATTGGAATTTGGCTAGTGTTAATTCCATATGTAGTGCCTTTCTTGGCTGCAAGGTCGGCTTTTTCACTATCTCCTATTCCACAACCTGAGGTAATTATTTCTTTTCCATTTGCTTGAAGAGTGTGGTATAATACTTTTATGTTTTGTATCAGCTTTTCTGTCATCCAAGAGTTTGTTATAGTCATTATCGATTTATAGAATCAGAGAATATAATGAATTTGCTGTCTTTATTTTGCATAGGGTTAAATCTATGGCACGGAATGTTTGGTGAGCCATGCTGAAATGAGTTGGTTCTCCAGAATTTAATGATACAAGGTCATGTTGTCCAATTAATCTATTAATAACATGACCTCTTGAATCAGTTACTCTACAGCCCCAATCAATACTGTGACTATTAAGGTCACTAAGAAGTATAAATGGTTTTGGCAGTTGATTTAGTAAATCATTCAGCATATCAAAATTCATACTAAAACTGTTTGGTATATAAACCTTACAGATACAAACAGTAATTTCATTGTTTCATACTATGTCATAAAAATCCTTTTGGGGATGTATACAAACCGGGTCCTGTGGGAGAGGATGTGCTTTCATTTAAACGATTTGTACACGAGCTCAAAAGCTGACTTGATTTGATCTCCCTGTCAGTGGATAGACATAGTAATTGGCTTTGATGCATTTATACTATGAAATAAACAATAAGCAGGAGAGCAAGAAGATTAAAGGATACGTTTAGTTGCAATAAGGACACTTTTTGTGGAATAAAATGTTGGAATGAGAGCAATTTCGCCCAGCTCTCGCAACGGAGCCAAGATATACTTGAATTAAAGTCCATATGTACCGTATCCGTGAACATAATGCATTGCAGTGTATTAAAATGGCGTGCCAGTAATTAGTTCCCGTTCACCCCAAGCATGTCATACAGTTTTTCATCTCATTTGCTGCCTGGTTTCCCAACAATTAAATTTTCCCATTAATGCACTCACTTCTGCTGATGGAGTTCCGCCTTGAAGGATAAAAAGAAAAAGAGATGATTTTTTAATTTAGGAGCGGTACCGTGTCCCACTTATCGTGCGTCATTATTGGATATCTTCCGTCACTATAGTCTGCAAGCTCATCAGTGTTATTCAAGCCTGCAAACGCTTTACAGGCGTTATCAAGCGTAACGTGAATAACTGTCATATTCAGGTAGGCAGTCTTCAGATTAATGGGGAATAGTTAGGAGAGAAAACTCATTTCTTCTCTTCAGCTTGACTCGTTTTATGGAAAATACTAACGTTTCTTTATTAAAGAAAGGAACAATCCATGTTTCTGAATATTCTCTTTGTTTTTACGAGCAGCTTTCTTAGAGCAGGTTTTACAATAGGATTGTAATTATCCGTATTGTCGAACCGTGCGAATAATTAGAATCATTGAGTTGAACTTGTTTTCAAAAGCTAAACAGTTGTTGATAACACCGAATTCCATCATGTTAAGTTTTGCTCTAGGGAATGTGAATTTGAATTTTTAAATATGTTCTCATGTACTTTTCCGTACTAAATATCACAAAATTACCATTACTGAGTATTGTTTTGCCATTAGTGTACTTTATACAACATTTGTTCCTTTCATAGCACGCCATACCTAAAATTAAATTCGTTGTAAGTAAAGCAAACATTAAGCAGCTTAAAAGTTTTCATAAAAACTTGAAGACGTTCAAAAACAAATAAAGTAAAAGCTTATTTTCTTACAATGATGATTGTAATTTCAGTGAGGTGTATTTTTTCTCCTCTTTTCTAGTCCTGCCATCTTTTGGAAACAAGCTTTACATTCAAACTCTTCGAATAATTTGAATTCACATTATTCTAGTTTTTTAAAAAAAAATATTGGCGAATTTCACCAGATCCTTCATTTTGTTTGAAATGAATGAATCTTTTTATTCCATACCTAGTCCTAGAAATATTTTTCATAGTTATTTTTGACAAATGGGAGGTAGTTTGAAACTGACGAAGAGGATTCGCATAACCACAGCTGTTTTCTGAAGTTTTTATTTAATAACGAGCTACAAAACCGAAAGGCGTGTATGTATTGTACTTAAAGGTATAAACATTATTAGTATAAAACACTGTCTACGGTATAAAAATCTTCATTGGGTATGTCCTTTGTTGACGTTCAACGCAATAAGCCTCGTACTCGACCCCATTGTAATTCGTCTTAATCTGCACAATAATTCTAAATCCTTCTGTAAGAATGCGCTTTTAGTTCCTTCTGATTTGGTTTGACAATGAACACGACGAAGTCATGTACCAACGACCAAAAATTTGACTTATATAAGATGACAAATTCTCATTCATCCTTTATTGTTAAGATTACAATTACTGAATTAAACACTCATTCCGATTAGTAATATAGGCTATTTATAATTCTGTGTCGTAAATGTTTTCATTGTTTACTGAATCAAGTAGAACTTGTGGAAAACGCTACAAACTAGATCTAAAATGCAAATTCCAGGTTAATTTAAAAATATTAATTTTTTTTCGTATTAATGCTAACCGTATCACAACTGCTATGGTAACAAGTGACGTCACACTCCCTACCACGCATCTGCCGTGTCCATTCGAACAAATTATTTATTAAATGCATTGCATTTATAAAGCTTACGATTGCATATAACGTTGTACGCAACTGTGAATAAACTTCGTTGCGTCACTCGTAAAAATTGTAGCATTCGATGTATCGCTTAAGAACTCTAAATGTTCACACGTGCATTATACACTTGATACATAAATAACGGCATTTTAATTTGTATCGTTATCTTATTTTCTTTTTGCAGCCTAATTTGTCTATAGTGACAGTCCGTGACACACACGCACACACACACACACACACACACACACACACAAATAAATAATATATGAAAAATGCTGGGGTAGAAGAAAAAAAATAAAATAAAGTAAAACAAAAACACCGACAAATAACATATCCAGAAGCTCAGTTTCCTTAAAAGTATGCTCATTGAATATTCTCGAAAGATCCTGATGGTTAGCAAGAATGTATATCCTAAAACAATCTCAACACAAGCTCTAACTGTACCCCTAGTAATATTTGCTTACGTATGTTTTATTATGTTCTGCAATGTTGCCGTGAAGTGCAGAACGTGTTACAATGATCCCAATTGTTGGATAAACAGCGTGGTTGAAGGAAAGAAAGTAGGTCTCCCTGGCATGTCTGCGGCGCGGTGCGGCGACAGGACGAACCAAGTACCTACCCCTCTCCTCGCCGGACCTCTGCACTGCATTGCATTGGCGCACTGCGTGAAATCGAACCAACCGGCACGGCAACAGCTGTGGATGAGGGCCAACAGCCCTACTCGCTAGATTAACTATTACTTCTATAGTAATATTTTGTTGACAAATGGCAAAATTGTCACTTTTTGTTGCTTTCAAGGGCTCGGGTTAACTCATGCTCAAGAGAGGACATATAAATAAAAAAAAAACTATTATTTATTTTTATCTCTCTTCTACAAAGATTGTTACAAAAGCATATTTTCCTATCTAATTCGTGTTAAACGTTTGCAGGAATGGTTGGTTTTAGTACCGGTTCGTTGTGGGTACAAACCCATACATCAGACTGAAGCCATAATAAGATATTTGGTAAGCTGGCTTTGAAATGGCACACTTTTTGCGTATCATCACGAGAAAAAAATTAATGGCAATTTAGCATTTCAACAAACGTATGATAAACTACTGGTCCCGAGGTCGCGGGTTCAAACGCGGCGGAGGGCGATGGATTTTTTTCGGACGTAAAAATCCTTAGCATGGCTCCCTTCGGAAGGGAAGTAAAGTCGGCGTTCCCGTGTCGTAGATTTACGGCACGTAAAAGAACCTCAAGCCTGATAAAAAGGCCTCTGAGCAAAATTGGTTAAAGAGCGTCCATAAATAAATCTCAATTCAGTTTATTGAGAAATTTAAACCAATGGGCGAATATCGTGGAAATCGTTAATAACACAAGTTATCTTACATAAATTGTGAATTTTAACGAGATCTACAGTGTTTTTTGCAATAGGATTTTGTCTCTTAGGTTTACCATTTGTCTATTAAAAATTGTATAAATGTCGCTGAGTATGAATGAAGAGTACTTCACAGTCTATTCACATATAATTTAAAATAAGCATTTTATTTGTAATAAAACATTTTAAATTTCGGTATTTTATTCAAAATCATTGAGCCATTTTTTTAGAAAATAAAAAAGATGAAACTTTTCATGTAAAGAGTAGTTTGGTAAGCTGGGATTTTCTTGTAAATCTTCATGTCGCATCCTTGGAAGGTGCTGAACTTAAATACCATGTTTGTTATTTGAGTTATGTTGTTCATAAAACACACACACACACACACCCACACACCCACACACATATTCCTTTTTTCTACAAGGAACTTCAAAACATGTCTTCGGTGAAATCTTTATATCAAAGTTTTGCGAGAAATGCAACGCTTCCTCTACCTCTATAAGTAGGCGCTAGAAAAAGAAAGAAACAAACTTAAATACCAAGTTTGCTATTTGAGTTATGTTGTTCATAAACACACACACACACACACACATACACACACACACACACACACACACATATTCCTTTTTTCTACAGGGAACTTCAAAACATGTCTTCGGTGAAATCTTTATATCAAAGTTTTGTGAGAAATGCAACGCTTCCTCTACCTCTATAAGTAGGCGCTAGAGAAAGAAAGAAAGAAACAAACCTTTAAGAATAAAATCCCTAGCTTTTCTAGCTTGTCTTAAATTATTGATAAATAAAGTAATTAGGAAGGAATGTAGGTAAGGTTTCGTATTATAGGTGTTTTCACTTGCAAGATGACCAAACTTAAATTTGGGCTTAATTGTTTGTAATTTATTGAAACAAGCATACGCGTGCAACATATTAATTTTCTGCATATTCTCTGGCTATAGACTCCCCCCCCCCCAATCGGTAAGGAGTTTGACAGTCTTTGGAAGATAAGTCTGAAGTGCCTGTGAGAAGCTCATGGAATAAATTTCGATGAAAATTTCTGATAGTCGAGATTGTCAGGAATGAGTACCACAACATCGCCACAACAAAATAAATATCAGTTATGAAAGAAAGATCACGAACATCCCAATTGTGTATACTTTTTACAGTCATTTCGGCTGTCGTGACTGCTTTCATTTTTAACAGTTTCTGTTTCATCCTAAAATACTGTATGACTCAAATGCTGGTGGTAGAAAGGGTCGATTCAGTATATTAGTGGCTTTATCCTTTCTTTTCTAAGACATGTGATTATGTTGTTTGCACTAAGCACACAGAACTTTTTCTGATGAGGTGGTGCGCAAGTAAACTCTTTCAATACACTAGGTTTGCAATGGTGCACGCCTTGTTTTTTTCCTACCAGGTGAGTGGAGTGGTTAAATAAATCTCCCCTGCTATATTTTGACCCTGAAACACACACAGTATACAGTGATTTTGATGTAACAATAGTATATGTAACGGAAACAAATTAAGAAGCCGCTATGCATACAAATTAATTATTTGCAACACCTTTCTTTAATCGAGTGTTTTAAAACATAATAGAAAACCAGCATTTCCATTTAATTGTGATGTAGATCCGCTGTACAGATTTCTGCTTCATGAGAGGCAAAGTAGGTATGATGCCAAATGCAAGAAAAATACGTTCCTAATATCCAGCAGATTTGCAAGGGACCGTACTTCTGGCTCATAGATCGTGCTGTTTATGCGCTGCGGATCATTACACCAAGAGATGTAGCATTCAAAATGGAAATTAATATGAAGAAAACTTTAGATTTGTTTAGAACAAACTGATTACTTTGTAATAGGTAGTGATAGTTATTAAAGGGCAAGTTTCCATCTATAAATGAGTGACCTCATTCCTTACCTAAATAGAGGTTTGCAGACAGAAAACACAGCATTCGAGAAACCAAATGGTCTCGATTTTCTCGGAAACACTTGTCCGAGCACCAGCTGTGTTTAAAAGGACAAAAGATCTCTGGCGTAACTGCATTTTGAAAATGCAAATTTGATCTACTTTGAAACCTTTCTAACGAGAACTGGCATGAAAGACTGCAGGGAGCATATCTATCTGTTCAGAAAAGAAATTTAACAAAAATTGTTTGGACGAAGAAAAAATCTGATATGCTGCAATAACATCGCTTTCTCTACCTACCATCGTTTATTATTTTAGTTTCGACATACTCTTCTTACGAAAGCTTATTTTTATATCTCCTTCACGTTAATCGATATAAACCTTTCGCAGAAATAGTTTCATTACGCATTTCGTTGTAGGTACACAAGGGCGATAGAGGAAACCGAATGGATAGTCAGATATTTAAAAGCGAGATATGCTGGCCTGTAAATTCCATATATTTCCATGATGTCGCGAGAAGCAACTGAATAGCGACAGCATTTAAAAATCACGAAGTATTGAAAAATTCAAACTAGTAATTGCGGATTCTCGGAAACGGCTGAAAGGTTATTTGAAATAAATCGCATGCTTTAAAGAGTTCTACTTTATTTGTGTGTGTGTGTGTGTGTGTGTGTGTGTGTGTGTCTGTGTCTGTCTCTGTCTCTGTCTCTCTCTCTCTCTCTCTCTCTCTCTCAACGTTTACCAGTTACACAAAATTCCTTCCGAAGGAAGAGGACTTCAAGATATACATTTTATTTGCCATGTAAAACATCTTAAATGGTATTTTAATGAAAATTATTAGATCCAAAAATGTTGTATTTAAGGGGTAGTTTGAGAAAGGGGGATCTTCTTGAAAATTTTCGTGTCGCATTTTTGGAAGATGCTGAACTTAAATACCAAGCTTGGTATTTATCCGACATTTCTTTATTGAGTTCTGCTGTTCACACAGAGATCTTTTTCTAAAAATGATTTTCTTTATTCAGGGAGCTCAAAAATATATTTCCGGTGAAATCTTAACATCATTTGGGTGGGATTCAATACTTCCCTCTAAAACTACTATAGCTAGATGGCAGAGAAAGTAAAAAGGCCTCCGCTGTATCCCTTAGTTGACAACTACGCATCAAGTAGCGCAAACTTGGGTAGTATTCATCATTGCGCGTTGAAAATGATTTCGTTCTATTTTTGGAACTTTTTCCTCTCATCTGCAGTAACACATTTACATGATGCTGTCGAATAGAAAGAGAGAAAAAAATCAAGGAAAAACGTCTGCACGCATTATTATTTATCGAAATAATGGTTTCAACTTATAGCTTTATAAGCCACTTTGTAGCCTAACTCTTAACTCTAGTGATTTCATTTTCACGAAACTCGGTTATAGCGATGCACGGGAAAAGCCGAGACTTTTAATTCTGCTGCGGAAAGACCAGAAATTACGTTTACAATTGAAAAAAAAATTAATAAATAAATAAAAATGCTAAAAGATGAATGTCCGTTGATGTAAATACGGGTGTAATTTTCTATCAAACCTTGCTGCAGAGATTCTCTGTAGAAATTTCCGATACATCTATTTTGTTAACGAAATTGGCTTTTCAATTCCCTCGCGGAAATAAGAGCAAGTGTAATGAAGGCGCCAAGCGCATTCTATTTTGGGTTATATGAAAATGTCACTCAGCTTCGCTTTAAAGCAGTGTCTCGAATCTACACCTGCATACTGATATGCGACAGCGGAGCTTTGGACGATAGACTAAAAAATATTTAATTCTGACTAGGGAGAAATTAATGCATATCAAGAATTCACCTAAGTTGGTCAGCTGTATATCTCTTAGGGTGGCTCTCGTATTTTCAGTCATCAAGTGCAGTAATAAAAAATGGTTTTTGTTACACACACTATTTTCTGTACACTATTGTTTATTTTGTGTATTCCTTTTACGAATTCTTACAAAAGCTTACTCTTCTCTCTATTTCATGTTGAGATTAACGTTTGCAGAAGTGGTTTCATTAAGCATTTCATTGTAGGTATAAGAGTACACATGAGGCTGAAGCGACATTAAATATTTAAAAATTGGGTCGTCATATGCTGACTTTGGCATTTGATATTCTTTATATGACATAACGAGAAACAAAAGAAGGGTGACTTAACACTTTAAAAAAAACGCATGATAAAGTACCGGAAAACTAAAAGATTAACAAGAATATCTAAGATACGGTTAATGCAAAATAATAATAATAATAATAATAATAATAATAATAATAATAATAATAATAATAATAATAATAGCAATAATAATAATATTAATAATAATCATAACACTTTTATTCAAAAGATATAATTTTAGAAATATTATCTTTAAGAAATTTAAATATCTTTATATATGTTTTATTTTTTTTTTCAAATAATACGTTTTAATGAGAAGTACATTTTTCGTGTACTAAGTTTTGTTTGTGCCGTATGGTTTACAGTTACAAAAAATTTATACAAAATTCCAGAATGAAGAGAACTTCAGAGGCTCTTCACAGAAAAGTTTAAGCTATAAATTTTATTAGTCATGCAGTCTTAAGCATCTAATCAAAGCTGTCTTCCTTTCCTGAGTCCTAGAAATAAGCAACCTGCATGATACTTATTAGCAAAATGTAAAATACAAATATGAATCAGAGGGAATGCAACCTTTTTGCTAACCCTGCACTAATTAAAATCGTTAAAGAGAGGTTTTTGAGAAAATCAAAAAAGAGCAAAACATTTCTGTGGGTAGTTTGGAGTGGAAAATGTTCTTGAAAAGCTTTGTATCACATACTTGAAAGGTGCTGGACTTATATACGAAATTTGGTATTCATCTGACATTTTGTTTGCTTGTTTTTAGTTTTATTGTAGGTACTCATGTGCATGTGCACTTACAGTTCCCACATTAATAATGCAGCTTTGTTTGGAAATTCAATAAAAGTGTATGGAATATAAAAATATATCCTTTAGCCAACATAATTTGTTGTGTTTTCTAAAATGTTAATATAAATGTTATAATATTCAAAGGGATCAAAAATGCACGTTCCCTGTGACACAAACTCCCAGTAAGAAATGTTTATGATAGCTACCCTTTTCCACTGACAGTGTGTAAACTAAATTTGGAGAGTTGAATCCGACTTGAAAAACTCAAATGTCTTAGCCCGAATTTGAATGGGTGTGCGCTCCTGTGCTACTATGTTGAGATGTCCGAATAGGCATTAAACTTTTTCATCTGTATCCAGGCAAATCTTCAAAGCGATCTCGAATGTCTAAAGATGACTGATGATGTTGCAGGTGCTTTTTAACTTCCTGCTTATGTAATTAACCACATTATTAGGGTTAATTTATGGTTTTTGACAATTATTGTTTCACATTGGGCATGTTTAGGCTAAATTTGGAGGGAGATGTATGACTTGAAAAATTAATAGCTATGGCAGGAACTCCAGCCAATGATCTTTGAATTTCCATGCCAATGTTCTACCACTATGCTAACATTGAGATGCCCAAATGCGAATTACTGAAAGTGCTATAACAGGAGAATTGTGGGTTGTAACACAAGGAGAGCTCATTTGGTGGTATAGCATGCAACAGCCCATTGTATACAGTAGCAGAAGTGTTTTTTTTGTTCACAATTTTCGTTGGGTTCTTTGAATATGTAAGGAGAAAATTATTATTTTGAAGTTTGTACCGTAGTAGGTGTTTGTGTGTCCACCAACCAAGCAACAAAAGTAGATCATGATGATGTTGACAGGGAAAGAAAGGGAAATGTGAGAATAGTTGCTGTTCAACAAGCTTCAGGTGGTCTACACATGCTCCATTTTGAAACAAAAATAAGCATCAAGGTTGGGCTATAGGAAATAACAATTACCATTCTTGAACAAAGCAAGCAAATTCCATGGTTAAAATTATTGAATTCATCCTAGGCATACATTTACTGAGTATTCATTTTATTTTGGTCCATTGTCTAGCATATTGGACAAGCTATGACTTCAGCACTGACTGACAATCCTTTAGTCTTCAAATGTTAATGAATCCATATGCCAGATGGAGAAACTGCTATATGAATAGGTTTCAGGGTGGAAAGAAAAGAGTTTAAAACTTGGGGTTCATTACATAATATTCTCAGATTTTCTTTAATTGCAGAGTGACAGGCAGAGAAGATAGCACAATAAATCGCTTTACATGTTAGAATAGTAAATTAACTTTTTTATAAGAAACATAAAGATGCTCTTAAATTCTGAAACATTTTCCAAGCATTAACATAATAAATCTTTAAACAAATGATATAACGTGTCCACCATTCCATTTTAAGCGTGTCCTCGCTCCCTTGACCAAGCTATGAAAGACAGCCTCAAGCATTGTGGGCATAATATCTTATCATCTGGAGTATGAAGTTCAGTAGGTATTTCAGATTTTCAGGGCATCTAGCAAAGGCTCAGTACTTCAGATAACCCCAGAGAAAAAATCAGGTAGTGGGGATCTCAGGCCATTGAGAGTTACTGATAATTCTGTCGATTACAACCTTACTTTAAGATTAATTTTCACATCATAACATAATGGTTTGCATTACTTGCAGAACACCTTCTGTCAGTGTCCTTTGCTGTCTCTTACATTTTTTCCGTCATGAATCCTGTTTACCATAATGAAGCTATGATAAACAAAACAGAAAATACAATAAGTAGAAACATGACAGATTACTAATAACTCTTTTTTTTTGTGTGAGTACATGCACGATGACATAAAAGATAAACTAACTCACCACTTCACTGTCCTCTTCAGGTTCTTTCAAGACATCCATTGAAACTGGAGATATGCAATATCAGTTACACATTGGTTGTTACAATATTGATATTCCTCTTCAATGAGAACTCCTGTTCTGAGGTCGGATTCAATAATGATGGCTGACTGTTCTTACATTGAAGGCATTCTGCTGCAGGTGCTGATAAACAGTCTGCTATGATACAGGATTAGAAATTGACAGTTTCAATGTAAACAGTTCCCCAACCTCCGTTAGCATATACTGGTACTCTTCTGTAGAGCATGAACCCGGTTGTTTGACAGAGAGCACCATAGGTCTGAATGCCACTCTATATACCTTGCTGCGACTGTAGGAATTTGTTATGCCATGGGAACTATAACCTTCTCCTTGGGTGTAAATCAACTCCGCTTTTGCAACCTCTGAGTAGGCGAAACTTGCATCAAAATAGTGGTGTAATGTAGAGCAAGAGTGAACTAAGGGCAGGGCCAATTTAAAATGAACATGCAGTACAGTGTGTCTAGTGAGATGTTGCCATATTGGCAGATTTAATAAATATGGGTGTAAATGTTGGTATTTGCTTAAAAGCAATGTTTGTAAATATTACAAAAGTTTACACAGTGGTCTTAAACAAACAAAAACTGATTTTTCTTTTCTGTTTCTCCTTTTATTTATTTTTTTTTTTTTTGGATCATATAATATGTGTTCTATGTAGTGCAGTTAAACAAAAAGAAGTGTACTGACATAGCACAAGAAATGAGTAGTGTTCAACAAGTTATAAATTAAACCAAGCTTATTGTAATTTCGAAGTAATCGAAATTTGTATTAAAAGTGAAATTTATTTTAATGCAAACACATTTTTATTATTAAGTATAATTCTGTTCTCCCAACATTTTTAGTCAATTCTCTTGTTGAATAATTAAAACACCTTTTCATATAATTTTGCCTATTCTGTCCTCCTCCTCTTTGTTTTATTTATTTTATTTAATCTACTTTAAACTCTGTAGATCTGACCAGCATCGTACATGGTTTGTCATCTATTAAAATGTCATGTATTTAGCTCAGTGCTTCTGAACTAATAGTGATAGTAATTGTCAGAAATAATAATTCTGGATGAGAGAATTGAATTGTCTTATTATTATTATTAAATGACACTAATTCCTGACCAAGTAAACGGAGTGCACTTAAAGAAAAATTAGTTGAGAAGCACTTATTTAGTGGATATACTGTTAGAATAGCGGTTTTAGTGGGTCATAGTGGAATTATTTATGTAGTGGAATTTATTGCCTGTCATTCCAACCCCATCATTTACTATGCTTTTTATGTGTCATTGATTTGTTTAAGGTTTTAAAAGGTTTTAGTTTTGTTAAGCTGAAAGATGACTGTACCATATTTTCGATTTGATGTACGCCCCTCTCTCTTTATTATGTATGTATGCATGCATGATATGTGATATTGTTGAATGAATGGGTAGGAAACTTTGGTCTTTGAGTACTTGTGGTCCTAAAATCTAGGTAGGTGGAAGCTCAAATACTATTAATTTTGGGTGAAATTACTGACAACTTTAAAGGATATAATGAGTGTTTTGCATTTAAAAAAGAAGCAAGGTGAATAAAGTTTAACATTGGTAACTAAGGTAGGTGAAACAATGTTATTGATTGACAGACTGCATGCAATCTTGACTCTCACTTATAAAATATGTGTAGGTACCTACAGTTATAGAACTGCAGACTTAATTGTGAACATCACCAAAAGCTGCTGCAAATGATCAAAAGCTTAGGAAAATTTTGATTTAAGTAATTGATATTTGGCTTTTGCTACACAAATGACTGATTAAGCAATTTGTATACCTTACTTACCTTAATTGGGAATTTACAGCAGATAATCAAGCACTTTTCTTACCTGGCAGCACAATTTCTTCATTATAATTTAGTTTTTAATAATTGATTTCCAATGTAGGTTTATCTAGCTATAGTTACAGAGAATGAAATTTCACCTGCCTCAATTTCCTCAGCTTCTTTGCATTCACTTAACTCTCAGATGTGATTCTTGTAGTAAAACATTCAATCAATCAGTCAGTCATAGTTTTATGCCCAAGGTCAACTTTAATGCCAACTCTGCAGTATATTGCTACTTTATTCTTATCTGTTTCCTCTGCATCTTCATCTGTGAAATACTTATTTTAATGCCATCATACGATATCTACTTCTGTCCCAAACCTGTTTTGTGTTCACCACTTCTTTCAGTATATCTCTTAACAAGCTGTTTCTTCCTATCCAACGTTCTAGCCAATTTGTTTTCATCTTCCTGATCAGTTTGTCCTTTGGCCACTCTTTCTACAACAACCTCAATACTTATTTTGTCTGTACATTTCACACAATCCATACTTATCTATATCTACATTTCAGCCACTTTCAATCATTGTTCTTCACTTTGCTCAAGTCTTCCTCAGTTCTTCAAGGGCACAAAAGATGCTGATTTTTCTATTCACTTTACGCTCTTAGCTTATTGACAATAGTTCATGTTGCCATTCCAATGCTGAACTACATCTGGAACCTACACATCCTCTTTACTACTTCCTCCAATAAGTATGGCATTTGTCTTCTTTTTTTTTTTTTTTTTTGCCTCTACCTTCATCCCATGTTTTTTATCTCCATTAATGTTACTTAGTATCTTTTACTTGCCATATAATCAGCAAACCTTATGAATTTTATTCTTCTTCTTACTACCACTCTTCCCCTTTCTGGAAGCAATTCTTCACCAAATTCTCCAAGTAGATAACGAACATTCCTGTCATGTGTTCTGCCTGTTCTGTTTGTACTGATACACTTAATGCAATAAAATTCTGTGATTACTTGTCATATAAACTCACTAAGTGTGTTCTGTTTTATGGTGATATTACCACATTGAATCTTTTCGTCAAATGCCAAAGGAATGGCTATGAAACACTGTGTGTACTTTGCCTCAAATAAATGTGACTTAGAAGCCAAAGTTGCCATTAAATTTTATAAAAATAGTCCATTACTTGCGTTGTTTCACTATTAGTCATTGACATCATTATAATCTTCTCTTGCATCGTTTTATGAAGCCAGATGCAAGTCAGTGGGGGAATTTAATGTCGTGCTGGCATATTGCAATGCTAGCTCAGTTGGTTAGATAACTGGATGAAAACCGGAAGATGCGTGGTTCAAATGCCAGCTGTGGCATTGCATTTTCCAGCACTGTCCTATTGTGTGAAAGAACAATTAACCAGCATAGATTTTCTTAGTTATTCAAGTTAAAGCTTATTTGGAGTAATACATTATTTCAAACATTTCACATTTTTTCTTGAAAACTGTTATTCATTACAATCTACAGCACTGGTATTTGTCTTAGACTACCAATGGCTATGTCAGGAATTGTTGGAATTGCAAATAAATACCAAATAGGTATTCTGCAAGAACTATGCTTCTTTTGATTCATCCAAAAAGATATTCTTCTAGATGAATCAAAAGAAGCATAGTTCTTGTGCAGATTAAAGTAGCATAGCTATTGCTTAAAAGATGTAAGTTATAATCTCGATTAATGTTTTTCTATCTCAGTTACTTAAATCTTACTCCCATTTTCATGCACTTCATCTTGCAGTTGCAGTTATGCAAGAGATAACCGAACAATTTAGATTTTCTTGTTACCTGCTGAAACTAACATACACTTTATTCTGCCAAATATTTTACATGCCTAGAAGCACTGCAAAATTCATCCTCCTATAAACTTTTCACTAACAATTCAGAGATCTATAGAGACTGCTCCATATTATTTAAAATGTGTGTATTTCATTTTGGAACCAAATGATATACATTGCAGGAATTTTTGTTATCTTCTTCATTCCTCCACCTTTTATGTTGCTATTTAAAATTTAGGCATTGTTTTCCTGTTGGCAATAGAATTTAAGAATTGAATATTCTTAAAAGATAGAAAAGCTGTCAGTTAAGAAGAGTTGCTTTGCACTGTATAGATTGATTTCTATCAGAAAAAGAAATTAATATCAGAAATCTTTTGTCCCTCCTCTCTTGCAAAAATAACTGTATTCCCTAGTGCTATCACTACCTGCTTCAAAATTGATTTCATTTTCTATTGCAGCAGAAACTGAAAAAAGAAAGAAAGGAAAAAAAAATGGGAATCAACAATTAGTTTAATTTTTATGAGTACAACAGAACTAGTTTTACATAGTAGGTATACACCAGTATTAATTCTGGTCTCTAATAAGGATGCTTTGTACTCTTCATATAGTTTGTTAAGATATTTACTATACCCAGCTTGAATTTAAAGAATGGTTTAAAAGAGGATTGTTACGTATCTGTGCACTTTCTGCACACATTCATACCTCATGCGCACACACGTATCAGAGAGCATATATGATTTGGTATGGTCATCTTGATAAATTAGTGTGTGTTTGTTTCATTTAAAGTTTGTTCCCAAAGCTGTGACTGCAGATGGAGCAGATGAACACACCTATGGTTGTTTCTAACATGAAAGAATGTTATCCTCTGTCTAGGGCATTCTGGTACACTTCACTGGTTTGCATACATCGGAAACGAAGCCGAATCCACTCAAAATGACACTATTAGCTCAGGTAAAAGGCATGGTGGATATTCAGCAAGCAAGAGAGTGCAGTAGTGCGTTTGTTTACTAAGATGGGCTGCATGTTGCATTGTCAGTGTTTTATGTTGCTGTTTTTCACTGTAGATTTGTCAAGTACCTATTTACAAAGTGCATGTAGTGTACCATAAATTTTGTTGTGAGCTGTCATATGTATAGTTAATAGTTTCAAAAACTGGTAATGATTTGTTTCTCTTTGCTACCCTTAGCATGCAATTGGTGTCTGTGTCTTGAAGTGTAATTGTTTACAGCCTTCCTATCCACATTTAGTTCCCTCTTTTTGTTTTTCTTTGGTTTTGTTTATACCCAAACTGCGCAGCTGTGATACCTTGAAGGTCCAATGATGTGGTTTTAGACACTCCCTTGAATCATAACTACAACGACTGTGTATTATACTAACCCTCTTTGCTGTGTGTCTATATCTAACAGGCATACCTACCGTAATATGAACTGATAATTTAGATATATGTAATTTTTGTGCCATTTGGAAACTTGCAACAAGAGCACCAGTGTAGAATAAGACGGAGTAAGAACTTATGTTGTGTAACTTGATTGCAAAGTATCTTTAGGACATAATACTTAACCTGCAATGTTCCCTCTGTTTTGGCTTGCCAGATTCGAACTTGTTAGACCATGGGGAAGACTCTGATGATGCTGATTCTCTTGATGGGACTACGCCTTTAGACTCCGTTACAGATCCAGGTAGCTAGGTCAAGCAATTGCATCCTATCCATGCTCTGTTCCGGCTTTATATTTGCCTAATGTTTAGGTTATCCACAGCTAACTAGACAGAACACTATTTTGCCATGGTAGCAGCAGCGAATATTTTCATTTATTTGAGTAGAGTTTAACACCTAACTTTTGTTTAACAATGAATGTTGTGATTGATGTTATATTTCAGGACATTGTTTGTGCGACTGCATATAATATGGTGATCAGCATTTCAGGTTCTTAAGTTTAAAACTAGTTCTTTTTGGTAGGAGCATGTACTAAAATTGATTTTTATTTTATTCCTTCCCTTTCCATTTTACTGCAGAGCTTTGCTTCTATTATTTTTGTTTATATGGTCTGTTGATTTATTGTTGATGGAAACCCAACTTTCTTTCAAATGTTCTTGGGTTATATCTCAATAATAATGGCATATGCAGCAAGCCATTTTTGCCAATATACTTTAAATTTTGCTATTTTTGAAAGAGATGCAGTAATATTAAAAATTTCCTTAATAATTTTATAATGATTAATTTGAATAGCTTGGATTAAAGACTCTCCTTTGCTTTCTTGTTCTTTTGTATTATACTGTTGTTCTGAACAATGACCTAAATGAAGATGAAAGCTCACATACTTCATTGTGCGGTTCAGAGGTAAATTAACATAAGTGCAGTTAAAGTTAATGTTCTAATTTTAAGGAAACTTTATCGTATATTTGAATTTTATTATGTGAAACATAGATGTTTGATATGTTCACATATTTTTCATTTAAGAATTTCTCTGAGCCTAGAAACATTACTAACTACATTCAAATGAGGTTATTTATCATGATCAGACTAAAACAAAGGCATGTTTATAGCAAATAGACATTTTGCAGCTCTCCTGATCTTTTGCCAATGTTTCTTATACTTTTATTATTTGCTCTAGAATAAAAGGCAAATATTTTTATAAAACTATGATAGTTGCTAATGAATTATGCATATAATGCATACAGTTTCTGCATCAGTGACACATAATTTTGTTTTTTTTTTTGTTTGTTTTGTTTTTATTTAGACCTGTGCTGTTCTTATAATTTCCGTTCCTGGTTGATCGCATTACATTGGTTGCATACACAACTTGAAGTAACATAAGGAAGTTAACAGATTATTTTAAACTACAATACACTTGTATTTAATGATATTTGCTGTTCCTTTAATTCATCACTTCATTCCACTTTTTAATTTCTATTTCATTAAATCCATCAATTAACTTTAAGCAAAGTATATGAAGTGCATGAAATTCTTTCATAAATACTTGTTTATCGAGATACATGCTTAGATAATATACTAATTAATAGAAAGGGACAGCACACGTGGGATTTTGTTTGTAGTTATATAGACTGTTCTGCATTAGGGACTGGTGTCATCTTCTTCACTACTAACACAGTGTTACTAATTTTATAGAAAAACTATAAGATGATTAATTTATTTTCTATTTTCAAAATGGCACAAAGTCTTCCTGATAGATACCTGGCCACAATGCTATCTAAAGCAAAACTCATCTATGTGACATTTTGTTAAAATTGTATAGTAATGAAGCATAGACTTGCTTCAAGGATGGATTTCTTAGTAATGAAATAAAATGAACCATTTTCACTGTATGTTTAGAAGAAGAAAATTATAATAATTTCACTCTTCAGTTTATCTGTAATTGGTGTGTTCTTTTGAACTGCAGTTACAGTTTATTTAGACCATAAACTTTGTCATAATTTTCACACATTAAATCTTGTTTTATGTCACATCATAATATTTCCATCTGTGAATCCTGTGACACATTAATTCAGCTTTGGTGGAGTAAGTGTAACTGTATGATAAAGAAATGTTATCCTCACTGTAACATTTATTTTAATTAATTGTTCACAAACCCCCCATGAGCATATGGCAAGAGTCCTTCCTTAAGCTGAAGAATTTCACTTTGTAGTTTTAAATACCAATTACTTGTGTATGCAACAATGTATTATAAGTTAAAAATGAAAATAATTGAGAATAAGGATTTTTAAGCTTTAATGCCTTCTTTTTATCCAGCCAACCCATAAAAGTTTTTATCAATTTTTCATGTAGAACAGACATGGTGTTTGCATGCCAGCTAAATTTCACAGTAGTGTAGGAAGAGTTGTGTTAACAACTTTCTGTAGTAAAGTGTGCATAGAAAACACCAGAACTATATGCTCTTAAGAATAATTGTGATATCAAAGTTAGTTCCTGACATGCCTTGATAAGTTGAGCTATAGTGAGCTAAATAATAATATAAGAGGAAAGCCATTTCAGTAGTGAAAAAAATAATAACCGGTCAATATAGTTTAACCTTGAGTATAGCAAACTAATCCCATAGTAATGTGCTGCTGATTTGTTTATTCAATCAAATTCCTCTCTGTTAACAGGAAAGGAGAGCAATTTATCACAGAAGGAGCGTGAGGAGAGAATCCGAGCACTCCGTGATCGCCAAAATGAGGAGAGACAGAGGAAGCTGGAGGAACTGAAACAACAAGCCTTGGCTGCTCAGAAGTTTCGTGAACAGAAGGAGGAGGAAAGACGGCGTCGCATTGAGGAGTTGCGCCAAAGAGACAATGACAGGCGTCATCAAGTGGAGGAAAGAAAACGCCAGATATGGGAGGCAGAAAGAGATCGCAGAGAAGCAATATTACGAAAAAATCAGGTAATTAAGAAGGATAATGGATACTCTCCAGAGGCAATGCATACTAGGAAGAAGAATAATAGATAAGAATGCAACTGAATGTTGGAAAGTGATGAAACAGTCATTTGGCACATTCAAGTTCTGTTATAAAAAATACTCAGCAAATTTACAACCTTAAGCCTTTTACTTTTAATGACAGCTATATCCATCAGAGCAGTCTTATTTCATGATCATCTTTTGGTTTCTTCTTCCACCATGATGACATCAATAGTGCTCTGGGATGTACTATCCTCAGAATGATCTGTATTTATGATTTTGGCTTTGATTTTGGATTTCATTATTTACGCAATAAGGTGCCCTTGTAAATATGCATTTTCTACATGTATTTTTTGCCTTATTTAAGTTTATTTTCGAATAACTGCACTAGCTGTGTTGAATTCTCACACTTTCTGTGATTGCAGAGCAAAACAAATAGGATGTGCAGGATGGCAATGCATTGCATGCTCTGTTTGTTCCACTCTACAATCACAATGCCAATAGGAATTCATATCAACATTCAGCAGAGTTAGCGGACTTATTGGCAACTTAAACGAGATTAGTAATTAAGTGTGTGATCTCAAATCACATAGAAAGCCAAGTTAGCACCACATGCTCACAGGATGCGTAGTGTATGTAGTAGTGAAAGCATTAATAAAGAGTATACATAGGTTGTACCTATTATAGCATAATTCTTTTAAAATTTCGTTTGAATAGGCATCTGCATTGTGTAGTGTCGATCATTCTTACTTTTACAAGTCTACTGATGATAGGATAAAACTGGTATGTTTATACCAAATTTAATTTTAGGTTTTATTTCCTTTTCCTCTCCCTTTTGAAAAAATTTCAGTGAAGTTTCAGAACAATTTAAGAAGTTTGTGTATTAGGTCTTGAATCATTATTGCTGAGTTATGGTTTGTATGAAATCTCATATCCTTTATCCTTAATGTTCGGAGTGAAATGCTTGTATGTCATACTTTGCAGAGTCCAATAAAAAGAAGAAAATAATTATTTAATCATATTTTGGCAAAGTCTTATTGTACAAGTTTGCTCATATGTGTTTCATATTCTGTTGTTTGTTGAGATTATTTTAAATTTTTACTTAATAGTGTGACAGTTTCAATTTCTCATGAACTTATGGGATATTACTGCTAGGTGCTAGATAAATGACTTGTAAAAAAGAAAGGAAAAAAAAGGGGGGGAGAGGGATAGGTGGGCTTGATCTGGAAACTTAAATCTCAATTATAACAACCGGCTTATGAGGCATGCATAAATTGTATTTTTCTGTTGATTCAGAAAGCAGTACCTTATTTAACAACTATTTTCTGAGCTCATAATACGTACAAGGATAATACGTAGTATGTTTGATATCAGTGCATCAGAAAAAATTCACACTATTGGTAGTTCATAATATTTTATTTGATTTAAGTCAATCCCCATCTCTCAGCAGCAGAGCACTTGGGATTGGAAGCAGGTGGAGCTAAATTGTGTTTTCAAGTAGTTAATAAAAGCAAATTCATAACCAACAATGCATTTGTGATGCAACAAATTAGCTAAACGAGTTCCCGGAAATAGTTAGTTAAGAGGACAAGGAAGTATTTGTGAACATTAAGTAAATGAAGTTCATACCAATTGTTTGAGTGATGAAGAACAGTGGGAAATACACTGTTTAGTTAAAAAAGGTGTTTGAAGATAAGCTCTAAGATATTCCAAGAGCGCTCTAATCATCTCATATAGTACGGAGCATAGATTCTGATTGTGTAAAAATATATTAAATTAGAATAGATGTAAAAAGGATATTACTAAAAGTTAGAATCATTTACCATATGGATGAGTGTTGGAGGAATAAAAATGAATGACTTTAAACCTTAGACCGTTACCATTTCATATGCTAGGTTAATTGCAAGTAATTAACTTTGCTGAACATTAACTTCTGTTCTTCCTCCAGGAACGAGAAGCTCGGATTGATTCTAAAAGAAAGAATGAACGTAGTTCGATAGTGTTTGCTTTTGGAAGCTCAACTCCAAGAATGCTAGAGCCAGCAGATACCGGTGGTTCATTCTGGGGGACAAGGAGGTAAGTTATAAATCTGTTTCCTGACACCATGGAAAAGAAAGTTTCTAGGTTAAATAAATACCTTCCCCCACTCCAACTGTAGACCAGAACTTTAAACTTTACTGAACCAGTAACAGATGTATGCATTGTTTGCATTTCTTTATAACTGCGTCTAAGTGTAGGCATATTATTAAGATATTGCAGTATTAAATAACTGTGTAAAATTGCAAGTCTCTGCTTCCTAAATTCATAGTTGTGTATTGCAAAAGTGTTTTGTAAATTATCTTGTCTATAATGTCCATATTGTTACTTAAAAGACATAATCTCAAATAAAGAGATTATATTTATTTGCCTCTTGTTACAAAACAGCAGCTATACAAGCTTTGATCTATAATTCCAAGTCTCTCTGTATGATAGTGATTGAATGTCAATATTAACAGCAGCCAAATAAATGTAAGAGTGTGGAACTCTGTGTAGCACAGGATAACTTCATAAAAGAGATATTTATGGAAAGGTGATTCCTTAACATGATCAATGAGAGATGGTTGATCTATTACTATTGCAAATGCAAGTTATGATTAAATCTGTGTAAGAGAGAAATTTAAAAATATTGTGGACTATTTCCATTTTTTGCCCCACTTTTGTTTTTCTTTTCTTTCAAAAAAGATATGTTTTTTGGGGAACAACTTATCCTCAACTGGCATTGAGTTTGTTATTTCCCTTGTCTGTGTTGTGCTGCTGGCCTCATTTTTCTGAGTGGTGAGTTTTAATCTTAATTCTACAATGTTAAATTAACTTTTCAAAAGAAATAAGGTATAAGAAATTTACTCTATCAACCTTTGAAAACCACTGCATCAGGTACTAAGTTATATGGAATATATCAGATGAATTGTGAAGATTTTCCTATGTTTATGCTGGAAAACCCAAGAGAAAATTAGAAACCAGGATGAAAGAACATCTCCGAAATGTTTACTACATAATAAGTAGGCACTTCAGTGTTTGGTACATCCCATGTAGCTGTAATAATTAAAATGAAATCAGAACTTTTGAGAAATATAAAGAAGTCATTAGAATTGCACTATGAGGTAAGTTTTATATCATGAACACAGATAACATCATGAGATTTTTAAATACTGACAGTAGGATGACATTAGACTCGCCACTTGTATGAGAGAAGGGAGCACAAGGCAGACAGGAGAAGTAATCAACTAAGTCAGCTCTGGTCAACCAGTTAGCTGAGGATTAGGAAGATATTCCCCAAAGCATTAATGATAGAATTCTTTTCATTATGCACCACTGTTTACAGTACTTTTTTTATTGTGTTAAATCTCTGTATTTATTTTTCTGTCTCAATATTCAACAATTTTTTGCTTGGTTTAAATATTTTAAAGAGGTACTAAGCTTTTGTATTAATTGTGTACTTGCAGAGCTACTTCTACATCAAATGTAATGATGTTCACTGCTGCACCACTAACTCGCCGATCTTCAGAACGAGAATTGGATGGAAGCAAAAAACGAGCTACATCAGCTAGTGGTTTAGATCGCAAGCCAGGAGAAGGTTAGTTAATGCAATATTCAGCAGTTTTCAATGCTTCGCTGTACAGATTAGAATAAGAACAGTGAACTAGTATTAAAATACCTCAGCTATGAAAATAAAAGACCATAGTAATATTGAATGTAAATATAAATTTTAATATACTAGGTAATTTAATTTTGAAGCATTGTAATAATTAAAAATAAGTTACATTTGAGCACAAAAATGTTTTTTGCAGAATACTTAGGTATAAGCATATAGAATAATTACAAGAATTTTAAGGACACTATTAAGATAAGAAGGAGGAAAGCCTGTCAGCCTGTTGGGCCTTAAATAATTGCATTTTATGCAGAGCTTCCTTGTTCCTTGACTTTACTGCCATTGTCATAAGATTATTGGTTGTAATATTTCAAGTATTCGTATTTGAATTGAAAGCTACCTGTTTGTTTCTTAACCAGAATCATCTCTAGGTTACCATGTTACAATGAAAAGAGAATGAATGAATATGCAAAGAAAGCAAACTTATATGTCACTAAAGCATATTATCTGTGATTTATGCAGAACTGAAACAGTATCTCCAAACATAATGGCATAGGATTTGTTTATTGCAGTATTAATTTTATGCACTGACAGCATATTATCTGTTTATGCAGAACTGAAACAGTATCTTCCATACATAATGGCATAGGATTTGTTTATTGCAGTATTAATTATGTGCACTTTGTTTTAATTGTATTTAATTACTCCTGATTGCATTTTAAATTATTAATACTTTCACATGTATTAAAGGGAATTGCATACCAAGCCTTATAATTTTGAATTCAAATTGGGAGTACTCATTACGTTTATCACACAGAGTGTCTAGCTCTATCATGTATTTAGGGAACATAGAACAAACTTTCTTTATTTTCTTTCTTTCCTTCCTTATTTCCTTTTCGCATCTCATAAAAAACGGCAACAGGCTCTGAATTTAATTGTAACTAATTGGGTAATAATTGAAAAAGTGCTGCTATGGCCATTAATAAAATCTATGTGTCAAGGTCTTAAGCCTGGCAATTCAGAATAATTTGAACAAATACTCACAGTTAGCACTTGTGTATACCCATCACATTTTTACTTCTAAAGGGATTAAGCATGATGTAATGAAACATTTGACATTAAGAAATGCATACAGGGGAACATTTTTTGAGTTGAATGGTTTGTCATTTTTTAATATTTTGCTTAAAATTTGCAACATTAGTGAAAGTTATTGGTATTGCTCTCTGAAGATAATGAACTCAGTGAAGCCAAAAGAAAACATTTACTTCTGACAATAAAATTAATTCATTAAATAGTACTTTGGCAACTTAGAACATATTTTTAAAAAAGTGAAGTGCAACGGCCTTTTTAACTCATTTCTATTTTACTCAACAAATATTTTTTAAGATATGTTTTCTGCAAGTTCATGTGAAGGGCCTTCTGACATGTGTTGGCTTCAATGTGCACTCAAACATTTCTAGTGTGATACATTATATGAAAAACAGTGGAAAGTATGCAGCTTCTTTTAATTATCTCAAAATTAATATTTTGACACTTAGCCTATTCACAGTTTCTACTTTACAATAATTTAGTAATTTCTGAAAACCTACAGGTATTAAAAACAGTAAAACTGTTGCTTAGGCTCAGAACTTTGCCCTTCTGCCACTTCTGTGCATTGCTCCTCTAATTGCAGGTTTCCAACACTGAGAAATACCTTATTTACTTGAATCTGATCCACACACACTACAAATTCTGGGTGCAAATATTTTTTATTTATTAATATTGCCAAGTGCTTTATATAATGGAGACTGTAGGATCTGGCCACTTATACCAAAGGCACCCATGCCTACAAATTGTGATACAAAAATGTATTATCCTAATCATTTTTATATTGCTAAAAATGGTTTACATAAACAAACTGCTAACTCTTATCCATTAACCATTTCCGTTTCATCTTAATATTCCAAAGAAATTCCCGGTACCAGGTAGCTTAACAGGTAACAACCTTCATGCCTCCCGGGGCTAGGAAAACAGTCTAATAGGCAGCAGGTAATAGCTTGGATTCTTCCCCCCCCCCCCCGAATTAATTACAAAAATTAAAATCGCCTCTAAATGTCCATTTAATACTTTGTTTAAGAATAGTGTATACAAAACATTATAATTGTTGGACATCTTGGAGGAGATATATTTCACAATCCTTCAGGAGATGCTGCATACTTCAACACAAAAGAGAACAGATTTTAATATTGTCAAAATTATTCATTCCGCTTTAGCTGTTGTCACTAGTCTTAGTTTCCAGAATGCGAATCTGTAGGGAGAAGATGGACCGAACTACAGAAGTGAGTGTGTCTACTCATGTAGCTGAATACCACAGAAACTTCTACGATATATATGCTGCCTTTAAACTCAAAGGTTGGATCGGTGGCTTTGTTTTTGGAACAAATTGCTCATCGGCAATGATGTTCACTCATTTTACTACTGTGTTAATCTCTGGGTTTTCCTTATAAGCATTAAATTCACACACACACACACACACACACACACGCCCACACGCGCACACGCGCACTCTCTCTCAGTCATACTTCCAGACTCTGTGGAGAATTGGGAATAATTCTGGCTAAAGAAAAATTCCCATCCTCCAGCTGGGAATTGAGCCCGGCACCTCTGGATTTGGAAGCTAACATGTTAACCTCCAGGCCACAGAGACAGTCTCCACAGATACAATTTGGTGACATGCAACAAATTTCAAGAATAAATAATATTTAATTTAATAATTCCTACTACCAACATATAGGTATACAATCTTTCAAAAATAACTTACATCTCTCAGTTATATTTTGCAGAAAATGAACTGGGGTTATTAGTAGTTCAATTTGTCATATAAATATGCTTTAAAAGTCGCTGTATTGAATTTTCTAACATTAATTAGCTTTAACTTTCTCTACAGTCTAGCGATGGCAGGTATATTAGAGGATGCATTAATCCCACCCAAAAATTATTTACCAAATTTTCACCGGAAATACATATTTTGAGATCCCCTGAATTCAAGCAGATTTCATTTCCAGAAAAGACCTGTGTATGTATGTCTGTCAGTCTGAAAGCATAACTCAAAAATAAAAAGTGAGATGAATATCAAACTTTATAGGTTCTGTATTTTTGAAGGATAGACAGGAAGATTTTTATAAGAGTTGTCCCACATTTATTTACACTTGACATGGAAAAATGTTTGATATTTTTTTATTTCTCTTCAAAACGCTGATCTAATGATTTTTATTGAAATACCATGTGTCTGTAATGTTAATATGGCAAATAAAATGTATATCAGAATTTCCTGGGAGTAAACCTATTGGATATTGAATTAAAAAGTGTGTATTTTGTTTTTCTTTTATGTGCAAAATGTTTGCAATTTTTTTTATATTTTAAACATGCAAGTGCAAAAATTTTAAAATGAAACATTAAATGTTATACATATCATTTCTAACAAAACACGGCTCTGCTAATAATGCAGTATTAATGTTGAACTACTACCTGAGATGCTCAATTTGGAACTTCTACCTGCATTAACAGGAGGAATGAATCCTATATAATTACAAACCCTTAAAGGTTCGGGAGGCATGAATCATATTTTTATGACCACGGGAGGCATGGATCCTGCGCCTGCCAATTCTAATAATGTCCCTATATTAACTATGCACTGAGGGACATCTAACATAAGCTTACAAAATGTACTTAATATCAAAGTCCATTTTCTTCCATCCATCATCTATTCCCCAAATTTCAACTCTGTATTCCATTCTGTGAACCTTTCAAACCATATTACCTTCATCATTGGTATTGTATATAAACATTTTTTCATCAATGGATGGAGATAAGATAAGAATTAGCAGTGCACTATATTTAGGTATACACAAACTCAAAAATGAGGCTTGTTTTTCTGCTTCTACATATGCTTCGTCTCTGCTCAGATTATCTCATTGCTTCCCATTTCTACTTGTGTATACTTTAGTATTGCATTTTTCTATACGTACCAATACTATATTTGTGTAGACATTGTTGTTAGTAGGATCTTTATTGTGATGTGTGAGTCTGACAGCAAGTTTCAAATGAAAGGTGATACTTTCAGAAAATCGTGGAAATTATTCAATAGGCAGGTGTATGCAAATTTAGTGTAGCAGTCAGCAAAAGCAAACTGTTTTCCAAGCCTTTGAAAGTTGGATATGCATTAAATTTTGAGTTGGAGTAAATATGGGACTCTGAGCATTTCGTTTTTAGATACACTTATAATACACCTGACTAGCTACCTGTTAAGTTTTCTTCACAGTGATTGCTTCAAATGGAGTTCTGTTATCATATTACATAAAATGCATATTGCATTGGTTACAAAAGTTTTCTAAATTGGGAAACCTACTTATTTTGTCAAAACTATAACAATTTTTAGGTGAATGACTAATATTTTATTGGAAATTTATGAACAAGGCTTCTTTTTCTAAACCCAATTTTAGTTTCATTATTATAATAGTGCATTTTTGCCATCCACTTAAGATGGGCCCAAGCAGTATGAACATAGCACATATGTCATATCTAATACTTGTTTTAATGCTTCTTTTACAAATGAAGTAAAAATAATTTTGTAAAACAGCCCAAGAATTCCTTCAAAATTTACATTTGGAGTTATGCACTCCAAAGCATGGGTAATGGCATAAGGGTATATCTCTGTAATCACTTTAAATCATAGTGGTTTTCTTGCACATTCACATTTTGTGGTATACTGTACATTTTCACTAGGAATCAGTCTTTTTTTCTGATAAAGAGGTGAATCAATTTAGGGAAGTGTTTTTTCCATTAGTTAACAATGGTAGGTGCTTTAGATATTCCACACTCTGTGCATAGGTCTTCAAGGTTGGTAGTCTGGAGTAAAATTAGGCTGTAAATTATGAATGTGTGGATGATGATGATGATGATGATGAGTCCTGAGTGGCCTCTTTTTAGGGGGACCTGTTTGTAGGCTCTAGAGCCCTTTGTGCCTCTTATCCTGGCAGTAATCAAGTCGAATAGTCTGAATAAAATGGACCACGTCTTAATTGTGTGGAAGTCCAGGTATATTATTTTATGTGGCATTAAAGCTCTCCAGATTAACATACCCAAAATACCACACCAACTATATAGATATACAGTGAATACAATGTGATATACACCATCTATATGCATATCATATTCAATGCATAAAATCAGACTTTCCTATTGTTATCTATCAATCATCCAAATACGGAGTTGCAACTAGAGAAAACTGTAACTAGCAATGTAGGTCAAAGGCTGGAGCCTGATGCCCATCGTTTTGCCTCTTGTTAGGGCCTGTTTATTTACTCTCATTGTATGTAATTTGAGCATACTCTTCCATGTATAAAAACTTCGTATTTTCTTTCCAAGGGGCCACTGTCTCATTCAGTTTTCATGCTTGTGCTTATTGTTGCAATAAAAGGGATAGTGTAAGAAGGTCCAAAGCCATAAGTGAACAAAGCAAAAAGTACTTGAAACATATACACATAAATATAAAAATATTTTGTTCACAACGTATTAGAAATCTATGTGTTAATGTGAGTACTGACATCAAAGCTCAAACACTTTTTCCCCCCTACAGAACATTATACTGGGTACTAAGTCAGCTACTGCTTCATTAAAATATGTTGACTAATAATGAAGGTATATTTTCTTCTACAAAGCAGAAAATTAAACAGTTACCCAATTTAAATGCCTAGCCATATTTAATGAGTGAGAGCCAAGTGGGATTTAAATAAATAAAGGGGTAATGAGTTAATGCTTGAACATATTTATAGTTATTCTTTCAATTTGACACATGTTGTACAACCACATCACTTAAATAAATGACTGATTCACATTCAGTACTATAGTGAAGCACAATATATCAGAATTATTTTTGTGTAATGTGACTAGCATGAAACTCAAGAAATAAAAAGCTTAAACCTCTGAAATGAAGCACATCTGTGACAATGAAGCAATGCGCCAGACATAGTATTTTGCCTGGCATTCAGGAATAGTGGAATATCGCTAAAGGATAACACAAGGCTAAGCTGAACATTCAGATGCAGCATTCCTGAAGATGTGGACAAAACTGAACAGATTGTGCTTGATTGTCAAACTGTTTTGAGACATCTCAAATGGTACTTGTGCCACAAATGATCACAACATGGTCTAGGAGTAACTGGATGCTCCATGATGACAATGTACCAGCTCACATTGCACTCGCAGTCCACCAGCTTTGTGCCCATATCAAGATAGTTGAATCTGTTATCTTCAATACACACCAAATTTGGCCCCCTGTGATTGTTTTTATTTCAAAAAGTTAAGTTGACAGCACAGCAGTGGCTGTTTGAACACCGTGAAAGAGATCCAACAAAATTGCAGATGGTATTTAACCAGCTACAAGAATGCAAGTTCTAAAGATCATTCATTCCAAAAATAGCAGAAGCAGTGGGTCTGATGTATAGCTTCAAGCAGATAGTTTTAAGAAGATGGCAACAAAATTTAAATCAAGTAATTCATTTTATGCTTACAAGACAAGTCTTAGAAAATGCTGACTTCACCTTGTAAAATAGTTTCCCTAAAGAAGTTATCTTTCTTGCCATTCTGAAAAACAAAAATTCAAAATGCTGTGTTCTGTGTGTCAAAGCAACAATAACAACAACAATGTTATTATCTAATTATTTCATTGCAATAATTTTAATCATCCTTCAAGTTACATTGATTATCATTAAGGTATTACTTCAATTAAAATTAAGGTCAAATTAAAGTTGATACAATATATTATTAGTCTTTAAGGTTTTAACTTATAAAAATAGTTTCCCAGTTTATTAGTACCTATTTGTCATTGGCTTTGCATTGGAGTCCATAGAAATAACGTAACACACAGAAGGGTGATGAATTATTTTTGGAACTGTTTCTTTTCAAGTTGATACCAAGATTAAGGCAAGACAAAGATCCTTGCTTTTGTTGGAAGCAGGTAAATAATAGGTCTTAAAAGAGGTTGTTAATTTTAGCTGAAACTGTGAAAACTGAACTAATATATGGATTATTTGCCATTTCTTGAAGATGTCTTGACCATTTACTGTTTGTGACTGGAAATTGGTTATTCATTAAAATTTTACAATTATAAATTTCATAATTAATTGCTGAATTCAACATTTTGGATAGTTATTAAAAAGCACTGAATTATAGTTGGCACCAATCAAGAAGGTGATTGACAGTTACTAACCACATGGCGGAAAGCTTTATATGAATGAGTTAATGCTTGAACATATTTATAGTTATTCTTTCAATTTGACACATGTTGTACAACCACATCACTTAAATAAATGACTGATTCACATTCAGTACTATAGTGAAGCACAATATATCAGAATTATTTTTGTGAAATGTGACTAGCATGAAACTCAAGAAATAAAAAGCTTAAACCTCTGAAATGAAGCACATCTGTGACAATGAAGCAATGCGCCAGACATAGTATTTTGCCTGGCATTCAGGAATAGTGGAATATCGCTAAAGGATAACACAAGGCTAAGCTGAACATTCAGATGCAGCGGAAAGATGCAGCTTTATATCGTCATAGCAACGATTAGAATGACCAATTAGAACTAAGATGTTTCCATAGCAACAATAGATGCAAAAGCCTTGTTGCCGATGCTGTAACACATGATTAGCATGACATGCCTGGAGAGCGACCGTTGCAGTAACGTGAACTGCACGTCTTATCTTCTGCTGTCACTGCAGTTATAAACAGTGCTTCCTCTAGTCACAGC
The DNA here is from genome assembly GCA_030765065.1 of Deroplatys truncata. Classification (NCBI taxonomy): domain Eukaryota; kingdom Metazoa; phylum Arthropoda; class Insecta; order Mantodea; family Mantidae; genus Deroplatys; species Deroplatys truncata. Next base: position 122,093,876 of record CM060981.1, read on the forward strand.
TTAGTGTATTTACATCAGTTTAGAGATTGCCTGTGTACCGAGAAGTTATTTTGCATCATCCTATTTGTACGGTTATTTGCTTTATGTTTACATGTGTTTGAGTCCGTGTATCTGTGCGAGTGTTGTGAGTATTTGCAATGGTGTTAACACTTTTAAAGGATATTTAACAATATCCAAAAAAAAATAGTGACAAATACAGCGAGCCAAACGAAAAACTGAGCACACTCAGTAACCGAATAAAATGTATTTGGTAAAGGTATCCCAATTAAAGGACAAGCATGTGAAATAATATGCTCTGTGAAAGAATCAGCAGCATTTTCCCATTAGAGTAAGTATCAATTTTTCATAGGTATGTCTCTCTTGTTAATGCATATCTTTACACTGATATATTCTTGTATGTTCTATCGTTTGCATGCAGATTCATTATTTTATAATTGTCTTCATATAAGAATACAAATAATACCCACGCTACAATACAGATGCAACCCAGTCGCCTTCGTACGCAATTCTAACGCGCTCTCCACATGGTCACAATAAGTGGCAACATTGCCTCTCCTTCTCTCTCTCTCTCTCTCTCTCTCTCTCTCTCTCTCTCTGTGAAATGTCAATCCCTTTCTTCTTTGGCAGCGAGTATAATACCATGGTGTGTCCTGGCTTGATTGCACTGTATATTCCTGAGTTTCATTTATGAGTGTCAGAGACCTTATACAATATGCTGAGCTACTTAACATATAACAAAATGTAGATGGCAGGACTTGTTCATATGCAGAACATTTACAAATAATAAAGAAACACAATAGTGTTCCTATATTTATTGCACATCTAATATTTCCTTTAATGTTGTTCCATTTATGAGTAGGGACTACTTCTCCCAGCTTCTTCTGACAAAGCATGCCATGTACCTTAAACTTTTTGTAAACTTCTTAGTCCAGTATGAGTACAGTAGTACTTCCCCCCTCCCCCGCCACCTATATATGTATCCTAGAAAATACAACTCTAAAAATAACTCTATACCACTCTTACAGTCTTCACTGTAACATTTCTGAAATTTTGTCAGACATGAGATAAGTAAGTTAGTTTCATGCACTGAACCAACTCAATACTTTGAAACAATATTGTGTTGATCTTTAAATGTACTCTTCAAACTAAATTTCATTAGATAATATAATAACATTTATAATTGTCCAGTATTTTGGGTACAGTTTTCACTAGGAAACATTTAAGCTGTATTAGTGCAACAAAGATAACAGTAACAATAATGACAATGAATATAATAAGTGTTCATCATTAAATGCCACTAAAATACGTATAGCTTTAGAATTTTGTAAATATACTCATAATAACAAACCTTAAAAATAAATAAATAGTTAATTAGTTAAATAAAGAATAAATATATATATATAAAAAATAGGTTCTTTAACATGTGAAAAGAAAATGGTGGAATGAGTGTGTTTTGAACAGTAATTTGGTATCATAACTCCAAAAGTCCATGGCAGCAAGATAAACAATTTATTGGAAGAAGGAATCAGATGGTGGAAGTATCTGGATAGCTGAAAGTCAAATATTTAATTCTTCCAGACTTCTTTAATGCACAATTTGTGAGCAGGAAAACCAGTTTTTATCAGCATTTAGTGGCTAACTGGAAATTTACATATAAAACATTAATGTATTGAACAGTTTCTTAATACATGAAATCTCTTTAATTGCAATGTGCATTTTTAGCTCTTCAGGACCCAAAATCAGAATGGACAGACTGAAATCGTGTTCTTAAGAGAAAGTAAAGTAATTTGAGCATTGGTATAGTTAGGCAAAGAGCTTGGTTTTACTTCGTAATTGTGATTGGAATCTTTCATGCATTGTTATCTCATCTAGCATTTGTATATATGCAACTTGTGTGAAAAAACATGTTTTAATATATAGATTAATATTTGGCATTGTGAACTTTAAAATAGAATATCTTCTCCTTCTGTTAGAAATGTGAAAGAATGCAATGATCAGATATTTACAGTGATTCCAAATATAAAGTTATAATTTTGTATTTAGTAGCACAAGACATTGTTGCGAAAATATTGTACATTTGTAGTCAGTGCAACATTCCTACCATCTTAAGTATCAAGAATTCACTATCTGAATTGGATAGCTCCCCAATGGGCATTGCTTCAGAGTTCCTTTGCAGTACCAAGAGTCATATGTCTTATGTATGGGTTTTCTAAATAGCTTTAATTTTAACATCTTGAGTGTGAATAAAGAACAGGCTGTCTGTCATTTCTTAACCAATAGAGCAAGAGAATTTCAATGAAGGGAATTTGAAAGCATGAAAGTGAAGCAAGTATGAATCACAAAAGAAGTACTAAAATTTATATTACCTTCTGTGCATCTAAAATGTGAAACAAAGGCTTCATCACCTGAAAAATTCCAATACTTTCCAACTGCTTTGAACTTGCAAACTTGGAAACTAGTAGTATATATCCACTACACAATGGAGAATGACAACTATTAAAATTTTAACGGTTTTTATGGATCTTGCTCTATATCAGCGGAAAAGAAAAAAATGCAAGCACAGGTATTCATTTGAGTAAAATTTTAAGATATAATTTTGTGGTTTTAGAAGTTTCACATAGCACTAAAAAGTTTGACTGGTGACTTTGCTACTACAAGATATGTATCTGTATGAGGAGATAATAAACATCTTACAATTATCGAAAGTAATAAAATAAGAAAGACTTTGTTTCTCATAGTCAGGAAAATAACATGTAGCATTTAGACGATGTTATAGGGATATAATGGATTAACTCTCTCTGATGAGCACTTGTCAGCCCCATGAGATAGTCACTTAACACAATTGAAGGATGTAATCCCAAAATTAAGCTAAGTGTCAAAAAGTTTTTCAGGGGTTATTACAGAATGAATTCTAGATGAGTTAGAAATTTGGCTGAACTGTCATATGTGAAGTATGTAAAAAACAAAAAAAACAAAAAAAAAAGGCTAAAGGCCACATCCTGGAAACATAGAAGCTGGCACTAAAACTTTTGGCTAATGCTCTTCAGTTAATGAACAATGCATTGTAATCAAGTGTCCTGCAAAAGAAGAGACAAAATCAGCTTAAATTTTGTTTAAACTAAGACATTTCCACTGCCAAGTTTATGAGTATCTTTTATTATAGAAGAAAGATAAACTTTTGAAAAAGAAAGAAAGTGGGTGGTAGCCAAGGATGAGTATCACTGGATCTCATGATCTTATTGAAGTTTACCATGGTTCCTTAATAACTGAAATTGTTTCAGTGGGCACAAATTATGATAAATTCTAGGTAGTTTTTGATGACAATCTGGACTGCTGAAATATTTTGTAAAGATGAGTTACATGCCTCCTCAATGATGATTAGAAAAAAGTTAAACTTAACATCTCTGGAACAATTCCTAGCCATTCCAGACTTATCCACCCATGTCTAGCATATGTTTGAGTCAATGAAATATTGGCTGAGAGATCAGCATATTTAGATTGCTGCCATAATAGAGAAGTTTATGTGCACATGGTTACTAACATGTCTTTCTTCTCTTGGTAGAATGACAAAACTCATTTTCCACTGACAAAAAAAATTTCCCATAGAAGGGAACAATGTAGGAAATGAATTCATTTGTTTTACATTTGTATGTTTTTGATAAAATAAAAAGATTAAGTCTGATTTATATTGGATTATATATAAATTGTCTGACAGGTATGTACTTAAAAGTTCTAAAAATTAAGAGTAGAAAAAAATTAGATAATAAGTTAAGTATATTTTCTGCTGCAGAAGAAAGAAGTGTTTAACTTGCTACTACTGCTCTTGAATGATGCTAGTTTTGGTTAGGAGGACATGCATCATGCATTGTTTTGTGTTTTAAGACAGCTGTTATAGGCTGGATGTGCCTGTTTCATATAGTTAATATTAGTGCAATGTATTTATGAACGCTGTTTTATGTGTAGAAAAATTCAACCATTTTGCATTAATTTCTCCTACCCCTGTAAGAATAAGTTTGTATTTCTTTTCAAAAACATTTATATTTCATGGAGTTAGAATTTTTTTGTTATTTCATTGCGAGTGCTTTATGTACAAACTCTTAAGCTAGCAGTTTTTATTATGTATTATTGTTCATGTATTTATGTATTAATTTTTTATGGGGAGAACAGAAACAGACAAAATTAATGCCAAATCTTTGAAAATGACATGCAGATATTATAATGTGACATTTGTCATGTAAAGATAATTCTGATTCACTCACCTTCCACCAGGGTGTCTAAAAGACAGCACATTTCTCATTCTACTGAGCTTCTGTTTGTAAGAACATGTTCAGTACTTCTGTATTTTTAATGTTTCATTAGCTTAGCAATGGCTGTATAGGGTGTATCATAATTGACAGTGCAAACTGTAATGGTTGAGAGTGTATGATAATAGAAGCAGTAAACTTGGGTCCACAAATGAGCCATTTGTAAAATAGTTACAAATTTATAATTATGAGCTTATTGACTTCATTGTTCGTATACATGAACACATCTGCATACTCTTCATTGCTAGAGCGTTGCTCCATCAAACCGGTGTCTCTCATGTGCTTGCTGTACCTTTTCAGGCTGTGTGCTGTATCCATCAGGTACAGTATGTATGGTTTGATTAGAGCTCCATTTCTTAGCAATGGTCAGTTTTGCAAAGAACAAACGTAATTTTTAGCTTCCAATGTGAATAGCATACAGTGCTTTCAAACAATTTATTAACAGTCGGTGTCGGCTGATAACCGTGCATTTGCAACCATTTCACAAATGACTAAAAAACAGACCTACCTTTACTGATTATTTACTGTTTCTGTAAACATAATTTTTCAACTGTTTCAACTTTTACCATCAGTTTTGATACATCCTATATATTAAGCTGTTGAAATAGCTTATGATAATTTTTTTAGAGGCATTGCGAAACAAAATTACTTCTGTAATTAAAATTGACTTTATAAATATTAATCTTGAAAAGAGAGCTATACAAAAGAATTTTTCTTATGTGTAATAATATTTTAAAACAATCACTTGGATTTGTATCATTTTAAAGAAATTTGTGCAAGCAGATTGAGATGGATGTATAATTATCTTCTTCATGACAAGCCTCTTAGATTTCAACAACATGCTCAGAGGCATCTCAGAGAATAGAAGATAGAATAAATAAGAACATTTTGAACTTTTGGTCCTAAGTTTGAGTATTAAAATTAATTCTAGGACATATTACCAATTTTATTTCAGATATGAAAATGTCTACTTCTATGTACGAAGTATTCCACTGGAATTCAACACCTGAACCTCCCAGAAAACCTAACCAGAGAGCCAAAAGCCTGTCCTATGCTTCTGGCTCTGAACCAAAGATATCCTCTGATAAAGATGTTGATTCCCTTAAAACCATATCCATGGTTCCTACTGAGTTGAGTTTGAACCTTGATGGGCCTGTCCGTAGTTTTTCAAGTGCCCCCCATACACCCACAAACCGAAGTGTTCGCATTGGCAGTATTTTGTCTGGATTTGGGGGCTTACCTGGCGGTGAGTGAGATTTGCAGACCCCGTCAACAAGTATATTCATATAGTTTTCTTTTAGGCAGTATCACCAACTCATGTGTTGAACCATTTTGCATGTCTGGAAACTTCTGTGCCATAGCAATTGTCCAGCCCTTGGACTTGTGATTTGACTCTTAACTGTTAAAAAAACGGCTGATTCCAAGTCTCATTAGTGATGTATTTCTACATTCCGTGAGTCCCTTGTGCATTTGTTTCTTTGTTTCCATTATCAAGCTTGGCCTTTGTGCTGAAAACAATAAAGCATGTTCAGTGAACATGATGCTGTAGCTTGTGATGTTGCTTTTCGAGCTATATGTGCCGTGCTAATTGTGCCTTGTTAGTTAAACATAAACAAAAGTTTGAGAATGCTTGTGTATATATGTATGCCAACTCTTGTTCCTCTGTGAAGATGAGAATGCTATTATTTATTTTCACCCTCCCTGAACATGTGCATTTTAATTTTATTTAATTTATTTATATGTGTGTTAATGTGCCTGATAGTGAGCTGCATGACCATATACCAACTGCTGCAATAACTTTATGCTGTTTTCTCTGAATTAATACATATAAATAAGTATGTAATAGCAATTTAAGGCCTTGAGATTTGATAACTTAAAATGCACTAAAATGAATATTTTAGCCTTTTAAATAATTTGGTAGATTACTGATATAATCACTGCTAATTATTTCTTAAAATTTAGTAATAATATATTTAATTTGTCAGTCTGTCAAATAGCAACTTAAGTATTTGAATTGAAATTTCTTTTCCTTTCTTTCTTTTTAAATTTCAGTCCTATTGGAAAACTTTATTTCTGTATGCTTCTTTTCAGAAAAAATGGACATTTTATTATCTGTAGTCAGACTGTACTTAGGTATTCCAAATGACATCTTACATAATTATTTATCATACTTTGACAAAGAAAATTACTGCTTAATAGGCTTGTTTTAAGTATTGCTTTAGGAAGAGGAAAGTTATTTTAATTTTAAAGTCTTTAGCCAAAGCAGTTCCATACTACCAATAAACATTTTTTGATGGTTAAATAAACAATTATTATTATTGCCAGAAATGAACAGCTATTAAAATATGGATATCTAGTCTGAGAAGAAATAACACTTTAATGTATCTTTATGAACAGGTGAGGAGGGAGAAACAGGTGGGGCAGCCTCCCCTGTTGCGCCAACTGTCCTGCAAAGGGTGAATAGGAGGAAGACCGACCTGATGCCCACCATACCTTCTCCTCGGGACTTAACTCCCACCTCTAGCTCGAAACCTTCTGGGACTCGACCATTTAGTAAATCTCCAGGTAGGGCATACTCTATGTCTCGCCTGGACCAGCTATCCCAGCCACGTCGCCGTGCTGATTTGACTGCATTGCACGAGAAGCCTTCTGCCCCTTCATCCACACTGGGCTCCTCTCCTACCACTGCCAAGAGCATGTCCCGTAGCATGAGCCATCTGGCAGGTAATAGACAACTACGCAAGTCAGATGCTTCCAGAAGCATGTCGCAGTTAAGTGGAGGTGGGCAGGCTCATCCTGTCCCACCTCCTCGCACAACAAGAGCAGAAAGACTACGACAGAAAGCTCGCGAAATGGCCACAAGCAGACAGGGTATCAATTCAGTTGGCAGCACAAACCAGCTGCCAGGTACGTATAAAGGCATTGTGCTTGTATTCATTTATTGATTTCTGGCTGAATTTGGGGTTCAGAGTCTGATCCATGTATTTAACATTTATCTGCAGATTTAAGTTCATTACAGTCATTAACAAAAATGCTCCTTTTATGTCATCCAACATATGCAATTCCTAAATTAATTTATATTAGGTAAAATCTGTTTCCTGTAGCAAATTAATTTTTCAAAAGAAACTATGGAAAATAATATTTTTAATTATTTATTTCTTGATGTGAAATATGAACCCATTTTATAAATATTGCCTTTGCTTTATGGCCACCAAAATTGTTTATGTAGAAACAGTACCCTACAGTGAGATATAAAGAAAAGTATTCATGGACTTCATGGTTTTCAAGAAAGGTGGTGAAATTAAGCAATTGCAAAAAAATGGTCAAAGGCAGGAAAGGAATTTAGAGCATAATGAAATTGTATGTATTTAGGAATCAAATTGAAGGAGGAAAATGGTAGAAACAAAAACTATTAGTATTGGGAAAGAGAAAAACAGTCAAATCAGCAATCAGAGGATGTTTGTATAAAACACTAGAAAACCGAAGTTAAATGGCTACAGATGGCTACAGGATGGAAGGTGAACTATGATCATCCTTTTAATTTAATGCAAGAGCACGTTGTTTTGAGTGAATTTCCTTAATAATTTTTTTTTTATATATAAAGCTTTCTGTTCTTGAGATAATTAGTTTTATTTTGCACAATATTGCAACACAGCAAATTCAATAGGTTTTTAACATTCAGCAGGTTAACTTTACATTTACAACGGTTAACTTTTAATTCTTCACTTCTGCTGCTATGGCAACAAACAAATAAATATTTCCGGTATATAAATAAACAGAAAAAACCACATGATTTTAATGCAACCTAAATATCATATGGAATATGGAACTGAGGGAGTATTTACAATATTACACAAATTATTAATAGGAACACTTATTTATAAAGGCAAATAAAAGCTTGAGGACCCAAGTTACAAGATTATGCTTCCTTTCTTTGTGAACTATAAAACTGTGAATAATTAAAGCAAGACAAGAACAGAAAATCCTTTTTAATGTGAGACATATGTTAGGGGTTAAATATTTTTAAATAATGAAAAATAGTTTATAAAGTAAGAAAGAAAGCGAACATTTCAAGATGGAGTCATTGTTAGAGAATAATTAAAGATTTTAATATAATTATTAATTAATGCTAAAATAATAATTAATAAAAATTTATAAGATTTATTTGTTTATTTAAAGTAACGTTTTTATAGTATTGGGATAGTATTTCTTGCAACATTTCCACATCAGGCACTTCTGTAATTTATTTGTGAGTTTTCATGTTGCCCCAAAGAAAAAAATTAATTGGATTTAGATCTGAAGATCTTGGTGGCCGTCTTATTAGTCCATTCAGAGCGATCCAGCATTGTAAGTTGGTGTTGCATAGATGGTCACACATGACTCTATGTGCAGAGGTGCACCGTCATGTAATAGCCACATATCATTTTTTACTGCAAGGGGAACATCCTCAAGCAGAACTGGGAACATTTCTTAAAGAAACTGGAGAGAGATGGCTCCTGTCAAAACCTGTGGAAGAATCCATGGACCGATTTAATGTGTTTCCCTGCCCAAACATTTATAGAAAATCTGTGCTGAAAGCTGTCTTGTCTTATTGTGTGTGGATTGTCGTAAGCCAAGTATATGATTATGGTAATTAGTTTCTCCATTTCTGGTAAATGTTGCTTCATCCATTGCAAGAATTTTGAGGGGAAAGTCCCTTCCTTGTTGAAGAAACTATTCAGAAAATGCTACCCTTGGCTGCTTCAGAGAGATCCTGGACGAGCTGAGTATGATAAGGGCATAGCAATTCTTCTTTTAATGTTCTCAAAACAATCCTATGGAATACACCTATAATGCAAGCTATACCATGCTGCTGCTTCCAGGATCTTCTTCCACCAAGCAAGGGATTGTTTTCTTCTTTTGCAACATTTCTTTGACTAACTCCTTCAACATGAGAGATATGCTTCCTGTATCTAGAAAAGTCTTGATAGATGAAAACAAATGTCCTTTGATGTGGTGCTCGTCTGTTTGGAAATCTTTCTTTATAAATTCTTGCCGTAGCCACTGCATTACTATGTGTTTCACTGTAAATGAGTATCATTTCAAGATATTTGGCATTAGTAAAGTGTGCCATTTTGTAACTGATAATCTGCTATTTTGAGAACAAGCCATAAGCGCAATAAACAACAGCTGAAGTACACTTCTTTATAAGCAAACAGCTGAAGTACGTTTGTTTCGATCTTAAAAACAGTAAAACTGCACTCAAGATTTTTTTTGTTCTACTCATTACAAGAGCCATTCTGTTCAAGGATGATCGTAGGTCACCTTCTACTCTGTATAATATGGTGGTATGTTATATGAAGTTGAAATTTGGAGACTTGAAGTTGAAATTTGGAGACTGAAGTTGGAAACTCGTTTACATGGTTCATAGAATGTTTTGTAGAGAAATGCTTGAGTTGCTGAGAACATCAAAGGAAGTTCCACAAATGGAAATGGCACAGGTAATGAGGAAGGATTTTATTACATGTGGAAAGAGCTTTACTCAAAACAAAAACTGACCATTCCTTAACAAAATGTCCCTGCAATGAGAACATTAACCGAGGATGAAGACATACCAGCTCTCTCCTCCCATAATCCTCTGCCTGAATCAGCATCGGAGGAATCCGACCTGGACAACTTCACTGCCATGTGGGGATGGAAGAAGGCACCCACACAACTTGGGGTGTGAATCTGCAGCCACCCCCCAAGGACAATCAACCACCCCCATCCAGAAGGTAGACATACCTCTGCTGATTAATGTTGACTCCTTCATCAACCATTTAGGGGTAATGTGGTATCTAGCTGCAAAGCTCAATAACGCTTTTGAAGCCAAACACAAGCTGCATAAAGTGCATATGCAGATCTGAAGCTGTCCTCCAGGAGATGAAAATCCCATTCTACAGTTATTCACAGCAGTGACCACATGTGGATAACAAGAGGCCTGGATTCCAATTATGTTGTGAAGGATGTGAAGACTGTGCTTAGAGATGAGCATGGCGTACCTGCCTCATCGGTGGCACAACTCAGGAAGGCAATCACTCAGAGGAGGAGACAAAGAAGGCCCATATGGAACAAAGTGCCTGGTGAAGCATTTCAGCATATTAACTCTATTCAGGTGCTTTTCCACACAGGCAAAGAAGGACCGGTGCATTGCCATAGAGGTATGGGATTCTGTCATTCCAGCAGGGCGTGATAGCGAAAGCTTGCATCAGGGACTGCACCTGAGGAGTGGAAGTGTGACCCCTGCAACCAGAACCACATAAGTGTCTACAGCTGTTGCATGGCGAGACAGAGGATCATTGAGAGCCACCGCCAAGGACGCAAGGATGTGGCCACTGTTCAACCAGATGTTTTCTTGATAGCCGCATTCATTATGACCAAAAACACCCTGTAGGTCTCCCGATGACAGCAGCACCAGTGGCAGAAGCCGCCTATGCAGAGGGGCACAGCCAGCACTCAAGGAACAATGATAGAAAAAAAAGAAGAGCCAAGTAGTTCAAACAACACAGTGTATCCACAGCCTCTGGAAACCAAGTGGACCAATCAGAGGCCATGGCAGCAGATTTCACTGCCACACACAGAGGCAGCATTGCATGCAGCCATACCACTATTGCTGGCAAATACCACAGCTCCTGTTGGCACTCCCAACAGCTTCAACCATAGCTTTAGGAGATATCATCTCCCAAAAGGAGATAATATTGCCCTATCCCTGTGATCGGTGATCTCATAAAATGGGCCTTTCCAGCACTAAGAAACAACAAGCAGCAGATTTCAAACCTGCAGTTGAGACCCATGCAGAAGCATACCTTATAGCCTGAAATACTGGAGCAGCTGTTTACGAGTTCTGCTCATAATGACTGCCAGACTTAGGAGGCCATTGCGAGCTGCATTCTGGAATGTAAACAGAATTAGGGTGCATTACTCCAGTGTTCTTGAGTTTGTACAATCCTGCAAATTGACATTCTATTGGTCTGTAAAACTCACCTAAATGCTGCCATGGGCTTTTTGCTGCCAAGTTACATCACTCATTGGGTCTGTCAACTAAGCTGCGGTATAAGCTATCTTCACAAAATAATCACATCACTTCTGTGAGCATGTAGAGACCTGCACCATTTGGCTTGCCATTGGGGAGCTAAACACACTGTTGATAGCAGCTTGCAATCCCCAAACCATTGCTTCTACAAATCTGACATCACTGTTCTCAACTTCACGCAATGGTATACATCGCAGGAGACCTCGCAAAGCAATAGCACAGTCACACAAGTAACCAGAAAGGCTGTGGGCTTTACCCCTTCATCAGCGGAGACCCAGGCCTAAACGCAAAAGGGCCTAAGTTTCATTCGACCCACTGCAGGTGGATATCCCATACATCATGATCATCAAGAACATTCCATTCCTTCCAGATTCCTGGGCAGTCAAGAGCTAGACTTTGACCAGGATCCTGGTGGATTTCGAAGTCGCCATATCGGCGCTGGTAGTCCAGCCATGGTAGCCCAGGCATGAATCGATCCGTTGACCTGCAACCTTGCATCGAATCTATTGAAGCCCTGAAAGTGGTGGCACACGTTGTCCCATGTGACAACCCTAAATCAAGAGCCATTCCCAAGAATTCTGGCAAATTATAAAAGCCAATGCAACTGTCCAGAAGCTATGGCAGTACTTCTGCTATACCAGGATATGGAGCAGTATACCAGAGGTTCAAAATCCTGAGAAGGATGACTGCTCCTTGTGCACTGAAAAATGCACTGGGAAAAAACAGTGAAAAACATCAACCTTGTCCCTGGCTAATAATTAAATCCTGGTGTAGTATACTGAAATTAAAGAAGGTAATATCTTGAAAGAATATTTGAAATATCAAGAAAGTATGCTAAGTTAAGTGTGGATGGGTACAGTTACTGCAGAGCAATTTAGAATGTAATTGGCTGGAAGAATGTGGAAATGAAGAAAATAATGTGAAAAGTTTCTGTAAACAAATATAAATATTAAAATATAAAATTTATTTAATGCAAAGGAAGAAAAGAGATCATTAATATTTTATATCAAAATGAAAAACAGGTGGGAAAGGGAAATATATATATATACACACAACGTAAACAAAGATGAAAGGGAAGGGTTAGCCTGGATAAGAGCAAGGATATGGAGATTGAAAGGAGGATGGAAAGATTTTAACTTGATCAGTGTCTGTTGTGTGGAGGAAGAAAAGATCTAGAATGCACAATACTTGCATGTGATTGTACTGATGGATGGAGGAATACAGACATTGAAGATAAATGGTTTAAATTAGATGGAGAAATTGAAATAAAAGAAATGCTTGGAAAAGAGTTTATAAAATTATGGTAGTTCTGCTGAAAAATAAATGGAAATGGACAGTGAATAAAGACTGGGCATAAGGCCAAGAGCCATTGTTCTTGGAAAAATATTCAGTATAAAACAATTAATGTGAATTATGTGTATATTTATGACAAATTGATTTAATTATTTATTCATGGACTTCTAAGTATGCTCTAACTAGCAACTTCCAGTTTATCAGGACAGAACTAAGGCCTTTGTTTATTCATAAACTGAGATGTAGTCATCCAAGTATGTTGCTTTTGTTACCTTGGACTTTGGCAAATTAGTGCTTTCCAATATGTGATATTTAAGTAACCATGAAATGCAGGATAAAATTAACTCCTGCTAGAGGGCATATTTTAAGGACAGTTACCTCTACATGATGGCTGGCTGGCTTAGAGTTCTGTATGTGGCTTTTGCTTATCAAGTGCATAAAATAAAACAATGGAGGAGGCATATGTGCTAAAATTGGATGTAAAGTATAGTGATAGATTTTTAAGGGCATACACAAACTAGAGAAATTGCAGAGACAAGTGAAACTGCAGCATCCTAACCTCTTGTATAATGAATGTGAACTTGTTTTCACTTATATGTGTCCTTAACACTTAGTGCAGTGTAATGCTATTGAACTACACATTAGTCAGGCATCAGAGCAGTAAGCTATGCTACAACAGAACAAATAGAGTAAAATTACAACTGATTTTGGTTTTCTTAGTCTGGGAAAAATAACAACTGCAAGGAAAATAACACAAATGCAATTTATGATTATTTTTGGTTTGAAATAGGCAAGACTATTTTGCAGATATTGCTATTAATTTATGACCAAACTGCACAAAGAAAGAAATAGAGAATGAATCACTTACTTTGTAACTAATATAGATATGCATATCCATGGCATTCATTCTTTTTCGTACCTGTATTGATAAACATGCATTTGCCTTTTCTTATTACTATTCTGTGGATTTAACAGTATAGCCTCCTACACTTGCATGCAAGGTAGCAGCATACTGCATTGTGTAACGTTTTAAAGAACATCATGCTCTTACTTTTTCATGACATATTCGGCATCTATGAACATAATAAGTTTAAGTAGCCTTTAGAGCAGTCTACTTAGTGTGTAAATAAACCAGACCAGTGTGAAATCCATGAATACGACCCAAGTCTAGTAGAGACATTTGTATACAAAAGTAATATGTGAATGATTTGATTTAACAGTTTCATTATTATTCCATGAAAACTTTTCGCTTACACACTAAAATTTAATTTACAAAACTGTGATATAAATTACACTAGCTGCTGAATGCTGGTTGAAAATCCTATTTTTTTTTAAATTTATGTGATTAAAAAAATAAAATGAAGTTTTCCTTATTTAATGCATACTTATGTAAAAAAAACTACGGTGTAAGTGTGTGAAGAACCAAATTTTCCCTAAAATCCATCAAGAACAATTCTCTTTATACAATTCAGACTTATCAGCAATTTCTTAGAATATAAGTCAGCTTTTATTATTTTGTGTACGAGTTATTGCACACTCAAAACTGTGAGATCATACTCTGAAGCTTAGAAATGAATGGTAATTTTAGAAGTAGTTTCTTAGTGCACTAATTTTATACTCTTGTTTCAAGCACCACATATTTGAATGTAAGATCCATTCATCTTCTGTGCATAAAATGCTTAAAAATGTATTTACAGATAGGTATATCCCACAATGTCACACACACAACTGTCATATTGTATCTTATAACGATTACCTGTTTTCATATAAAGAAAACCATTAATTCCAATGTAAACATTAGTAGGTAGTAAAGCAGGTAGTAACAGTGATAACTATAGACAGACCCACACTTGTTCATTCTTGCTTATTGCTATAAGAGATCAACTATAAGATGATACTCATGGGAATCTTGTTTATCAAGACCCAAGGCTTGATATTGAGGCATCTGGTACTGGAAATCCAAACCTTTGTACTGCAGGCAGCAGTACGTTTTAGATTATTATTATTATTATTATTATTATTATTATTATTATTATTATTATTATTATTATTATTATTTAATAATAATAACTGCAAAATAATTTTATTTAAAAGAAAAGTAGACAATTGAATCTGGGCCCAGGCTGGGTGGTACAGTACAACCTATTCTCGGGCTTGGGTTAGGCCGAACCTAAGAATTTCAGCCCGTGCAGTCCTCTGCACTACATATAGTAACCAAAATGAAAGTGAGCTCAAACATGACAGTAGTTGCCAACATTAATTATATAAATAGAAAACTTTCAACAATCAGATGAATGTTGTTGGTTATTCCTCCTATTTTCAATCAACCTCTTAAGTGAACTGTAGAATAGAATTAAATTATGTGCATATTTTTGTGGGTTATAGTAACAAAACAAAAGCCTCTGCAAGCTGCAACACATTCCTGATTGCCTTGAAAAAGGAAGCGATTGAACCTGCGTGATAGAAAGAAGGCTGCAACAAATTGTTTGATTAGTTTTATTACAAGAACGATGCCATTGTGTCTCACATATTTCTTTCAATTACGTATTTAGTGTTCCATAAGCATGGAGCAAAAGAAAGGACCTCCTCTGTTCTCTATGTCTTTTCAGTTAGTTTAGCTGGGACTTTTTCTTCTGCTGAGGCAGCCAACTCAATAATCGTGTTTAGTTGGCATGAAAGCAAGAAAGTAAGGGGTAAGGACACATAGCTCTGCAGGAAATTTTGAACAATGTGCAAAACGTTACCTTATGCACACTGTTCAAAAATCAAAATTCAAAAATCCTAAAAAACAAACTGTTTTAGTGAGTTTTATATACTATTTTTGTTAGTGGCAAGGAGAGATAATAGTATAGCTTTCAGCTTATATTGGTATCTTGAAACAAGAGTTCAGATTAGCATGGTATAGATCTGTAGTAAGGTTGGTGCTTTTAGTTATAGCAGATAAAACTATATGCCATTTTCCTTTCTCACTTATTTCTGTGTTGTTGAGAAGCTAGAAAATACAATACAGCTTTCTGCTTATGGACTTGGAAAACAAAATTCATTGCAATGTAATTATCAGATTTTCTGATATTACTTTAAGGGATTCATAAAATTTCCCTCAATACTTAATGTCAAATCCATAAGTACCATAAAAGCATAAAATCTAGGGATTTTATTGAGACTGGTTAACATATTTTAATGAGAACTGATTAACAATTTCTATGACATCAACTTGTTTTGCATACATTTTACTCTAAATGTTAAGTTATGCATGATTTAGTAATCACAGTTCGTTTGAATAATAATAATAATAATAATAATAATAATAATAATAATAATAATAATAATAATAATAATTAATAATTTGATGAATTTATTGTGTTCATTACTTAGACTTCCTAAGTCTTATTTCTATGCTTTTACATGATAGCACAAATAATATTTCTGGAAGGAAAATGGTAAATACAAATAGTTTCCTAGTATGTGGTACAATGAAATTATTACAATCTTTAAATGGTATCTTACTACATTAATAAATAGCAAACAGGATTAGCTTTATAAATAGTAGCATCTTAAAGTGGCCTGCTGGAGAATGGGAGTCAGATTGTTCTTTTTTGTACTAATGTACAGAAACACTTTGCACTGTTCTGAGAGTATGGCTGCTGCATGACTATCATTATCAAATATTGCAGTATTTATTGTATTGTAAAACACACATAAGCATGTTGCGTCTGTGGGGAAGTTTGCTACCATTCAATTTATACTTTTGGTGTCCCAACCATTTATTCCATTCTCAAGTCTTAAAACAAAGGAATATTTCAGAGTTAATTTCTACATCATTAAGTCTTACAGGGCAGTCTTGAGGGATCACTGGTATAAATCGACTTTCTTTCCTGTCAACTAATTTTAATGAAATTTTTAGGTTCAATTGCACCTACCATAATATAGTGTTGGTATAAGTTTCATTGATCTAGATTGAATAGTTTTGTAATTAAAATTTATTTATGTATTATATTGTTTTGCAAATAATTGGTTAGTAATAAAAGGTATACTTTTTGCAATTTAGAATTGAAATAGAGGTCTGAAATTTGGTATGCTAGTTGTTCTATTCCTATGCAATAAACTTGTGCATTTGTTTTCCAAAATATTAATATTTATTAGAAATATAATATTTTGTATTGAGAACAAAATAAAAATATATATTACTAATAATTACAAAGAAAGAAAAAATAATATACTTGTATATATGAGAGTAATCAACAAAGCAATGCACAGTTTTCTTTAACAAATTATATTCTACATGTTCTGAAAATTTCAGCCTGATTCATCAATATTTACTGCAAAAACATATACCCCAAAGAACAACAATTGCTGTGGGGGGGAGGGGAACTATTTAAAGTTTGGGAACACAGTTGGAGGTATTGCTCTTCACTTATCAATTTGGATTACACCAATTTCCAGATGGATTTCAAATGTAATATATATTGGGTGTATTCTAGACTTGTTGAAGATACTGTTTTTTTTAAACAGTTTTTCTGAAAAAAATAGCATTTTTTTTTGCCATTTTGGTACCAGTATATCCCCTTAACAAAATTGATGAATGGTTCATTGGGATGGATATTGTTTCATGCTTAATATATATGCAAAATAAGCAACTTTGAAAAGATCTATAAAAAGGCTATAATTACACATTTTCTCCTAATATCCTATTAAATTCTGTATGCAGTTCTCACAGATATGCGAGTGCACATGTTTTCCTTCTTGGCCAAGGGATATTTCTAGAATAACGTTCCTACTTGACAATAAAGAAGTGTTTACCACTTTTGCCACTTATAGCACAACACTGTGGATTTATGAACAACATTTACACATTCAGAATATTAACATAATTACTAAAAGTTTTTGCATGCTACTCGATCTGGCAATGTATTTTATTTACACAATAGTTCTCTGAGACTTACATTTTCATATAAACCAATCATAATGCTCATAGAATCACTTGTAAAACTTTCAAGAAAAAAAATAGATATTAAGAAAATGGCATTTAAAAGAAACAGTATTTTAATGCATTTTGGCCTTTATTTGCAAATGAATGCTTGCTTTTCTATAGCTTTTACACAGTATTTGCTTGCATATGCACTCAGCATGCCACACAGTATAATTATATTTGATGAATAGGAAATAATGAATTGTACTTAATTACAAATGTTTGTAATGGTTGAATGTGACATACTTACTCTTTATTTTGGCTTCAGGATAACTGATGTGTTCCAAGTACAGTCATAATTTATTGAGAATTACTATGCTAACTTACCCTAACCCCTTTTCACTTTATATTATGAATACAATTAAAATTAATCCAATGGTTTTAAAATTTCTTTAAATGATAAAAAGTTCACATTCCATAGAGTAAAATGCCTGATTTGAAAGGGTTAATGCAACTGTCAGAAAACACACCTATGTAATGACAAGCTTTTACTTGAAAACTAGCAGAAGCATGCAAGTTTCATTTTCTAGGAAAGTTTTTTTCTAATGAGTTGAAATAGTATTAGTGTGTATTTGTGTATTTGTGTCCCCACGTGGTGGATAATGTTTCTCACGTAATGTCGTTTACCTCACGCGTGGAACCATCTTGTGTGACGTCATTCGTTGGTCATTTGTTAACTCCTTCTGGCGTAGCAATCTATATGAATTAGTTTTAAGGTTATGTATATTGTACTCCGGCCAGCTATTTAGGTAGGCATTTAATTCTTGCAGGGTGTGAAGCGGAAAAGGAATCTTTTATCCAAAAATTACTAGTGAAGAAATGTTTTTTATACTGTTTTATTGTCGAACACGTGCACTAACACTTTCACAGATTTGTCTAGATAATCGCCATACTGAAACTGTTTGTAATAACTTCTCACTTTTAACTCACGTACTTCAATTTTTTGTATATAAGTGACTTTGTAATATTTTAGATCTTTAATGATTTTCACTGCGCGTAACTTGGTGAACTGAGCGGCCAACGTGTAATGTACGGAGAATTTTGTATAACTGCGGGAGACGATGTGTAGTGCTTCGTGAATCTTGCCGAACTGGAGGACGATGTGTACTGTGTCGAGAATCTTGCCGAACTGGAGGACGCTCGCTTTGAATCTACACTATTTATAGACTTACCCCAAGCTACACCTAAAGATTATAAATGAATTACCATTGGCCAACAAAACGCGCCAACATTAGCGTCTATTTTACTATCCAATGAAAACCATTAATACATATTACTTTTATAGAATGTTCTGGAAGCTTTTTTTACTGAAAAGGCGCGAAACATGACGTAACTTCCTGGTTCCCGGTAACGATAAACAACTCACCCCCTTGCTAAAGTATTGTGTTATTGTTAACAGTTTCAGTAGAGCCGAAAATTATTATTTACCATTAATAATTACAATTATTAAACCTCTGAAATCAATGTTACATAAAAATACATATTCATATAAAAATAATTATTTACATTAAAGTAATTTGTGATACAAATTACCGTCTCATATGCCCCACTAGAAATATAATTATAAATATTTATAACCTGTTTAGAAATTTTATAATTTTGTTTTTAGTCTCCTAAATCTTGTAACACACGCTATCACTTTCACTTAACACTTCACACGCATTTATCACACGACATATGTTTTATCTCTCCACTACTTGCTGGCTCTGATTTAATTAATTTAGATATTAATCTGATATCACAAAATTTTTTTTTATAGCAAATACTATACCCTAAACTATTTATTTACTACTACCAAATTGTTTACTTTAAGCTGTTGACAAAATTTATACATTTAAGATTTTTTTGTAATTATTATATATATGTACCAAAATATTCACCCTCAACACAAATATTTACATCTCTTAAATCTAGGCATTGTTTCACATGTTCTATTTACTACATAAATATTGGTTTTAATTATGTTTACCATTTTTGTTATTTTGAATTTTATTTTAACAATACTCTTTGAATAGTATTTATGTACTTTACTTTAATATAACATCATGCTTTATTTCACATGTTCTCTTACTAGTAAAATGTTATTTTCCTCTCAAACATTTAATCATGTCCAAAATTTATTTCTCCTTTCCTATGACGTACATATTTATTTAACCCTCTTACGTTCCAATACATTGCTCTGCATTTCGTCTTTAACTATTCAGCATTTATTATTTATTATCTTTGTCTTTTGTTTCACCATGATCCTCATGGTTATATGGTTTAAGCATCTCAATATGGAACTTTCCTATGCTTTTTCGATTTGTTGGATTACATAACTCATATGTATTAGTTCCATATACTTTAACAACTTCATATGGTCCATGGTATTTGAGAAACATTCGCCAATAAAGTTTATTTTCTTTGTCGGACAATTTCTTGGTTTTAACCAAAACTAAATCTCCTATTTTGATCCTCCATTCCTTTCTCTTCTTTTCTTCATGTTTCATTTTTCTTTTTATGGCTTTTTTTTTTATCCTCTCAAATGCTTTTCGGAACATCTCTTCTTCTGTTGGTGGTATCGAATGCGCATCTGGAATGGCTCCTGGGATTGTTTTACACATTGTATTGATCTTCTTTCCCAACTTAAGTTCACATGGTTTATATCCTGTCACATTGTTTATGGTTTCATTTAGTAGGTTCTGAACGAAGTTCACGTATCCATACCATTGAGTGTGTTTTCGATGACATAACACCCTTAAATAATTTGAAATTTCCTTAATTTCCCTCTCCACTGGGTTGGAGTTCGGTCTGTATCTTGACGAAAAATATTGTTTAATGCCATTTTCTTTAAGTCCATCCATAAATTTTTTTCCTGTGAAGTACGAAGCATTATCGCTCAATACAGATTGAATAGGTCCTTCTTCTATCACATATGACTTAAGTAGTCTATTCAAACATGCTGAACCTGTAGGTTTTCTCAAAGGGTAGATTCTTACATATTTGCTGAATATATCATAACAGACAAATATATATTTATTTCCAAATTGACTTGGAGGCATCGGACCATGAATATCAATACTAATTACACATCTCGGCTTATCCCTTATAACCGAATTAGTTTCAAATGCATATGCTGCATTTATTTGCTTTGCCTTCTGACACAGGTTGCAGCACGATATAAATTTCCGAACTTTTTGACGCAATTTGGATATGTATAAATTCTCTAAAATCATAGAAGTTGTTCGGTCCGTCCCGGAGTGTGCTAACCCTTCATGAAAATTCTTAATTAGTTCCATTTCCATGCTTTTCGGAACCATTACCTTCCAACTAGGCATTTCTTTTCCATGCTTTTTGTATAATGTCCCATCTCGAATTGCTATAATTTCTTTCTTTGCCTCCTCAATCAATGGTGCATTTTCTTTAAGTTCAAATAATTTTGCATCCTCATTTTGAATTTCCCCCATATTTTTCAATTTTCTAATCATTTCTTTGCTTAAAGGAATTTCAATTGTCAATATTTTGACTTCATTTCTAGGCCTTTCAATATTTTCGGGAATTTGTGGGTTGTAGTTCAATCTTGATAGTAAATCACTGAAGGTATTGTTTTTGCCAGGAATGTGGATAATCTCAATATCGAATGCAGATATTGCATGAATATATCTAGCAAGTTTTCCACTACATAATCTACACCGTTGTATGAAAGTTAAGCTGATGTGGTCTGAATATACTTTCACCTTTTTCTGATAAATATAGGTTTTAAAACGAATTAATGAGAAATATAGTGCTCCAATTTCTAACTGAGTCACTGAAGAATTCCTCTCAATATTTGTAAGTCCTCTTGAAGCTGTACTAATGACGTGAAAGTCATTGTTGATGTCTCGCTGTCCTAGAATTCCGGCGTATCCTTGCATTGATGCGTCGACATAAATTTCATATTCCAAATCTTCTCTGGGCCTCTCAAGTAATATGGACTTAGCAAATAGTTCCTTTACTCTCTCAAAACATTTTTGATGCTCCTCTGTCCATCTCCACTTATTGTTCTTTCGGAGTAGCTGCCGTAGTGGTTCTATCTCAGCCGAATATCTTGGTACGAACTTACTCTGAAAGTTCAATACCCCTAAGAGACGTCTAATTTGTTTTACATTCCTGGGTGGCGGAATTTTCATTATTGCTTCTATTCTTTTCTGATCAGGTCTTATACCTCGTTCATCTACTACATAACCCAGAAAATTTATTTCCTTAACACAAAATTTTGATTTTAGTATGTTCACAGTCATACCATGTTGTTGTAGTTTATTTAACACATAATGGACATTATTCATGTGTTCTTCAAATGTTTGACTAATGATTAAGAAGTCGTCAATATACTTTATTAAAAAGTCATCTGCAGAATTTCCAAAGATATTGTGAATGGCTCTCAAAAATCCACTTCCTGAGTTTTTTAAACCAAAAGGATTTACACAAAAGCGATACTGAATCCCTGAGTACTGAAATGAAGTGTAATCACGCACTTGCGGATCTAATTCCACTTGCCAATATGATGCAGTGAGGTCGATGGATGTCAAAAATCTTCCTCTTGAAAGTTTTGTAATTAGTTGTTCAATTCCCTCACTTTGAAAATGATCTGGTTTCATATACTTGTTGACATATCTGCCGTCTAAAGTTAATCTCAAACTACCATCTCGTTTAATACTCCAGCAGATTGAATTTATGTATTGAGAATTACTTTGCTCAATAATCCCATTTTCTAGCATGCTATTTATTAATTGTCTAGCTTTGTCTCGAAGACTTATAGGTAAATTGTCATACTTGTGCCTATATGGTGGTACGTCTTCTACTTGAAATGTATGCTGATATACATTACATCTGCCTGGGATATTACTAAAAACTGAACTATTGTTCATCAAAACATCATGAAGGATTTGTTTTTGCATTATCGTAAGATTATAAGCTTCTTCACACTTGTGTATTATTTCCTCATTTCTCTTCTCTTTCCTGCTGTTGTTTGTCTCGCTCACATGGTCGTCTTTTGTTTGGATTACACATTTCTCTACTTCTTCTGGCATTTCTGCTAGCTGTTGAAAATATGGCGTGGTATTCCCTTCATATTCTGTGACTACCTGCTTTATTTGATTATTTCTATCAGTTTCTGTTATTTGCACAAAAAATTCTTGGTCACAAATATTTTTCTCATCCTTTGTCATTTCGATTACAGAAATTTCTTCTTTTATAAATGGTACCCTTATTTCTCTACCTTCTTTTGTTATCTTTAACTCTTCATGTTTAAAATCTATACATGCTTCATATTCATGTAGGAAGTCACATCCTATAATTATGTCACAAATCAGATGGTTTACAATTAGAAACATAACCTCAAAATTCTCTCCGCCAATAAGTATGCTAAGTAGAGCTTGTGTTTTTATGACCTGTGCAGTTCTTCCAATTGCAACACGACAAACTAAATTACTAGTGGGAAGAGCCATAATTTTGTTACCTTCATTAATCAAATTTATGTAAAATTTCTGTGAGCAAATTGAAGCTGATGAACCAGAATCTATAGTTGCAATGATTTCTTTCTTCGCAATTTCCATTCTAACATGAGGTGATTCAAAATTTTCTCCTTTATCTTTTGTTGCTGTAATCTTATTACAGGGTGTATGTGTAGGCGTATGATTTGTATTAGTAATGGATACTGAATTATTAAAGACGTCCTGAGAACCTACTACACAGGAGTCTGTTAACAGTTTTCCTGGTTATTTCCATGTTCACGTACGGGACTGCCATTCCTAACAGGCGCTAAATCTATCTCAGTGTCGCTACCATTGTTTTGAGTTCCCCTTCCTTGAGTTCGAAATCCTCGATTTCTGACATTTTGTCCCCTTGGTACGTAATTTTCTTGCCGTTCCTCAGATCTTTCTCGGTTATTATTTTCCCTCCAGTGAGTGAAATTTCCCCTCTGTCTAGTGTACCTCCTTCCATAATTTTGCCCTCTTTCAGGCAATCTTTCTGTCCGGACATAATTTATTTGCTCCTGCCGGCCTGGTCTCCTATCTATCCTTGATCTTTCAAATTGTGGAACATATGATTGATACCGTTGTCTGGTATTAATTTCATGATGTCTGTCTTGTCCTCTTATTCGTTGATAACTACCTTGGTAATTTCTTCTATCTCGTACATCTAAAAATCTATGTTCCCACTCCCGAGACATATCTTCTTCCTGTTGTTCCAAAGCTGTTATTAATTCTGTCATCTCATAGATGTTCCGTGGTTTTGCAATCAATAAGTAATTTTGTATCCTGATAGGATAATGCCTTGCGAGCAAACTCACAAAATCTTCCTCACTGATTGGAGGTGACAAGTTTCTAACCTGACTTGCATGTTTTAGTAAGTAATCAGTCATCGATATTCCCTCTCGTGGATTAAATTGACCATGACTAAGCATTGCTCGAATTCTTTGCTGTACCGTTACATTCCAAAATCTGTTCATGAATAATCTCTTAAAGGATTCATATGAAATTTCGCCCCCTGATACCATTTGTAACCAATCTAAGGTTTTCTGGTCCAAACATCTTTTGGCAACTATCATTTTCAATGCTTCAGGTATCTTTTTAATTTGAAAATACTCTGATAATTCTGCAATGAATTGTACTGGACTGGAGTTTTCATTAAATTTTGGAAGTGGAAAATCACTTAAGATATGATTGTAATTTTGCAAATTCCCTACTCCCATATTTAAATTCTCTAGTGTAACTTGTGCACTCTGAGTTTCAGCATTAGCTATAGATGAAGCTGCCGCATCACTCACATTATTTATCATACCTGAGGAACTACCTCTATCATTATTTTGTACATCTAACACATGCACATCACATATATTTGCCCTTGAATTCAATTCTAACCTATTTACAGTACCTTGCAGATTTTCTATTGTCTGTTCCAATTTCTTATTACTCTCAGTTTGAACAGTTTGGTGTTTGTTAATTTCAGAAGTTAGCTTTTGATTCAAATCTTTAACTTCATCAGACAATTTATTTCTCTGTTTTTCTGACTCCTTCTGAATTTCAGATATTTCCCCTCTGAAATTAACTTGCACCTGTATTAACTCTGCATTTGTAGCCTCCATCATCTCTTTTAACTCACTTGAAATGCTACTCATTCGGCTACCTAGCTCTGTACATTTTACATTGACATGCTCTATTTTATTGTTAACCTCACTTTTTTGGTTAGATATTTCCCTCCTCATGTCTAACATTTTCTTTGAAACTTCACCTATTTCATTTGCTATCATCTCTTGATTTTCATTTTTCATTCTAATCATACTACTATCTAGCTCCATGAATTTCTTTTCAATCTCTTCCCTGTTTTGTTCTAAGCTTTTACCAATATCTTCCCTCAATTCTCTCTTATTCTGATCTAGTTTTTGTTCTAAACTCCTATCAATATCTTCTCTTAATTCCCTATTATTCTTTTGCATATCTTCCCTTAATTGATCTGTAATACTCTTACTAATATCTTCCCTGTTTTGATCTATTTTCTTACTAAGATCTTCCCTTAATTCTTCCCTCAATTCCCTCTTATTCTTTTCCATATCTTCCCTTAATTTCTCATTATCTTCCCTTATATTTCTCAGCATTTCCATAATCATCATATTAGTATCAAGATTAACATTTCCTGCTATTCTATTTTCACTTTCTACACTAACATTTTCATCTTCAAATCCCAAAAAATCTGGGCTATTCCCTGTACTTTGTATTGGATCACAGCTAACTATTACACTATCTCCCTCCATAATTATTTCCTCCTTATTATTGGTAGCCATTGTTTTTATTATCCTACCACTTCTCAGTCTCATTTAATTACCTTTTTGATGCTGTCTGATGCTGCAGTTTTGATGTCCAGCGTTCTGCCCCTTTCTCCTAGATTTGTATGTCGCTTCTGCGTTGTTTCGTGATGAATCTACGTTGTCTCGATGTTTTTGTAGTTGATTTACCCTGCTGTCTTGGAATCTGCATCTTGTAGATCGTTCCACTGCTGCATTCGCCTTTTCCTGGTTAATTCTGCTACTTTTCCTAGTCGTCTAGCCTTCCTTTCCTAGTTGTCGCTCCACGTTGATGCGCCAATTTGAAATAGTATTAGTGTGTATTTGTGTATTTGTGTCCCCACGTGGTGGATAATGTTTCTCACGTAATGTCGTTTACCTCACGCGTGGAACCATCTTGTGTGACGTCATTCGTTGGTCATTTGTTAACTCCTTCTGGCGTAGCAATCTATATGAATTAGTTTTAAGGTTATGTATATTGTACTCCGGCCAGCTATTTAGGTAGGCATTTAATTCTTGCAGGGTGTGAAGCGGAAAAGGAATCTTTTATCCAAAAATTACTAGTGAAGAAATGTTTTTTATACTGTTTTATTGTCGAACACGTGCACTAACACTTTCACAGATTTGTCTAGATAATCGCCATACTGAAACTGTTTGTAATAACTTCTCACTTTTAACTCACGTACTTCAATTTTTTGTATATAAGTGACTTTGTAATATTTTAGATCTTTAATGATTTTCACTGCGCGTAACTTGGTGAACTGAGCGGCCAACGTGTAATGTACGGAGAATTTTGTATAACTGCGGGAGACGATGTGTAGTGCTTCGTGAATCTTGCCGAACTGGAGGACGATGTGTACTGTGTCGAGAATCTTGCCGAACTGGAGGACGCTCGCTTTGAATCTACACTATTTATAGACTTACCCCAAGCTACACCTAAAGATTATAAATGAATTACCATTGGCCAACAAAACGCGCCAACATTAGCGTCTATTTTACTATCCAATGAAAACCATTAATACATATTACTTTTATAGAATGTTCTGGAAGCTTTTTTTACTGAAAAGGCGCGAAACATGACGTAACTTCCTGGTTCCCGGTAACGATAAACAACTCACCCCCTTGCTAAAGTATTGTGTTATTGTTAACAGTTTCAGTAGAGCCGAAAATTATTATTTACCATTAATAATTACAATTATTAAACCTCTGAAATCAATGTTACATAAAAATACATATTCATATAAAAATAATTATTTACATTAAAGTAATTTGTGATACAAATTACCGTCTCAAGAGTTCACTTTCCAGATAGGATTACTCATGTGAGGTCATCATATCATTACTCTCTCATCATTAGCACTGTAACAGTCACTAACAATGTCAATGATGGCCAAGTTTATCTATGGAAAAACCCATGTGAGCATAGAGGGTGGTAGTACTTTAAGGGTGACAATGAATAACATTGAGATGAAATGTTTACATGTGCATGCTGAACATTTTAATATTTTGTCTTTATTCAGCTACCATTACTCTCATTTGCAACATGTTAACAAAGCAGTGCTGAACACTCACCTTACTAGATCACAAGGAATGAACCAGTGCAACAATCCATTGCAAGTTAGCAATTTCCATTGCTGGTTACTGTTCTTTTGCGACACTTATTAGGTTAATGTGTGACAATATTCTTAGCCAAAATCTGCTTATGCTTACAATTGATAAGTAGAGTCATAGTGTACAACAGTATTTCTTCTCATACTTAGTAGTCTTGCCTGTTTCCTTGCACTGTCTACGGCAATAGGAATGTTTAGATATGAGGAGATAAGCAGTCTTTGAGATATTGTAGTTAAGTATGCATGCAATAATAAATTGTACTTCATTAGCTGTACTTCTACAACTTTCAGATGTCCTCTGGTTCATTTGAATGTAAAGTTAGATATTCAAACCTGAGTAAACTGAAAAGAAATTACAGTCTGGAGCTTGCTGCAGTTGAAGTAAAATTGTGAAAAAGCTAATTATTATTGTAATCAAAATCCATGTTCAAAACAATGATTAAGGAAAGCTGTCAGACTCAGTCTTATTTATTTTATTTTTAAGTGTTAAAATTACTTTCAATAACTCAAGTCTATAGAAACAAGTGAATGAAATGCTCAAATGATCCCAGGGTCTACTTAGCTGAAAGCAACCAACATATGTTAGAATAAGAAGAAACCTGGAAAAAAATCTTATCCAGGCACCCAGGATTCAAATTTGGACACCCTAAGTTTGAAACCAGACTTGCTACCACTGCACCATTGTTGGGGAAATTTAATCTTAGAAGAGAACCTAGAGATTCTAGAAAAATATAATTGCCTTATGGCTACATAGGACAGCAAATTGGCCTGGTGCCAAGAATTTGAATTATTGCATATCGTCCAGTTTAAAGTAGCATATTCACTTTGCTTGTTTAATGGTTAAGATAACATAATTTTAGCTTTATCTTTTCAAAAATGTATATTGTTAACGAGCATATTTGGTTACAACTTTTAGCTTACCACTTCAATAGCTACAAAATTAATTTGAATAATACGAAAACCTTATTATGATGAATATGCTTATCTGATAAAATACCTTTTATATAAAGACTATACTCTATAGTTTTGAACATTACCTCCTTTCTGTTTAGGAAATTATGCCTTTTCACTAACATGCTGCATTTATTTTTGTAAGGCTTTAAATTTGTAATAAAATGTGATGTAAGGGACTTGGCACACTTAATGAGCTTTTGAAAGAAAGCTTTGCTTTATGGTACTTGGTGGTGCAGAATGTGAGAAATTATTGCTTTACGTATAAAATTATATAGAGTCAAGTAAAGTTTGATATTTGTGAATTGTAGCATATACATATTGTAAAATCATACTGCATGAATTCAGATAACAGTGGATTTGTACATCAATTTTTTCTAAATAACTAATTGGGTTTTATTGAATTTCGATAATTTTAATGGTGCTATGCATGTTTTATACCTGGTATGAATGTTTTGTGGTATTCTATCACATGCTAGCATAGCTTCACTTTTATTCTTCAGCATCTTTTAACTGTAAGTACAATGGGTGCTACAAGAAGAAATGGTGGAGGTGAGACTAGCATACTTTCATCTGTTTTCTACAGGTAAATTATTTATAGAAATAAGCACACTGCAGCATTGAATAAGGTTTATTTCTTCAACCCTGGTAATTAGATTCAGCTGTCCACAAGCAGCAGTAATCAATTGGAACATTTTTGTAGTGTTATATTATTCACTAATTTAAAGTAATATTCTGGAATAATCCATCATCTCACCAGTGCAATAAATAAATAAATAAACAAGGATGCAAAGATTATTGTCATTAAAAGTTGAGTGCGAATTAAATTCCAGATATGAAGAATTCTTCAAAACTGATTCATCCTAAGTAGCTGGTGGTTAAGTTAGAAGTCCAGGTAAAAACTCCAGCATGAAACAATTACACAACTTTCTCTACTCATTACCATTTTACCATGCTTCTTGAAGTAGTATTTGTGTGTATTTGTGTATTTGTGTCCCCACGTGGTGGATAATGTTTCTCACGTAATGTTGTTTACCTCACTAGTGCAGCCATCTCGTGTGACGTCATTCGTTGGTCTGGCTCGTAGTTCCCTCTGACGTAGCAATCTATATGAATTAGTTTTAAGGTTATGTATATTGTCTTCCGGCCAGCTATTTAGGTAGGCATTTAATTCTTGCAGGGTGTGAAGCGGAAAAGGAATCTTTTATCAAAAAAATTACTAGTGATGAAATGTGTTTTATAATGTTTTATTGTCGAACACGTGCACTAACACTTTCACAGATTTATCTAGATGATCGCCATACTGAAACTGTTTATCATAACTTCTCACTTTTAACTCACGTACTTCAATTTTTGTATATAAGTGACTTTGTAATATTTTAGATCTTTAATGATTTTCACTGCGTGTAATTTAACGAACTGAAGGACCGATAGGCGACATGTAGTCACGTAGTGTACACGAATCTTTGATGAACTGAGCGGGAGACGATGTGTAATGCTTCGTGAATCTTGACGAACTAGGGGACGCTTGACTTCGAGCATGGCTATTTATAGGCTTGCCCCAAGATACACCTAAAGATTATAAATGAATTACCATTGGCTAATAAAACGCGCCAACATTAGCGTCTATTTTACTATCCAATGAAAACCACTAATACATATTACTTTTATAGAACATTCTGGAAGCTTTTTTTACTGAAAAGGCGCGAAACATTACGTAACTTCCTGGTTCCCGGTAACGATAAACAACTCAAACCCTTCATTGAAGTATTGTTATTGTTAACAGTTTCAGTAGAGCCGAAAATTATTATTTACCATTAATAATTACAATTATTAAACCTCTGAAATCAATGTTACATAAAAATACATATTCATATGTAAATAATTATTTACATTAAAGTAATTTGTGATACAAATTACCGTCTCATATGCCCCACTAGAAACATAATTATAAATATTTATAACTTGTTTAGAATTTTATAATTTTGTTTTTAGTCTCCTAAATCTTGTAACACACGCTATTCACTTTCACTTTACACTTCACACGTATTTAACACACGACATATGTTTTATCTCGCCACTACTTACTGGCTCTGATTTAATTAATTTAGATATTAATCTGATATCACAAAATTTTTTTTATAGCAAATACTATACCCTAAACTATTTATTTACTAGTACCAAATTGTTTACTTTAAGCTGTTGACAAAAATTTATACATTTAAGATTTTTTTGTAATTATTATACATATGTACCAAA
Source organism: Deroplatys truncata (assembly GCA_030765065.1). Lineage (NCBI taxonomy): Eukaryota > Metazoa > Arthropoda > Insecta > Mantodea > Mantidae > Deroplatys > Deroplatys truncata. The sequence continues at coordinate 122,124,114 of CM060981.1, forward strand.
ATATTCACCCTCAACACAAATATTTACATCTCTTAAATCTAGACAATGTTTCCCATGTTCTATTTACTACATAAGTATTTGTTTCAATTATTTTTAATTATATTTACCAATTTTTTTTTTTTTTTGTTATTTTGTACTTTGCAAATATATTTACATCTCTTAAATCTTGACAATGTTTCACCTTTTCTGTTTGCTGCATAAGTATTTGTTTTGAATTATTTTTTTACCAATTTTTGTTATTCTGAATTTTATTTTAACAATACTCTTGTAATTGTATTTATGTATTTTACTTTAATATAACATCATGCTTTATTTCACATGTTCTCTTACTAGAAAAATGTTATTTTCCTCTCAAACATTTAATCATGTCCAAAATTTATTTCTCCTTTCCTATGACGTACATATTTATTTAACCCTCTTACGTTCCAATACATTGCTCTGCATTTCGTCTTTAACTACTCAGCCTTTATTATTTATCATCTTTGTCTTTTGTTTCACCATGATCCTCATGGTTATATGGTTTAAGCATCTCAATATGGAACTTTCCTATGCTTTTTCGATTTGTTGGATTACATAACTCATATGTATTAGTTCCATATACTTTAACAACTTCATATGGTCCATGGTATTTGAGAAACATTCGCCAATAAAGTTTATTTTCTTTGTCGGACAATTTCTTGGTTTTAACCAAAACTAAATCTCCTATTTTGATCCTCCATTCCTTTCTCTTCTTTTCTTCATGTTTCATTTTTCTTTTTATGGCCTTTTTCTTCATCCTCTCAAATGCTTTTCGGAACATTTCTTCTTCTGTTGGTGGTATCGAATGCGCCTCTGGAATGGCTTCTGGAATTTTTTTACACATTGTATTGATCTTCTTTCCCAACTTAAGTTCACATGGTTTATATCCTGTCACATTGTTTATGGTTTCATTTAGTAGGTTCTGAACAAAGTTCACGTATCCATACCATTGGGTGTGTTTTCGATGACATAACACCCTTAAGTAATTTGAAATTTCCTTAATTTCCCTCTCCACTGGGTTAGAGTTCGGTCTGTATCTTGACGAAAAATATTGTTTAATGCCATTTTCTTTCAGTCCATCCATAAATTTTTTTCCTGTGAAGTACGAAGCATTGTCGCTCAATACAGATTGAATAGGTCCTTCTTCTATCACATATGACTTAAGTAGTCTATTCAAACATGCTAAACCTGTAGGTTTTCTCAAAGGGTAGATTCTTACATATTTGCTGAATATATCATAACAGACAAATATATATTTATTTCCAAATTGACTTGGAGGCATCGGACCATGAATATCAATACTAATTACACATCTCGGCTTATCCCTTATAACCGAATTAGTTTCAAATGCATATGCTGCATTTATTTGCTTTGCCTTCTGACACAGGTTGCAGCACGATATAAATTTGCGAACTTTTTGACGCAATTTGGATATGTATAAATTCTCTAAAATCATAGAAGTTGTTCGGTCCGTCCCTGAGTGTGCTAACCCTTCATGAAAATTCTTAATTAGTTCCTTTTCCATGCTTTTCGGAACCATTACCTTCCAACTCGGCATTTCTTTTCCATGCTTTTTGTATAATGTCCCATCTCGAATTGCTATAATTTCTTTCTTTGCCTCCTCAATCAATGGTGCATTTTCTTTAAGTTCAAATAATTTTGCATCCTCATTTTGAATTTCCCCCATATTTTTCAATTTTCTAATCATTTCTTTACTTAAAGGAATTTCAATTGTCAATATTTTGACTTCATTTCTAGGCCTTTCAATATTTTCGGGAATTTGTGGGTTGTAGTTCAATCTTGATAGTAAATCACTGAAGGTATTGTTTTTGCCAGGAATGTGGATAATCTCAATATCGAATGCAGATATTGCATGAATATATCTAGCAAGTTTTCCACTACATAATCTACACCGTTGTATGAAAGTTAAGCTTATGTGGTCTGAATATACTTTCACCTTTTTCTGATAAATATAGGTTTTAAAACGAATTAATGAGAAATATAGTGCTCCAATTTCTAACTGAGTCACTGAAGAATTCCTCTCAATATTTGTAAGTCCTCTTGAAGCTGTACTAATGACGTGAAAGTCATTGTTGATGTCTCGCTGTCCTAAAATTCCGGCGTATCCTTGCATTGATGCGTTGACATAAATTTCATAGTCCAAATCTTCTCTGGGCCTCTCGAGTAATATGGACTTAGCAAAGAGTTCCTTTACTTTATCAAAACATTTTTGATGATCCTCTGTCCATCTCCACTTATTGTTCTTTCGGAGTAGCTGCCGCAGTGGTTCTATTTCCGCCGAATATCTTGGTACGAACTTACTCTGAAAGTTCAATACCCCTAAGAGACGTCTAATTTGTTTTACGTTCCTGGGTGGCGGAATTCTCATTATTGCTTCTATTCTTTTCTGATCAGGTCTTATACCTCGTTCATCCACTACATAACCCAGAAAATTTATTTCCTTGACACAAAATTTTGATTTTAGTATGTTCACAGTCATACCATGTTGTTGTAGTTTATTTAACACATAATGGACATTATTCATGTGTTCTTCAAATGTTTGACTAATGATTAAGAAGTCGTCAATATACTTTATTAAAAAGTCATCTGCAGAATTTCCAAAGATACTGTGAATGGCTCTCAAAAATCCACTTCCTGAGTTTTTTAAACCAAAAGGATTTACACAAAAGCGATACTGGATCCCTGAGTACTGAAATGAAGTGTAATCACGCACTTGCGGATCTAATTCCACTTGCCAATAGGATGCAGTGAGGTCGATGGATGTCAAAAATCTTCCTCTTGAAAGTTTTGTAATTAGTTGTTCAATTCCCTCACTTTGAAAATGATCTGGTTTCATATATTTGTTGACATATCTACCGTCTAAAGTTAATCTCAAACTACCATCTCGTTTAATACTCCAGCAGATTGAATTTATGTATTGAGAATTACTTTGCTCAATAATCCCATTTTCTAGCATGCTATTTATTAATTGTCTAGCTTTGTCTCGAAGACATATAGGTAAATTGTCATACTTGTGCCTATATGGTGGTACGTCTTCTACTTGAAATGTATGCTGATATACATTACATCTGCCTGGGATATTACTAAATACTGAACTATTGTTCATCAAAACATCATGAAGGATTTGTTTTTGCATTATCGTAAGATTATAAGCTTCTTCACACTTGTGTATTATTTCCTCATTTCTCTTCTCCTTCCTGCTGTTGTTTGTCTCGCTCACATGGTCGTCTTTTGTTTGGATTACACATTTCTCTACTTCTTCTGGCATTTCTGCTAGCTGTTGAAAATATGGCGTGGTATTCCCTTCATATTCTGTGACTACCTGCTTTATTTGATTATTTCTATCAGTTTCTGTTATTTGCACAAAAAATTCTTGGTCACAAATATTTTTCTCATCCTTTGTCATCTCGATTACAGAAACTTCTTCTTTTATAATTGGTACCCTTATTTCTCTACCTTCTTTTGTTATTTTTAACTCTTCATGTTTAAAATCTATACATGCTTCATATTCATGTAAGAAGTCACATCCTATAATTATGTCACAAATCAGATGGTTTACAATTAGAAACATAACCTCAAAATTCTCTCCGCCAATAAGTATGCTAAGTAGAGCTTGTGTTTTTATGACCTGTGCAGTTCTTCCAATTGCAACACGACAAACTAAGTTACTAGTGGGAAGAGCCATAATCTTGTTACCTTCATTAATTAAATTTGTATAAAATTTCTGTGAGCAAATTGAAGCTGATGAACCAGAATCTATAGTTGCAATGATTTCTTTCTTCGCAATTTCCATTCTAACATGAGGTGACTCAAAATTTTCTCCCTTATCTTTTGTTGCTGTAATCTTATTACAGGGTGTATGTGTAGGCGTATGATTTGTATTGGTAATGGATACTGAATTATTAAAGACGTCCTGAGAACCTACTACACAGGAGTCTGTTAACAGTTTTCCTGGTTATTTCCATGTTCACGTACGGGACTGCCATTCCTAACAGGCGCTAAATCTATCTCTGTGTCGCTACCATTGTTTTGAGTTCCCCTTCCTCGAGTTCGAAATCCTCGATTTCTGACATTTTGTCCCCTTGGCACGTAATTTTCTTGCCGTTCCTCAGATCTTTCTCGGTTATTATTTTCCCTCCAGTGAGTGAAATTTCCCCTCTGTCTAATATACCTCCTTCCATAGTTTTGCCCTCTTTCAGGCAATCTTTCTGTCCTGACATAATTTATTTGTTCCTGCCGCCCTGGTCTCCTATCTATCCTTGATCTTTCAAATTGTGGAACATATGATTGATACCGTTGTCTGGTATTAATTTCATGATGTCTGTCTTGTCCTCTTATTTGTTGATAACTACCTTGGTAATTTCTTCTATCTCGTACATCTAAAAATCTATGTTCCCATTCCCGAGACATATCTTCTTCCTGTTGTTCCAAAGCTGTTATTAATTCTGTCATCTCATAGATGTTCCGTGGTTTTGCAATTAATAAGTAATTTTGTATCCTTATAGGATAATGCCTTGCGAGCAAACTCACAAAATCTTCCTCACTGATTGGAGGTGACAAGTTTCTAACATGACTTGCATGTTTTAGTAAGTAATCAGTCATCGATATTCCCTCTCGTGGATTAAATTGACCATGACTAAGCATTGCTCGTATTCTTTGCTGTACCGTAACATTCCAAAATCTGTTCATGAATAACCTCTTAAAGGACTCATATGAAATTTCACCCCCTGATACCATTTGTAACCAATCTAAGGTTTTCTGGTCCAAACATCTTTTGACAACTATCATTTTCAATGCTTCAGGTATCTTTTTAATTTGAAAATACTCTGATAATTCTGCAATGAACTGTACTGGACTGGAGTTTTCATTAAATTTTGGAAGTGGAAAATCACTTAAGATATGATGGTAATTTTGCAAATTCCCTATTCCCATATTTAAATTCTCTAGTGTAACTTGTGCACTCTGAGTTTCAGCATTAGCTATAGATGAAGCTGCCGCATCACTCACATTATTTGTCATACCTGAGGAACTACCTCTATCATTATTTTGTACATCTGACACATGCACATCACATATATTTGCCCTTGAATTCAATTCTAACCTATTTACAGTACCCTGCAGATTTTCTATTGTCTGTTCCAATTTTTTATTATTCTCATTTTGAACAGTTTGGTGTTTGTTAATTTCAGAAGTTAGCTTTTGATTCAAATCTTTAGACAAATCTTTAACTTCATCAGACAATATATTTCTCTGTTTTTCTGACTCCTTCTGAATTTCAGATATTTCCCCTCTGAAATTAACTTGCACCTGTATTAGATCTGCATTTGTAGCCTCCATCATCCCTTTTAACTCACTTGAAATGCTACTCATTCGGCTACCTAGCTCTGTACATTTTACATTAACATGCTCTATTTTATTGTTAACCTCACTTTTTTGGTTAGATATTTCCCTGCTCATGTCTAACATTTTCTTTGAAACTTCACCTATTTCATTTGCTATCATTTCTTGATTTTCATTTTTCATTCTAATCATACTACTATCTAGCTCCATGAATTTCTTTTCAATTTCTTCCCTGTTTTGTTCTAAGCTTTTACCAATATCTTCTCTTAATTCCCTATGACTCTTTTGCATATCTTCCCTTAATTGATCTGTAATACTCTTACTAATATCTTCCCTATTTTGATCTATTTTCTTTTCTAATTTCTCATTATTCTTTTGCATATCTTCCCTGTTTTGATCTATTTTCTTACTAAGATCTTCCCTTAATTTCTCATTATCTTCCCTTATATTTCTCAGCATTTCCATAATCATCATATTAGTATCAAGATTAACATTTCCTGCTATTCTATTCTCACTTTCTACACTAACATTTTCATCTTCAAACCCCAAAAAATCTGGGCTATTCCCTGTACTTTGTATTGGATCACAGCTAACTATTACACTATCTCCCTCCATAATTATTTCCTCCGTATTATTGGTAGCCATTGTTTTTATTATCCTACCACTCCTCAATCTCATTTAATTACCTTTTTGATGCTGTCTGATGCTGTAGTTTTGATGTCCAGCGTTCTGCCCCATTCTCCTAGGTTTGTATGTCGCTTCTGCGTTGTATCGTGATGAATCTACGTCGTTTCGATGTTTTCTTGTAGCTGAATTACCCTCCTGTCTTGGAATCTGTGTCTTGTAGGTCGTTTCACTGCTGCTTTCTCCTCTTCCTGTTTATTCTTGTCCCTTTCCTAGTCGTCTAGCCTTCCTTTCCTAGTTGTCGCTCCACGTTGATGCGCCAATTTGAAGTAGTATTTGTGTGTATTTGTGTATTTGTGTCCCCACGTGGTGGATAATGTTTCTCACGTAATGTTGTTTACCTCACTAGTGCAGCCATCTCGTGTGACGTCATTCGTTGGTCTGGCTCGTAGTTCCCTCTGACGTAGCAATCTATATGAATTAGTTTTAAGGTTATGTATATTGTCTTCCGGCCAGCTATTTAGGTAGGCATTTAATTCTTGCAGGGTGTGAAGCGGAAAAGGAATCTTTTATCAAAAAAATTACTAGTGATGAAATGTGTTTTATAATGTTTTATTGTCGAACACGTGCACTAACACTTTCACAGATTTATCTAGATGATCGCCATACTGAAACTGTTTATCATAACTTCTCACTTTTAACTCACGTACTTCAATTTTTGTATATAAGTGACTTTGTAATATTTTAGATCTTTAATGATTTTCACTGCGTGTAATTTAACGAACTGAAGGACCGATAGGCGACATGTAGTCACGTAGTGTACACGAATCTTTGATGAACTGAGCGGGAGACGATGTGTAATGCTTCGTGAATCTTGACGAACTAGGGGACGCTTGACTTCGAGCATGGCTATTTATAGGCTTGCCCCAAGATACACCTAAAGATTATAAATGAATTACCATTGGCTAATAAAACGCGCCAACATTAGCGTCTATTTTACTATCCAATGAAAACCACTAATACATATTACTTTTATAGAACATTCTGGAAGCTTTTTTTACTGAAAAGGCGCGAAACATTACGTAACTTCCTGGTTCCCGGTAACGATAAACAACTCAAACCCTTCATTGAAGTATTGTTATTGTTAACAGTTTCAGTAGAGCCGAAAATTATTATTTACCATTAATAATTACAATTATTAAACCTCTGAAATCAATGTTACATAAAAATACATATTCATATGTAAATAATTATTTACATTAAAGTAATTTGTGATACAAATTACCGTCTCATTCTACAGTGTGTATAAAAAAAAACATGTTTCTATCTATTGTATAATGGTTAGTGTTATATGAAACCATACATTTAGTATCGTGCAAGAGGCTGAGACAGCAGTTGGCTGTTAATGAAGCCTATATGTGCCAGGCATAAGCTTATAAGGAAAAAATGAGTGGACACCTAATATTTCAAAGTACACTGGGCTGCTTCAAATCTAGGAAAAGTTAAACATACAATAGCAAATATTTCAGAAATGGCTAATTCTCCAAATAAATAAATAACCAACATTTCATATTATGTATAATTTGTATGTTTTAATGCAAACTACATTTTTTCTGTGCTATGCTTTTGTCTCTCTTTCGTGGTTTTCCAGTTATATGTGGTGTTCATTTTTATCCGTCATGTGGGGACAAGAAATTATGTCATCCATGCCATTGAGTGATGAGACGAATTTAATGTTGTCCCTCTAGCGGCAGGAGTTCATACTTGAGTGATGTCAATGATGATGAGGCGAATTTAATACTGTCTCTCTAATGGCAGGAGTTCTGAATCAGTGTTATTTGTTACCTCAGGGAGGCAGGGTAAGGCTGATTGTATTAGTTAGCAGCTCAACCACATCCAGATCATGTGATTTGCTTTCTCTTCCACAAACCATCGGAGCTCTGGTAGAGAGTGCCATGGTTTCAAGATAACCCACCAGTCAACTATATATCACTTTGCCCTATCGGAGCATGGACAATCACAGATAAAAATGAACATCCTGTATACATTTAATTAAGATAAAGAAGAGCTAACCAAATGTTTATAGAAACTTCAAAATATGCATTTTATTTGGCATTCCAATATCTGAAATTTAGGATATTTTAACCAAAATCATTAGAGCAATTTTTAGAAAAGAAAATAATGACAAGTTTTTCATGTAAAGTGTTAATTTGGATGAGGGGAAACAAAAATATTTTGCCTTGTCTCTTTAAATACAAGTTCTTATTTTTTGAGTCAAGCTTTTCGCAGACATGTTTTCATGGATACTTTTTTTTAAAAAAAAAACTTTTTCAGTCTATAAAATCTTGATATTGAACTTTGGGCTTAATGCAATTATTTTCTCTGCCTTAATAGTTACTCATCTGACAAGAGTGTCAGCATGGAAAACCAAAGTTCCATGGTTATAAGCCCCTAATATCTAAAACTAACTCATTACAACTTATTTAACTCAATGATGTGAATATGTCCCTAAAACCTTTTAATATAAGCAGGGTGCAAAATGAGTAGGTTAAATGAGACTTTTTTAACAAATAGTTAATTTACTCTGTTGAAGACTGTGAATCCATATCACTGATGCTAAGATTCTACCATCATGTACAATACATTTCATGTACCAATTTTCACTAGTTAATCCTAATTACAATTATATTTTGAGAGGTAAGGTATGTTCTGTAATAATTGGAAGTAAAAGGTAATTTAATATTTAAAATTGTAAATTTTCTGTTAAATATCCATATGTATTTGGCATACATTTCACGAACAAAAATAACAGTAAATATTTGTTAAACAATTTCTTCTTCAATGCTGCATTTTGTGCGAAGGCCATAAATAAGCATACAACCTTAAACAAGATACTGAATGCTGATAATGGTTTTAAAAATAATAAAATGCATGTAAAGCTCTTGGCAAAGTGGTGCAGGGGAAAGAGAATTCAGTCAGCATCAAACCTTTGTGCTTTGCTTGCTTACCTCATCCTGCTGTGCTCTCTCTCCTGCCTTTCTCTTTCTTGTTTTTCTAAGATGACAAGTATAAGAAAAAAATAATAGAATAAATGTGTCAGAAAGCATACATCCCTAATAAGTATTTCTATGCATGCTTCATTGATTTAAAACACTGTTTGATTAAAGAACTTCGTGGAGTACTGATAATAAGCTAACAATTATAATAAGATAACAATTATAACAATTATTCAAAGTGTTTCACGTATTCACAAGAATAATATTCTGCATTTATTTAGAGAGTGAGTAGTTCAGGTAAACATTATTGATTTTTAGTTATATTCACTGAATATTATTTTCATCTATAAGCAAGAGCTTGTAACATCTGTATCCATCAGATAAGATGTTACTCCTCTGTATAACTAATTTTAATGTTTGTTTTTCAATTGCACCACTATTACAGTAGGTGTGATTTAACAGAGCATCATTTGAAAGCTAAAATGTAGAAATCTAGCTTTATGTCTCTTTCATTGTTGATTATGTTGTTATGATGCTCTTTGTGTATTGTCTTTATTGTACAATATAAATAGAGTCACCAGATGACAATCTTTAGAAGAAGAAAACAAGTTATTTGTAGATTCACCAAGGTTTTACAGAAGTGTTATATTCAACATTTACTTTAATGCTCAGATCATTAAGTAATTTTAAATGCATTCTTGCAAAAAGATTTGTCAACTTTAAAAGAAGATGCAGCATTCTGAGCATATATTTAGTGCTGCTATTATTCTGGTGAGTTTGCGGATCATGCCCATGAAAGTCAATTGATGGGTATAACTAATAACATTTTAATTACAATATGGTTCAATATAAAGTATATTGAAGTTTGATTATGTTGTACTCACAGCTCAATAAGAAAAATTTATTGGCTGCATTGTTAATTGTTGCCTCAGTTATTGTTAAGGAAGGCTGTGAAAGAAACATAATCAAAAGGGTGCTCAGCTATCTAAGATGAAAGAGTTGTTATAGAACATTGTTTTCATCAATATGCAGTTGGTTGAGATGTTGGAGCTAATGTAAATGCAGATATGAATATTATGAAGAGGAGTTTCATAAAAGTCCACCATCAATGTGCTCTTGGTGAGTGAATTCAGATGAATTGGGTTAAATTAGTGTCAATACAGAGGAAGAAGGAGAGGAGAAAAGCAGATAAGATAATGCACATATGAATATGTGCTTGGAAAAATTGTGAATTGTCCTAAAAAAAGCCAGCTTTGAATTGCCGGGGAATTAAATCCGAAGAGAGTGTCATTTCAATAAATGATCCATGAATTGGATGCCTTTGTGTACCACATACAGGCTAGTCACCATCTGCAGGCATGTGATTTAAATCAAAGGTGTCATTTTGTGCTCAGACTCTTGTAGATGTGTATGACAATTGAGATTCTCTTTCCAACATTGGTTTTTGAATGAATGTCATGTTACATTGGATGGATACAATAACAAACATAAAACATGATTTCTTGGATTTGAGAGACCAGCAAAGTTCACAACAAAGTCATAATTCAGTGTGCAATTTCAGAGCACTGGGTTTTACTTCATTGAAAATGAACAGAAATCATTTAACTGTAAACCAGTAAAGGTATTGCCAAATAATTATTCAATGCATTATTCAAGGTATAAGATGCTCCTCCTTTCTGATCACAGTGGTTGCAACAAGTTGGTGCTATCCTACATGCTGCAATAAAAATTATGCATCAGCAATTTCCAGGATGTAAAACACAGAATACCCTTGAGTGTGTATACAGAGATCTGATATCCACAAATTTCATCGAGCTGAAATAAAATATCAGACAAGTCCTTTACTCTAACAACAGTGACAAAAAAAAAGGGGGGGTTCAGTAATCTTCAGGAGGATGTCTACAGAAAAAGGAGGATTTTTACAAAATGTACACACATCACTAGTTGTCATTGTATGTTTCTCAATTAAATTTCATGTTCTTTAGTTTCAGTTTACTTTATTCTGGGCCCATTGTATTTATAAGCAGATTTCTGATTTTCAAATGTTTGAATAATAATTTGGATATAACATAATTTGTCATTAAAGACCTTTATGTTTTGTAATGGCTTAGTTTTCTTCAGTTTCCCTAACTAATAAACCTGCTATGAGTAAACAGTTCAAAATTCCTGAAATTCAAAGGAAGCTGCAGCATCTCACATAGCAAACTTGCTTCTCTCATTTCACAACATAAATTCACTTCTCTTATTCCCTGAGTCATCACAGCAGTTGTTTCATATGCTTCAAACTCAAAACCTTCAGTGCAGCAGCAACTACAGAAGAGACATATGTGTAGTAATTTCCATTGGTTGGAAGAAAGGTTCAGATCTTTATAGAGTTGCAATTGTCTGTTATGTATGAATAAAAGATGGCATCTGGTAACTCTAAATATATGTGCATGTGAAGATTACATTTAAAAGCAATGGTGTAAAAGTGCAGAATCATAATACAGCTTTTGTAGTCAAATTTGTCTTGATAATGGCATCCTTCAGAATCTAAGCTGCTTTTCGAAAAAGAAAAAATAAATTGGAGTAAATTTTATTTTTGATAAATTCTAATAGTTTTGATCATTGGTAATAACCATAGAACTATAAACTTAATTGTATTAACTTAATGTTATACTATACATTACTTCACTTTTGCACCAACAGTTATCAAATATCATACTGAACATCATTAAAATCAATCATAAGATTCTTATTACTGTATAGGATGCATAAGCTGAATAGAATCAAAACATATTAGTTGAAGTAGTGCAGAGAATAGCCAAAATGTTTGCTTTCAAGCTTGTATAGCTTATTTCTGCTGATCCTTGGCTTAGGATTGCGTTCTGGAGAGATAACGCCTACTCCTCCTTCACGGCCTCTCAGCGCACTCAGTCAACAGAGCATGAGCAGTGTTAATTCTGGGGTGAGTCTTCGAGCTCGCCCAGCTACAGCTCCTCGCAGACCTCGTCCCATCAGCATTGCAGTTACTGGTGTGACTCATGAATCAGAAAACCAAGCAGCGCGCACTTCGCACAGACATAGTGAGGCTCAATGCTTTCTCTTCCTCTTTACTATTACTTGCTTAAATTTTGCTTGCTTATTGCCGTACTGCTTAGTATAATTATATTAGTTAAAGGGAAACCCCCTCCCCAAAAAAAGTTACTTAAAGCATTTTTCTAAAACATTTAAAGTGTTTGGAAAAATTATTAGGAAACTAACTGAATCACTCACTTGGGAAACTCCATGCCTCTAAAAGCCTATTTTGAGCAAGAAAAATTATCTGGAGTGAACATTGGGAATTATTTTAACAGCTAAATATTTTCTTGTAATTTATTTGTATCCTCTCTTCAGTATTAGATAATGATTTATTTTATTTCTCATGCAATTTCACGTTGCAAAATTTATTTATTTACGGTTATGGGATTTCTCAGTGCACTAAATGCAGTTAGTTCAAGTGTCCTGTGAGTAATTGTTATAGGCACTTCTACCACCTACAGTGCTTTTACAGATTTATAAAAGATATTCAGATAAAGATAGCTAAAAAAGTTAGTGCAAAATGTCTTTCTTAGAGTTAAAACATTTCCTTGGCTTAGTTCTAAAACCTGTACCAAATTCTGAAAGATAAGGAAACAAAATCTTAAGCTTGAGTTGTTATGTCTTCTTCAGCAGTTTTATAAACTTATGAAGTTTAAAGTAATATTAACTACTGCATAAAGACAAACACAGTGTCCATCTTGTAGAAGTGAAAAAAAGAATGTGCTGAAAACACACTTCATATAAAAGGTAGAGTACGATTTTAATTAAAGAAAACTTACCCTAGTCAGAAAGTGAACAGTACCCCAAGGTTAAGAAGCTGGCATGTTGATTACTCACCTGTAGCCTTGGATTTCTTTCATTCAGATGATAATAGGCCTTAAGTTTTCTTATTTCCATGACTGTGTTTATACTTAAACATCTCGAACATTTCAGATGTTGGTGTCTTATGGAATAGTGTGAATCTCATTGCTTTGTACAGACTCTCAATGCAATCTTTGATAATGAGAATAACATGCTTTTTATTTTTGGATATTTATTCATTAGATTCTTATAATAACTTGGCCAACATGATTAGACACCATTTGCACTATTAATATTAAAAGTGTGGTTCCTGCTTGTATCTCAGATTTGTAGTTTACTCATTTTGGACTAAAGTTGCACCTGTGGGTTTCTCTATGACAGTTCAGTTTTCTTCCTGCATAAGTCATCCTCATATAAAACTTCTGATTCAACATGAACCTTAGTGTATATTAAAGATTATTCAGAACAAATGTTGTTTATAATGTAACTTATTTGTATGCAGGCATTGCAGGGGATATCCGGACTCCAAAGGCACAGAGTTCGAGTGTAGAACGTGAAGGTGCTAAACCACCCCTTCCAAAAGTGCATTCGGCTAAGAAGGTTAAATCTGAAGTTTCTGGGAAGAGAGAGAAAGCTCTGAAGTCTGCTAAGGTACTATTACTCTTTGTGTTCAGTATTCATAAAATTGGAAAACAAAGCTATGGCTTTTTTTTTTAATTGTAATTTTCAGAATCTTAGGTGGTCTGAACCATCATTTTAGAATTTTTTATACAGGCTGAGGCACAAAATTACCACTTTAAATATTTCCAATACTGATAATGATGTTGACATGTTTTTAATGGATTGAAAGGCACACAAAGTCTTGTAAAAAACAATACCCAATAGCAATAGAGAACTAATATTAACAATATAAAAGAATATTACAATAACAATAATAATAATAATAATAATAATAATAATAATAATTTATAGATCCTGTAAATCGTTTGTACAGCGCACAGTTGAGATTAGACAAGTCAATTTCATAAATACTAAAATATGACACACAAGATATAAAGCGACAACATTTAAGAGCACACCTCTGTGGTATGCAGGTAGTGTGCCTGCCTCACATTCAAGAGGTCCCAAGTTCAAGTCTCAGGGTGATTTGCCCAGATGAGGTTTTTTTCTGGGTTTTTCCTTATCCTGAGAAGATGAATGTCAGATAACTTTAAGCTCTATGGACCCTGGTCCCATTTGAGCATATATATACAGATGTTTCAGAATTTGACCGATTAACTAAGCGATTATAGAGGGGTATTAGAGGAACAACTGGAGATAAGACACTTATGGTCCCAGAGCGCATGATTTTTTGCAATAAGCCAAAATAAATTTTAACCAGTATGCCACTGATACCCCCTCAATGGTATATGCAAGCATTTGCTGCATTACCAAGAAGTGTACATGTGTGGCTTAGTGGTAAAGTAGGGAGTTCTCAAGGCAGCAACACCAGATTCCAAGTTGAAGTTTCTCTCTCTCTTTTTCTTTCTTCAAATTTTGGCTGTGAGGGATATGGAATACTGCCTGCTCCATTTGTTATTAGCGCTGCTGTTAAATGTAATCAAGAAAATCAAACGAATGAATTTTGCACAGGAATGTGCAACATAAAATACTGTAATGTTGTAAACACACACGATATGTAATCAGAATCCTTTATGGAGGTGACTTTAAAAATAACATTACCATGACCTGGGACTAATACACTATTATGCTTACAAATTGAAAGAATGCGCTGTTAGCTCTGGAAAAGAAATAATTAGTGTACAAGGCAAGTCACAGCTGCATTCCTGCTAAAGCTTCATTTATTTGTTTCCAGGAATCGTAGAAAAGTGTATTCTTCTTCAGCTATACGAAAGAGCTAACAGTGAGCATTCCCATTTGTGAACTCTGATTTTCTGAAATATTTTGCTTTTGGGAAGCGTCAGTGAATCATGAGAAAGTGCTGTTATACTCAAATATACCTATGAAAGTGCTTGTTGCCACTCACATGGATAGTTCACTTGGAACATGGTTGACTATAGTGAAATCATGCCTGTGTTCGATTCCCTCTGTAAAATAACTTTTCTTTTTCTTTTTGTGTTTAAGATGAGAGGTGTATGTATACGTGAATAGCAATGGTAATTTTAATTTCTGAATAATCCAGAAGAAAAAACATTTAGTTTTAGTGTAATAAAGTCATTTCTAAAGAGGGTTTATTATATTGTTTAAATCTGTTCATAGGAACACATGCAATATTCCTGTTTGCAGCTGTAATACCTACATGCATGCACAACTCTGAAGGTCATTATGGCTGACAGTCTTGCTGTGTCATTAGAGTTATGTTGATCATATTCAGTGGAATAATGGCTAATGATTGCAGTTTTGAGGAGTTAGCAGACATTCATTTTGTTTACGGGGAAGCTAAAGGCAACACATATGAAGCTGCGTGACTTTACAGAGGAAGATACCCTAACAGACGTCATCCACACCCCTCAACTTTTCAGTCTGTTCACCAGCTTCTAAGGGAAACTGGATCTCTAGAAGTTCAAGGACCAAACGCTGGTGCAAGACGAACACACTGCACTCTGGTATTTAAGGAAGACATGCTCAGAAGGATTCAGGAGACCTCTCCAGCTAGTGTGTGTGCTATTGCAAATACAATGGGCACACATCATTCAAGTGCATGATGGGTGGTGCAGAAAGACTGACTCTGTCCATTCCATCTTTTGAAGTTAGTCCTTGACACCAGCAGAGTTCGGTCGATGAATGCAGTTCTGTAACTGGGTATCTGAGCAGCACATCAAATAGCTCTTCACTGATGAGCGTTGTTTTACAAGGGATGAAATGGCACTCAACCAGAGAAGTAGCCATGTGTGGAGCCATGATAATGCTTATGCCATTGTGCAGAGGAGCAGTCAGTACATGTTTGATATCAGCATTCGGGCTGGCATAATTTCCAATTACCTTGTTGGCCCATATCTTCTTCCACTTGGCTGAATGGATACTGTACTGCCAGTTCTTGATTAATGTTCTACCTGGGTTGCTGGAGGACGTTCCTCTTGTCCTCTGACGCCATATGTGGTTCTAGCATGATGGAGCACCCACCCACTTTGACAGGGATGTTAGAAACCATCTAAAACCAGGAAACCAGGATGATGGTACTGTTGCTTGGCTGCCACATTCTCCTGACTCACTCCTCCAGATTATTTTTTATGGGTCACATTAAGAGCCTTGTACATGATACTCCAATAAACTCAGAAGAGGAATTGCTCGTGTGAATAATGGCTGCCTGTGATGTAATCTGTGACACTCCAGACGAGATGCATTTCTTCGTCGTTGCAATCTATGCTTGTAAGTTGAAGGATGTCACTTTAAACAGCCCCTTTGAACTGCGTTTTGCACGAAAGCATGAATAACATGTTTAGTTTCCTTTACTTTTTCTTATAATTTTCAAGTTGCCTTCACTCTCAGGATAAATAGGAGTTTTATTTTGCTTTGATCTTCCTTATTTTTATAAATTTCTTCCACCCTAAGGATAAATTTCAGCTTTAATATCCTTTATCTTCCTTGGTTCATATAAATTTTCTTAGTCTAAGGTTAGATAAGAAGTTTATTTTTCATCTTCCTCAATTTCTGCAACCTTCCTCTGAACTGAGGTGTGAACAAACAGTTTTCCTCCTAATTCTTCATCATTTTCCAGTTTCCTCCAATGCGAGCATAAATAAGAGCTTTTATTTTCCATGATTTCTACAACGTTCCTCCATTACAAGGTGTGAATAAACAGTTTTTCTCTCTAATATGTCCTTAATGTTTACCATTTCCCTCCACTCTAAGGATAAATAAGAATGTTAATTTTCCATGATCTTCCTGGATTTGTAATGTGCTTCCATTTCCTCCAATCTGAGGATAAACAATTTTAATTTTCCTGCTCCTCATTATTGTTTGCACCTAATTTTCTCCAGCCTGGGTTGTGAATATAACTCTTATTCTTAATTTCCTCTTTCATTTTATAATTTCCTCCACTCCTCTACAGAGTATGAGTATGTACGGTTTCCATTGTTGTTCATCTTTAACAGCTACATTTCTTCATCCCCAAGGGGGAATGGATAGAGTAATAATTTTTGGGGGCATTTCTCCCTTAATATTTGCATAATGTGTTCCCTCTGTTCATGCCATATACAAGACTACATACCAAATGATCAATGCATTTTACCATTAGACCTACTTATATGTGAAGCATGACTACTGAATTATCTTTGTGTGTTTCCTCTGGCCTATTGTAAAATTAAAAATCTACATTTCTTTCTTCATTCATTATCTCTAAAATTTTTACTATATCATTCCCTGATTATTTCTTATATCCACGACAGAATAGTTATTGCTGCTTCTTTTTGTACAATGTCTTTATCATTAATTAATTTCTACATTTAACTATTGCCCTCTTCCGAACTTGTCTTCAACTCTGAAAGTCTTAACTATTTCCCACCCATGCATCTCCATTTCTAGCTTCTCTGTCATTATTTGTGTTACCTCTTCTGCAGGCCCCTCTCTTCTCTCCTTTACTCCTAAGAAGACCAAATTAAATCTTCTCTCCCTTTCCTCCAATTTTTCCATTTTTCATTTAACTATATCTAATTCCTATATTGTCTCCTGCAGTTGATTTCTGGCATACTCTAAAATATCCTTTACCATCATTTTCATTTTATCACACAATCGCTGTTCTATGCCTTCTATTTTCTCATTGAGGGCAGAAAATGCTGTGGAGGAAAATGCAGCAAGAAGAGACTGACGATGGTTTTCTGTTGTAATTCAGATGGTTCTGAGAAGCTCAAACCATTAGTGATTGGAAAATACAAAAAAACATGTTGTTTTAAAAAGGTCAACCTATTCAATCTGCCAAGTCAGTACGAGAATAACAATAAAGCTTGAATGACCAAATCTCTTGAAGATTCAACAACAAATAGCTGCGAGAAAGAGGAACATTTTGCTAATGTTGGACCACTGCTCGGCACATCCGTTCGTTGACCTGGAACTTCTGAACATAGAAGTTGTCTTCTTACTAGCTAACACTATGCGCCATCTGCAACCATTGGATCAAGGTATAATAGCCCCAATGAAGCATAATTACAGACACTGACTTGTTAAGGCTGCCATCAGTGCAATAGAACTACAAGAAACAGTTCCACATTGGAATGTACTGCAAGCTATCCGCAACATATCTGCTGCTTGGGATGAAGTTACAACAGACACTAACTGTTTTAAGAAGGCCTGGACAGCAACTGATAACGCTGCGGAAACTGAACAGGAAACTGATGAGCCACATCTGAACTTATAATGTGGATACAATTGGGATTCTGATAATGCTCTTCTACTCGCTTACACCCAGTTGGTGCCCTCTTGTACCGTCATTATGGAAGAATGGACGTAGGTGGACAACAACATCTGTGCTGCTGAAGAACCAGTCATCTGCTAATGATGCAAAAGAGAATGATATTCTCTACTGTCATCTTCTGAGGAGGAACATGAACACTGCGACCCCGTGCTGAAGTTACAGCTGCAATTTCTGTTCTCGAGAGATTTGCTGCCACTTCTGATGTCTCCATGGCATTTCAGGCTGCCCTGGATGTGGTATCTTCAGAGAGTGCCATAATATTACGACCAACAACAATTAATGATTTTTTCAAATTATAGAACTAAAATGTGTAATGGATAAGAGTTGTAACAGCTCCGATTAAAACTTATTATTAAAAGAACGGTGTATTTAAAGTGTTTCTTAAGGTTATTATTTGTTGTATTACACGACTCACTAATTCAATGAGTACAATATTGTTCCAAATAGTACTGTTTTAAAAAAAATTATGACAAGCATTTGACTCTCTCAATTAAACAAATGCCAGATATACCGAATACAGCAGTTATTTTTACTTTTTCTTAGAAATGGAACACCCTCATTCATTGGTACTCATAACAAGAGAGAAAGTGAACTCAACAGTTGTATTTTACCATTTCAGATAATACAGACTATTTTTTACAAAACCTCGTTAATTCAAACTTCGTTAAACCGAATTGGCTATTTTTCAGTCCCTTGGAATTCGGTTAAACGAGGGTCTACTGTACCAAGTTTGCTATTTGTCCAGTTTTTTGTTCTTTTAGCTATACTATGCACAGACACACACATGGACCTTTTTTCTAAAAATACTTTTTTTTGTTTTTTTTATTTAGGGGGTCTGAAAACATGTATTTCCAGTGAAATCTCGGTATAGAATTTTTGAGTGAAATTCAATGCCTTCCCTACCCACTAGTATGTGGTAGAGAAAATAAAAATTGAATGCCATGGCCAAGACCCAACCCAAGATCTTCAGCTTTCAATGCCAGTATTAAAAAACAATTACCAGGACATAAATTAACCTTAATAGTGTGGTTAATTAGGAGCTCCAAAAATTAGAAACACTAGTAGCATTGCAAGTCACCTTTAAGGTGTGATATCTTGGAGTACTATAATTGTGGGATAAGCAAACCAGATGAGGGAAGTTTGGTGTGTATTCTGGTATCTTGACATGTAGTTCAAGTGAAGAGCATTATTTTGAAAAGCCAAAGACCCATGGTTCAAATTCCAATGATCACAATAAGTTTTTAAGTCTGATTCCACTTTTCAATCACAAAATTTATTTTTATCAGTGTCAAATTTGGTCATTTTATACTTACTTTTATCTTAAAAAGTTACTAAAATTCTCAAATAAATGAATATTTATTTAGTGTTTGAAAACTGGAGTATTTACTTGAAGTATACTAAAACATAAAGCTCTTCTGTTTGTAATGAATATTTATTTGTATATTTTCTGTGATAGGCATCACCTCGCATGACACCTAAAAGTACGCCTTTGCAGTCTCCTGGCACGGAAGCGGTCCCAGCCCTGCCTCAAAGTCAAATTGAAGCCAAAGAAGAGACAAAAGAAACAAAGAAAGAGGTTCCTGAAAAGGGGGAAGAGATTGTTCAGGAAGAGATGCCAAAAGAGCCTGTGGACCAAGTGGAAGTAGAAGCAAAACCAATGGAAGCAGAAGCAGAGCAATTGGTAGAAGATTTTAAACTGAAAGAAGTTGAAAAAGAATTACTGAAACAGACCGAAACTGAGGAGAAAAAGGAAAAAGAAACTGCTCCTGCAGCGCTTGTTGTAGACACTGAAGAGAAAACTGAAGCCACAGAGCAAACTGAACCAGGATCTGAAATGACAGGTATTAAAATACAGCTTATTTACCATTATAGTATCTATAACTAAGGTATTAGGAGTTTGTTTTATTCCTGTTAAAAATGCTCAACCTTTAAATAATGTACACTATAGCAAATGGGTACAAAATATTGATTTTTACGGATGTAGGATGCATGGCTATGTGTTACCTGGAATTTTCTGAGTTGTATTTAAGTTAAGGGAGGTTCCATGGTTGTGATTGGTATATTTGGAAACATTTAAAAGGAAATAAATGCAGTGATAATTTTCCCATGCAAAATTGGTTTTCGCTAGATTGAACAAAGTTTAAAAATTGCTGTAAAATTGAAAATATTATGCCATTTACACTTATTCATGCACATTATAACTAATATTGCATACCTGATTTTATCTGATTTTGAAAAAAATTCACAAGGTGCTGGGTGCAAAGCATGTGCTGAAAGTGATACTAAGCTAAGTACATACATGCTGGTATTACAGACTCATAGGTTCAATCTAAGAAGGTTTTCCGTGTGTGTGATAAAATTTGAAACACCAATCTGGAAGGAGATAAGGCCTGTTAATTAAAGACTCGGTATTGGTAACAGCATGTACTAAGTGCAAATCTGGGCACTCATCATCATTACTTGAGTCACTTAGCCATTGTTAAATGCAGCTTGCTGTGGAGTAGCTTCTATATTGCTTTCCTCTTCTTCTGAACCAAATGACTCAAAATAAGAGGAATCACCACTAAATTCATTGAACATTGACATTATTTCACTATTTGTCAGTGTTTGTTTTGATGTCATCTTCGAATATCATGCATAAAACTCTAAAAAGGCAGAATTCACACATGCACATGTACTTCATAAAATTGTGCCTGGGAATTCCCCTTAAACATGTTTTAACATGCTACAAATGGATCCTTGCATACTGCTGACATCGATTGTGCATAACATTAGATAGATCCAGCCATAAATGCTCAGTTGGTAACTAAATTTACCTCACCTCCGGACGCTTGTAGTTATGCCCAAATCCTGACCATGACAGGTTAAAATAGATCAAAAAATGATGTGGTGTTAACTTATGTAAGGATTTGTATAATTAAAATATGTCTCGGATTTCCTTCACTGTTTGGGAAACAGTAGATAGCTATGTTGCTACATCCAAATATAAAAATGTATTATGTGAATGTGTAGATAGGTAGATAAGGTATCTTTATTGGTTTCAAATTATTGAAGTTATTACAGAAGTATTTGTGCATGGGTCATTGACCGTACATGCATATTTTAAGATACAAAGTAAGGTGACAAAAGAAATAAACAAACAAAAAAAAAAAACAAAAAAACAAGAAAAAGGAAAATAGAGATAAATTACCTTTGACTAACTGAACAAATCCGACCTAGTTTCCTCCACTTCACCCAAGAAATTGCCCATGTTATGCCAGATCCTCTGGTCAGCCAGGGGTCATTGGCCGTACATGCATATTTTAAGATACAAAGTAAGGTGACAAAAGAAATAAACAAACAAGAAAAAGGAAAATAGAGATAAATTACCTTTGACTAACTGAACAAATCCGACCTAGTTTCCTCCACTTCACCCAAGAAATTGCCCATGTTATGCCAGATCCTCTGGTCAGCCAGTATATCCCAACATGCCAATCTCCTTCTAACAGAACTTAAGAATTTTTCTTTGAGATTAATTGTTTGCTGTTTCTCCCAGTGTGCGCATTCTGCCAGAATAAGTATCCAGTCTTCATCCAAACAACGTAATGGGCAGATTCTTCTGCCAGAATTGTCAATCATTTTCTGCGCCCTCCAGCCTCCCAGTCTAAGTCATGACATTCCTGATCTTTCCTTTCTTCCTAAGTATATATGCCTCTTTACCCCAATTGAATTTTATTTCAATCCAATTCTATTTCCTGTTGGTTGATGTCTATTAGTCTTCTTTTGACACCTTTCCATATGTTTTTGTCATTTGTTTCAGCTCTTTGTCATTGTGAATGTGTAAGAGTAGTCTGAATGTTTTACTTATAAGTGAAAAAAGTTAAGGTGTAATTTAGAATTTAGTAGTTATGATAATCTTAGCTACTTGTTATATTCTGCAGGGCGATTTTAATAATAAGTTACAGTTGGGGCCTATTCTGTTAAGGTTTAGATAAAAATGCTTTTCGAAGATGAATATTCCATTTCTGTGTGCATAGAAATTGTTCACATTCCCACCAACTGTGTATAGATTGAATATTGAAAGTTGACTCAGGCTTAAAAAAATTCAATGACACAGTCAATTCAAACCACAGACCTTTGACTTTGCTTGCTGATGTGCCATCATGTGGTATTGAAGCTTTCATCACTTACCTCAAGAGGGAACTCGGAGGAAGAGTGTTAGCACAGAAAGCAGAAAATCCTGGTTTGAATCCTGGGAAAAGTATTGAATTTTAAAATCTAATTCAACTTTGCATTTAGTCCTTTCCTTGACATTACAAGTTTACATATACAGTGTGTTGACTTCAGAATGAAGAGAAAACCAACAGCTGTAAATAAACAAATGATTAATATAAAGCAAAATTAAGAATCCAGTGTTTTCAAACAACATTTTAAACAAAAAAAAACAAAGAAGACCACATTCAAACTCATATACCTTAAGAGCATCGGACAGAAAATAAAAAATTCTTCTCCATACTAACGTTTTATGAACTTGCTCTTAAATGGACTTTTTTACCATTCCTGAAATATGGCTTTCATTAACATTTTGTTTTTTAAATATTTCTTTAACCATGTATAGTTTGTATTCAACTGCCATTAAACCTTAGGAGAGCGATTCTTAAGTTCATAACCTTTTAGACATGTCTGAATTAAACAAAAGGAAGAGTAAGAAATAAAGCAACTAACACTGCTGTTCTTTGATTTTTAGAAACTTAGTAATAGTGAAGACAAAATTCAGTATTGGGACAGTTTGCTTCACTTACTCTGTAATTTATACAGGATATGTTTCAGAAGGTTTTGCCTCCATCATCAGCTGTAGGTCGACTGGCAGTGCTGGTGTCATCTTCATTCTGTCTATTATAGATGGCTTGATGAAATTGGTATAGATGTCCAGAGGTGGGATTTCAAAGTCCATAACTCTGTGCTTGTGTTTTTGGATAAAAATCAAACAAAAAGAATTCAACAGTAGACAAAAAGAAATTATCAAATCACCATTAAACTCACTCAATGTGATAAACCTATTGGTAAGTACTTTCTCTAAAAAAGAAACTGACCTTGTAAATAAAGGCTTGAAAACGTGCATAGATTTTTCCAACAGAGTAGAAGACTATATAATCGATATAGAAATAGCTAGTTTTGGTTTACCAGATAACCATAAAATGATAATTAAATCACAATATAAAAATTTATTAAGATAAAATAGCCACATCTGAGCATAAATGCACAAGAAACAGACAAACTTTAAAATCCTTAAATAGCAAACCAGTAATGTATATAAAGGCAGATAAGGGCAATAAAATAATGATAATGGATGAAGTGAACTACATAGATAGGATGCAAAACCTACTAAGCAAAGATGAATATATACAGATCAACAATAACCCTCTTAAACAAGCCTGCAACATGCTAAACTCCACTCTGAATGACATCAGCATCATAACAAACAAAGAAAGATCCAGAATTAATAGACAACCCTGTGTTAATTACAATATATGGCCTTCCTAAAATTCATAAGAATGACAATAACTTGAGACCAATAGTGAACAACATTGGTGCTCCCATGTACCAATTGACAAAATGGCTCAATTATTGCTTCAGTTCATTCTCCAAATTGACAGTCTGAGCATCAGTAATTCATACGAATTAATAGACCACCTGAAACACGTTGCATTGAGTCCAACCTTCGCCATAGTATCGTTTGACATTACCTCCTTACTTCCCTTCATACCAACCATTAAACTCTCCCCACTCCTCAGAAAATGGCTTCAATCTAATGACTTACCCTCAGAAGCAATAGAAGATTATATCAAACCCGTGGAATTTCTTTAAAATATGGATAAGCTAGTGACAGAGATGTGAATTTGAAATTATTTAGAAAATTTGAGTCTGAGTTGAAACCCTTAACATCACTTACATGCTTTTTGTCTTGACTGGTTTTGAGAGCTTGCTCCCATTCTTGGAAGTGGCTGACTGGTTGCTTGTGGTGATGTCTGGTTTGAGTTTGTGTGGTGGCATCTGGTGGTGCAGTGATGAATTTCCATAGTAGGTTCAGTGGCGGCAATTCAAAATTCATTGCATGTTTTGTGATTAATAACTTTTCCCAAGTATCCAACTCTCTTGTATTTTGCCGGTTTTAGGAGTGTTATATTTGGTGTGATGTGATTTGTCATCCAAAAGAGATGTGCAACCGCAGTTTGTCCAGCTGTTTGTATTTGATGTGTCTCATATGCACTTTTAATCTGGTCTCTAAATTTCTTTTTGTTTTACCTATGTAGATTTGGTCACATTCTGGGCAATTAATTTGATAGATCCCTACTTTTTTGTTCTGAGGTATTTAGTCCTTTGATTTGTTGCAGAGTTATTTCTCTAGATTGAATCTGGAGCTATGCGGATGTTGTGCTTTTTGAAGATGATGTGGAATTTGTAGTGCGTCCTTGGGTGGAAAGTGAACTTCTTGAAAATCATTTTGTATTTTTGTTTGGTGAGCTTTGCAGTCCTTAATGTGTTTGTTTTCTCAACAAAAATAGCATATTTCAAGAAACAGAAACACATTAAGGACACAACAAAGCTCACCCAACAATAAAACAATGATTTTCAAGAAGTTCACTTTCCACCCAAGGGACTCACAACTTTTTCAAAAAGCACATCTGCCTAGCTCCACAAAACAGATTCAGTCTAGAGAAATTACTCTGAAGCAAATCAAAGAACCAAATACTTTAGAACAAAAATGTAGGAATCTATCAAATTAATTGCCCAGAATGTGACCAAATCTACATAGGTAAAACAAAAAGAATTTTAGAGACCAGATTAAAAAAGCATATGATACACATCAAATACAAACAGATGGACAAATTCACGGTTGGACATCACTTTTGGTGGACAAATCACATCACACCAAATATAACGCTCCTAAAACTGACAAAATACACAACAGAGTTGAATACTCGCGAAAAGTTATTAATCACAAAACATAAAGACTATGTAATGAATTTTGAATTACCACCACTGAACCCACTATGAAATTCATCATTGCACCACCAGATGTCACCACACATAAACTCACACCGGACATCACCACAAGGAACCAGTCGGCCACTTCTGAGGATGGGAGCTTTCAAAACCAGTCAAGACGAAAAACATGTAAGTGATGTTAAGTGCTTCAACTCTGACTCAAATTTTCTAAATAATTTCATACTCACAGAACTTTGCATTAGTCAGAATTTTTTCAGTTTTATGGGCAAGTTTTACCAACAAAGGTCTGGTTTGGATATGGTCAATCCACTCTCTCCCTTCCTCGCAGATATGTTTATGAGCTCGTTAGAAACACATGTTACCTAAGCTTTCCCCAACATTCTCAAAGTATGGTTTTGATATTTAGACATTATCGCATTAGTGCCTGAAAAACTTGCTCAGGAAGCCTTAAAGCTGTTAAATTTAGAAGACCAAGCCATCAACTTCACTATAGAGACAGAGAAAGATGAATGCCTGCCTTTCCTGGATATAGAAATAATGAGAAATGAAGATAGACTTTCCTTTGGGATGTACAGAAAACCCACCCACACTGTAAACTACATGAAATGCAATAGTTTTAACCCAAAATCACATCAACAGGCAATTTTCAACAGTCTAGTACACAGGTTAATTGACTTTCCTTTAAGCAAAGATGAATACAACAAAGAACACCAGGAAATCACCAAAATAGTAATTGTTAATGGGTTTAACTCAAGAATGATACACAGGAAGATACAAAAATTCAGAAGAAACAAGGAAATCAGCAATACCACTGCCCTAATACCCTTGGAAGACAAGAAGAAAATTAAAAAGTTCACATTCCGCCCACTTCTGCATAACAGGTTCCAAAAGATCTTTTCAAAACACAACATAATCCTAGCCCCTCAAAATAAATTCCACTTGAAAAACCTGTTGAGAGCACCTCCTAAAGATCAAGTACCGAAAACTTCCAAACCTGGGATACAAGATTAACTGCCAAGAATGCAATAAAGTATACATTTGAAAAACCAAGCACAACATAAACATCTGCACCAAAGAACATATATGGAACATACATAAACAGACAGACAAATCAGTCGTTGCAGTACACTTTTGGGAAACAAACCATGAAATAGACACAAACTCTGAACTACTAAAAGAAGTAAACCATCAGCTAGAACTCACCGTATGGGATAAGATTTTTATCCAAAAACACAGAATTATGAGCTTTGAAATCCCACCTCTGGACATCTATACCAAATTCATTGTGCCATCTACCAGAGACCAGAATGAGATGACACCAGCACCATCAGTCAACCTACTACTGATGATGGAAGCAAATGCTTCTGAAACATGTCCTGTATAAATTACAGAGTAAGTGAAGTAAACATGCCCCAAATTCAACTCCTAATGCTTAAATACTGCTGTTCTTTCCTGTACCAATAGTATATTGGTTTTCAGTGACTGGTTTTAAGCATTCCCCATGTTTATATGTGCAGTTTATCTAATTTTATAAGCAGACTTATTGAATAAACATGAACATGATTATTTCCAGCATCAATGATAGCAAAAGCTAGAATAACTACAGAAGAGGAAGCAAAGGCTGCTTTAGCAGAACGCCGGCGTTTAGCTAGAGAGCAGGCAGAACGGGAAGCAGAGCTTGAAAGACAGAGACTAGTAAGTAGAAAACATCTGGTGTTTTGCATTCATATAACTTTCCTTACCCACTCTTCTGCAAACTATTCTTGCAAAAGCTTATTCTTCTATCCACTTCTTGATAATTGAGATAAACTTTCGTTACATATTTACACATTTCATTTTAGGTATAAGAAGGATACAATAGGCTAAAGCATTGGTCAGATTTTTAAAACCAGGTCACTTCCAAATTCCATGCTCCTTACATGAACCCCCACCCAAAAAAAAAGTGACTTGCCACTTGATAAAAGTATAAATATTTGAAAATTTAAACCAATAATAAAGAATATCTTGAAAGTCGCTAATGCTACAAAACTTTTATTTGGCATAAATTGTACTTCTTAACGAGATCCTACATTTTTAGGATCATAGAAAGATTTTCCTGAAGAGACATCTGTGTAGTGACTAGATACTGAATAAATAGTGTCTTTATTACACAGTGATTGAATACTGCACCACACACATCCGTGTAGTGACTAAATAGTGAAAGTGAATAAGTAGTGGTGTTATTAAACAGTGATTGAATAGTGCACCACACAAACAATCAGACAAAAGTGACTAAATAAATATGTGCAATGCCTCACCACGTTAATAGTGATAAGCTTTCCTGTTGATAGGAGGCCTTTGCCCTTCTAGGTACAATTAAGGCTTTTTATCATTAGTAAGATTTTGTCTGTATTTTAAGTTTAATCTTTATCAATTATACAAAAGTCATTCAGAATGAAGAAGACGTCACAGACTATTTGCCAAAAGTTCAAGATATACAGTCTATTCATCATACACTTATCTTAAACATATAGTATTTTAATCAAAATTGTTAAGAGCTGTTTTTGAGAAAATAATGAACATTTTAAATCTAAAAGGTAGTTTGTGGTGGAGAGAACTTTCTCGAAAACCTTTGTGTCACATCATTGGAAGATGTTGAAAACTTTTCGTTTTTGAGTTATGCTGTCCACAGACAAGTGAGCACATGTGCATGCAAGTGGACCTTTTTCTTAAGACACTTTTTTGCATTCAGGGACTTTAAAGCATATATTTCTAGTGAAATGTCAATATCAAAATTTTGGGTGGCACAGTACTTCTTCTACTAATTGTAGGTAAGTAGTAGAGAAAGTAAAAATATACATTCTAATGCAATCCCTTTCATCGAGATGGAGTTCTTATTAAAACAATCTGTAAATAAAGAAGAAAACTTCTTGAATACCTTTATGTGCTTTCAAACATATTTGAACATCATACAGAACAATCATTCTTAAACTTTTCTGGTTAATGTCCTCCTTTTAAGACCTACAGTTTGCATCATTATATATGTTTTTCTCAAAAGATATTTGAGAATAGTATGAAATAAATTGCTATGCTTGTGATGAAAATCTTTCTATTCGTAAAAAAAGTTCCACTTCAATCACAAATTATGTAAGTAACTATTAAGAGATCCTAAGCAATAATTATATATATATATATATATACGGAACAATTCTGTAAATAATGGATGTAAAAAGGAATATATTGGAAATAAATAGAAGAGAGAATTAAAATGGTTTGGCAATGTGTAAAGAATAGGAAGTGATAGAATAGTAAGAATGGGAAGCTGAAGGAAATGGAAGATGGGGAAGATCAAGAGAACAATGGATGGATGGGGTCTAGAGGACAAACAGATAAGGATGCAGAGGATAGGGATTTATGGAGAAATCGAATTATGAAGGGTTGTGGGAAAGCTACTGTATGGTAGATAATTCTTTAATAATAATAATAATAATAATAATAATAATAATAATAATAATAATAATAATAATAATAATAATAATAATAATAATAATAAATAAAAAGCCATTCTGTGCAATGAATTTATATATATTTCTCATGTATTTCAAAGTGATTTATACATTGACAACGCCAGTAAATTTGTGTTTCTTATTGAATATAAAATTATTACTAATATCTCTCTGTTCATCATATTATAAGCTTCTTTTTTCACCTGCATAAGTCTGCTCTGCCCCTGTAAATTTCTTGCTTCCCTCAGTTTGATAACTACATATACACAAGAAAAAGAACTTAACTTAGTCTAGAAATTTCTGATACTCGTAACTAGGGCAAGGATTTTTATGTCCTATAAAATACTAGAAAATGCACTTTAAAAAGATGCAATTATGATCTAAAAAATCTCAAAAATAAAGCCACATAAAATTTAAAAAATGCGCTTAGAACTGAACAATTTTATTTTAATATCAGTTTCTTTAAGTTAAATTCAAAATTACACATTACAATTAAACAGAGAGCAAGTTTATGTAATGAATTTTGCAAATTAAAAGGTATGTTATTCTATAAACAATTGATTTATTTTACTGGAAAATACTGAGTGTTCATTTCATCAGTCCTGAATTGCAATGCACAATAAACATTTATAGATTTTTATATGGCAATAAAGCCTTGTACATTGAGAAGCTCCTTTGCACTTGTAAGCAAGTTATAGCACCAGATAGGAATACAAAATTTGGCTGTATGCACAAATTTTACGTGCAAGTTCTCTGTCATAAAAGTTCCTGAGCAACTGTGATTGAAGCTGCATCACTATCAAACATGTCAAATATTTTTTTCACCACCTTTATGTTGTCACAACAGAAGTTGCATCCAGGTGCCCCATCTGGTCACAACTGGGGAGGGAAGCAAAGGAACAAAGGGGATCGGACTTGAATGTTGCAGCTTGAGAAGGTGCCTTCAAGAAGATTTTCTTGATGCATCCTATTAGCCGGTCTACTTCATGCAAATGACTCTGCAACTCTTCCACAATTCAGTCTAAAGCATGTGCTAGGCATCTTACATGCACCATCTTTGAGTAAAAGGCTTGAAGAAAATTAGCAGCTTTTAACATGTATGGTGCAGCATTGGTCAACAGCAAGAGCATGTTGTCATGTTAAATGCCATTGGGATATACTAAACCCAAAGATCTGTCAAACATTTTGCTAATTGTTGAAAAATGTACTTTTTCCAACTGCTCACAATTGTTTAGGAATTGTTCTCCTGAATTATCTTTTTCATTCTGACTACCATAACATTTGCCATATAATGGCCTAGTGAGTTCATACTTTCATCAATGCATACCCAAAATTTTTTCCCTGACACCTTCTGTTTAATTTCCTGCATTGTATTTTGGTAGCATCTAATACATAATTCTTCCTTAATGTTGAAGAATCTGGTAAAGGCTTTCCGGTGTTTTCTCTAGGAAGGCGTGTAATGTTGGATTATTCACTTTGTACAATGGAATATCTGCACAAATGAATGCTTCACAGAGTTCTTCAAGGAAAGATGAACCTGAAGAAGAGGCAGCTTCACCAAGTAACATTTGGTGTGCTGTGTTTTTAGCTTCAAGCAACTATAAATGTGTTTTTCTCTACATGTGTTGGTCAATAGTAAACTTCTTTTCGGCCACCACTCTTACTTCGCACACCTTGCAAAAAAAGTATATTCCCATCCTTGGAGAAAACTTTTTCACCATAATGTGAAACAAAATTATTTAACTCGTCTGGCATGCTTTGCTTTACTTTAGGCATGATGAACTGTGCACTACACTTCTTTATACTGTGTAAAATACACGTAATCTGCACCTGCTATTTGGATGACATTAACAAACACAATGAGCCTCTCTGCTACTTGTGAAGTATTGTTACAACTGGTGACTGGGCAAGTTCATTGTCAATGCATGGAAGGGGAGGAAGGTAATCTTTGTGTAGTTTCCTAGAACTTAAGTGTAATTCTAAATCTGGTTTCGCTAAGAACCAAACAAAGTAACTTGCTATGAAATGAAATGTAATGTAAAGATTGGAAGTCTTCCTTTGTTCTTGAAAACAGAAAAAGGCAAAATGTACATATGATGTACTTAAAAATGCATGAATATGCAATAAACCGCCTGAATTATTGAAAAATGCAATAAAAACCCTAGAAAATACTCTATCCCACAAAATTGGTGAAAAATGGGGGAAAAAATGCCCTAACAAATGTGGTTAGCTTAACTCCTTTTACTCTGAAACAGATTTACATACAAGTCATTAATAAACTAGGCTTTACAAAACAAAACAAAAAAAAATGCAAAGTTATCAAAAAAAAAAAAAAAAAACAAAGCAACTTGTAATTCTTAATGTAAAAAAAGAGTAAAACTTAAAAACAAAATTAATAGAATAAAATCGTAATTATGAGTTTTGGAATTTCTTCCTTTCCTTTTATCCTTTCACTCTTGCACATTCAATGTGGCGAAGCTTACCAAATAAAAAAGCTTGCAGTGAAACTCAACTGTTTTGTTACCCAGGAGGAAGAAAGACGACGTGAGGAGGAACGGTTACGGCAGGAAGAAGAAGAGCAGCGTAGATTTGAGGAAGAACAGCTCAGATTGGTAGAAGAAGCTCGTAGAGCAGAGGAAGAAAGACTTCTTCAGGCTATTCAAGTTAGTAAATTTATTACGAGTCAAATAATGTAATAACTTAAAGGTATGAAAGGAATTCAGCATAAGCTTACTGTGCTTATCTCTATGTTTATGATTTTAATGGAACTTACAGTGTGACTATTTTTTACATAAAGTTTGGAAAATATTTTTGTCTAACAAAGTGATTGTTTAGGAAACTTTTGATAAAAATATTATTTGAATACCTGCTACTATAAAGTTATGATAGCACCCACGGGATGGCCCATGGATGAGTGGTTAGACTGTTTACCTAAGCAAGGCGGCCCAGGTTCAATCCTAGGGAACCAGATATAGGATTTGTGGTGGAAAAAGTAGTGTCTGGGCGGGTTTTCTTTGGGTTCTATGTTTCCCCTGCCATTCATTCCACCAATTGCTCCACCATCACCTTTCCTTTCATTCATCTTGCCATCATTCCATATCATTTCCTTCCTAATTCTCATACTAGGCTTTGGGCTGATCACTCATCCTGGCTGTTCTCTCTGATCAATAGTCTATGCTGCCCGACAGGCATCTGACCCCAGGCACCCACTTGCAAGTCTGGCGGGTATAAGCCCTAAGAATGGGGAGGGTAAACAGAGAAAGAAGATGATAGCACATACCTGAGCAATAAAGTTAACCAGCATACATAGCCAAATGTTTATTGCCCCATTTTTACAAGTTGGATTTTCGAGCACAATTTCCTATATTTCTCATAAACTATTAAACACATAACTATGTATGTATGTCAACTATATCTATAAAATGGCACTAAATCGTCCTCGTCTTGATTAGTTCTTTTTTGAAAAAATAATATAGAACTAAATAAGTATTGTAAAAACAATTTCACTTAACAGAATATAATTAAAAATATTGTTCATTAATATATTTGGGTAAAAGATCATGATGTAAACATGAACTTTATAATGAAACCAAATGATGGTAAGTAGTTGAAAAACACTTGAGTTATTATGTAAATGATGTATGCCTGCTAGAAAAAACAGCCAAATATTTTTTTAAAAATACTAAAATGACATTGTACTGTGCTGTAAAAGTATACTTTTAAGGTAGAGAAATAATGTTTTTTATTATACAAATCTCACTAGCTACAACAGTATTAGAAAAAAACTTGCAAAAACTGTTAGCGTATTGCTGTATGGACCTCCTTAAGTACAAAATTACTATTTTATGAATATTAGCAGAAACATTTAACTTTTAAAACACATACTGATTTTAAATTTAGTTTATGGGTGGATCAAAATTTCAGCTATTTGTCAATGAACACATTCCTGGTAAGTAAGTTTCATGTATCAGGCTCCTTGATAATTCAGTTGTCTTTGTAAATGCTGTGTGTGTATAGATTGCTTTTCTTAACCTTACCTTGCAATTTAAAATCAGAATTATTAAAATCTTCTTTCTGTAAAAGTGTGAATACTGGAGTACCTCATGAGTAACTTGACTAAATTCTTAGCCAGCATACCTTTCATTTGCTTCTCGTACGTTCATCTTTTCTATATGCCATTATCTTTTTATTTTTCTTAAAGCTTGTTAGATTCCTTTTGGCATTACTCATTTTTAATGATAATCTAATCCACTGCATTTATTTATCTATTGATTGTTTACCTTACATATCAATAGGAAAATCAAAGGAGAGAGGAGGAAGAAAAAAAGCGAAGAGAGGAAGAAGCAAGAGCCAGAGCAGAAAAGGAAGAAGCTGAAAGAAAAGCAAGAGAAGAAGCAGAAAGGTAATAATTTATCTGTTTTCTGGTCACTTATATAATTGCACACGCACACGCACACGCACCCGCACGCGCACGCACATGCGCACACACGCACACACACACACACACACACTCACACACTCACACTCACACTCTCTCTCACACACACACACACACACACTCACACTCTCTCTCACACTCTCTCTCACTCTCAATTATAGCTGGATTGGGTATATACAGCACTGTTTAAATCAAAGAGAGATTTGAATGAGGGCATGTCCTCTATCTTCCACAGATTTGTAGAAAAATTCTTTGCAAAAAGAAATGTTTGGCATTTGCACGTTACCTATGCAGGTAGGCAAGAAAAGTTGCACTGGAGAGGGTATTGTGACAGCTGCTCAACAGTAGAGTAAGCAGCAATTTTTTGAAGAGAAGTCCAATGGCTGGAATGGGTTTGCAGCAAAAATTTTAATGTTGGATGAAAATTACTAAAATTGCAACACATGTATTTTGTTTATGAATAAGGAATGTAACAAAATTAATGTTTTGCGACTTAAACATTTATTTATATGCACTTGTGCAAAGACCAGATAGGCACCGTGGTGTGAAGTATAAGTTACAGAAAATAAAAGTTCATGTGTTACTTTAACATTAAAAAGAAGAAGAAGAAGAAAAAAAAAAGAAAGAAAAAGTAAAATGAAAAGCAACATAAATTATTTTATTAAATATCAAATGAAATAATGTAATCTTTTAACTCTACACAAAAAAGTGACATATTATTAGTAACGTCTGTATATTCAGAGCTGTCCGCATAAAAAATTCAGGCCCCCAACAAGTCATTGTAGCAGTAACCGTATTCATTATGAAGTCCAAGACAGTCCTCTTTAATCTAAAAGCCTAATGTTTTGTATAATATTGTTTGTATAGTATTAGGAAAGTAGTGACATGTGGGGTAGGAAAGAATGGTACAAAATTGTATAACATAACAAACTCGTTCAGCTAGCGTTCTAAAATTTAATTGTGTAAGCCCTTTCTTCTCCCTAAATTTCTGGACCCTCCAGCACATATCTGCCCTGATCCTCTTTATGGGATCCCTGTGTAGTGTTATACCACAGCTTCTGTAGCATGTTCAGAAATAAATATTTTGTTTGTTAATGACACTGTAAATTGCCAGGATCATATCAGTACCGCCAGTGTGCTGGAGTTTCATTCCACAGGAGTTCTTTTACATGCTACTAAATCTACTGACATTGGGTTGTCACTTTTAAGCACAATTGAAAGCCATCAGTCTGGGCCAGGTTTGAACCCATGACTGGTTCATAAGTTAACCAGCACTTAACCAATAGAGGCACCCAGTCTGACATAATAGCATATTTAGGGTGAAGCAGACATGCTTTTAACCATTGTTGCAACGTTTTAACTGTAATGGAGAGTATAATTTAAAGGGAACAAAAATGCTAATTTGTGGCAAAGCAAGGCACTGAAGGAAGAAAGTTAAGAGAACAAAAAATGTAGATGAGCAGCCTTTCTACCATAAACTGCAATAAGAATTGCTGTGATCATACCATATTTGAATTACAGTGCCTTAAAAAGCATGCAGAATCTTTTTTCTGCTAAAATATTTGCTCAAACACTGGAAAAATATGCAATGTTTTCAATCATCTCTGTCCAAAGAACTCCCCCTTTCAGTACAGAATTGCCATTTAATTTTTCTTCATAGGTAACCCAGTTTTCACATAAGGGATTATAAGTATTTGCTAAACCCCTTCATGTAATGGACAGATTGGTTTCTCAACTGCTGGAAGCAACATTAATTTTGCAAAGAAATTATCTACCTTATTTATTTAGAAAATTAAATTGAGTTTTATTTATGGACGCCCTGTAACTACTATGGTTCTTAGCATCTCATTCTATATTGGGCATGAAAGACTGGAAATTTTGGTCAGAGGCCCCTTTATTAGGCTTCAGGTTCTTTACGTGCCGTAAATCTATGACACGGGACCACTGCTTTACTTTCCTTCTGAAGGAAGCCACGCTAAGGATTTTTATGCTGAAAAAGTACATTACCCTCTGCCAGGTTTGAACCCATGACCTCAGGAACTAGACCTAACAGGACTATCCCTAGACCACAGAGGACAATTTATCTATTTAGGGTATTCTTTATTTTATGCCTATTGGAGAACTGTAGTATGTCACAGTAAATTACACTCATTTCATGTGCGACATGTCATGTAATTTTATGACTTATAATGAATGACATTGTTGTGTGTCCGTGATGTGTTCTAAAAATAATAACAACCTTTATCTGAAATGGGGTAACTATAATGCAATAATTTTGTTAAATAGGTTACGGCGAGAAATGGATGAACGGCTAAAGAAAGAGGAAGAAGAGAGAATTGCTCGTCGTAAAAGAGTTGAAGCAATTATGTTACGCACACGAGGCAAAGGATCGACTCCATCCAGCACTCCTACAAAGGTCTCCTTTTAATTATTTTAAGTAATTTTAAGAACAATAATGAGCAATGAAGTACTGGCAGTATATGCAATATGACTAAGCATTTCAGCCTATGTGAAAACAGGCAACATGTAATCCAAAAGTAACTTTCAACCATGTTATGTTCCTTTTTCTGAGCCTCTGAGAGCTGTTTAATGTCATCAGTTTAGTATTATTGTGAAGTCCAGGAATGAAAAGGCCTAATTTTTTAAGCTTGTACAGTACATAAATGAAGAAATTTTTATCCACTAGAAATCCCAGATTTTTTTTCTGGATAAAGTGGATGTTCTATACTTTAGTGCCAGTTAAGTTAAATTTTTTAGCTGTTAATGAAATGTAGACCAGTGCATGAAATTAACTGTTGGTTCAATTAATTGATTTCCCAGGATCTCTGTCTTCAAAAGCCTTTATCATGAACCCATCAAGATTAAGAGTATCCTGATAGTGCATTATGAAGCAGAAAATGCAGTTCAGACACATATAAGTTTTATTCCAAACATGACACTATTCCATTCATTACCACATTTCACATAAAATACCCAGCTAGTAGTCTCCAACATCTCCTAGCACTTAATATGAAGATACATATTTGTTATTTTAATGTAGAACAGCTTGTTTGTCTATGTTGCATATGTTGCCAGTGCATTTTTTAACATCCACAAATAATATACTATTTAGTAGTGTAATAAATGAAGTACTTAAGTATTATTAAACATAGTTGCTTTATTTAATGTTGATTATGACAAAACATTATAAAAGTAAACAACTTAGTTTCCATGACTTTATGCTACGCATGATTTTGAGTATTAATGAAGCTTATGCTTATCTTTCTTAACTGGAATGTATTCTGTGGTATAATAAAGGCACCCAGTCATTGACAAACAATGGGTTTAGAGTTGTAGTGAAATGTATTTTTATTAGTAGTTTTAACTAGAAACAGTTGGAATTTCTTATACCAGATGAAAATAAGGAAAATCAGTACATGTGCACATTTCCATATATATTTATGCAAAGTAGTTTATGAAGTTAACAAATATCCCAGCTAATAACATTTAACATTAATTATTCATTATTGTTCAACTTTTCTACTCTTTCACAATTGAAAGATGAAGAAAGAAGCAGAAGGAATCATCCATGGAAACAATGTTATTACATGTTCTTCACAGCCAACAGAAATAGCAACATCAGCTCTTTACTGCCTTTTTGCAAACAGCACTTAAAATTTAAATTTCTTTTTATTTTATCTTAGTATATTTTTTTCTTTAATATCCTAAAAAGCAGGACACATCCAGAGAAATATAAAAATTTGATCACTATAATATTTGTTGTTACATTTATTTTGCATCTGAAATGCTTAATGGTTCTGTAATTACAGATGATTCTCATTAATAATATTATTGCTTAAATAAATATTTATTGTATGTTCCAATATAGAAAATACATGATTAAACCTCAAAATTAAGAGTATTAGATTCTATGGTCATGAGCCACCTTTGCATCACTGATTTCATGATATGATGTCTTACAAATAATCTCTGGATTCCAACTTCACCTACTTAATCATTTTCGAACTGTGTTCCATGAAAGAATAGCTGTAAGATCAAGATAGTATGCTGGTGTGATAGATAAGTAAATCTAGTTCCTAGATTTTATCCTTGGTGACTACCTGTCTGTGATGCTGCATTACCTTACTGCAAGAGTATTTGCTTTCAGTTAAATAAAGTTGGATATTTCAGAGTGAAAACTGCATGAACCGTTCCTAATTATTGAGAATAACTTGCCCATTTGGAGATATTTTCAAGTGAATTAAACCTAACAATTCATCACTCTACAACATTATGCTCAAACTGATCTATTTAACATTCCAGACTAGCATGAATGCAGCTACTGTTTGAATTGTTAGGAATGCGGTTTTATATTAATTTTTTATCATGTGTAACACTATTTTGTTAAACTTATCATCCATGTGTTAGTAATAAGCTGGCAATAGATATCTGCTCTACTTACAGCTTGTTGCTGTCAGTTCATGAGATATGACTTTGAGAGTCATTATGTGATTGAAGCACCAAGTTTTTTGATACACTAAGTTCCTTTGACAGCCTCCAACCACTTTTTGAGAGGTTTTCTTCCAAAACTGTGTTTATTCCCAGCATTTCATCATATGCTGTGCCTATCTGAGATGCCCATTTCTGCTGAAACCATCACTGAGCTGCACACTCACTGACCACGTAACAAATTTTTATGAGCCGAGTGACTAGCTCTACAGCCTTGTTTCCAGTAGTGCTGAAGAAGAGCTCAACCTCAAATTTTATTATCTACATTTTGTTTTCTTTAAATCAATAAGCAGCACCTTGTGTATATAGAACACATTAATAACCACAGTCTCTCATTAATTCCATTGCCAACTTGATAAACCAAAATAAAGTATAGTTATTTCACAGAAAAAGTTGATACAGTTTGCTTAATGTTGAAAACCAGAACATGTTTCAGATGTTGGTTTTCCTAGTGCCCTTATGTGCAGTCAACTTCAACATTCTTAATTGCTTCACTCACCTTTTTTTATGCAGAACATGTATTATGAGCTTCCACTCACATCAACTGCCTGTTAACTGCTGGAACAATTTCTGATTCAGTTTGTTTGTAGCCTGTGGTATCCTCTATCCTATTATACAGGATCAGTCGTATATTCACAACATGGGACAACAGGTCACCCAAGAACCATCTCCACAAACGGGAATCTGGGATTACTTCTCGAACAAGTGTTAGAGTCACCAAAGTGTAGTCTACAATGAGCATCACTGAAACTTGGTTTGAGCAATAGGTCTGTTCGGCAGATGTTTAAAGAACTGGGTGAATTTGCATATCACATTCAAGTTGCTCAGCATCTAACAGAAAGGAATGAGTGAGCTTAATTGATTGGAGTATTGTTGCCAAGTGTTTCTATGGTGTATGAGAATAGAGATTTTTTTTTCAGCATATGCCATATTCACTTTAACGGCAGCATCAACAAACAAACAACTCATTTTTTAAGGATTTAATGGCCTGATGTCATTGTATACAAACCACTGCACAATGCGCAGATTACATTGTTTTTTTCTGTTCTTACAGCAATCTTTGTTTAACATGTCAATAATTATTAGAAATATTATGAGCAATATGTGACATATGATAATGCACATTTTGAACACATACTGTATTTTCGTTCACAGTCTAAGCATTCCAGGAACTATGCCTGATAACTTGCCTAGAATATTCTGTCCTTTAATGATGAACCTAGGACATTTTTTATGTTTGTATTTGTGGAAGGAATTTATGCTCAGTTCTTCAAAGATCACAAATTTACAGTAAATTCAAGGGTGATACATGAATTTGCTTCATTTGTGTAGGTTTTATTTTAAGTTTTAAAATTTCTGCGTGATTTTGTCTTTTTAATTTGTTATCTTCGTTATTGCTGTTTAAATTCTTTTTTGTATCTGTGAAGAGAGCATTAATTGCCCAGGATATTGAAAATTGCACAGTGGTGTAGTCCAACGGTTTTTTTTTCCTCCCCTCTTTTTCCCCTGATTATAATGATTTTTAGGCCTAGAGTGGCAGCCAAGCATCTTTTTCAGTTTCTGTTATGAATTTTATGGATTCTTATTTTGGGTTCTGTAATATTAAGGCATATTGTATGTGTCTCTTTGGTATCACAAATATATTGATCATTTTTGATGTGCCAGGTTTTAAAGATGGGCAGAAACGCTATTGTGATATGTGTTTCAAGAATTCCATATATAACATAGTGCCCTTTAACATAAACGTTTCCAGTCAAATTAAAAAAAAATAAATAAAATCTTTATTGAATGCAGATTGCGATCAAAACTCAGAACAAAAATGTTACCTTCACTCTAAGTATCTTGGAGTAAACATCATTAAGTGCTTCAGAATGCTTAACAATCAATATTGTTTATAAGAGACCTTAGTACATGAACAGTTAGAGTAATACATTTGGAATAATTGCAGGGAGAAGGAGAAAATGAAGAAACAAAAGATGAGAGTCCATCAGAAGAGTCTAAGTCAAAGGCTGAAGGCACAACAGCCTCAGCCTCTGGTAGTGAGCACCAACAGAAAACAGAACAAGATAGTGATGCCCAGCTCTCAGACAATGGGCAGGTATCACTACAGCAGCAGCAACTTCAGAATATTTCAACGGACAGTTTCAAGGTCGATATTATGGATCATATTCAAGAAAACGGAGGAAGTGAAAAAAAGAAATCTAGTAGTTCTAGTAGTGATTTATTGTTAATAGACAATAGTAACAACATGAAGCCAATGGAGACTAGTGAAGATGTTATTAATAGTGCAACAAGTGTTCTTCCTCCATCGTCACAACAGAGCAATGGCCATCGAAACGGCGTGGAATACGGTGCAGTAGACTTTGTCAGTGTAGATAATGTGTAAGTATTGACCACTCCATGCTAGTTTTGTATGTAAAGTAGACCATTAATGTGAATGGGGCGTTTTGACAAAGAGCTTCTGCCTATAATGGGTAAACTAATCACAAACTCTGCAGTAGCAGAGGAAGGAAAACTCATAAAAAATAGCTGACTGTTTATGAGTAGTGTTTAACATTCATCAGGACATTCTTAAAGCCATTTATGATAATGTGCCAAGTTTTGTTTGATACTCTCCATGTGTGATAAATCACTAAAAGTTGTTTAAATGTTATTTGTGATGCAGCAGGTCTGCACCCACTGTCTTGGCCATGAGCCATCGTTGAAGGAGAGAACAAAATTTGATTATCAAAACTTATATGGTTTACAAGATGATAATATGCATTACACTTTTTCATTTTTTTTCTTTTAACACATAGTATTCAAGTCCCAGAATCATGAAATTATACTGAGGTAAAATGTAGACTGGAACAGAAGAGACAAAGTTGCCTAAGGGAGCTCTTTATTTCCAAAGTTGGCATGTCGCATACCATATAGCCCATTTGCTTTCCTTGTTAATATTTAACATCAAAGACAAGACTATTGGAACAGGTGTTAGGTACTGGGGTGTAGAGGGATGGCAAAGTTAGCTAAACTGAATCTGCTTGTCCACTCATGAGTTTCTTCCAGGAGGCACAGTAAATATTTTGGGTAAGTCTGCAATGTATAAACAAAGGCAATGCAGTGAAACAGAGTTGTATGTCATCAGTTATACTGTGCTATGCTTGCTGCAGCAATTGGTGCTCATTCACTATGTTTAATATTATATAAAGGCCTTAGAGAGGAAATATTATTGAGGTGTTGCACAGTGATGCTGCTTATAGCAATCTGTCAATCTTCCTGTTCTCTCTACTCAATGGATATATAGGAGTACTAGCAGACAAAGTCAGAAACTTGTTTGCAGTGAAAATTAGGTAGGGATCTAGTAAAGGAAACTGCCAAAATCTTAAACCCATCCAAGTACACTATAAGTGAAATAGTGAAATGAGATATTAGGAGTCTCATATAAATATAACAGTTTACAAAGACTTTTATTTGTACAAAACTCTTTCAGTATTTATATGGTCTGGAGCTAACCCAGAATTTATTCCAAGCCATACAAAATAATATCACTACTTTGTACAACTATTGTTGATAGCTTATACATTGCTGTTACCAAATTATGATTATACTTTATAATTAACAAACTACAGTGGAATCTCATTAGCATGTTCCCTATCAACATGTTTCCCGTGTATTACGTTGAATTATAAAAGTTACGGCACCAAATGTAATAAATGATTGTTTAATACGTTTTCTCACTCCTGCTTACTATGTTCAAAGTTTGACGTCCTCGTTTGCTGTTTTGGCCAAACCTTGGTGGTTCCAATAGGAGTAGGTGCTTAATACATTCAAAGTTTGACGTCCTCATTTGCTACTTTGGTCAATCTTTGGTCACGAGGTGGAGACTGGCAGCCAATGACATGCATGTATGTACATCGAATTGTGTAGGTGGCATAGAGAATGCTTTAGCTTGGTGTGGTAAACGCCAACGATAGTTTCTACTGTTGAGTGTTGACTAAACCTACATAGATTGTATGCAATGGAGAGAAAGAAAGTGTGGCAAATAACCAACAGCGAAAAACTGAAAATCCTTGAAGAAGTAGATCGCAATCCAAATATGAAACGTGAGGATATAGCACAGAAGTTAAACATCCCTCCATCAACCTTAAACTCAATTGTTAGCAAATGTAAACTGATTGAAACTGCTTTTGAAGAAGGGAAAAATGCTAAAACAAAACTTTCCTCATAAAAAGTAGGATCGGAAGAGAATCGGATCGAAATTTGTTGCATGGAAACACCTACCATATTCAAATCATATTGAATATACCAAAGATGTTATCTTCTACTGTACTCGTTGTAGCATGCTGCATGCTCTTCTTAGTAGAAATTGTTATCACATGTTTAATAAAAAACACAGCAAAACTACTTTTATTGCTTCCATAATTCA
This sequence comes from Deroplatys truncata, assembly GCA_030765065.1. Lineage (NCBI taxonomy): Eukaryota > Metazoa > Arthropoda > Insecta > Mantodea > Mantidae > Deroplatys > Deroplatys truncata. The sequence goes on from CM060981.1 coordinate 122,166,193, forward strand.
CAATTTATTCTTCTCAAAAACATTCACTAACCTCAAAACCTGCTTAAATTATACAGAGAAACAAACTAACATGTGTTTAACAGGTTTTTCAATGTAAATTCAAGTTGACCAACATAAAAGCTTAAATTATTTATTCTCGGACTTTGTGTATCCAAGTCGATCTCAATATGTATTGAATTTAACATGGAAATGCGGATTGTATTCATTATGGAATTGGACTCAAATTGGTTTCAATTCTCCATGGAAACATCCTAATTATTAATTTCATTACATAATTATGTTATATTGGAAATTTTATATTTCCATTAACATGTTTTCCCATCTGTGATGTCCAAATCCTTGGGCCCCTGCAAAAATATACTAACGAGATTCTACTGTATTTAATAATACTATTGTGAGTCAGTTTATACGTAGTGAGTCACTATGTCACTTACCTTTTATAAAAAGGGACATGTTTCAAGAGCTCAAGTGTTATTAAATTTTTTAATACAAAGCTCTACATAAACTTCTGTTGAAGCAAGTGGAAACTAGTTTGTGCTGTATACTTGAATTTAATTAACCAATTAGATCCATTACTTATTAACTCTAAATAAGAACCCGAGATTTACAAGGATATATAATTTTGTTTACAATACAATTTTAACAGAAATTCACCAGCATAATTCAAAGGAGACACCTGCAATGCTGAACAAACTGCCTGAAAATCTCAAAAAAGAAGTTGAATTTTCAATTACCAAAACAGCACTTAGGAAGCTTATTTTAAATTGAGGTTTAGGTTTAACTTCTTAACAAGAGGAAAATTATTGCAACATTTTTAAGAACAGAATCTTGATATCATTTTGTGAGGAAAATATGTAATTTTTGATCCAAGGGTAATTTTATATTATACTTGGCATGTAGCATTTCATTGTCACAGTATCGTTTTCTAATAACGTGGTGCATTGAAAGATCTCACAACAGAGTTTAAAGATTTAACTACATGTTCACACAACACTAGAGGTTACTGGTTATTTTGTCACGGTAACCTTTCGTGTTATCTTTTTTTTCTGAGCGCATGTTATTGTTTTACTATTTTGAATTTTGGGTTCTTTGTCCTCCGATTAACTATTATTACTCAGTCGAGCAAATATCTCTTGATCAGGGTGTTTGAAATTGAGTTTTTTTTATTTACGGATGCTCTTTAACTACTATGGTTCTCAGTGTCCCATTCTATATTGGGCGTGAAAGACCGGTAATTTTGCTCAGAGGCCTGTTTATCAGGCTTGAGGTTCTTTTACGTGCCGTAAATCTACGACACAGGACCACCGGCTTTACTTCCCTTCCGAAGGAAGCCATGCTAAGGATTTTTACGCCCAAAAAAATCCATCGCCCTCCACCGGGTTTGAACCCATGACCTTGGGAACTAGAGGCTAGCACAGTACCACTAGTCCACGGATCAGGGTGTGTAAACGGAAAGGAATTGTTACTAAAAGATAACACTGATAAAAGAATTTGTTTTTTACACTTTTATTGCCATCACACTTAATTAATTTCACATATTTAATCTTGATACACGCCTGACTGAAACTGTTATATTTTCGAATGTAACTACAATCACTTATTTGCCGCGCACTATTAATTCGCGTATTTCACATTTTGTAACTAACTTTACGACGCGAGAGATTCTGTAGAATTGCATAATGTGTACTTCATGAATGCTTCCTTAGAACTGCCTGATGTGTAACTCGCGAGAGAGATTTCTTAGAACTGTGCGATACTTGCCTATGGCTCAAGAACTTATACTCCCTCACCCCGATATGCGTAAACATTATAATTGAGCTGCTATTGGTTACTAAAGCACACCAACATTAGCGTCTATTTTTTTAGCCAATCATAATTACTAAAACATATGCTCTAGGGAAGATATTCCCTCCATTTCTAAAGAAAGGCACGCTACCCTGACGTCATTTGTTTGTCTCTTCTAATTGATAAACAACTCACCCCCTCACTTCATTGTTACCCACTCCTATTGTCAGTTTCAGTGAGGCCCTGTAAATTTATTTCCTAACAATGCTTATAGCTGACAAACATCTAAAATCATTGTCATACAATAATGTTAATTTACACTACAATCACTCTGGCATTCACAGTGTTATGATATAAAATACTGCCTCAATTTGTAGTAACAGGTGCTACTGTTCAAGTTCCAAAATAATACTGTTAGAAATAACCATTTCAAAATAACAGTCAAGTATGTCCATGAGTATTTATGCATAACTGTAAGAGCAAGATAATCTTGATTTACTGCCATGTTACTTGCCTGGCTGAGTTGTTTCACTTCATGCTATGATTTTACATCCCAGTATTGAAAGACAATGCTCCACTCCATTCACTCCCTTCCACCATGCATTGCAAATTCGTAATGTACTGTTAACAGCAATACATATGTATACTCATTATTATTACTGCTTGCTTAATTTATGTAAAAGGAAGTCATATCCATCATCATCATGCATTAGTTCCCAGGTTGCTAATAATTACAGCAGCGGTGGTTCTCCCTTGAAGCATTTGAAGCAGTGAGTCACCTACTTTTTTGAATAGCCTACTTAGTTATCCTTTATCTTCTAGCATATATTCTTCATTTATAAAAATTCTGCAAATTATCTTTTTCTTAACCAAACACTTTCTTTGTGACCTACCAGTCAGTTCATGAAGCTTGCCTACTTTATCAGCATTGATGCAATTTCAAAAAGAGAAGCCAATCTCATGTGGAGCAGTTGTTGGATGCATTTTGTGGTGGGGAGCTTTTCTGCATCAGCCAATGTTCTCAACACAATGCAGTAACTTTTTTACTTTTCTCGTCTATTTGAAGTGAAATAGGTTGGTAGGAGTGGCAATGCTTAGAGCAAGTCCAACTACTATTGTTTATATCAGTTTGCATCATGTGTTAATATGTGATTTCTTTTTCATTAAGTGATTAATGATTATTATGTGATATGTGAAGTTTTTTGTGATTCTTGTTTAAGGGATTTATTATGAATCCAACAAATGATTTGGTGCATTCTATACTCCAGACAACCTTTTCTTTGTGAAAGATAATGACAAACATGATGTGTTTAAATTTTGGTAGACCAAATCATTGTTGTATTTACAAAAACTTTGCAGTGGGCAACTTCAAAATCAATACTTTCACCAGGAAATTTAAATCTTATTGGTATGAGGAATGTAAATCATTGCACATTAGTAGCCATTACCAAAAATTGTATTGTTGGCCATGTTTGCATTGTATTGGTGTTACAAAGAGTGCATGGAACAATAGTGTGGCAGGTTGAACAATATTACCCAAGCATTCTGAAAACATGAAGCTTCTTTAGAACATTTAAGGAATTCAGTTGGATTAAAGGAGCTAGAAAAAATACTAGCAAAATTGTAGACGCTTTTCGGGAAAGCTTACAACTACATATTGTTTTTAGAACAGTACAAACACAACCTAAAGTCACTATTTTATGAAATATTGGATAATGCGATGTCCAAAATGAACAAAGTGTTTAATGATATGCAAAATTCAAAATTTGTAAAGCTTGTCAATACTTCCAGATTTCAAGAATATTCCATGAATATTTTCTTTGAGGCTTTGAAGAATTTAAAGTTGTGCTCCCCAAAACAGTTTCTGGATGTAGAAAAATGAGGAACTTTTTTACTCTACCAAGATAAGGATTACGAAAGTGTTAATCTTGAAGTATTGAAGTTTTTAAAAGATAATAAGATGGATAATGTCTTCACAGATGCATTAAACTGTTTAGCCTGATTGTTACAATTCCATTCACTAGTTCTGCAAATTAAAGTTTCTCATGTTTAAAGAGAATTAAAACTTATCTCTGAAACAGCTTAAGCAATAGGAGATTGACATCATTGGTTACTATTTCCATTCACAAGGACATACTCAGTGAACTGATAAAAATTCAGCCCTTTACAAAGATATCATTGATGTCTTCGCAAAGATGAATATGAAAAAAATCTATTTGATATATAAGCAGTAAGGTGAGTCTTATTTTAATCAATGAAGTAGTAAGCAATAGCAATTTTTTATCGTGCTATAGTGAATAAATTTAGTCTCTGTATTTCCCATTTGGTCCCCTCCCACTCATATTTCAACTGTTATTTAACACTGATGCGATTTTGCACTCATACACGATCAGTAGGTGACTGACGTATACTTAAACTTTATGCATTGAGCATTTAATAATAATAATAATAATAATAATAATAATAATAATAATAATAATAATAATAATAATAATAATAATAATGATTATTATTTATTCATTTATTTATTGCGCAATTGGGATACTTGGCGAGTCACCTGATCAATTCATGCAGAGCTGTGCCTGGATTACAAACTCCAAAACATCATCTCAGGTAATTGCCTTTCGAACGTGCATTGCAAGTTCTCAATAGCATAATTAAATATCAATGGCTGGATGATTTATAATGGGTATTGTCCTCTTTGGAAGCAGGGAAAATTCCAAGTCTTATATCACATACATACTTGCAATTGTAATGCAACGTTCTTTCTATGATCAGAGTGTCGCTTTTGGAATCAATTATAAAAGTATAAAAAAAGATGTTTTAGCACAAAGTAAGGGGACTGTTATTTTGGAATTGCATAACTGGACCTACTGTTTCATTCTCGTAACTGTTCCAAAAATAAAGGTTATATATTTTTTTTCCTACCTGAAAGTAACACCCTTTTAAATTGCCAACAGCATGTATGAAACCTAAATACTAATGAGAAGACTTATTTGAAAGGTGGATATGACAACACTGCTTGCATTTGGGCTGAGGGGTAGCTAGCAGTAAAGTCACTACTCATAAAAGATGTCCCAGTGCTGTAACCAAAAATCTGATATTGTGATTTAACCGTAATGGTCACATAATCTGAATTTTAGTTTAGTAACTACTGCAGTGGCATATATTATTCCTGTATAAGTTGCTGCACTCAAATCTTTAGTCAAAACTTGGGATAAAAAATATGCCCTGACAAAGCTGATTCTCCTGATTAGATTTAATTACTTCTGTACAAGGCTTATTAGTATAACTTAGCTCATCAGTATGGCTCATGAACTGCTGTTCGGTTAGTTACATTTTAAATGTGAATATAAGGATCACTGCATTGCATTTATGAAGTTGAAGTTTTATATGTAAGAGTTTGAAGAAGACTTGCTGACATATTTCACATTTTACTTATGTTACTGCACTATCCATCACAAATAAAGGGACTTAAAATTTAACACCATGCATATATTAATGAACTTTTATGGCCCCAATAGCATGCATCCAAAACAATGTAATCTGCGTTTAGTATCAAGTAATGTGTCAGTAAACAGATGTACTTTTATTTTAATCTCCAGTCAATTTGTACAATATCTGTTTTCCTGTATTCTTATGTACTTATATGACATTTAACAAAAATGCCAAAGGTTTAGCTAGTGCACACAGCATTTTTGTTGCCCTTGTACATCTGTAACACAATATACCACAATAGGGAATCACTGACTGACACATCTTGCAAATGATTTTTCTTCCTTAACAGCTCTGTGGCATTCAGCAAGCATTCATTACTGGGCAGCAATGTGCACCTGTATTTGTCAACATACAGCAAAATACATACATTGCACATTGCAGTCTTAGTATAATTATACCTTTAAATTAGAGCAAAAGAGAAGGTCATGAATGTCAAAGGTTACTGAAATTCACTTTTTAAAAATTTTGATGTTTAAAATGTTAAATTATTATGAAACTGAAAACTGTGCAAGAAAGAAGAAAACATGTTTATGTGAATGTATTTCCTTTTTTTATAATTGTTCTAAGATACCACTTGCCATTTATCATGATGCTTACCACTGTGTAGAGAGTGTGAGGGACATTCAATAAATGCAGAAAGGACTACTTGTCTACTTAGTCCCCTAGTCTCTGAACATTTTTCATATTGTGGCACTAGTTTCGTCTAACATTCTTCATAGAATGGCATGCCTTTCTCATCAGTTTTCTGCTAAAGTGAATCATGATTAATGCAAAATATTACTCTGCAACTCTGAAACAACTGCAAACAAGCATCAAGCACAAGAGACTGGGAAAATTCACAATCATGCGATGATAATGACAATTTCTGCCCATCAGATAGCAGATCTTTGGGAAAAGTTTCATTTGGAAATTTTCCCTCAGCCTCTTTATTCACCCAATTTAGTATCCTCAGACCTCCATGTATATATTCCCTAATTCAAAGAATGCCTTGATGTAGTCACTCTGTCACCATAGTTTTGTCAGTAGGTCACGCTACTCTAAGAAAAAGTTGAAGCTAGTGCTATAACACAAAAAGAGTTCAGAGGCTCTTGGGGAATGCATATAGAATTCTGTATATTTCAGGTTTCAATCCTCTTGTTTTATGAGTTTTAAGGAGCCACATTTTATAAAAATTTAGGTAATTCATTCGTAGTACACCTTTAAAACACAGCATATGTAGAATTCAAAAATAATTTTGTGTAGCAATGAATTGTGGATGGCACTGAAATTAAAAGTCTTACTGATTTACTCTTAACTCTTTAACTGTAATTATGTTGAACACTTCAAAGCTTAATAGTATTACATCGATTAATATAGTTATGCCTGACAATGAATGAATTTGGATTGAACTGAGCCCTTTTTGGATTGGATTAAGCTCTTTTTGAATTAACATTATGTATGTAATATTATACAATGTTGTTCAAATTCATTAACATTATTTAATAAGAGAAGAGCATAATTATCAGAGAGGCAAGTATTACAAAAGAAAAAATGAAACTATTCTCTCCACACAAATCAGAATTTTGCAGATTCCTGCACATGTGACAATTGTGTTTCTGTTATACTAGTGATACAATCTGATGAAATGTTGGATGCTACTCAGTGGTCTACAAAATAACTTTGTTTGCCATCCATGTAATGTATATACATTATATATTGCTTCTTTTAAAACAAGACTTTTGCTTCATTTAAATTCTAACATTATACTCATGCAAAAGTAGTCAGTATGTAATTGCTTGTTACTGCTTCTGTCTTCATTGTTTTTCACTATGGATTTCATTTCTTGACTGCAGTTTTAAAGTATTATTTTTGCAATTATATTATCATCTGTGAAAATTCTTGTAATCTGCTTGCAATATATAAGCTTGGATTGAGAAAAAATAAATTATAAAGTGTAACCTTATGATTGTAATACCAGTTACTCAATTCAGAAACTGTTGAACTGTGTAAATGCATTTTATCTTGCTCCATGCACAACTTTGAATTTCAGCATAAAATAAAATCTTTCCATGTGATTGGATTCTAGTTCCTAAAGCTGTCGCTGTACAAAAGCATGAAATAATTTTGCTTTGTCTGGTGCTGGAGAAAAGTTCATTTCTTTGTGTAAACAGAAATAAGTTTCTGTAACATTCTAATCATTTATCCATATTTCACTTCAGTATGCCCAACATTTCTGTTACCAATTGCTATGTTTGTTAAATAAAATTTCTAAACATATAAAGTTCTTTGATTACCATTAATATGGCAACATCCTGTTTTTCTTTCTATATTTTTTTTTAATTCATAATGCTTTAATCTCCTGATATGAGAAGAAATTGTAGTTCAAAACAAGAATTTAAAGAAATAAAGATTAACCTTGGCTTCTGAATTCCTTGACTGCAACATATGAATGTAACAAAATATATAAACTGCACAGTTTACATTTTTTTCTGCACCTTTTGGATATATTTTACGTCATCTTTTGAAAGTTTGCACTATAATTATCAACCTTTTTTGAAGAAGCTGAAGTTTGTTTTCCGTAATAGTAAGTGAAAATGTATTTTCTATCATATGTGTGCATGTGTTTTACTGTTTCATTTGATAGCATCATCTGTGCAGTTTTGAGTACTGAGTAATTTCTTCTTCTTCTTCTTTTGGTTCTATGAATGCTCTTGACTTGCATGATTTTTATGTGTACTTTTAGGTTTTTAGTCATCATTATGCTATAATGGTTTTAGTGAAAATTGACTTCTTAACTTTTCTGGCTAGAATGTAGTTTTGTTCAAATTTATGTATTTTCTGATGTTTTCTGTACATTACTACTGTCTACTTTTGCCATATTAGTATATAATGAGACAGTTTCATATGAGACTTATTTAGTACACAGATTCAAATGAATACATTCAGTTTAATTATAAATAAGAAACCAGAACTAATAATAATGAAAAAGTGATGCAGAATTTGCAATTAAACAAGTACTAAAACAGCAATAAAAGCACTAAATATTGGTGTAATTTAGAGGGAAAAGAAAGCATATGTACACACATTCATAATACGCTAATACAAATATTCATTTGTGGGAATTAATTTAATTTGAAGTCATAAATAATTTGGAAACTGCAGAAGCCTGATAACTCACTGTATGGCTTTAAATGTTATAACTTTGCCAATAATCCACTGAATTACATCACTGCCGCTACCATAATAATGATGATGATAATGATGTTTTTCAGAGTCCATGTGAAAATGTAAGAAATTTTAAATATGCACTAAATGACCATGCGGTAAGCAGACATTGCAAGCATAGATTGTCATGAACTGTTTGTACACAGCAATGATACACAGCTTTAATTTCTTGTTTTGCCAAACCCCACAAAAAGAAGTAATACCATTTTGCATTGTCTTTTTTTTGATTGGCTGGATAACAATTTTTCAGGGCATTGGTTAATATTGGTTCAGGTAACATACAAGTGACTTGCCAAAAGTCCTAAACTTGTACCTTGAGACTCCTTTTTTTGGGAGTAAAAATTGAGTTAATCAAAATGATACATGTTCATTTGCATTGGGAAATAAACCCCAGGCAACACTGCCAACTCATCATATCTACAAATCAATAGGAATTAATTAAAAAAACACCAGAAAATTGCTGAAGTGTAATCAGCTATTACCATGCCATTAATATCTTGTAACAAATTTTCCAAGCTGAAATTTATTGAAAATTTGTGATTGTTTATTGTGTGAACATGCTACGCTCTATTGGATAGAATGAAAAGCATATACAAGTGCTATTTTGATCTGAAAAACAGAAGACATACCTGCTTTTTTGTATCTTTTCTGTCTCTTTAGGTCTGCAAACATTGCTTAAAAGTGAGTTCCTGCAATAAACATACTATACTTCTTTATGTCAAACTCTGGCAGTTATGTTGTTTCTCCCAGTCTTTTTAATATCAGATTGCATTGTAGTTTTCCATAGCTGAAATTTACAACTAGTTCACTTATCATTGGAGAAATGACTTTCGCGTACACCAACAAAAGTGTCACCAATGTCATCCAAAAAGATACTAACTTTAAACTGAATCTTGCCTTCAGGTGTAATACAACAAGAACTAAAAATCCAGAGATCATGGACCATATGGTCAAGCGCAACATTATGTTGCCAACATCATTATTTTCAGTCTAAAAGTTCAGCCCAAATGAAAGTAAAAGTAAATGTTAAATTCTGTTAAAATTATCACAGTATAAATATTAAAAAAGTTTACCGAAAAGTCACCAAAAGTTTTATTGTCAAATGATGGTAAAAATTCTTCTCTGGAGTTAACAACACTGTTCCCAGGAATCCCTATGCAAAGCAACTGAAGCTTATGTGATGCCTGCAATTCCCAGTTAAGAAAGCAGAAATTCATATGGAAATTTAATGTGCCATATATTTTCTCATGAACTTTTAGGATGTTTTAATTTGTTTAAATTGTCCAATATTTACAAAGGCAAAGTTTTGGCAATTGGAAATCAAACAGTGACTTCTTGCCCACTTGGACATCATATAATTCAGATTATAATAGTGAATAAATGATGTAAGGAAAAGCTTCCAAATCCTTTGTTTATATAGTTGCATGTTTAAGCATATAATCATCACATTTTGTGGTAACATCTTGTTTGTAGATAATAAAAAGAAACATTACGAAAATTCAGTTAACTTCTAAAGGGATGAGGCACAAAGTATAAACACCATTTTAGTTAAAACCTTTTCAGAGGCTTTTAGATGGACAATTGCAACAAAAAAAAAAAACAACTTACTGTTTTTGTGTTTATATAAATAATAGACATTTTTTTCTGCCAACACATATTTTGCATTATTTTCAATATGCTGTGTTTTAAACTTTTTAAACTGTTTCATGTTGCACAAATGAAAAATGATGCTTAATTTCACTGTGTAAGTAGTTATTGACAGGCACAGTGCATTTTGCCTCCTTTGTTACTATCAGTGAATTTAATCAATTCTGCTACAGGTTAAAACAGAGTGCAGCAATCATATAAGCATGAATGTCAGTGAAATTAGGTTGTTTTTTTCACATCACTCTCATATTCTGGATTTGCTTTTCCAACATATACAACATTCATAGCCATCCAGATAAGTGTTCTTGGGAAATAAATTGTAACATTTCATTAACTGGCAGGAGGTTTAAAATTAGAATCCATCTTTTAATGGAGCAGGTAGCTGCATGTTCTAGTTTTCATGCTGCTTAATATACAGAATGAACAACAAATTTGGAGTATTGCTTATAATTTCATAATTTGAATGCTTCTTAAAATTGTAAAATGCTGCGTTTATTGAATATATATCATTGTATTATTTTGTGCATAATTAGTAACATTTACATCTTCAGGTATAAAGGTCTATCAAAAGAGTAACATATTTCCCTCTCCCACAATTACTTCTGCATCCTTGAAAAATTCACTTAAATCTGCATGTGAATAGTTTATAATAATGATGTTTTACTTTTATTTTAAATTTTCTTTACCCTTATTTAGACCTCATTTTTCTAGATTCTCCTAGGGCTGTTTAAAATCCAAGAACCATGAATTATTAGAACTGAAACAGATAATCATTAATGTACAAAAGGCATAATACATTCATTTCAGTGACGTCTCCTGACTTGGAATTGACAAGAAAGGAAAAGTGTGTTAATTCCCAGTTCCCAAAACTACCTCCAAATAAAATTTTTCACCTAAAAATTTAGCATTTGAGTAGTAAAAATAAATGAGAGAAGATGTTATTATATAAGTAAAAAATGTAATTAAAATAATTATATGACTGTAGTAATGCCCTTCAAAATTACACATAAAAAATCAACAATGGAACGTACTTTCTTAAATCATTTTAATTCCACCTGGGTCAATTTTCTTTCCTTAGAAACACATGGATCATTGCAGCATGGAATTTGGATTTCTCTCCCTCTTATAATTTAAAAAAGCATTTCTTTCTCAATGGAAATGAGGCTTAAATCAGTCATTTGGTACTCTTTCTGAGTAGTGCAACAGAATATGTGGATCCTCTTCAACGATGACAACAATCTCTTGACTGATGTTGTGGAAGGTATTATTGCAGTCAACATGGCTTATTTGTATACTTCCATGAATCCACTCACTAGATTTTTTATATTCATCAAATAATCAATGATCTGAATGGCTGTTTTATCCTTTAAAAAAAAAAAAATCTATTTGTTAACAATGTTGTCAATTGCCAGAAGAATCATATCAGCGCTGCTGGTATGCCAGAATTTTGTCCCGCAGGAGTTCTTTTATATGGTAGTAAATATACTGACATGGTTCTGTCACTTTTAAGCACACTTAATAAAAAAACCTTCAGTCTGGATTGGGTTTGAACCCGTGACCTTGGGATCAGAAGACCAGGATGTTTTATCTGATCCCTCATCAGACGCGTACCACAAGTACAATTCATTTTGAAGTTTGGACCGATTAAAAGGACCACCAAAAATAACTTTCTGCTTTTTTAACATATTATAAGGAAAGTTTTCTTATTTGCTGAAATACACCAATTAGAGGGTTTAGAAGATCAAAATACTGCAATTTTTCAAATGATGCAAATCTAATTGTTATATGATTATCCATATTGTCAATGATTTCAAAGTACAGTCTCTGGTAATTATACAGTGCATTTGTAGATTGGCTGGACCGTTCTGTGGCAGCATTGGACTGGGTGAGGATTGGCGTGCCTTCTGCAAGAGTTACACATAAACGACTGGCAAGTCATGGTTACAGAACACTAACTACTGTTCTAACTTACATTAGGCTTACCTGCATCACAACCGATGTTGAAATTGATGACCTTCAACGTGAACACATTCCCTATATCTTCGAAAACAATTTTGGTTTACTCGCAAAAGTTCATGTTGACTGATTGGCTGTATTTCTCTCGTGATGTTTCTTCTAAGATGTGCGGATTTGATGTGTACACTTATTCTTTAACATTCTCCATAAATAAAAATTGCATGGAGATAGGTCGGGATGAGGTGGCCACAATCCTCAACTAATTATTCTGTCACCATACACACTTCACAATTCATGCATAGAATTCACAGCATTGTGCGCTGTAGTTGAATCTTGCTGAAACCAGCCACGCAATCTTTCATTTCTTGTTAGTTGTGGAAACAATTTATATAAACATGTGAATCAACTGTTGTGTCAAAAAATATGGAACCGATAATTCTATGCGCATTTGCTGCTCACAAAACCCCAACTTTTGCAGTGTGTGAGGAACTTCATGAATAATATGGGGATTTTCGGTAGCCCAGTATCTTTGTTCTGAGTAGAAACATGACCTTGAAGGTAAAACCACACTTCATCAATGAAGAACTTAAAAGTGGGTCATGTTTCCATTATGAATGGACTGCAAAATCCAATTGCAATAATTAACCCTACTTACAGGATCTTGTGGTTGTAAAGCATGAACTACAGTTACCTTGCGCGGCTTAAGTTTCAGAAGTTTTGTTGCCACAAAAGCTGACATCTTGGAAATGTTAACCTCTTGTGCTAAACGTCTCAGTGATTTTTGGGGTGAGTGCTCTATCAGGCCCCTCTTCATCAAGCTTCTCTTTTGTCAGCACACAGCTTTGAACTTCAAAAAAGATTGTGTATGCCTGACTTTATTGACAAGATCATGAATAGTTGGCCTGCTAGGAATTCGAACACCTGCAAACCGATGTTGAAATTCTCTATGACACCTTCTTGCAGAAGAGTATTTCACATATGCATCATACAAAAAATTACGTAGTTCTAAAGTGTACTCAACCATTATTAATGGACAATTTGTCACCAAGAGACAACACAATTTTATTCTAAACACGTGCACAGAATGTCTTTCCCTCACAACAGATCCAATTCGACTGACGCGTCAGCAGTAGCTACAGCGCTATTCTCTGGCATCAGGCATGCCACTCCTCACCAAGTCCAATGCCGCCGTGGAACAGTCTGGCTGATCTACAAACACACTGTATTTCTGATTCATCATGTAACCTTTTTATCTGAATTCCTCTTCATCTCCAGTAGACCACTGTATTTCAAAATCATCCCTTTCCTTTTGTTGTTGGTTTTGAAAGTTAATTTTATTACTACAGTGCAAAATATCAAAATTTCTAGACTGAAATATATTGAAAAATACGTCAGAGAAGGAAAGTAAGCCAGATAAATAATCTTTATCTTTAATAAAAATATATTTTCAAAATTGATTAGGAACTTAGCATATTTGACTTAGCAGTCAAATCATTGAAGTCTCTACATTTGCTCGCTGTTTTCACTGCCTGTGTGAATAACGCTTGGGGTAAAATTTGAGTAATGATGGTAGCTTTAACATGAAAGCAGAAAGTTCATGAAATGAGTTAAAAAGCCAGGCAGTGATTTAAAACTGCTAAAAAATACTTTAAGCTCTTTGTTGTATTCTAATGATTGTTGTACTAAATTCATTACAAGAGCATATCAATACATAAGAGAGCTTTAGGATACTTCTCCAGTACTTTGCTTTGAAGTCCATTCAGATGGCTGCTCATCACCCCCATTATAGGGGTGAGCAATTAGCTTGCCTTAATGCTTATGTGTCCATGTTTCATTAACATGGATGAACAGAGCTGCTGCGGTTTTGTCAGTGCTCATGTCATGAAATCCGAGAAATCATTCCACATTTTTTCCTTTTCCTTTTTTTCTTTTCTTTCTTTTTTTTTTTTTTTCTGTCGCCAAAAAATAACAAAACAGTTGAGATTTGTTGCTTATGTCTGATGCTTCACCAAACATAATAGTTACTGTTCTGCATTTCACAGAAATTTCATAAGTACGTCAATGAAATTTACCAGTACATCAGCTACAGAATTTATCAAATCATTTTGAATGCTTGCTGAAGTACCGCAGAAAACTGCAGAAGTATGTAAATGTTATTTTAACAGTGGAATCGAACTCTGCACTTGCAGTAAGGAATTCCATGTAACTTCCCTTATTTAGAGACGCTGCCTGCTTGTTGTGACCGGAATTGTAGCTCCTGTTCTACAATATAGCACACAGCATAATCAGCCTCTTTTTTACTTTTCTTTGTGCAACTCAAATTCAACCCTTCATTGGGAATCCAAAAGAACGTCAGTTCTTGTTGGGGTTGCAATAAAAGTATTACATTTAAAAAACACTAGAAAGATGCATTTCAGACTCATCATGTTTTTTCACTGCAAAATTAAGATGGTTTAAATCCTTGATGGTTCCAAACACTTTAAGAATGACAAACATGGCCGATAGTAAAATCTGCTCACAGCACTGCACTCCACTCGCAAATCCAATCAAAATTTTATTCAGCCCCATTAAAAAATTCTCTCAAAACCGGAACTGTTTTAACCTTTTGCATTAGTTGGCATTGTGAGATTAGAACTCAGCCAACCATTGTCATTTACTTGTTTTTTATCAGTATAGGAAGGTATTGAGAAACAAAGTTTTTAATAGTTTTTTAATGACACCTTTTCACTATCTATCTTAAAAACCTGAAACCATTACAACCATAAATGTGAAAGACAGAGGGGAGATATCACACAATTCTATAAACTCAAGCTGTTGAAACTGAAACAGCACCTTGGCTCGTGTAAGCATGAGGTGGGAGGAATGAAATGCACAGTCTGAGTCTGGCATGTTGCTTGTCTAACTGCCATAACACATTCTTTTCTGCCATTTGATATTAAGAAAAAAGAAACTTTCTTTTTCATTTTTCTTTGGGAGTTGATACACAGCTTCCACACTCAGAGGGGATGCCACTGATTCACTTTCTGTTGATTATAAACTCAGCATACACAGAATTGAGAGTATGGTCAGAAATGCAAAAATACATATGAATTACCATTCACAAAAGGTTGAAGTATGTCCCACAAATACAGCATTTAGCATTTCTAAGAAAGATTCAAATTATAAGTTACTAGCTGGTTTCCATAGCTTTGCATGGGTGCCTTTTTAAACATTGATGGCCATGTGCACCGTTCTCGTCAAACAAACCCTTCTGGGATCTTCAGCTTACCGAGGTAAAAATTTGACTGGGGTAATCATCACACAGCAGTGCACCAATGTTCACAATTTAGGTGACCATGGTTACATGGCAGACACTTACCTTAGTGGAGCACACCATTCATTGCAGGTGAACACTACTGAATGCACCCGAAAGTACATCACGTCTCTTTTTCACTTGTTCTTCCTCTTTGCTGAAGCGCATGCATGTACTTGTTCAGCATACAACGGAGGAAAGCAAAAGCAGACCCAAGTTTCTCTAATATGTTATTAAATTTAACATGCAACTCTTAAGAAAAGATAGAAAGTAAAGAGAGAGAAGCAATAACTTTAAGATGGACACGTGGGAAAAGCTGGTCTTACAAATGATTAGAAAACTATGGTAAACTATTATAGATTTTTTCTTTCATTCCACACTGACTAAGTTCCATTTAGCTTAGTCAGCATTCACCTGAAAGAGATGCAGAAAAAAGAAAGAAATAAATAGATTATCCCCCAGACAAGATTTAACTCGGAACCTCTTGAATATTAGGTGCAAAAGCTATCCCCACACCACGATAATGACTTAAGATTTCAGACTTCGGCACTGACCTCTAGGTTACCGGATTCCTATATCTGTGCAATTAATGTGCCAAATATTCCTGAAAATGTACTAATTGCACTAAATCCATTTATTGCTCCCCTTATTTCTGCCTTGTTCTTGGAACTATGCTTCAACTAATATAATTATGATATGTATATAATATGCTGTGATTGTGTGGATTTTCCTTATGTATTGGGTAAGGATATTTAATGCACCTGTTGCACAAAAAACCTTAAGGCATTCAAAATTATCAAGTACACTAAAGTAACTTAATCAGCATGCATTCATTGGCGAAAATGGAGTGTTTCTTTTAGTTGGAAATTGTAACCTATAACGTTCACCATTTTAACATTTCAACACAAGTGAAATTGGAGATAATCAACAAAAACCGGCTGTTGATGGCCGGTCAGATTTAAACTGGTAAAATCCTTGATAAGCTTTTACTATCATCAGTGCACCACAAATGACCATTCACCACAGTAAAGCCCGTATTTTACTATGGTAAAATCTTGATCGAGAATGGTGTGGCCATCAGTGATGATTTTGTTTAAATTTACCTCCTTCCATATGAAAAATTATCCAATATTCACACAAAAGGGTATGAAATATCAGCAGATGCTGTACTCCTGATCATATCTGTTGAATACCTTTCCTTGACAGTCTTCAGGTTCTGGAAATATTTTATAGCCTGTAAGTATATTTTAGTGGTGAAACAATTATCAGAATGGTTGAATAAGTTTTATATAATCACAAAAATGATCTTTAGAATCTCAATACCTTCTTTTGGTCCTATAGTTATTTAATAACATGTAGGCTACACAACTTTTACATAATACAGAAACTCCTGGCACCAGTTTACAACAAAATATGGCAAAACTATTAAATATGAAGATTCCCCACTCCCAGGCCATCAAGTTAATCATTATGAAAATGACACAGTCTTAATCATCCAGAAAAACAATTTTCTCAGTTGTTTATCTATAGTGGATAAAAATATACAACTTTCTATCTTTGTATAATTACTTACCTTACAATGGTAATGAACTAGATTGAAACAGCCAGAGAAAATACAGCAAAACTTTCTTACATAAGGGTTATTAGAAGGTTTAAGCGTATCACATACATATCATACCATTATAGAATAACTGACTGTTTTTTTTATTTTGCTGTGTCTTCTCAGTTGCTAATTCGTGAGCATCTGTGCGTAATGCTTGGAATTAAATAGTCTGCAGTTTTTGTGTTATTTTACATGCATTTTCTGTGGAGTAACTACTTTCCCATGTTTTTTGCGACTCCAACATGTTCACATTTTAATATCCAGCATTGTAAATCCTTTTTAGTCTTTTAGTAATTTAGGAGTTAAAATTAGAAGCTGTCTTATACCCCATATCCATCAGGAAGAACAGGGGTTTTCAGTGGTGAAAGAAGAATCAAAATCAATTGATTACCCTACATACATACATCCTAAGACAAAATAAATGAGCAGCAGCCAGAGAGGGAGTTTGATTTGGAAAACATTGGAAGTATTTGCTGA
Organism: Deroplatys truncata; assembly: GCA_030765065.1. Taxonomy (NCBI): domain Eukaryota; kingdom Metazoa; phylum Arthropoda; class Insecta; order Mantodea; family Mantidae; genus Deroplatys; species Deroplatys truncata. The sequence continues at coordinate 122,183,655 of CM060981.1, forward strand.
CACTGCATTCACAATATACAATTTAATACTACCCTTTGTTCATTTCAAAGCCATGTGATAAGTAGGAGGATGCCTTTCAGTTTGATTGTATGCACGTGTCTTGCAGTTGGAATAGCCCGGTTCGAATCCATGGTGTATAAGTTTTTTTATTGTTGAAATTTTAATTTGTTAAATGTATGGCAATGCCGTATGTTTTCCATGCATAAGATATGTATTAATTTTAAGACTTTCATGCATAAAAACACAAACAAATGATATGTTAGCAATCATATTAACTTTTGCTATGGCTGAGACATAAAGATGAAGCTAGAATGAAATCTCTCCTTATGTTAGCGAACATTGCTGCATACTCTGTGTCTCAGGCTGCAAGAACACTTGAAGTTCCTTATTTCTATGGCTACGAGGTGGGTGGGTGGGTGGGTGCGGTTAACCAGCAAAGGGATTATTCATTGTCGACCTGGTTCGGGTCGAAAACGTTTGTCCTTCTAGAAGAAGCAGACAGCAATCCCTTCCAGCATGTGTCTACAATTAGAGGTAATACTAATTTCCCTGGATCAAACCGTACAGCCTTGCAGGGCTGTTTGCTTGATCAGCAGCTAAGAAACAGCGTCTTATAGACGTTCATAGATTAGGTTACCTCGCATTTGCACAAGAAAATGTCAGCCATAACTGGAATAGGGTTATATTCACAGATGAAGTGACATTTTCATCTACAAATGAGGGAAAGTAATTGTCTACCAACCCAGAGGAAAATGTTACGATGCAAAATACGTGGCACAAATGGATTGCCAAGGTTGCATATTTGTGTCAAGTTGGTGTTGGATGTTCTAGGTGTGTTGTGACAGCTTAGTGGTGCTATATTTAAATATAAAGACATCCTTGAAAACATTGTGTAAGGACTAAATATCCTGATGGAATGATTGAATTCCAGCAGGATAACCACCATGTCCACACATGTTTCCATGTAGGTTTCCAACTGGTTCCTGCAAAGGCAAGATATCACTGTAATTGATTGGTGTGCTTGCTCACCAGATTTGAATTCTATTGAAAATGTGTGGGCAGAGGTGAAGAAAGTTTTGGAGTTAACTGGCCTGCAAGACAAAAGAGGTTTTGTGGGATCAAATACAAGATTGGGAGAAGTATCCTCTTGTGAACATTTGACTAAGCATTTGATATCATTCATGCCCCATAGAATGAGGACAGTAATAGAAGCAGAGGGTTTACACACCCAATATTAAGTTAATTTAATTTTGTTTATCTTTTTCATTTAGCAATATAATATTTACTTATTGCATATTTAGTTTGAAAATGAAAAGGACCTTGTTTCAATTTTATGTGTGTGCATAAATGGCCTGAAATCAAATAAGCCTTAGTAATTGGAAATTACATTTAAAATGCGTAATAAACATGTTTTTCTGCAAAAAAAAAAAATATATATATGCAGAATCCGAATCTCTGTAGGCCATACCTGCTCAGCTGTTAATGCATATGCAGTAGCTGGGACTCAATACAAAAGGTGACGATAAATAAAATGAAGCTAAAGGCACGCGTCCTGTAACACTATTGTAAACTGGCCTGGAAACAATTTGGACTTTGACAGATACGCTTAGGGAGTGTGCTTGTTTTTTTTTTTTATTATTATTATTATTGGGGGGGGGGGTCCTTAGAGTGTACATACAAACAAATACCAACTATCATGTCAAAATGTTATTAAAAGAAGACATAATCACCCACTGGAACGAGAAAAGCAAAAATGGTTCTTTAACCAAGGAGTTATTCTTTTTCACTGTACAGAATAGATTAAAATGTAAATACATTGTAACCAATTTTCAGTTTACTCAGATAATGTCAGGTCATGGAAAATTTAATGTATATTTTGAAAGATTAAAGATTTATACAACAAATAAAGCATTTTGCATTTGTGCAGAGAAAAATCAAACTGTCAAACACATTCTTTTTTATTGTCCCCTTTTTGAATGGAATCGCTATTTGTTAAAAATCACACTTAATATATTGTTCCAATAATTTAAATAACTTGTTTCTCAAGAAATGCTTCTTCTTAACATTTTATAAGTTCATTGAATATGTATTTAAACATTTGTAATCATCATTGAAATTTGTATCTCTTCTAATTCCTGTTAATTTTCATTCAATTAACTTTAATGTTTGATTGTTTTTGTAAAATGCAAATATTTGATTTGAGCATTATTTATAACCCTAACATACCATACGGTACAATAGGGTTAATGTTTTTTTTTTTTGAGAATAATAAATAAATTACTAATTTTCTCTCCTCCTAATATTAGTGCAAATAAGCAACATTTCGTACCTTTTATTTTTTATATAGATTGTTCATAGCTTCAAAACTAGACTAAGGCACTAAAACAAACCTCTATGTTTGTTCTAGATGGATTGTGTTTCATTTCTTGTCTAGGAGAAACTGATTTTGTTGACACACGCACACACACACACACATTTTTTTTTTCTCTCTCTCCTCTCCCCGCTTTTATCCTGTACCCTGTATCTGACCTAAGCAATTTCATTGAAGTAGCCAACTGAATAAATTTTGTGAAACTCCTGCAAAAGTTTTCTGCTGCATATGATTCACTATGATTTTTTTTGTTTTTTTATGTTATTCAGTTGTTATATACCATGTTAAACAGATAAAGGATTGGTAAGAACAAAATACTATGCATGTGGGTATGAATTGTAAATGCAGTGTTCATCTACACACATTGACCACAATTTAAGTTATAGTAATAGTTTTCACTTGTTTCTCAATACCGTTTATTGTTCTTTCTTATCTAATATACCTTCCATCAGCAAAAGTTTAGATAGTTCATTATTACTGTTTTATGCAAATGCATGATATCTGACATAAGCATTACAATTTTGAGTTTAGAAATTAAGACAATTAAGTCTTTTTGGCAGAGCATGTGAGACAGTGAATTCTGGAAATGAAAGGAAGGGCAATTAACTTCATTCTCATGCCAACAAGCAAAAACATCAATTAGAAGCAAGTTGTTTTCTTTACAACCAGGTTTACCAAGATCCAATCATTATTACCATGTGCTTTTTCATTTAGCATAGGGCCATAATTCTATTGTAGTAATACCTCCTGGCAGCGGGTATGTTGGTGCATATGCATTTATAAACAGGGATAATTTGTGGTTAATCCTTACGAGTTCAAGCAAACCAAGTTAGGTGCATCAGTTTGCTTGTTATGCACACACCATTTAGTGGAGGTAATTTTCGCTTTTTTATCATAGAGTTTACGAATCCACGAAAACGTTTTTGGAAGAGTTATGCCAATAAGAAGATAAGATTCTTTGTCTTTTCTTATTAACTTTTTTTATCTACTGAAGTGTTTGGAATTTAATCTATATCCGAAAAGTAATGCTTTTAATGCACAAATATGAATACAAAAAGATTTTACTGCATGTAATCTCATCAGAGTATATTTTTAAGCCATTATAATATATCTGTATTAGTTCTACAATACTATAACGCTTGTGGTATTCGTATTGATTAAGGGCTTGTGCTTGTGGAAACCAAAAATTCCGTAGCAGAAATGCACTATGAATTTATACAGCTCACAGAACTTAAATCACATTTGCAAATTTAAGCTTGTAAAGGAGAACTAACACTTTTATGAGATAGGGCTCCTAAATTATATTTGTGCTTCATAAGAAGTTTGTAACAACCGAGATCAGTGGAATTTTCCCATTAAGAGTAAAGTAAGAGTATTTATTACAGGTATGTTCTTTCCTTTGGCAAGTTTTACCTAAAGTAACTTCATTTCGGAAAAGTTTGGCACTGCTTTCACCTTTTATTGCTGACAGATAAATAGGCATTCACTTTTCTTTTTAATTCTTCTCTTTTGAGAAAATACAGTGAAGTCTTTTAACATTTATATGCACAAATTGAAAGTTTAATCACTCTAGCTTCACTTTTTACACCTTAGAACTTACTGGAGCATGTTTTGGAGCTGTTGTCTCCATCAGCAGACTAAACTCTCTGCTGCGCTACTTCATGTGGCTTATAGGTGCTGTTTTCTGATTGGACGTACTGTATGATGAGATAATTTTGACATGAAACATTAAAATTTAATAAATTATATTTATTTTTATATGTGAATAAATTTTCCCAAATTGAAGTGGAACTCACTTGTAATTTTTAAAAGAACATTTTTCATCCATTTATGCATTTATCTTCACCGTTTAGTTCTTTTCTTTAGATGTATAGCTTAAAATGAGCAATTTTTTTAAAAAAATTGTAATGAAATAAGTGTATACAAGGGTGGCTCAAATATAAAGTAATTGAGCCAGTATAGTAAGCAAGCAGTTTTAAGTGGGATGGTGGAGTGGAAAGTTGAATGTCAGTGTGTTAGGGAGGGGGAACCAACTTGGTTAGCTGCTTTTGCTCTGTTCTGACGTCAGTATAGCCATGAGAGAACAAGATGTTCCTTTGTTGCGCAATGCATTATTATAAAGTTTTTAACCAATGAAGGGGTTAAACCCTTTGAGATTTTAACTCATTTGAAGGCACAGATTGGGGACACTAGCTGTCCCAGAACCGAGTGTTTACTTGGGCCAAGGAATTGTAGAAAGTGAAGGTCATGCTTGACGCTGAAGGTCAAGTCTCGTAGATGACAACATCCGTGCTGTTTAAGAGCTTATCAAAGGTGCACAGTGCTGATGTGCTGTTGAAGAAATCACATCAGAAGTCTGTATCAGCATTGGGAGTGCTCATAAACTTATCAGTGAACATCTTGCCTTAAGAAAAATTAGTGCTTGATGGGTTCCTAAGTTGTTAACTGAACAGCAAAATCAGGTTAGGTTACAAATCTGTGAGAGTCTTCTGAATCGATTCCGGCAAGAAGGAGAGGATTTTATGAGGTGCATCATCGCATGTGATGAGACATGGGTCCATCATTACTCTCTGGAAATCAAAATGGAAATTAAGGAGTGGCGAAGAAAGGATGAAGCCTGCACAGTGAAGGCCAAAACCTACCTCTCAGCCAGAAAAATTCTCGCAACGGTGTTTTTTGACTACAGAGGAATTTTACTCATAGATTGTTTTCACAATCGACATATGGTGAATGTGGCTTACTATTGCCAGTTGTTTAAGTAAGCAAAAGTTAACCGAAACAAAAGATGTTGTATGCCCATCAAGGATGTCATCCTTCTGCATGACAATGCTAAGGTTCACACTGCAAATTTAACAAAGGACACATTGAAGGATATGCATTGGGAAACCCTTGACCACCGCCCTACAGTCCAAATTTGTCCCCCATGTGTATTTTTTTGTTTTTTCCCACGAAAGAATTGCTGGGAGGGCAGTGATTTGAAAACGATGAAGATGTTGAGGAGCACGTGTGCAACTGGTTGATGACATGCCCCCTAACTTTTTTTGAACAAGGAATGTTCAAGCTTCAAAACCATTGGCGAAAGTGTGTAGGCTATGTAGAGAAAAACTGAAGGTGTATTGTGTATATGATTAATCAATAAATGTATAAACAACAATTGCCATTTGTATTTAATCATCATCCAGTGTAGGCTAGCTATTAAATATATACTTCCCTATTAAATACTTCAAAATTAATATTTAATCACTACAACTTCAGTTTTATCAAACTTTTATGGTACATGTTTCAGAGACTACCTCCATTCTCAGCCTAGACTCCCTACCACATCTACTGTAGTTTATGGTGTTTCCTGGCTGAACAAACTTTATGGTCAGATCGTTTTCAAATGGACTTCAATATTTTACAAACTACATTTATTTGCATGTATAAATACTTTTTCCCAAACTAAGAGTTCAGCTGGTTTGCAAATAGCTTTCAAAAGCTTTGGTTTTTCTTTTGGTTGATAAATTGTGGAACAAAAATGTTCTGCTAGTGCCAATTTATCAGTCTGTTTATATTCTACCTTTTTCTCATTTGGTTTTTAAACATTGGTTTATGTTCCTCATAGTCTTTCCTTTGTATATCTTTCCACAGTTACACCCAGCTTCATAAATGTCTTAGTTTTTCTAGCTGGAATTCTGTTTGTGTTGGTCCTGAGTATGTTTTTTTAAACACTGGTTGGGGCTAGGATTATATCATGTTCTTTGAATATTTTTCCAAATTTCTGAAAGGCCCAAGGATGGAAGGTGAAGTTTTTTAACCTTTTTATTTCTTTCATGCTGCTTAGTATGCCAATGTGCTTATTTCTTTATTCTTTATCATGTATACTCCTCCCCTGTTAGTGCATAGATATCCATGATTAAAACAATATTAAAAAAGGAATAATTAACAATGCAGATTACTATACGTGATTTAAATAATTTAGCGTTAAATGTATTAGTATGATAATCTCCAGCATGACCAACATGGGTTGCCAAGGTCATTAAGATATGAACTCATGAATGACAAGTACATAGTTCAAATCCCACCAGGATCATTCTTCTGATAGGTTCTTTCCTGGTTTTCCTGTCTTCATAACTGGCAAATGCCAGGGAGGTACCTTAAACTTAGGCCTGAAACGTTTCCTTTCCAAATTATCATTTCATGTACAATCAGTGTCCACTGCCTGTTGTGGTATGCAGTAAGAATGGGTGTTAAACATTAAGAAAAGAAAGAGGGATTAAACAAAGCCTCCAGTTTGCTCTGTTATTTTTGGGATGCTGTGCAAAGCTGTATCCCCAAGAAAACTATATAACTCAGCAAAATTATTACATTTATGCACATAAAACAAACTACATTGTGAAACATATCCTAACTAAAACAGCTATTTTTCTTTCTCAGTGAAGTTTGTTTTCAATACACACACACACACACACGCACGCACGCACACACAGTGATTATTTCTGTGAAAAATTTACTATCAGCATTTTCTGAAGAAAGAAAAAACAAACAAACAAAAGCTTTTACCTAACAGCTGCTGAATTACAGGCCATGGTGAAAAAGAAGTTAAAAAAAAATCTGATGTGTTACACTCACATGACTTTCTCTACTCTTGTACAAACTATTTTTACAAACGCTTATTCTCCAGCTACTTCATGTTAATCGAGATAAACATTTGCAGACTTTATCTAATTGCTAATTTTCTTGTAGATGTAAGGGGAATATATATACTTACAAGGGCAATATAGAAATACAGTAGCCTTTAAGCACATACATATCTCTTAATAGCTGGTTGCTAGGTGCAGCACTATTCCCTTTACCACAGATTAATACTCTGTGCATATCCAAGACAAAAAAATGAATAATGAATTTCCATTTTAGAAAATAAGTATTGAAACATTTAAGGGAATAACAAGCAATATCTCGAAAATGGTTCACTCAGCAACAAAAATGTATATGACATAAATTGTGTTATTTTAACGCGATCTACATCTTTTGTGTAGTAAAATTTTGTGTATCTCTTATGGTTTACCAGTTTACCAAAAGTTGTTCACAATGAAGACTACTTTTGGAGACATTCCCAGAAAATTCAAGATATGCATTTTATTTGTCATGAAAATATCTTAAATATATGATATTTTAATCAAAATCGTGAGCCATTTTTGAGAAAATTAAAATTTTCGAAAAATGTTCCATGTAAAGGGTACTCTGGGGTGGGGGGATTTTCTTGAAAACCTTCGTGTCACATCTCTGGAAGACACTGAACCTAAATACCAAGTTTGGTGTTTATCCGACTGTTCGTTTCTGAGTTATGCTGTTCACAGACAGACAGACACAAACATGGACATGTTTCCAAAAATGCTTTTTTTGGATTCAGGGGATCTCAAAACATGTATTTCCAGTGAAATCTCGGTATCGAATTTTTGGGTGGAATACAATACTTCCCCTACTTACTATACATAGTAGAGAAAGTAAAAATTATCATAAGTATATTTATTGATCACTGCAGAATAGATAAGTGCATAATAAGCTAAACGAAGAAGAAATAAAAAAGAAGCCGTAGTTGCAATGTTATAATTAAAGGGAGTACTTGTCTGAACAACATTTTAATTGCTGAAAACTTTTGGGTGAAAGTACATCAGAAATAATGAGATATGTGTCTCAGCACTCTCTACCATATTAGCTGATTTGACAGGGGGAGAAAAAGCAATGTGAGATGCAAAATAAGCACTGTATTCTACGATATATGAAATTATATTACATTAAAAGTTAGACAATACACATCTAACAATTTGCCTCAAGAAGTCAATGGAACTGAAACAAATACTGATATAGTACTAAACTGTAGATCTGCAATTATTGTAATTCCACTCCTTTTATGGGGGAAGACAAACATATATGAGCAGTGTCATCAAGCTTACCTAAATCTTCAGAGCATTATCCTACATTACCTGTAATGTAGTTGGAGCAAAACATATTTCATTAGTTAATTAAGCAGATGCTAGTTGCTTCAAAGAAATATGCATTTATTTATCACTTAAACAGTTTTATAATGGTAAGTTATATGTAGAACCCATATTTGTATGCAGCACAATTAAACAATGAAATATGCACAAACAATGTGTGCCATAATACATTTAAAAAATTAACAAAACTCATAAATCTGTTGGTGCTTGGATAATGCTGCCTTACTATTTTTATTACACACTGTTGGAAGGAGTATAGACGGTCATCCTTTAAATCAGATAAAGATTTCAAATGAGTACATTAAAAATATTATGAGCACTTTCCTTCTATCTTTCATAGATTTTTAAAAAAGTTGTTTGGAAAGAGGAGACATTTGGCAAATTTGTGCTTCACCTCTCAGATGAATAAGAATTTGCATTGGAATTGGTCACCTTTGTCTCGCAACAAAAGCTACAGTAAAATTCTGAAAGTGGCTGGACCTTTGGATCTGCATTATAGGAAGTATATTAAACTTTGATAGTGGTATCCAAGGCAGCTCTTTCATGCATTTGCAATAAATTAAAGAAAGAAAATAAGTGCTTTAACTAACTAAAACACTTACTTAAATGCAATTAAAGTACAAACAAAATAGGTACAGTACTTTTTAACTATCAGATACAAAACACACACACACACACACACATATATATATATATATATATATATATATATGCATGTTAATATGCTTTAATATACTTGTGAAACATTTAAACTTTGTAATGAAATGACAGATGATTAAAAAAATATATATGACAAACTAGATTGGTGTCATTTAGTGAATATGAAGAAGTTTTTCTTAAGCATATTAAAAATTAATATTTCATTAATTATTACATAATTGGCAGTTTATGTGTAAGGAAATGACAAATTGATATAGCCCCTCAATTAATAGGGTAATATAAAAGTAATAAATGAAAGGCATGTTTATTTAAAGCATAACTCAGGAATATCATCCAAATATTAGAATTGATCATTCAGATATTACAAGTCACTGAAGAGTATTTTATTTTAGTATATAATCCAACTAACAGTGGGGGAAATGTTCTTTGTTAGACTGTTCTAAAACATATTGTACAACAAATTTATTTTAAAAAGAAATACAATAAACTGATGCCAGAATGTGTATGTGAATGATGCCTATGCCTGAAGCATTGTTTAGTGCTTACTTTAATCTCTGGGCAGATGTGCACACCTTTCAATGAACCTAGAAGCATGGAAAAACTCTGAAGTGATATGTTTACACAACTTTCTTTACCATTGAAAAGTTCAGGTATATCTGTTATATATTACAGTATTTATAAAAATAAGTGATTCTTTTATTCATATTAATGTTATAATATTTTTTGCTTAAGAATGATTTCAAATATTTACTCAAGGTAATAAGCTCTAACGACAAAAAGAAAAGTAAACTTAAGGTGACACTTAATGTGAAATGTTTTGAAAATGCAAACACTAAAAAAATGGTGACATAAATTGTGTATTTAAATTATCTCTAAATTATTCTTGCAGCAGCTTTTGTTCATCTTCTAAGGTTTCCTTGCAATTCAAAATTATACAAAATTAAATAAAGGAGACTTTACAGGCTTTTCATGGAAAATTCAAGACATAGATTTTATTTTCATGTTAATCTATTAAACATGAGTTTTAATCAAAATCATTACAGCTGTTTTTTAAGGAAATCAAAAATAACAAAAATGTTTCTATGTAAAGAGTAGTTTTGGGTGAGGAAATTTTCTTAAAAATAATCGTGTCCCATCCCTGGAAAATGCAGAACTTAAAATACTAGGTTTGGTATTTAGCTGACTTTTCATTTTTGAGTTATCTTAAGCATCAGTCTTAACAAGTTCTCTTAAGTAAGAAGTTCAATAAAATGGCCTTGTATTCCTTTATAAACATTATCGCCCAATAATGAAATTCATTGAAGAGAAAATTCTTAAGGAAAATACCCTTATTCTCCGAGCGAATCAAACATATTCATTTGAAATGCCTGAATTGCCAGGCAGTTACACTTTCTCTCAGAAAGCTGCAATATTGCCAAAAATGATGAGAGAGTGCAGAAACGTATTAAAACAGCTTCCTCCTATTGTGGAGCCCATCTCATTGTGGGAGTAAGGGAATGAGTAGACAGATAAAGGGTAATCTGCAATGACTGAAACATTTTGTCACATGGCAAAGAACCTCACACAGCAAAAACTTACTAAAGAACATAATCACAACTTAGAAGGAGGGGAATGTGGTGGACAAAGTTCAAAGATATTGCTCATTGGCCAAGAAGGAAAGCAGCTGCAGAGCTCAGGATGGCAACAGGCCACAAGTATCCAACAAGACAGTTTCACCAAACAAGTATTTACAACAGTCCACTCTGCAGCCTCTGCAATCAGAATTAATCTTGGATCCAGAAAATCTGTAATCCTACATTCTTCTCACAAGGACAACACAGTGGGAGGCTGTCTTCAATCCAACCATTACTGTGATTAACTTCTTTTTTTAGTCAGTTTACCTAGTTGATCAATATGTTACATTGCTTTCTTAGGTCAGAGATGCAAATCAAAGTGCCTGCTGGATTAAATAAGTGAAAATAGCTAAAATATGGAATAAATATTTGGCATAATACTGGTTCCAAAATCATAGCTGAGTCTTACAGTATATCACACATCCTTTTTAGAACTGTATAAAATAACAGGTGGAAAAGTTTTGGTGAATCAGGTATAATATCCATACAAATGATTCATCTTCTTCCAGTTATAACTACAATTGCAGCAAAATTTTTTGTTAACTGCAGATGTTCTGCTTCATCCACATAAATTGTCATTCGCATACATCAGTTCATCTTCTAAAATAATACCACTTTCTCACCTGATCTCCCCCCCCCCCATTCATTTCTGAGTGAGAGTTTGTTTTCTAACTTCATCTAGTTGACATACTCAATGGTAAGCACACAGCTCCATATCCTTCATTTTTATCAAGAATAGATCCTATAGCTCATGTTTTTTCAGAATTCTTTCTATATGGATCAGGTATATATGGAAACATTGTTTCCATATATTAATCATTCATAAAAATTCTTTTTATTAGCTTGTACACACACTGAGGGATTATGTAAACTGTAGCTAATCACACAAATTCTTTATATGTGCAACTGCAGTCAGAGTGAAGTAATGTAAAGGTTGCACCTTATGTGCAAACCTTGAAGTGCATGAACAGATGTAACTAGCTGACACACCAGTACTGTGAAATAGGTGACAAAACCAAGAATAATCCAAGATGTAGAGAACTGTTAATAAAAGAAAATAAACCAAAATGCAAGACATATACTTGCTAAATAGCAAATCTGTCCTAGAATATTGATGCTTTTTAATTCAAGTTTTACACTGGAAGTGTGTGTGTGTTCCTTTCAAAACACTTATAAAAAAACAAAATAAATGTAGATTAAAAAGGACTACAAGCTGAAGAGTGTTAAGTGAGAATTATAATGGATGCTTTTCATTTTCTGTTACAGGAAACAAAATAATGAAACCAATAATTTACTGGACTTCTCGGAGTTCAGTTCTAATAACGTAATGTTGAATGCTTCCCAGCAACCCACATCAACTACTTCAGAGTTTGAGCAAATTCTTGATTTGAACACTGTTCCCACCACTGGGAAACTGGCTAACGAAGACAATGTGAATTCAAATATAATGAATAATAGGCCTGCAGCTCCCTTCATTGCATTTCAGGATAATCTGGCCAAGAAACCAGATGCTAATTCTGTTGCTGGTGAGTATAAGATCTTTGAACCTACATTTTATTTAAAGCTCATAAGTAGAAGTGGAATTTGCTCTTTCAGCTTATGTAAGTATTGCTTTATATTCTTTAAGCAATGAGGTTCACTATAACTAAAATTAAATGTGAGCTTCTCTTAGTTTAATTATTATTCTTCATCAGAAAGAAATTAAAAACAAGCTTTTATTACACACCAGAAATAACTCACCATAGAGCTAACAGGTTCAGGCCTTGAACCCCCTCCCCCCCAAAAAAACCCTGCTTTTACAGAAGCCATTCTAGTTACAGACTGGACACATCACTGAGTTTGAACATAATGCCCCAAAAACAGAAAGTATGAAATATTGCTTATAATAATATAATTTGAATGTTTCTTTAAAACATTAATGTCTCCCTATTTGTATATTCATTAGTTAATATTTTGTTGTAGCTTAGAGAATTCGCATGCTTGAAAATGCAAGCACATGTACTATGGTCTTAATTTTGTATAAGGCTAATTTATTATTCAGTGGCACAGCCAGGTTTAGTTCTGGAAAGGGTTTGAAGATTTCAGGAGGATTTGCTGCTCAGAATGCCTATCAGCATTATTTGGCTGTCTGTCCATAAGCATGAAACAATTCATAAACTGCTGTATATACAAAGTCAACATTTTACATATACATTCATTATAAATTAGTTTTACAAAAAGGAACTTAGCTTTTGAAGAAAGCATAAACCAGATTTAATTGAATAATGAAGCAAACATATTTGGTACAACCTCAAGTTTTATGTACAAGTATTACAAATGTTCAGTAGGGTTTGTCCCAAATTCTATGGATCATATCATGGTCAATGGTGTTACTGCTTCTCCTATCCAAACTCACAATTCAATTTGGTTCTCAATTTCCTTTGATCACGATTCATCAACAACGAAAACAAAGAGCATACTCCACACCTGTATACATCTACATGCTGACTGATGGTGACAAGATTACTGCACTACACTCTAGTAGGTGTATTGTAAAACTTGCCATGACCCTCAGTTCAAGAGCAGTGGCAATATAGTTTTGTATAGCTAATTTATAATGAACCTGTACACAAATTGGAATAAAATGTATCAATACATTCCAAATTTGATTAAAATCAGTACAAAATTAAGGATAGTTCTTATGATGAGCCTTTAAGATTCTTAGTTTTGTATCGCAGAGTTTAAAAAACTTTCTTGGAATATTTAACATTTTTTTGAAGACGTTACAAAAATAAATTAAAATTAATTTAAGTGAAGAGTCTCCAAATTTATGGTTTCTGGATGCACTGTTGTACCTTGGATTTTGAAATCTTTTATATACAAATTGGAGAAGCATTTGTCAATATAATTCGAATTTGGTTGGAGCGTAATTTATTGGTAGACCCATAAAAAAATGCAATCATTTGGAATTGGAATTTTATATGCAAGGGTTTATGATTTGTCCTCAGGTTTAAAATAAAGGTAGTTTATATGGAGAGCCATCTAAAAATGATTTTAGGGTTTCCTGTAATATTTACAATAATAAATATTGCATGGCTGTCACATTTTTCCTTCACAAAATTAGCCTGAAATTTAACTCTGTGCATACATTTACATCTTGTTTAAAACTTATAACTTATTTATGCATAAACACACTTATTTGTATTAATGAGACCATCTTTTGCACTCTTATCAGCAACATGAAAAGTACATTATTACCACAATTGTGGATGCCTCTGAAGTTGGCAGCCCTAGCATGTCAGTTGAAAGTTTAAATACTCAGGAGCTGTGTTACACAACTTATTTGCTGTGAACTTCAGAATATGTATACTTAAACACTTTCAGTCATTAGGTACATCTTAGCATGTGTTTAAATGGTGATTTGCATTGCAGTAGGTAGGCTAGATGTTGAGCTAATGTTTTGTGGAATGGTATTGCAGTTCAAGGCATTGTTCTAGTCAGAAAAAAGAATGGCTAAACCATTGCTAATTTTTCATCTACATGAACAGTTTTGCAAACAAAACAATGATTTGTATTTCTTTTTCTTTTTTCCAGATCTGCTATCGTAACAAGCTGGTAAATAGCAGAGGAAGAAAGTGGAATTAATGAAATATATTATTGATAGAAAAAAAAGAATGGTTAGAAATGCACATATGCTGTACATAATTTACAACACTTTAGTGAATGGTAAAAGACTGACATTGGGAAAATGAAATAAGGTTGTCAAGTACATAATGAAACAGTTGTTCATAATGATTTAATTTAGGTATCACTATAATAAAATAATAATGCAATTCCTGTATCAAGTTACAGTACTAAATTCCATTGCTTAACATATATTTTTATCTCCTGTCACTTCAGATAACACACATAAATCTGCATCCATAGGTTCCTCCTAAATGCATTTGTGATGATAGGTGTGCACAAAACCAAAATCTCCTAGTTAGTCAAATTGGCTATGGTGGTAATAAAATGTAACTAGATTTGAAAGAACATTCCTTTTGATAGCTTCCAATCAGGTCTGATGCTGAATATATATTTAAACCGGATGTACTAGTTAGCCTTGTCACCGTGAAAGTTGACAAGGTTTTAACTCCTAAATAAAGTTATAGCAAGAAACTCAAGTTAAAACTTTGTGCTTTTATGGCGGTTGTTTATGTAACTGTAAATTTGTGTCTCTTTTATTTTATTTTTTGTTTGTTTTAATACTGTTATTTAAATTTATTTTATATATGATAGCTGTATAAAACAGTGCACTTTCCAAACTAGCTCAACGTCTCTCAAAATATTAACTTATTTCCTAGTCAGTTGATATAACGCATTATACTTATAAAGGTTTGTGACCACAGTGACTTGTACAAGTAAATAATATGCACTATGTTAAATATCAGTTTTCAACATGGATAAACATAATGTACAGTTATTACCAGCAATTATGGAATTGCATATAATTAGGAATATAATTTATTGTAACAGCTTTATTGAGTGAGTGGAATCATTACACAAAGTGCTCAAAATGTACTCACTGTAGAGTCCCATCTATGCATAAAAAGATTAAGTCATCATATGAGGAAACATTTATCCTATAACATTAACGTTACTGCTGTATTATTATAATTATATTTCTTTGTACTGTATTATAATGTTAATATATTCACATCAAATATATACATTTAATTTTGATTGTATGATCACGATTCATAAAATATTTCAATAATATTAAATATTTGTCAACATTACATGTAACAAAGAGGATAAAAAATGGTTTCATATTTTAGATCATATTCATATCATAGCTAAAAGTGTGCTGTTTTAATAATTGTTTGTTCATCAATAGGAATGAATCAGTTTTCTACTCTAAACAAACTATGCAGCATCTCTTTCTACCTGATAAAGAAGATATGAATCACATTCACAACAGATGATGAAGAAAGAATCTCATCAGAATCACATACAGCTAAAAGAAAATTTTAAAAACTGTGGAAATATTTCTTCAGCTGGTACGTTTGTAATAGCAGGAAGTATGCAACAGCAATTCTTTAAAGGTGAATCTTGTATAAAATCTGGAGTTACTAAAGAAATAAATATCTGAATTAAGTCTTTAACTCTACCAAGGATATGAAGTGACACTTAAAAAATTTGTAAACACTTTTTTTCTTCCCACAACAATCCCTCCTGTAAATCAAAACTTCAAGAACTAGTATGTCTTTCATAGCAAACATAACTGAAAAGCAACATCCTGACAACTCTTTCTAGCTATCCTTGAGATAAGCAACTCTTCAGATGCAATCACAGTGGAACCATGGACTGGGATAAGCTGCTGTAGCCTTAGGTAGGGCTTAACATTTTCTCTGGAAAAGTGAGGTAATAAGATAATAAGATTCTTGGGTTAGTCAGGCCAGACCAGGCTCTTTTGATTTTATCAGACCATTTGTTTCATAAGGAGCATATAGCATATTTTACATTGACCAATAACATCAGCTTGTTACTGAATCATAATACTGGGTGATCAGCATAGAGCAGGACAGGTTTTGCTGCTTTTAACCAAATAGCGGTACTGCATTCTATGTATCCTGAGCGGGTGACAGCACGTCCGCAGTAAATATAAACTTTCTAGCATAAGTTATTTCTAATAAAGAACAAAAAGTAAACATTAAAAAATAAATAAAAATAAAAGTACTCACCAACAGAGCTGGAAGTGTATCCCTTTGTTATTCGAGCATTTAAGTTCCTCTAAAGTATGTAGATTTGTTTTGTAAACTTTCTCTTTTAATCCACCACCCCCCCCCCCCGAAATAAAAGCCACAGGGGATTAAATCTGGGGAATGTAGGTACCATATGTTGTTAGGGATAAACCATCTTCAAACACTTCGTGGATTTCAGTAATGAGAAGTTGGCTGTATGTGCCATCGCAGTCTCCTACTAGAAAGTTGCGTAACTTCTTCCCCTCTCAATTTGCCAACATATGGCAGCAAAATGTTTTGCACATACCCTGCACTATTGTTTCAAAAAAAAAAAAAAAAAATCAGCCTATTATTCTCTTGTTGCTAATAGCACCCTACACTATATTTTTTTACTCATACAGGGGTTCCTGGTAAAGGTGGTTAGGCTTTTCAGCACTCCAACGATTGTTTTGTGTATTAATGTACCCACTTGGGTAGAACCACGATTCACCCAAAAAGAAAACTAGATTAGGGTCCATTTGACCGTCATGTATCCAATTCAAAACCCATTCACAAAATTGCATCTTTAATACAGGATCATCCAGTTTAAGCTCTTGCACTACACTAACTTTATAGGGCTTTAACTTGAGTAAATTTGTAGCTGTTTGAACAGAGCCATAGGAAATTTCCATTTGCTGGGAAAAACATCAAAGTGATTTTCTAGGAGACCTTTCCAGAACATGTCCAATGTTATCTAGAGTTTCCTCTGTTTCGTATCAAGAAGACTTCACGTTTCACGTAATTTATTTATTAATCTGTGAAACCTAATTCAACCTGAAACTTGAACATCAGGAAATCTCTTTAGAAATAATCTCTTGCAGCACTCACAGTTTTGTATGGATATAATACTTTTGGGGAACAGAATACCTGTACCCAAACAGAGCCATTTCACTTAATATGCACTTTTTTTAAATTTAATAGGAACTTTGCTGTATAAAGATACATTATAGTTTTGCTAACAGAGTACATAGTGGTTAGTTCACATGAGGTGTATTTGGATTATCTATTGATAAGCCCGAAGGTGCAGTAGTCAAATGCCTAGGTGTCTATGCATAGGTCTATGTGCCTTTTTCTATTCAATCTTCTTAAGATGCCGGCCAGGTGGCTTGATCAGTATTTTCTGCAGTAGAGGATTCATATGTTGGAGTAATTTGTGGGTAGAGCCACGGTGGTGACTGATGCAAAGGACAGAAGTCACTTCAGAAATGTCTAACTCACTATACAGAGAGGTGATTCGCATGTGCCATGGAGCATCAGTTACGAGTCTAAGAATTCTGTTTTGTTAAACCTGGATTCTTTTCACTTGTGAGGATAAAGCTGCGCCCCATATAGCACAACCATATTGTCAGATTGGTTTTATTAGCGAAAGATAAAGTAGACGTTTATTATGAAGAGAGAGTGGTGATGATCCTGATATTAGATGCTCAGCTGATGAATGCAGTTGCAGATTTTACTAATTGTTGATGTAATGTGTTTTGAGCATGTGAGTTTGCTGTTCAGAGTGAGACCAAGATAATTCGGTGACTCAGATGTAGAAATTGGGACATTATGTAGCCATAATGGATGATGTGTAATTTTCTTCTTATAGGTGAATTTAACCACTTGTTATTTTTGTGGAGGGCGGCGCCGTGGCCGAGTGGTTAGACCACTTGCCTCCCACCGAGGCGGCCCGGGTTCAATCCCAGGGACCTGCATGTGGGATTTGTGGTGGACGAAGCGGCATCTGGGCAGGTTTTCTCCGGGTTCTCCGGTTTCCCCCGCCATTCATTCCACCAACTGCTCCATCATCACCTTTCCTTTCATCCATTTCACCAACATTTCGTTTCATCTACTTCCTTCATCCCATACCAGGCATCGGGCTGATCACCCATCCTGGATGCTCTGTCTGATCCATGAGTGTCTGCTCCTCGACGGGCCTCTGATCCCAGGCACCCGCTTGTAAGTCCTGGGGGGTGTAAGTCCTACATAAGAGGAGGGTAAACAGATAATGAATGAATGATTTTTGTGGGTTCATTTGAACCCTCCAGTGCATACACCAAGTATGAATTTCATTATAGAATTCCTGAAGTTGTCTAGCAGTGTAGTCACAGGTGCCTTTGCTCAGAACAGTTATGCCATTAGAACTATTCTGTATAGAGAATCTGAGAGATGAGGTTTGAGCTTGTAAAGTAGACCATGCCAAGCCTTGCCGAAAGCTTTTCCAGTATCAAGGACCAGGGCAAGACATACGATTGTTCTTTGTAAGCATCCAATATTGTATGAGTGGTATGATTCTTGAAGATGAGTAAGGAGGAAGGGTAGAAGTAATCTTTCAAATAACTTGGAGAACAATGTATCAGACTTATGGGGTGATAATTTTGTGGGTCGTTTTGTGCTTTTTTAGGCTTAGGGATGGGACAGTTATTGCATGTTTCCACTATTTGGGAACATGTGTTGTCCTAAGAATAGCATTGTAAATTTGTGTTAAGGAAACTAACGTTTTCTTAGAAAAGGCTTTTAATTGAAGCTGTATGATTAGATCATCTTCTGGGGATTCTTTGTATTACATTCTTCACCTTAGCGGGAGAGAAGAATCTGTTGAAAGGGGAAATTTGCAAAGATTGTGAAATTGAGTTCATTACTTCGTTAAAGAAATCAAAGTCAGTGGCTATGTTAGGCTGAAATTGATCGCTAGATATTTCAGAAAAGTACTGTTTTTTTTCCTTCTGGAATTGTAAGCCATTCATTGTTGATTCTTAAAGGGGCATTCGGTTGATGTTTCTCTCTTCCACAGCGAACCATCATGTGCATTAAGGGATGTTATCTGACTATTGATAGCAGCAGAGTGCTCAGATTTTAATGCTGCCTTTGGTTCTCTAGCGGCTCAGTTGGTTTTATGCGGTGGATACCTCGTACTTTGCCAGGGTTTCCTACATTCCTTTTTGATGCGATGTAGCTGAGCAATATATGAAGAAAAGGTAAACATTTGTCATGTGTTGCAAGAGACAGGAATTTGGGAGCACATTGTGCTCATGGTGTACTTTCGGGTTAAGTCACTTACAGTCTTATCAATAACTTGTGATGATTTAAGAGGTATCTGTATAAAGTTGCCAGTTGAAAGGATGTTTAATGAGAGTTGGTGTAGATGCCCAATTGAAGCTATTTTCACTGAGGTTAAGCAAAACAGGGTAATGGTCAGAGTTTAGTTCATGCAAAACTGTTGGATTAGTGCATATGTTCACTGCATTTTTCCCTATAAAGAAGTCCATCATCTGGGTAGTGTGTTGGTTCTACTGGGTTGGAAAATAATATCATGTAGTATTCTTCCTCTCGGGTTGGTGTTATTTGAGCCCCAAAGGGGATGTTTACTGTTGAAGTACCCTCCAACTAAAATTATGATCTCATATGTACTATATTCCAGAAATGTGCTGCTTTCAATTTATTTGTTGGCGCTGAATAAAACGAGCCTATTTGAAAATAAACATTGTATTTCATTTGTATGCGACACACTTGAAGTCCAGGTTCCCTAATGGGTGACAATTTGTCATGTAACAGGTATTTTACAAAGATTGCAGAACCTCCTTTTCATTCATTACTAGGGTGGTCAGCCCTGTATGTACTGTAGCCAGACAGGAAGAAATGTAACTGCGGCACTAATTTTATTTCTGTAGCTAATAAAATGTCAAAACTCAACTTGTTTACTGTGTAATACAGGCTGTTTAATTCAGAGATGTTTTCATTGTTGGGGTTCGGTTTGAGGTCCACGAAGAATAAAGGTAAGGGTATTTTACTTACAGGTACACAAGAAGCATTTGTGTAGGGTCATAACCAAGCGTGCAAACTTCCTCCATGACGGCAGAGGTATCGCATGAAGGATGTAAGCCTCTGATAATAACTAAAGTTGCACTCATTTTTGGGTTGGAAAGTACTTGTGCTTGTTCTCATAAATAAGCCATGGCTTTGCAATAACCATCAGTAGTTCAAATAGAAATTTAACTTTTTGGTTGTCAATGGTGGTATGCCTAAAGGGGCCAGTAATTAGTGCTGTGAGGTTACGTAACATTGCATTTACATTCTTATGTTACATAAAACGAAGGTGGTTTGGGCATTTCCCGATATGTGCTGGTAGTTACATTGTCCTCGTAATCAGTAGATAGGCTTGCCAGAGGAGTAAATGGATTTACAGATGCAAACGCAGAGAATTTTCATCAGCAGTACCAGCAAGCTTCAACCTCCATGATGGCTGGTGCAATATTCTAAATGTAATTGGAGAAGCAGTTCACACCTACATCCACACACAATAGACTCTCAAGCACTGTATTATGTTAACTAAAAAAAAAAAACATGCCACGTTTGCAAGAGTTCAGCTTACACTGAAGCCTCGCGCTTCACCGCTGGCCAGTTAAGAGCCTTGAAACCTGTTCTGTTCTATGCTGATCCCCAATAATATCAGTATGCTTTTCAGTCTAGTTTCCTTCAACTTTGTAAAGTGTCTTTTTAATCAATGTACATTCAAATGGTGTCAATTTTCAAATAAACGATGCTCTTGAAAAAAAAAAATGCCTTTAACGTGTAGTAAATTTTAGCTTATCTTAATTTTGAGATTAACTATTTTCTCATTCCCACTGTTGGTAGCAACTGTAACAGATTCAAATGTTCATTTAGTATGCCATGATCCGACTGCTAACATATTATTGATTTGATTTTAAACACTCAGGAAAGAAATTAACTATTTATATAATCTATTACATTTCATTCATGGAATAGTGTTAATAAATCCCACTCAAAATATTAACTGCAACAGATAGATTTGTAACCTATTAAAGGATTATCTATTCAAATTTGAGTTATGGGCTAGGATCAGCTGATATAGGATAAGTCTGTAAGCATCTTTCTCTGGAGAGAAAACAGGGAGTAGGTTAAGGTAGACTGGTTTGCAGTGTTGCCAGAAGGATAGAACTTTTAACGGAATCAATTACACTTACACTAAGCACTTTTGTTAAACAATATTTTATTGCAACATTCAGAACTGGTAAAAATTTGCAGAGATGCAATAATAGCATATTAAACATTCACTGCCAATACATTCAGCACTATTGCTTCTGCTTCTCTTTCAACTATAACCACCACCTTGCATTTTTCTTCACATCCATGTTCCAAATTAACTTTCTTGGTAGAAATGCTGCAAGGAGTTGCACAATGACCAACAAACCTGATCCTAGTTTTCTGTAAAATAATCATGTTTTTTTAACAATTAGTTTAGTTTTCCATGAATGAAAATAGTAATTAAAGCAACTATACTTAAATAGTTGGTAAATGTCTTATTTTAGCATTATTAACACATTCACCCTCAGTCGTTTACTACAACAGTAGGACTTAAATCTGTATTAAAAGATTTTACAGATACAGTTATCTGCGCACTAATTCTAAGTTTTCAAAGCAAGAAAAACCATCTTCAGGAATGTAGCAGAGGAATACACAGCTGACTTTAGGTTGTGTTTTTTGGTGATTTAAGGATTGAACGGCTACAGATTTGTTGATAACAGTGATGGTCAGCCAAATAATACTAAATTAAATAACTGTTTTAAATTATACATAAATACTACACATACAGGAGAATTATATTCTCAGTTTAAAGCCAATATAACAAACTGGGCCATAAATTTAAATAAAAACTATAGCATAAAAAGAAGGGGAGCAAATATAGTATGTCATAGGTTTCCCAAGAATCCTGAACTTACGAGCAAGCACATTTCTGTATGCAAATTAATTGTTTTGAGATGCATGTGAGTGAGCGATAAACATGAATAGTTATAATTCTAGTTAGACTTTTTTGGTTAGTTTTTTTAAAATAAATTATGCAGTTTAATAAAATGTGCAATATTTGCAAACTGACATCAGGTTTTATAATCTTGCCAGTTCCTTTTCTTCTAATTATTGATATAAATCATTTATCATTATGTAAAACAGAAAATTATATCATATGAAGGTTTTGCTTAAATTGATTTGTTTTTACAAGTAGGTGTAGTGGTTGCTAATTTGGGTGATAAATTTCAAATTTTATGCCAGCTTATTGCATTACAGTATGTATGTTTCCTTTATATTTTTTGTTGGACAGTTTTTAAAATTAAAGTGAATTATTTAAAGTGAAAAAAAATTATGAAAATGAGTTTCTCTTTCTTATATTGCTCTTGAAGAACCACTAAGCTATAAAATAGTTTAAACGTACATTGGGATATGTAAGAGTATGCAATTAACACAAAAAGGACACTAATTGTTTGAATCTCAAGAAATAATAAAGATTACAATGTTACTGAGGAAGTTAAATTAATCCAGTGGCATGTCCACAAGAAAAGATTACTTTTTTGATAATATCAGGTGCCAATTTCTCTATAAATGCAGATGGCCTTGTCTAATTATTGCACCTATACAACATACATGAAGTAAGTGGTTATTTGTTACTCTGCTGTTGTACCACAATATACTTGACCTTGCAGAAACCTACATTTGAATACTCACACAAACCAGTCCAGCTAAGTGCAACACTATTGTGGTCAAGTTATAAAATCACTAAAAGAAAACCAAAATCTTGACGAAGCACTTTGCGGCAAGGGTAATTAAATCATGTCAAATTGGAGAACTTAGCTCCAAAAATATTTTCAACCTGTATTTTGTATAGGCAATAGTACATTAGCTGGCTTATGAAACCGATACAATGTAAATGAATTCCCATGTGGGTGAAGAGGGTATTTAGATAGTTCTGTCTCTAGTTGAGGTCGTGGGTTCAAACCTGGCGGAGGGCAATGGATCTTTTCGGGCGTAGAAATCGTTAACATGGCTTCGTTCAGAAGGGAAGTAAAGCTGGTGGTCCCGTGTCGTAGATTTACGGCATGTAAAAGAACTTCAAGACTGATAAAGAGGCCTCTGAGCAAAATTACCCGTCTTTCACACGCAATATAGAATGGGATGCTAAGGACTGCAGCAGTTAAAGAGCGTCTATAAATAAAACTCAATTTAATTTAGATAGTTCTGAATACAAACAATTGACAAGGATATCACAATACAGCAGATATATATAGTATCTAAAACTTCCTGTTTAAGCAGAGTTATTTATTAGTTGTTCTGTGTACAAGGACAGTTCAGAAAATAAATTCCATTAATTTTTTTAGAGCAAAATTTTTAAAGAATATATCTTTATTTTTTGAAATTTTATTACACACAAGTGAAAAGTAGAACATTAAATTATTTTTCAACATAATTTCCATTTACATTCGAGCGTCTGTCTTACTGCTTCACTGATAAAGATGCTTCTGAGCAAAATTTATGGTCTTTCACACCCAGTGTACAATGGGATGCCAAGGACCACAGCAGTTAAAGAGCATCCATAAATAAAACTAAATTTATTTACTGTTTCACAATCTTTGAAATTCCCTCTGTGTAGAACTTTGTTGCCTGTGATTGTAGCCACTGTGGCATTCTCCCCAAGTTCCTCATCCATTTCAAACCGACATAACCCAAGCTAGTTCTTCATGTTTGAGAACACATTCAGAGCCAAGTGAGGGCTATATGCTGGATGATCAAAAACCCCCTACTTGAATTGTTCCAGAAGATTTTGAGTGTGAAAAAGCAATATGTGCCCAAGCATTGCTTGGAAGAAACAACCCCAGAACTCAACATGCCACTCGTTTGTTGTGAATTGCTCTAGTAAGTTAGATTAGTGTCTGACAGCAGACATCAAAAGTTTATTGTTGTGCTTCATTCCATGAAATCCACTAATAATACACCTTGCTTGTCCCAAATACCAGTTGCCATAGCTTCTTTTGTTGAAAATGTTTAAAGGTATTTATGAGGTGTGACCCTATTCCACTGTCATTTTGTTTTGACATACATGTACCTAACCCATTGCCTCATAATCCTGTGACAATTTGGTCAAGACCTTTCACTCTCACAGTGTTAAAGGAATATCAAGGCTGCTCCCATCTTCATGGGCATCAAACAGAATTTTCAGCACTCACCAAGCATAAAACTTGTGATACCCTAACCTTTGTGTCACCACTTCATACAGAACAGTCATACTGACTTACAGAAAATGCTCACAGAGTTCTGGGATTGTGAAACAGTGATTTTGTGGGTCCACATCATCTGCATTTGCATCAAGTTGCCAATTTCGTTCATCATGAATGTTAGCACATCCATCTTGGAATTGATGACACCAATGTCAAACAATACTCTCACTCACAATGTTCATAATGCAGTATTCTCATGATGAACTGAAGCTGCCAATCCCCCTCCTCCCATAGAAATCTTATCACTGCATGTACTTCACCAAGGCTTTTATTGCTGCACACATTTTACAAGCCTGTCTTGGTGGAAGAAGCAGTTGAATGCAATCTGACACTGCCAGGAGCACACTGAATCAAGCTACACAGTAAATCCAGAACACCGCTGCTACCCATTCTCCTGCTCGTGAATGATAAGATCAGAACTTACTTTCTGAATTTCCCACATATAAACTTTAAATTACTTACGATAATGAATTTGCTTTAGCAAAACCTATTATTTGACCTTTTTCATGGAGTCAAACACCACCATCTTGTTCTCATCTTGGACCCTTCTCTCTTTTAAGCAAACAAATTCAAAACAAGAAACTCAGCAGATTTAATGTACTCTTATTAGAGTTTCATTGCTCAGTAAATGTCTGTATGGATCACAGTATTACATTTTTGTGTAAAATTACATTTCCTTTGTTAGGGAATCTTTTCATCCCACCCACTCTAAGTTTAAAATCATGTGAAGCTCTTGCAGTATACTGGACTACACCAAGAGTCTCAACAATCTGTGATTCAGCTACAGAGGCCCATAATGCAAATATCCAAACACGCAATATTTGTGGTTAATACTCTGCAAACCTCTTTATAGTTTTATATATTCCAAAATGTCAATCCGATAACTATTCTCTACAGGGGATGTGCTCACTGTTTTGAAAGTTAATTAACTTTCATATCAATGCTTAAGTTTGTCGCTAATCTTTATGTCTTATATTCATGATTTAACATTTGTACGTAATTTACATAATATATTTTGCTATCATTTGGCAGCCAAAAGCATGAATTCACCAGCAGTGGCAACAATCACACAATTATTATCAGTATTCTGTTTTCATAATGCAAGCCCTGCCTTATCAGGCAAACGCATACAATTTATTAACTAAATGTAGCATATTGTGGCTTTTGTTCATTTCCTCACTATACTTTTATAAAGACTTGCAAAACCACCACTTCCACCTTTGAAAAGCTCTGCATACAGTGCAGCAGCATTATTATAAACAACTGTGCACTTTAATTTTAAATATTATTAAAGAGACGAGTACACTTATCAAAATTGAAATAAAACACAATTTTGTATTGGTTTTTAATGCAAAATATCAATGAATGCCTTAATTAGCATATGCTGTCATATGGAGCCCTGTTGGGTAGCAATTGGCATTGGATATGATGGTTGTTAGGAAGCAGAGGAGAATTTCAGCACTTAGGTGCAAAGTCATCAATTGCAGTTCTGAAAACCTCCAGGAGGAAGTGGTGAAGTGAGCGACATGGAGAAGGATGACCAGATCCAGGGCAGCAGGCTTGAACACAGGCGGGGTCCCTAACATCTACAAATGTTACATCCTCATATGGGCGACACCCTCCCACAGGCCCACCTCTCCTCATGGAGAAGTCTCTTTGAGGTTCCCCCACACACAAATGCCTGGGCAGACATCTCACCCATCGTCCACTTATCTGATCCTTTGATCCTGAAGCATGATAAGGAAAGGAAATGCAGCATTATATAATCCACTCCAACATTCACCAACCATTTAGGGAAAACTGGGCATGGATATGTGCTATCCTCTTACCCCTAGACATCAACACAATTTCAGAAGTGGAAGCATTGGATTCTTCTGTATATACCTGGGACATGCTACTACTACCCAAGTATGAATCCATAGGATAGTAATCTTGCATTGCAACTTCTTTGCCAGCTTGTCTCAGGAGCTACTATCATTCACGTTGTTGCATTCCTTATTGGAAAATATCGTATTCTTGTTGTACATGACATAATATGTAAATGAAAAATATTTATTTTAAAACATGCATTTGCATCTTGTTTTGTTTAACTAGAGCTTTGCATGAGGGCACTTACTCTTACAGCCATCCCTGTTTATAACTCTTTTCAGGGGAAAATTCAAATGATAAAATTAACTTATCTCAAATTTTCCTTCTTCAGCTGAGGAAATGCATAGAAAGGACCACATCATTGTCCTCCTTAATTCTTGCTTGTGTAACCATTGTAAAAGAAGAGAATTTCTTACCTTTTAAGACAGTAAATGAAATTGTTCTACTTCTGGAATGGATAATAGTTTAAACCAGAATTGTACTTGAACTCCTTCTTAAATTTGTTCTTTTTAGGACCTCGTGCAAGCAGATCCTGAACATCTTTCCTGTAAAATAATAATATGTTGAAATCATTGATATAATAAAGGCTACCTATAGCAATTTTTTTAAATTGCTTTTAAGATTGCCTGAAGCTGCTCTCTGGGAATGAAGAGAAAGTGATGGAAAGAGGATTAAATTCATATTTTTACAGAATTATAATACTAGATTATGGAAACATTGTAAATGAATACCTCAATTATTTGGCTTGCTCAAACCAACTATTTTGTAGGAGAGTGGATAGAGAGTCAATTGAATGCAACATGTCAGATTTTTAGGAAAGGGATGGACAGACTGACACAGATGAAAACAAAATAAAAGAAAAAAGATATATTTTTAGAAAAAGGTCTGTATGTTTTGAATAACTAAAACAAAATGTCAGATAAATATCAAACTTGGTATTTAAGTTCAATACCTTCCACAAATGCAACACAAAGGTTTTCAATAAAATTGCTGCACCAACTACCCTTCATAAGGAAGTGTTTTTGAAATTTTTTATTTTTTCAAAAATGGCTAACAATTTTTATTAAAACACTACATCTTTATAAAATATTTACACAGCACATCAAATGCATGTCTTGAATTCTCTACAAGTAGCTTGTGAAGTCCTCTTTATTCAGAAGGAATTTTATGTAACTGGTAAACCTTAAGAGAGAGAAAGAAACTACACAAAAATGGTAGATTTCTTTCAAATAATCTTTTTTAAGGCATCAGACATTTCTGAGATATCTGTAATTATGGATTTGAATTTTTCAATAGTTCATCATTTTTAAAAGTGCTGCCACCATCAGTTGTTTCTTGCAATGTCATGGAAAGAGTATGGAATTTTAAGGCCAGCTTATAAGGACTTACTTTTAAACATCTTGACTATTAATTCAATTTCTGTATCCGTCTTGTGTCTACAATGAAATATGTAATAAAACTATTTCTGAAAAGGTGGTTTATCTTGATTAACTTGAAATAGATAGAAAAATCTTTTGTAAGAATAGTATGTTAAAGCTATATAAAAATAAATGACAGTGAATAAAGAAAGTCATGCAACTATTTTCAATTAAAATATCACAGGTTTGAGATATTGGCATGGAAAATAAAATGCATATCCAATTTTCTCTAAATAGCCAATGAATGAATTATATAAAGGTAAACTATATGAGACGAACGTTTGTGATGGGACAAATGTGAAACTCATTAAAATATGCAGTTTGTAACAAACAACCTCATTTAGTCACAGTATTTAGTCATTTCTGAAATATTCAATTCTGAATGTTTATATCTTACCAGATTACTACTATTCGAAAATGTAGGATTCTTCTTGTTCCACATGAACAGATTACTTATGAAATTGACATATAATGATATAAAAACTAAGGTTTGTTTTCACATTTTGCTGTAACTAGTTCCATATGAGGAGTGTCCATATTAAAACAGTTTTCAGGAAATAGGAAAAACCAATATCCCCTAAACTTACGGATGCTTTTTAAAATTCTTCACACCTAACCGCAGTGTAAATCCCACTTTTCTAAATACTATTATCCTGCGGGGTAAATAAAAACACTAAATATACAATATCTGACTAAAGGAACAGAAATATGCAGTGAGTTCATTAATTAGAAATGGTCAAATATAGCTTTAAAAAATCTGATGTGTTACACTCACATGACTTTCTCTACTCTTGTACAAACTATTTTTACAAACGCTTATTCTCCATATGCTTCATGTTAATCAAGATGTTAATCTTATTGCTAATTTTCTTGTAGGTGCAAGGGGAATATGGTAGGTTATAAGCGATAGTCAAATCCTTTAAGCGCTGGTTGCTATGTGGCACATTCCATTCTCTTTGCATGTCCAGGACATAAAAAAAATGAATAATGAATTTGAGAAAAAG
Source organism: Deroplatys truncata (assembly GCA_030765065.1). Lineage (NCBI taxonomy): Eukaryota > Metazoa > Arthropoda > Insecta > Mantodea > Mantidae > Deroplatys > Deroplatys truncata. The sequence goes on from CM060981.1 coordinate 122,212,357, forward strand.
TATAAGTATTGGAAAATTTAAGGGAATAACAAGCAATATCTCGAAAATGGTTCACTCAACAAAAAAAATGTATATGACATAAATTGTGTATTTTAACGTGATCTACATTTTTTGTGTAGTAACATTTTGTCTATCTCTTATGGTTTACCAGTTATGCAAAAGTCGTTCACAATGAAGAATACTTTTGGAGACATTCCCAGAAAATTCGAGATATACATTTCATTTGTCATGAAAATATCTTAAACATATGACATTTTAATCAAAATCATTAGAGCCATTTTTGAGAAAATTAAAATTTTCGAAAAATGTTCCATGTAAAGGGTAATCTGGGGTGGGGGGGATTTTCTTGAAAACCTTCGTGCCGCATCTCTGGAATATACTGAACCTAAATACCAAGTTTGGTGTTTATCCGACTGTTCGTTTCCGAGTTATGCTGTTCACAGACACACACACACGGACATGTTTCTAAAAATGCTTTTTTTGGATTCAGGGGGTCTCAAAACATGTATTTCTGGTGAAATACAATACTTCCCCTACTTACTATACGTAGTAGAGAAAGTAAAAAAAAGCATTAGTGGAAATGTTCCAAGAGGATAGTAGAAATGTAGGGCAATTTTCTAACAAAGTGGGGGGGGGGGGTTAAGGGCGCTAAACAGCTAAGATCATCAGCGGCTAACAAAGTGAAAAGTAAATAGAATTGGATAATGAAAAGAGGAATTACACATAGAAATTGGATCTTCATGACTGCATTTAAACACAAATTGTATAACCATGTATTTGTAAATTTCTGACTGTCTGGTTAATAAACCTGGACTGATTGCCAGACATGCAAATATGTAATTAGCTTAGCATAAATAAATTTAAAAAAATCTGATGCAATACATTCACATGACTTTCTCTATCCTCTTGTCTTTATCTATTACTTTTTATCCAAATAAACCTTTGCAAAATACCTACATTACACATTTCGTTATAAATACAAAGATAACAGCGGCAGTCAAATGTTTAAGAACTGGACCTATATACTGGCCTTAAAATTCCATACTGTTTCCATGTAAATCATGAGAAACAACTGAAAATCAATGGGACTTTAAAAGAATGACAAGTATTGAATGTTTAATAATGGATATATCAGAAATGGCTTATGGCACAAAAAGCCTTATTTTATGTAAATTGCGTGTTTTAAAGGGACTACATTTTTTTGGTGTGGTATGTTTTCATCTATCGCTTAACGCTTGCAAGTTATACAAGATTACACAAAATTCCTTCCGAATGAAGAGGACTTCCTAGGTTATTAGAAAATTCAAGATATACATTTTATTTGTCATGTAAATCTTTCATATACAGCATTTTAATAAAAATTGTTAGAACCATTTTTTAGAAAATAAAATTTTCGAAAAGTGTTCCATGTAAAGGATAGTTAGGGGTGGGGTGATTTTCTTGAAAATCTTTGTGTCACATCCTTGGAGGATACTAAATTTAAAAAGTTTGCTATTTATCGGACTTTTTGTTATTGAGTTATGCTGCTCACACACAGACATGGACATGTTTCCAAAAATGATTTTATTTGGATCAGGGGTCTCAAAACATGTATTTCTGGTGAAATCTCAGTGTTGAAGTTTTGAATGTTGAATGCAATACCTTGTATATGCAATACCTACTATGTATGCGGTAGAGAAAATATTAAATGAATCTACGGATGTAAAGTCAAAAATGCTTTATTCTGCATGGGCATTCTATTTGGTGGTGGATTTATTTCACATGAGTGAAAAAATTGAAATACACGAGTATCTTAATTAGTATGCTGCTTGTAAACTATTTGTAAAATTTTCATAGCTCAAAATCTGATCTGCTTGAAAAAGACACCACAATAGTAGCAGTAGTACACACTGCATCATATAACGAACAACTTTGGGGAAGTAACACTGGCACTACCAGTGCTTCAGTCACCCCTGCCTTTCTTCATTTCCTACACTTCATTCTCTTTCAGGTACTTTGCTGTTACTTGCAATAATTATCTTCTTTTCCATGCTGTATCACTTCAGCAAATCTACTATTAGTGCTCTTTTGACAGAACTCCCTATGTCAGACCTCCAATTAAGCAGATTCAGTTTTTTATTATTCATTCATTTATCACATCGTAATATTGCTAGCAAGAAAGAGATATTTACTGTAAAATGATGCATTTTATTCCATTCGCCTTGGTGAACTAAGCATTTTCTAAACCAAATGCTATATTTCAAAGCCAATTTAAGATAGGAAGGAGTGCCATTTGAAACAAATAGATTACATATAGATTCAGTACAATCGAAATAGGGGAAATTCGTATCAAAAAGCACTTCGTCCATAGGTGCAAGTCCATGGGTGGACTTAATGCAATTTTTTTTGTTCTCTTCATGTTAGAATTAGGAGAGAAAAAAAAATAAACAATGGGTCTAGGAACACAGTCCCAAAACAACAATCCTAAACTTTGCACTAACATGATCATTTGAGTATTTTTATAACCAGTTTCAAAAGTAACAAACTGACTCACAAACTATTTACACCAAAAATCTGAGACTTCTGTCGCTTCTCAATGTAACCTCCCTGTAGGCATACACATTTCTCATAATGTCAATGCCATGATTCCATAGGCCTTGCGAATGCTTCTTTAGGAGTCTTTTTTAACCATTAAAAAAAAAATGCAGATACAATAACGGCCTGACTGGAATATTGCAACCATGGAGAGTGTCTTTCATCATTAGAAGAAGCCAAAAATTGCCAAGAACCAGGTCAGGTGAGTAGGGAGCATATGAAACCACTTCAAAATTGTTTTCACGAAGAAACTCCTGCATCATGTTCGCCCGATGGGCTGTGCATTGTCTTGGTGAAAGAACACATGTACAGCCAATTCTGGCTGTTTTTCTCGCAATGCTGGAAGCAACTTTTCTTCAGAACATCTTGGTAGAATGGACCTGTCACTATAGTGCCCTTTGGAATGCAACAAGTATGAATTATACCAACACTGTCCCAAAACATAGTAACAATTTTTTTTCAGCACTGGCGCTTACCCAAAATTTCTTCCACACTTAAATGATGATCCTCCAAAACATCTTTTTCCACTCACACAACCATGATGTCTGTCCGGATGGTGCAAAGCCAAGGATGTGCCAGTTCATTGCCATACGATGTTCAACCTTCTTTGAACTATCGCACTGACAAACACACTTCACATTCATGACACCATCACCACATGTTTCACTCAAATGGTGACGAGTTTCAATGGATATCACGCTATGCAAGTGAAGAAAACTAATTATTATTCGTTTTTTTTAATGAGAACATTGCCATTTTAAGTATAAAAAGCACTCCTCACTCTACCTACAGCCACTAGAGTGATGCCCTCTGCATCATGCATTCGCAAAGAGAGCAGCACATTTTAAGCCAAACTGCATGTTTCTACCTGCTCCCAGGCCTGAAAGAAAATGGAGACCTTAGAACCTGAATGCACCTCATACATTATAACACTTGCTAGTATGTGTATGCTTGACCTTGGAACCATCTCAACTTCCAATCAAGATCAATGCCCATTTGAAATGTTCAGGCCAATTAGATGTAGTTATGCTACTGAGCGATATGATGATTATGATTATTTGTGTTTAAGGGCATTCAACTGCACGATATACATATGAAAAGCAATTACCAAGACGCCATTTCAGAGCATATTACATCATTCCAAAAGTAATGCCTCCTATTTATTTTCATGGAAACTACAACAGGTACAGAAAGTACAATAACACAGTTAAATAGCAGCTACATACTGTTATTTTGCCACATAATCACCACCATTCGTTAATGCACTTTTGCCAATGATGAACAAGAGCCTGCATGCCACGCTCATAAAAATCTGAACCAGCTGAGGTAGCCACTGTCTTACAGCTGTGACAACAGCATCCGAGTCTGAAAAATTTTGGCCACGTAGTGCATCTTTCATAGGCTCGGAGAGATGGAAGTCTGAAGGTGCTAAATCAGGACTGTACAGTGGAGTGGTAGGACAGTCCAGCCAAATTTGGTAATAAGCTCCATAGTCACAAAACTGGTGCGGGGCCTGCAGGCAGAAGTTTGTCTTCTTCTCTGGCCTGACTCTGGAAATTCTGCTCTCAGCCTAGTGTCATCTTGTAGCGTTTAGAATTGACATTTGCCTCAGGTTCCAAGGTATCCAAAAGAACTACACCCTGCCTATCCCACAAGACTGTGGACATCACTTTGCCTGCAGATGGCTGTGTCTTGAACGTCCTCTTTGTTGGAGAAGTCAGACGTCGCCATTCCATGAACTGTCATTAAACTGTGATTCTGGCTCATAGTGGTGACACCACATCTCATCTCCAATGATGATGGGGTTCCGAAAATTGTTCCTTCAGCCTCGTATTGGTCCAGCAGGTCCTGACAAATTTCCATTCAAAGAGTTTTTTGGTCATATGAAAGCATCTACAGACCCATCTCACACACACTTTGCAATAATTAAGGTTGCGTAACAGCTTGTCTAAGGTATTACAGGCGACATTCAGCTCTACACACAATTCCTTGGTCGTAATCCGCCAATCATTACGAATGAGTTGTCGAGGCACTGTTCATTATTTGATGTAACAGCCAAGCAGGGTCAACCAGAGCATGGCTTGTCCTGCACATCCTTTTCACCACCTCACATTACTCATATCATCTCCATACACCCTTAGCAAGCATCAATGGATTTCAATTGGCACATTTTGTTCAACGGTAAGGAACTCAATCACACATCTCTGTTTTGTATGCACCTCGATGTCAGTAGCCATTTCGGAACGCTCCCCTGCTGGTGCTGTCGCAGGACAACGAAACTAAAGGATACTAGCGGGAAAGTTCAACAATCAATACTACAACAACATAATTTGGCTCAGACACTCAAAGATATCACACAAAAAAAAACAATGGGGGGCCTTACTTTCAGATTGATACCTGTATAATCATTATTGTCATGCAAATTGATGCAAGGCAGTTACTCCAAGATAATGATGGGCCTCATTTCCTTTAATGTGAGTACTGAGCATTAACTATAATAAGTATTTAAATGTAATGCATGCATACTAACAGTATGTTGCAAATTTGACGTTTCTGACAAATTTAGGATGGGAGAAAAAGGGGAAAGTAGAGTAGGGGAGCATCATCTTACAGCCTAACAATGTTTGTAAGGAACAAAGAATCGCAACTTGATGCAAAATAACCTGAATCAGTCAGATAACAGAGGACCAAGAGTATCTTGCTGTTACAGTTATGGGTAAGTAGTAAATACTTGTGAATATATTTGACTGCTATTCTCGAATGGTTATTTGAAAACTCATATTTTTGGGAATTGTAGCAGTCAGATTGAAAAATAACCATTTTTATATCTCAACTCCATATTGCTTAGGTATCTGAAAGCATCCCTGGCAAGCATTTGATAAATGTAAAACGGATAAAGAATCACTTTTTATATGCATAGTACATGTTTGAGACATCTGTGAACTGATAATGGTTAAAGAAAGTCATGTAAGTCTTGGGTGCTATGTAAACTAACTCTAGCATAATGGCTAGGAATCCATAATGAAAGTACTCGCAATAAGCAAACAACCCTTTAAGATTAATATAACAGAGTTTGCCAGCCAGTAAGGAAATCACACATGAGAAGCCCCATTACTGTATTTGTAGCCACAGTAGTTATGATAGAAAAATGCACTAGTATGGAGAGATGGAGGTCCATGGTTTGAATCCCTGCCATGGTACTGGGCTTTTCAGGTCTGATTCACCTTCCCACAAAGTAAGTGTGAATAAAAGCAATATCTACAAGTCCTATATGTAAGCTAGAAGTTTGGTAATAAAAGTGCTTACAATAAAACATCATTTTTTAGGTTATACTATTCATGTAATTAAATTTGCTTTGGAGGCTTGCCAGAAAATATAAGAATAAGACAAGGGAAGTCCATTGCTTGGTTTTTGATGTAGCCATAGTGGCTAAAGGTCTGTGGTTCACATCCTATTCATGATATTGAATTTTTCAAACCTGATTTACTTCTACTTAATTTTGTTATGCTGTTCATTCACAGTCTTGAATATTTTTAAGTTGATCTCAATATGTATGTATTCAGTGAAATTTTGGTCAAATTCCTTATTTTGTCTAACACAGATAAAAGTACAAATGTGGAGAAAAATCTTTTTGCCTACCTATAAGCAACAGGTTGCATTTCATCATCCAGTGTGCATTCAAAAGATTCCGGTTCTTCTACTTTGTATATTCTTCTTCTCACAATATCAATGTCTCGATCATATTCATCCTCTATGTCAAAAATGGTAGTTGGTGGGCATGTAAAGGTGAAAACAAAGTAGCTGTAAAAGTATTAGTTTCATTAGTTAAATCTAAGATGTATAAATCAAACAACAAATCCATTCCTCTCAAACAGACTGCACAGAGTCACCAAATGAACAACAAAACCAATAGCCTGATATTTAATCCAATTTGGATGAAAGTTTATTTTGCAGTTTAATGCAGCTGTTCAATTCTGACCAATTAATCCATAAATGCTAAGCAGCTGTCACTATAACAGTGGTTATAGAAATCAGCAATATACACAGATCAGCCACAAATATTCTTATGTTGGTAGCGCTGAAACTTAAAAATGAATAATTTAATGTTGTTATAAATTAACATGAAAAAATGAGTTATTATTGTAAACAAATATGCTTTGTGTAATGTTCTACATAAAATATTAAATATGCAATGGGGTGTTAATGAAAACAAAATGACAGTGATTTCTCTCTAAGTGTGGTAAGAAACTCGCGAATTTTCAAGTTGTTAAAGAATTCAATATGTCACCAAAATTTGTTTACCAAGCAGTGAAGAGATTGAAGTAATCTTCCTCTTCAAGAGACTGACCAAGATCTGACAGGCCACATTCCAATTATTGGACTTCATGGGTGGTCAAAGCAGTAAGAGAATTAATATGCCTAAACCCACATTTTGAGATATGAGACATTAACCATTTATATATGTTTAACATTGTATCAAGGAAAATAACTCACACACAGAAGTTTCAGTACAGCACATATTGCTATATGGAGTATTAGTGAACATATACTATATAGTAACATCTAGTAGTTGATGTATAATACACATACAAAATACATACATATAAAATAAACTTTCTTAATTTAAAGTGAGTTTGGTTTGAAATTTTTGGCTGTAGACTTGTGTTTGTGTTGAGCATTTGGCATGTCATGCTGAAGTGTCCAGCAGTAGTCAGCCAACATTGCTGCACTCCATCGACTCTGATAGTGTACTCCATCACCAAGATGTCCTAACGAAAATATTCGCCATGTTTATTGCTGAAAGAACCTGGGTTCCAGGAAAAAGTCGAGGAGATGAATTTTGAGGGACATGTTGCAACCCAGCAGGTTGTATGCACTAATGCACAACATTCACATAGAGTGAATGATTTCCAAGGAAATTGGCCACCACTGACTTGAATGCCCACCATGCATCTCTTTCAGTACCACCCAGTATGTCGTCAAAGTAGCTGTCTGCAATGATCTTCCTTATTTGTGCACCTATGAATACTTTAAGATGTCCTAACGAAAATATTCGCCATGTTTATTGCTGAAAGAACCTGGGTTCCAGGAAAAAGTCGAGGAGATGAATTTTGAGGGACATGTTGCAACCCAGCAGGTTGTATGCACTAATGCACAACATTCACATAGAGTGAATGATTTCCAAGGAAATTGGCCACCACTGACTTGAATGCCCACCATGCATCTCTTTCAGTACCACCCAGTATGTCGTCAAAGTAGCTGTCTGCAATGATCTTCCTTATTTGTGCACTTATGAATACTTTTGCTCGCTTTTGCATAACTCAACTCTGGAAACTTAATGCACAGGTACCAAAAAGCATCTGAGTTGTTGTCTAGTGCCTTCACAAAGCTCTTCATGAGGCCCAGCTTTATATGAAGTGGAGGCATGATAATTTTGTCCTGCTCAACCAATGGCACACTAAGGATGTTTTTACTTCCTGGCTGCATTTTATCTTTTATATAGTGGTGCTTCCTATCTCTGCTGTCCCATTCAGATAAAGCAGCACTATTTGGTGTACCTTGTATGCATTCCCATGAGAATAGTGATAACTTTTAAAACGCTACAGATATTTTCAAAATGTTCGAAAAATATGTCATGTAAAGGATAGTTGGGGTGGGAGATTTTCTTGAAAATCTTTGTGTCACATCTTTGGAAGGTACTGAACCTATATATATTTGTATTTATCCGACTTTTTGTTTTTGAGCTATGCTGCTCACAGACACACACACGGACCTTTTTTCTAAAAACGCTGTTTTGGAATTCAGGGGGCCTCAAAACATGTAATTCTGATGAAATCTTCGCATTGAATTTTTGGGTGGAATGCAATACCTTTTCTACCTATTATATACATGGTAAAGAAAGTAATACATTTCTGCATGTATCAGTGTATGGTCATTAAATACGCTGTTATACTGAGAATGTTGATATTTCTTTGGTTGGCAAGCATGCCGTACCCAGAAAAAAAATTCGGGGAGGGTTTTCCACAAGTAGATCTAAACTTAACAGTACCCCACACAGTTAGCATGTACCTTACCTATGTAAGACGACAATATTAAGTTTCCCTTTTTCTTGTAAATGTGCTACCAGCAATAGACCTACTGTTATCTAATGACATTTTCCCATATTGATTTGCTATGAATTTAAATAAATAAAATTGTCAGAAGTTTCAGGAAGGGGTTTGAACCCTAAAAACCCCCTCTAAATACGGCCCTGTTGACAAGCTACTACTGACACCTTCTCGCGTATGGTATGCTGGAAAAGGAAACAGTACTGGGGGCACTCAAGAGGAAAATATGGTGAGGGCACTGACATGGTCGGAGGGAAGACTGAAAATGGAGCAAAAGTGACGGGCCCCAGATGGTACACCAAAAAGCTTTTCCGTATTAACAGCATAGCAACAAAGTACCTACTACTGGCCAAATCGTTAACAAATTATGGAAGATAGACGGGGAACAAAGCCCCAAATTCCTTACCTTCCATTCTTGTGAACTTCTCCGTGCGATCTTATCTTGAATGGCAAAGGAGATGTGCCTAAATTGTCAATCTTCCTTATTATTCCCCCTTTACCAAATATTACTCCAGCAGATCGCTTGAGTGTTGTTATAATATCTGGCTGAAAAGATAAAAGCATTTTAAACACAAAATAAGTACCAAGCATTTAAAAATCACAGATTAACAGGCTATCCTTTCTACTGCTTAATGAAATTAGGGTAATTCTGTGCGATGGCTCCATTTACATTTGTCAAAAACTCAGAATGACAATTAATTATACAGATTAGGTTAGGTACTTACTCTTGACATCATCTTTAATATCAATGCTGCTTCGTAATTTGGCATCGTGGATAACTTTGGTTTCCCAATAGTTTTTGAATAAATGTTCCAAGTGAAATTTCGTTCCCACCCAAGTTATTTCATAGTTTTACTTGCTTTAATTACAATGAATTTCATCCGTCCGTCACATAACCTCGCAATTACCACTGCAGACGTTATACCCGAACTAATCTGTGCCCGAACTATTGTCCTCAGACACTATCTCGAACCACAGTCTCGAACTAAAAACAGTAGGACTGGACCGACTGGACAAATGCTAGCGCAGCTAGCATGAGCACGCTCGAGTATTTCCGTTACGGGGCAGTTCTTGATACCGTGTCCATACCACAGAACAGCAGACAGCTTTGCAGGTATGAAAAATACAGCTGTAGTAGCTACGAGTGACGTCAGCATCCGAGAGCACGATTTTTCATAGTTTAGTTCCATCCAAGATCACTACTCACGCTGCGATCGCCCTCGTGTTTCCAACGTTTAACACGAGAGTTGCACTTCTAATACAAGTATGAAGTAACAACCATTAACCTGACTAGAGGCAAGCCTTTACAGGCTTTATTGAAGCTATATAGGTAGATTTTAAGTCAGTTTGCAAAATAATTTTTCGGATAGTTTGCTAATGGTTGAAATATTACTTCCTTCCTATTAAATAACCTATTCTAAATGTCATAATAGTATACATAAATTACCTAAGATACATAGGTGTCTATACTGAGATGTCTTATTCTTTCATTTTCAAACCACGGTTTTGGATCTCCTGTAGACTTTCCAATAACTCGTTGTTTACAATAATACAAGTCCGTGGAGCTTCGTTTTGACGCGTCTATGGTTGTGTTAGTTGTGTATATTTAAGGGTATCAAGGTCACTAGAGGTTAAGTCGCTAGCTCGTTATAAAATATGTACACTTGCACCAACGAAAAAGCAAGAATGTAGAATGTATAATTTGTATAATATATAACTGTTTGAGCCGTGATCTTTGTGTTTAATTTATTTAATATGTTAAGATAAAAAAATACACAAACATTACGTACTTAAACGTCAAAGTATTCAGAATAACGTTTATGGAACTTAACTATGTTTAACTTTTATAAGCTTGCTAATTCAAATTATGTAAACAATGTGATTCGTTGATGGTGAAAAACTAGCGTATAGTTACGATTTTTAAATTATACTTAGAAATGACCTGGATTGAATTAATTAAAAAAACAAGAGCAAATTCGGCAATGATTCCGGTTTTATACTGTATAAAACTAGTACTTGTATGAAAAGTACATGCACATTAATTATTTTTCACACAAAAATAAACATTGATCTGGGCAATATTTAAACTGTTGTTTAGTCAATAAGCCAGCACTTAACCATCAGATATATATATAGACGCTTCGAGCATGTATACATACAGAGAGCGAATGGTCTGACCTCACCCATGCTGTGACTTCAAACCTGTGCTTAAAACCAACATCAAGGTCACGTGGCGAAAGTATAAAAAACAGTCTCCTGCCGCAATAGAAAAGTGGAATGGAATTTTTATTTATATATTTATTTGAATACAGGTCCCAAGGAACACTTGGGCTCATATCAGGGATAATCAGTGACAAGGAACTATACTAAGGAAGGAAGATATAAATAAAATACTTAACAAGAACTAAGAGACTAGAGATAAAGACAATTCAAAGAACACATTCCAAAATTATCATTTAACAGGATAAGACAAACATATTGCAGACTGTAATCTAGAATGTTTACAATAGCATTTTACTTATAATATTCTGTAAGGAGGTACTTTCGTGTCTTATTCTTAAAAAGTGTGAATTTTGTGATTTCTTTAATATTCATTGGAAGTTCATTATAGGCTATGTTCATTAAGTGAATTATACCCTTTAATCCATATTTAGTTGTATCATCATGTGCCATTATTATTCACGCATCTAGTATAATGGTGGTGTATGCTATTTGGCTTCATCATTTGTATATTAGTATGGAATTGCCCATTAAAACAAATGAGATAATGGATAGTTTGAGACTCATTGACAATGGAATAATTCTTGTATACCAATATACTAGCTTAGTAGGAGTATAAAAATCCAGATTATAAATTATTTTTAACACCTGGTTTTGTAGAACGAGTTGATGTAGCCGAGCTTTTGTAAATGATTGCCAGACTAAATCTATACAGGTAAAGTGGAGATGGATAAGTGCATAGTAGGGATTTTTAAAATACCTCTAGGTAACCCAATATTTCTCAATAGTGCAATCACGCCAATTATCGAAGTAATTTGGCTTTAAATGTACCAATGTGATAATTCCAGTTGCGGTTTAAGTCCGATGTAAACCAAGAACGATAAAACATTGAACGTTCTGTATAATCTCATTCTGAAGCACCAGGTGTGGATGTTGGAAAATTGAATATGAAGATTTATTAAAGAACATGTATGTTGTTTTATTACTGTTAAGAATTAATTTGTTAGCGGATATCCATTTTTTTACTAAATTTAGATCTGTTTGCACATCAATAAGTGATGCTTCATTTTTCCTATATAAAAAGCAACATATCATCAGCGAATAGTGTAAGTTTTCCTTTCAAGTTAATTTTAATAATGTCATTAATAAATGTTAGAAAGAGAATGGGCCCTAGAACCGATCCTTGAGGGACAACACATTTTATTTTCTGTAAGTCAGATTTGACTATTTATTGCTACATATTGGTTGTGACTCTTTAGGTAACTTTGAAACCATAAGTGTGAGATACCCTTTATATCTATTCTTCCCATTTAATACAATAAAAGGCCATGGTCTACCACATTAAATGCCCTTTTCAAATCAATAAAGAGACCAGCCGCGATGTTATTATCATCAAGTGCCTTTTGAATAGGCATTATATAGTCTACAGTGGCATTTGAAGTACTAGAATTTTTTAAAAATCCATATTGAGCCTTATTTAATAATCTATTGTCATCATTATTAATAAAAGACAACAATCTTTTTTCATTACTTTTTCAATTATCGTTGATAAAGTGGGTAGAACACTAATCGGCCTGTAATTGTTTCAGTCAGTTTTCTAGCCACCCTTGTAAATAGGACAAATTGTGCAGTTATCAGGCATAACACCCTCAGCGAAGGATAGATTAACAATGCCAACAGTGTGAGGTAGCAGTAGTTTATTTCATTTCTTGACTGTAATATTATCTATATTATAGTAAGTGGAAGAACATTGGTTTTTAAATTTATTAATTATATAGTTTACTTCTAGTATATTAGTAGGATGTAGCAAAATAGACTTATTATAGAGAGGCCTGTGACTGTGGATTGTTGATGTAGAAATGATTAAGTGCATTGCACACATCCTGTATGTCACCATAGTCACGACCTTGTATATTGTCGTGACCTCTAAACAAATGCTCAAATGGGAGGTAGGCGACTCGCTAATAAGGTACCAGGAAGTTAACAAATTAAATAAGGCGAGGCCACGACAAGGGACGCAACTAAATGAAAATGAAAAATATTATAGGATATCTGATAAAAGGATGCCTACATGGTTCAGAATGGAAGAAAGGAGCTTTATACTATGGTAAATTAAACAGGGAAGACTTGGATGGTATTATGTTATATTGCTGAAAGTGGTTACATTACCTCCTTGACTTCATGTCCACTCGTCGAGGACGCCATACATCTTCGTGTATGGAGAGTGCGTAACAACACGATCTGCCCGGTGCGCCTCTACTCACTGACTGCCAAGCCAAGCCACGCTACTACAGCGTGGGGACGCTATCTAAGCTTCTACCCCCACCACTCTTACGTAATCCCCGATCCAGGCGACCAAGGACACGTATGCACTTAACAATGCTTCCATACGTCACATCTCCCAGATCGACGCCCTCGTCGACACAAGGAGGATTTTGTTTATGGAGAAGAAAAGAAAAAAAGTACAATACAGAAGAAAATTGGCATACAAGAGGTTAGATAATTGAACAACTAGCAGTATCTGTGAATGTATATGGAGCATACATATCTGTGAAAGAATTAAATGCTGATTAGCATATTTGGGAGTATCGAGTGCCTCTGACGATGTTTTTGTTTGACAGATCACCTACGTACGAGTACCCCACACACGCACACTGCACCATGCTGCCACTGTTACATGCACACTACACTGCACCTGGATGTTCCGACGTAACTGTTTGTGGGAGGGATTTCCACATCACCCACAACGGCGAATTTTCAGCTGCAGTCTTTCAGGTGCTGAGGGTCGCTGAAGATGTGGGGGGAGCAATCGCTAGCTTGGACTGCCCCCCCCAAAATAGTGGCTGCTTATGCCACTGCAGTGTAGTGGATGAACGACAGCTCTCCTGTGGTGTCTCTGGAACCCCTGGCGTGACTGTCCAGCGGGGGTACTCCTCTTGACACTCGAGCTCCCGAATCAGCAAAGTCACTATAACAGATATCACAGAAAGGTAGAAACTGTGCTCCAGAAGATCATCGCACATAAAAAAACAAGTAGTATGTCATTTACAATAAAAAGATTTAAAATGCCAAAAGTTTACAATCAATCAATTCTTTTAGTATGGGGCAAAGAGAAAAAAAAATGACTACATGTTGACATAAAAACTGAAATTTACAAGGGGATACCATCCAAAATTTAACACAAACTGCTTTAGAATCCAAATACAGAGACACAAAAGGACCAGAATACATAAATATTACATCACTGACATTCATTGTTTACATACAATAACACAACACAAATATAGAAACTTATTTGGGATCCCAATATTATTTAACCAGCTGGTACTATTAATGAAAAGAAATAAGTGCACTTACAATACATTCATACATGACAATGAAATGAAATCATTCATACTGACCATGACCCAAATTATACACAACACTCACTTAAATAACTAACCAAAACTACTGTGTGCATTACTACAGACTTCAAAAATAAATCCACAGTATATACGTCAAACTACACCTCGTCACATATTTTCAACTACAATACTCATGCTTTACTGTCAAATAGAAATCCTCCTCTACATTAATATCTCATTATGATCATTATTATCATCTCAAACATCATCATCATCATTTCAATCATCATCATTATCTTAGCTCTCAACTTTCTCGTAGACAGTATTTACTGAGAAAATAAAACATCTTCACTGACGTGTCTCATTCAACATGCTGCAAAGTCAAAAATACCTGACATAGGCATAAACTTAAAGAAATTCCATTAACATTTCAGGAATGACACAAATAACATGACATTATACTGTTGCATCCACATCCTCCAAATCAAAATTAAGCTGGAAAATAGATGGTATTAAAACTCGTTAAGTAAGATGGTACCAAACTTGTTGCATAAACACAAAAAAAAATGATTCTCATTGCATACACTTCATTACATTTACTCTCGTGTGAATACATCACACACGCTATACTGGGCACTTTTCAGCAACACCAATAAGCAAAATCTCTCAAATCATCACATCAAATGGAATTTCCAGGTACATGTAGCCCTCCTGAAAAATCAAAACATTTACACTTCAACTATCGGGGTTACACTTTGGCACTTCCACCGAAGCTGACATCAACTCATCTCATCTCCTCTCTCACATTACCACCGTCGGGGTTACTCTTAGGCACTTCCACCGAGGCAAATATTAACTCATATCTGTCACATAACCTCAAAAACATACATACACACACTATTCATGCAACACTTTTCTGCAAAGAAAAGATCACAGCATCATAATCAAACCGAATCGAATGCCACAGAACAAAGCACATCATTACCCAAAACAATACTGCCACATAACATTCCTGAAAATCAAAGCTTAATTAAGCACATGGTACACATTAAACACATTCCTGCAGCATAACATAACAAAACAAATGATTTGGAATGCCCAAAACAGAATTCAAAATTTAAGTTACACAAAATGATAATAAACTTTCAATTTAGCAGAGACATTCATAGCACACATTATTCCTGAAAAGCAAAACCTAATTAAGCATCAGTCAGTGAAATAAAAATTTAGCATACCTGTCTGATTTGTGACACTTTTCACACACAATGTACACATACTTACAGGTTTTATTTCTTACTCTTTCTTTTTACCACAAAATTCCAGTGCAACTTTCCAAAATCTGATAACACACATATAGCTGAACCATCAACATCCACGTAGTACTGGTCCATATTGGAGTCACGTTAAACCTAATTAGGTGAAGATACTGGTAAGGTTGGTAGTAGCTCCTGAAACTTTTACTTACATTAGTCATTTTGAAATATTTCCACAAAAAATATTCATTGCGTAACTAGATAAACCAAACATGGGAACGGTGAAGCAAAATTATCATCATTATGTTTACCACTATTCGTATAATCGGCGCAACAGTTCTAGACACGTGAAAATCTTAATGAGAGCTATGATGCGAGTTACTTACCAGATCAGGTAGTGACCGGTGGACTGCATACTGCAGGAGTGCGTGGGACAGTCATCGTCAAATATCCACACCGGTTATGCACTGCTTTGCGCTGATAAACTTAGTTACATACAGTATATTAAAATCCACGCTGTAAAAAGCGCTTAATATAAAAAACACTGTCAATCATTGCCTCCAATTCTTCCACACCTAACAACCCTTCCTCTTCTGCGGAATCACTCACATTATTGGCGTCATCGCTGCTGTCACTACTTTCTGCACCATTATCTTGGATGAGAATTCTTTCTATTTGATTTTCTGCAATTCCGTATTTTTCGAAATAATGATTCTTAATTTATTCAACATGTCGACATACATTTTCCCATTCTGGCCTTCCAATTTCAGCAAATTGCTGGCGTTATAACTGCTCCACATATTTTAATTTAAAAGTCATATTTCTGCATGCCACCCATTTTTTGATATCAGCCCAGATTAATTCGATTGGGTTTAGATATGGGTGATGCGATGGGAGTCTAAGTACATTATGGCGATGTTGTATTACTATCTGGTCAAGTATGTATGACCTCTGAAGTTGTTTGTTGGTTATAATTAAGTAATATAGCTTTGTTTTACTCATGCTTTCATCTAAAGCTATATTATGTCTAAGAAACCAAGATCTCGTTTCTTCTTTCAATGAATTTGAGGTAGGTGGTTTGTCAATTGAGTGTTGACGCATTGTGAAGCATTGTCGATGACCAGAACAGACCCAGCAGGCATATTAGGTATCAACATGGCGTTGATTCACTTCATGTACTTTTCTGTATTCATTTCTTGATGAAAATCTCCTGTTGTTTTTGCAACTTGTAAAAGAAGGGCATTTGGAACGAAGCCGATCTCTCCAACAGCATGAACGATAATAAGTATTTGCCCTTTAGCAACAGGAACCTGCAACCTAATTCGCTATCGTCACTCCAACTTTTAGATGCTGTACGACTGCTGTGTATGTATGACTCATCTTCATACACTATAGTATTTTTCTGAAATTTGCAGCACCACCTTAAAAATTGATGCTGATATAAGTACACACTGATATAAGTACATATAAAATTAGTCATTTGGAAAGGTAGAATCAGACTGAAAAATTAAATGCCATAGCCGGGATTTGAACCACTGATCTTAGGCTTTCCGTGCCGTTGGTCTAACCGACTAAGCTATCATGGCAACATTTACTTTTTATTTTTTTTTATTTTATTATTTTA
The DNA here is from genome assembly GCA_030765065.1 of Deroplatys truncata. NCBI lineage: Eukaryota > Metazoa > Arthropoda > Insecta > Mantodea > Mantidae > Deroplatys > Deroplatys truncata. The sequence goes on from CM060981.1 coordinate 122,229,479, forward strand.
TTTATTTATTTTGCTTTTCTGTTAGAGTTCTTCTATTTGATTTCGGTTTCTTCCACTTGAACCCTAAATCTTTCTTAATTTTTCTGAGATTTGTAGCACAACCTTGTAAGTTTCTGCTGTGTTTCAGCTGGATGAGCAATCTGCTTATTGTTAGCACAGTTTTTTCTTCCACATAGGAATTGTAAACCGTGCGCCGAATGACGCATTCGAAATCGTCTATTTCTGTAATACGTTTAGGGACCTTATGTTTCTTCCCAGGTGTGTCAAATGTTACTCTTTCATCCATATGTTTTTTTTCTCTTATCTTTGAGAACTCTGGAATCGGAACTCGGTGAAACACCAGTTGCTTTGACTACTCTTTCTTTCATTCTCCTAAGGCTTTTGTGGAAATCGGATGAACATATATTTTCTTCCTTCATCTCTGCTTCTTGCTTCATGAAGTCGAGGACATTTGCAATTATTTCCCTACTTTGACTATGTAACACCTTACCACTTAACTTTGAAAACATAGGAGCCATGGTTATAAATATAACAAATATGAAATAAGTACTATTTAGATACTGCAGCTCTCTTTAAAATTACAACCAGATGCAGACACTTTCTATGCAGACTGTATGTGTTACGCACTGTGAGTAAGCAAAGGTATTATATCGCTTTGGTTGATAAAGCTAAACATAAACCATTCCTAGGCTCGGCAGCTGGTTTGGAAATCAAGGTCACGAGTCCAGAAGTTTTGCGCGAGTAATACCGCGAGCGTACAATGCACAAATATGAAATTTCAATATTTTCAACTCTTGACTTCTTTCGTTTTATTATTTTATTATTCCAAACAGATGCACCACACTTTTATACACACGCAATTTTAAAAACGCAACACGCGAACTTTGAAATATTTGCTTCCCTTTCGAGTCGTTAACACTTACAAGATGACGCAACCAATAAATGCAATGTTACGTAGACCAGCCAACACACGCAACTATATTATCAAAGTTACAAATAACGCCCAATTTTTCACAATTCACAAAAATATGTACTTTAAAATGACCAGTACGAATAATTTACCACAGTAACAGAATTTATTAGAAGTGAAGCCAAGGTAAGAGGAAAAATGGAGCCAAAAGTTTTAGCGTCACGCCACCGACAGACAATGGAAAAAAAATATAAAAATGAACTTAAAATTGAAAATTAGACGCGGGACTTTCAGAAAACAATACAACAGGAATTTAGAATAAAGAAACCACAAATGATACATACCAAAACCCTTACCCTTAAGCCAAGAAAAAGATTTACATTTTTTAACGAACACGTGGAGGACCAAAAACGTTACATTTTAGTGAGAAAAAAAATTTTGCAGTTAAAAATCTCAAAAACATCCGGCCCTCCACCAAGATACTCGGCGCCTCACACCAAGATGTCGTGACCTCTAAACAAATGCTCAAATGGGAGGTAGACGACTCGCTAATACGGTACCAGGAAGTTAACAAATTAAATAAGGCGAGGCCACGACAAGGGACGCAGCTAAATGAAAATGAAAAATATTATAGGATATCTGATAAAAGGATGCCTACATCGTTCAGAATGGAAGAAAGAAGCTTTATACTATGGTAAATTAAACAGGGAAGACTTGGATGGTATTATGTTATATTGCTGAAAGTGGTTACATTACCTCGAGGACGCCATACATCTTCGTGTTTGGAGAGTGCGGAACAACACGACCTGCCCGGTGCGCCTCTACTCACTGACTGCCAAGCCAAGCCACGCTACTACAGCGTGGGGACGCTATCTAAGCTTCTACCCCCACCACTCTTACGTAATCCCCGATCCAGGCGGCCATGGACACGTATGTACTTAACAATGCTTTCATACGTCACAATATGTAATTTGATTGGACATATAAACATTAAATTGAGTTTTATTTATGACGCTCTTCAACTACTATGGTTCTTATCACCCCATTTTATATTGGGCGTGAAAGACAGATAATTTTCTCAGAGGCCTCTTTATATTCTTTTACGTGCCGTAAATCTACGACACGGGACCACCGACTTTACTTCCCTTCCGAAAGAAGCCATGCTAAGGATTTTTACGCCCGAAAAAATTCATCACCCTGCGCCAGGTTTGAACCCGCGTCCTTGGGAACTGCAGGCTAGCACGGTACCACTGATCCACGGAGGATGACTGATTGGACGGATATTATTATTATTATTATTATTATTATTAAAGTATATCGTTAGCAATATTCCTCATATTTTTGATTAGTTGTATCATTAGTTATCCGTGCATAATATTGTTTTTTTAACGGCTGCTTCTTCCTTACTATCTGTCTTGGCAGTTCTTTATAATCTATATGTGTTATTAGATGCATTAATTTTTTTAGTTTTAGCATGCAGCAACCCCCTTCTATTTATCAATGCCAAAAATGCATTGTTTATACAGGGTTTATGTAATTTGATGCTTCGTTTGACTACTTTCTTGAATGAGCAATTAGCTTCTCCTGTTTTGATATAATTGACAAACCTATGAGCTAAAGTATTTACATCATCATTACCCTTTTTAAATGACATGCTAGAAAGGTAGTTGTTTAATTTATTATAGTTAATTTTTCTAATAAGCATGATGCTTTCGGATGGAAAGCTGGAGCACAGAGTGGACTTATACGAAAAATGAGTATGCTATGATCACTGAAATCAGAGAATATATTAGCTAAGAGTAGTTTGTCATCCGTAGTTTCAGTCAATACATGATCTAATAGCGAGGAAGTTGTTGCTGTGAACCCAGTAGCTGATGAGTTAAGTAAAGTGAGGTTGAAGCTCTTACAAAGATCCAAGTATGTGTTTACATGATTATTAGGCTCAAGTGTGTTAATGTTAAAATCACCAAGTACAATGTATCGCCTCTTGATTTCAGCATCAAGGCATTCTCAAAATCCGGCAGAAATTCAATCGTGTTAGTATATTTTGGATTATACATACCAATAATATTTACTCGGTTATTATGTTTAGTAATACATAGTAAGTACCAATATGCTATGATATTTATTCACTAACCTATCTTTTTCAACCCGAAATAAGCTATTTACAAATATAGATACACCTTCACCATCTTGAGCATGCGTTAAGTGAATTATGTTGTACCTTTCAGATTATAGTAGTGGGTTTCATTTTCCATTAACCATATTCTAACAGTTATAATAATATCGACATGACCTATTGTCATAAGTATTAATTCTAACTGCTCAAATTTGTTTCTAATACTCCTAGCATTAAGATATAATATTTTCAACTTACATCTATTTGTACACAGTAAGTTAGATGCATATTGAGCAATGCTATCAAAGATAATTTCACTACTGGTTTGGTTTGGTGTGCTATAATCACTATTGTTAGCCATGTTGTTGTGTAAATTTAGCTTTAGGGCTGTTTAAATCACTTTCACTCTTTATTTGTTTTGCCCTTTCCCCATATTTCACTCTCACCATTATTTTACAATTTCTTGTCCATGTAGCTTCGATGTTGTCCATGTAGCTTGGTGTTTTAAATCTCTCGATCTTTTAGAGCATTGTTTAGAGGGCTGAGATGTTCGTTAAGGTAAAAACTGTACTTTGCACCAACATAACCAAGACCAACAGTAGACATCGATTTCCTCTTGAATCTTTGAATCCAGGAGATTGTCTTTTTTCCAGCGGTTTAAAAACTTTACCACTATTGGCCTTGGTCCATCAGTTCTTGTGGTTGGCAATCTATGGGCCACGTCGATATGGCTATAACTAAGGTCAATATTCAGTGATGCTTCCAGATTGCAGATCGCATGGTTTACATCTTCTTGTCCATCTGGAATGCCCGATACTATCAAATTGTTCATCCTCGTATATTCTTTCAGATCAACTGCTTCCGCCAACACGTGATCACCTTCTCTTACATTTTACAGGTTAAGTACGGTTTCCTTGAGCGTGTTTATGCGTACTTTCAAATCATCGTATTCCTTACTTAAGAATTTTGTGTTCCGTTTAATTTCATTGTTTTCATCTTGCAAAGCTTTAGCAATTTCACTAAACTTTCTGTCCAGATTATGAACGAGACCCTTATTTCCGCAATGTTAAACGGTTCAGCACATTCATTACGTTCATAACACCATTTTAGTTCACTACTATTACACAGATCATTATATTTATCCTTTGAGATGTTTAAGCAACTTCTGTGGAACCAACGTTGACGTTGTCTTTCACATCCTAGTCTCTTTTTACCACATGGAGCACAAAAATTAATTACTACTCCCGTCGCCATCTTTATTGTAGTAAAAATGGTAAAATAAACCTGAATTTTCGTATCGACAAGCAATGTGTGTAAATCTAAGAATCCCTCGTGATACCTTATTAATATAGAACACTAAATAACGTGAATTCCATGTTTAAAACCTGAACCTGACGTGAAAACCTGTTAAGATAGAAGATAGGTTATGTCACAGGGTTATGTAAAGAAAGGCACACCGTTAGTTGTTACAGTGATGAGCAAGTTGTTGATGTTTAACCATAAAAACGGATTATACCTTAGCATTTTAACGTGCTAAAATGTGGGTTTATGCTGTTGAAATATTAGCGAGCGTGTTTTGAAACGTTCATAATGATAACTTAAAATGAACTTCAGAAGTCATTATGAAACATTATTAAAGATGTGTTCATCCCATCAGTGGGATTCCACTGTTATATGTATGAACGAAAGGGCAGCGTAAGAATTAACCTACAAAAGCTCTTCCAATGCTAACCAGTAAACAATCAAACTTATTATTATTTTTTTACATTTTTCTATGTAGGGTATTATTTATCGCTCCTGCTTGTATCCAGAAAGGTTGTCCTGGTTTCATTTGTATTTATGGCGTTTTAAATTACAAAATACTTTAGGAAGCTTCAGATAAAGCAATTAAAAATCATAAATGAAATTTTAAGACCCAAAACAATACATATGCCACGAATAACATAGAGTGAGGTTCTGAATCCGATGGTGTTTCATTTGACATCTCTATTAATTTCATAGAGGAAATTAACAGCAAAATATCTGCATCTTCTTGAGAACAATTTTTTTTAACCCAAATACTGCCTTGTATTCTATCAATTCACCTAAACAAAGAGCTTGTTGACGTTTTTTCCCGCTCAAGAGTCCTCTGTTTGTGTTGACATCGTTAATTTCCTAAATAAGATAGGGTAGTATTGAATCGGTAGCTTCTAGGTCAACAGATTTCTTTCGGCAATTCTGAATTAAGTGATCTTCATTGAAAACGCGTATAAAAGCAAAAGGAAAGGGAATAAATTACCTTAAGAGTGAATTTAGAACTAGATGTGACCACTTGCCCGCCCATTTTAGGCGTTTTACTTTTATAGGAAAATTGTGATATGAACACAGCATACGTAGCCATTCTAGGACTCTGCATCGTGCAGAAGTATAATAACCATTAAAATGCACATAATTATTTTTTGCCAATGGTATTATACATGTCGTTATTTATTTAAAAAACGCATGGTTTTGTAGAGCTGCGTCAGAGGTTCGAAAGGATTTTCATGACGAGCTTGTAGCTTTATTAGAAAACCTTGTGGAATAACTATTTCTAAATTTATTTAGGACATACAGAATTGCACATTATTAAGTGATAATTATGTTTATTGCATAACAATACATAAAGTAACTACGACGCAATGGATTTATTACTATTACAAGCATGACTATAACTAAAACACTCCGTTTAAACATCACGAAAGATAACTATAAATTAATGGCGAACCATTGGTTGTAAAAATACGATTCTTTATCGTACTTGTTCAGGAAAACGTCGCCTTTCATCCTAACTACCTGTTGCTTTTCTGAAGTATGAAATACGCATGCGCATGATATTGTAATTATAGTTTCACCAGCGGCGAGGTGTACTGTCGTATGAGGCAACGCCGCACTACTACTATTCGCTACTGCCGTTTTAGTGAATACGCCTCAAACGTCAGGAGATTTGGACCGCATAATACTTCTTCGTCTTCTTCATTTTGTATTGACTTTTGGAAGGAATTTCTGCCAACGTGAATCATTCGAGTTTTAGACGCGCAGATCCCTCGGCCCTGTCGTCGCTTCACTCCTCTCCTAAAAAAACATCCCTCGACTACGCTTTGAGGCTGAGGGCCCTCAATCCCTCGGCTACGCCTTGAGGCTGAGTCTCTTACAGGCTTTGGCGGCATTAGTTATTCATATGTTGCCAGCATTGTGTTAGAGCTAGAGGATCACATAGAGTGGCATCTGTAAGATATATAAGACATCGCTGTTGGAGACCAACTTAAAGCAAAATGTCGTTTTATTTCTTTATTTCTTTTCCAGGTTTTTCACATTACCGTATTTACACTGAGGTATGGGTACAAACTGTCATAACCTGAATGCCAATAACACAAAGCAATATAACTAAGCATATTTTTCTAAACTCTTAACTCTTTTTAATTTCAGCTTGTCTTTCTTCCCTGCACAGTTGTCTTAAATATTAATGTAAAATTGCATACCCACGTCTTCTTTGTTAAAGTAATAGACTGAATAAATTTGACACTTTAATTCTGACAAAAATGAATCGTCATTACATTTCTACTGTATTGTTTAAAAATGTATACGTACCTGTGAAAAGAAAGGGTAGGTCCTTTTCGGAATGTTTCCTTGCAACATAAGCTGCACAATAAAGGACGCTAGTCTTGTTGGCGTGTATAAATCTTGAATTTAATCGAACTACAGGGGAAAATTCCGCGCTAAGTTCATCCTGCATGCACTGCTTATACCTCCGCCAGCTGATAGAGATGTTGGTTTCAAAAGCGTGACGTCATACGCTCTCTATTCTATACATGCTCGAAGACTAGATGTAATCAGAACACCAAAGTATGTGAATTCGATGTGATCAGCTATTGGAGTTATTAATCAGTTAATTCAAGCGAACAAAGTAACTCATCCTTGCCAATATATTGTGCCTGTCACACAACTTTAAACTTGATTGTTAATATATTCGTTAGGTAACCACTAAGGCACCAAAACGTATTTTGAATTTTAACTTACGGCATAAGTCCGTAAGACATTTTGCTGCAAACTTTGAGGGTTCAAACAAATAGTCGTAATAAATGCCGCTAGATCACAGCATGCACGAATGGCAACTCGAGACTACTCACACTCTACATCAGGCATGGCGAGACTGTAAGTCTGCCACGAAGCACCTTGATGCAACCTGGATAGCAAAGCTATGGAAGGGGGAGAATTTGGTAGGCGGGCGGGGTAGTGGTAAAGAACGAACTGATTCAGTGGCGTCCTGTACTGTGTATTTAAAGTAAATTAAGCTTCTCGGATGTCGTTTACAATGAGAGATACGCAATTGGGAATTATGTTGTTTACAGCTAGACGTAACTGGTCATGAAGATGTTCGTTCGTCTGTCGGGATCTGCATTTGCTTTTTACTAATTTAATCATGGAAAATAATTATTTACAGACTACGCTGCACAAAACATTGCATCCAGGAAACTGCATATGATCGAAGCTTCGGATATTTATTGTCGCATAAGATTTTAAAACATTCCACTCCTATTAAATCCTTGGACCTGACTTTCATGATTTCGTCAGATTGTAAATGAATCAGCTCCTCTTGCAGATTGATTCTGGCCTTTCTTACGTCTATGTTTAATGGATAGACATACATTGGTATATCATATTTAAAAATCCTGAAATCACGAAATCCGTAATCACAAAAGTAAATTTTAAGTGTTAAGAGAATACTGATGTAAATACTGAATTTATCTGAGGAGAAATTTGAAAGGAGATTTCAACATGGAAAATAGTACACCTGTCCCTCTTTCAAGTGATCTACCCAGAGTTAAAGTGTGTTTACGAACGCGTGCACTGAACTATACTTATCAACAATATTTTCATTGCGTCGTTGAAATGTAGTATCCAGCTTGTTTAAGTGCGTACATATATCGCATAAGAAAGCTAAGTCGCAGACCCAGACCTCGTTATTTAGTTCCTAAATTTCGATTCCCTAAAATAAGAAACAATAAAATTACAATAAAATGACCTTAAGGCATATGAGAATAAAGCTAAAATAAATTGCCTTTTCTTTCATGAATCCGGGGAATTCATCTGTGAGGTCGAAGAACAGACGTAACATTGCACCTCTGCTAAGCCATCTATTATCACACAAATACTTAATATCTTAAAGGATTCTCCCATATTTTTAAGTATACATATTTTGAACCTGTCGGTTTTTCAAAGCACTTCCTTTTATTTTGTTCACAACACAATCCATCACTATTGTAGTGTAACTGACTTGGCACAAAGTGCTTCTTGATGCAACAGACAATACCAAGCATAAAAATTGCTCGAAATACCTTTATCACCGAAAAAAATGTTTTAACCTGTCAATCAACCCACTTTTTCCCCAACCATGGCCTTTGCTCCGTCTGATACTAATTTTGATCACTGTAAACAGTATCTTTCAATACTAATTTTTAGAGCTTTAAATATTTCCTCGCCAGTAGTACTGCCTTTTAGTGGGACCAAATCGAGCAAATACTCTTCAACATTAAGTTCCTTATCAACATCTCGAATGAAAATGGTCAAATGAGGTGTCAGTTACATCTGCACTCTCGTCCAGTGCAAGAGAAAACTTCACAAAGTCAGGCATTTTCAAATACATCTGCCTTATTGAGTCGGCAGAAAGCACTTAAACTTTCTTTGCACTCGTTTGTCGGAAAATATGCAAACACTCGAAATTATGGACCTGTTGAGGACATAAAATCCTAGGAATTTTTATTAAACATGTAAACATGTAAATTCTCCTTCCTGAAATGCCTTAAGGCCTTTGCAATTTCCCAGGTTACAATATAACTAGCGTGATTTCTTTTCTCTGCCATAGTTTGAGTCTTTGTAGTTGATTTAGGTCCATTGTTTTCTATCAATTTCAAAGTTTCTTGCGTTCTGTCGCGTCCTGTGAACATATTGAAAATTAGCAATCTGACCTGTAGTTTAAATAAGAATCAAAGTCTCATTAAATAAAATGTTTAATAATAATAATAATAATAATAATAATAATAATAATAATAATAATAATAATAATTACAGACCCAACTTAACTTGTAACTTGGCATATTCGGAATGATAAGCATTGTAATGGCGTTTCATGTTGAATTGCATTGCTCACGCTTTGGGACATATTAAACATTTTGCATTGCCACCATCCTCAACTAAGAACTTCTCCCAATCCATGAAATGTTCTGCTCTTCGAACGTTGCTTGTCAAGCGACATTGCTAGCCGCCACTGTTTGACGTAGTTCTGACCACGCTGACATGAGGAGGAGGAGGAGGAGGGGCGGGAGAAGCTACGGAGGGGTAGTGCGCGAGTTAACTGAAGCTCAAATCGACTTGCGAAGCACTGTTTCGCCATGGCTGCTCTACATCATCACACTGAATACGTATTAAACTTCTCGAGGACGCGTCTCGCGTCCAGTTAGGAACGCTGTTTACTAGCAACTGGCTTCTGAATTTGTACAATTTGCTCTATTTGAGTTTCTGATTGGCTAATCCTACTCCAATGGAATACTTTTATTTAACTTTAAGGTTTTCTAGTATCTGATTGGCTATTTATAAACTGTTTTAAAAATTGCATTATTGTTGCTCCCAGAATTACTAGTAGCATTATTAAACTTTCCAATTCATTATTCCTTCAAGGTTACCTCATTGTTAGCAAGTTTTGACCTATATTCCCACAGCTCCTACATTATTAAATTACATAATACATTCACATAACATTATTAAACACGCACATAATAATATAAACAGAATACAATGACTGTTACATACATTTTATATGTTATTTTATACACAAATTACTTTAAGGCGGGCTGTTATTATATTTTATATTATATCATTAGACTAAAATCATTTAAGTGTTAAAAATACTGCCTCATACTCTAGCAAAACGTGACGAACCGACAGACCTTCGGTAAAAAGCGGATAAATAGGAGCAGGGTAACCCTTAAAAAGATAAACCATGCGTAAAGCTGCAGCGGCCAATACGCAACCGAGTCAAAATCACCTCCTTACGACGAGATGCAAAGAGTAAGTTACCCAGTTTATCGGAATCTCCTTCACTACCCTAAGCTTATTTCCGCGGAGAGTTAACCATTCCTCGCGCAAGCACAGTTGGACTCCGTGGTGTAGTGATTACCATGATAGCCTCTAGTTCCCGAGGTCGCGGGTTCAAGCCCGGTGGAGGGCGATGGAATTTTTCGGGCGTAAAATACTTAACATGGCTTCCCCCGGAAGGGAAGTAAAGTCAGTGGTCCCCTGTCGTAGATTTACGGTATGTAAAAGAACCTCAAGCCTGATAAAGAGGCCTCACGCCCAATGTAGAATAGGACGCTAAGGAACACAGCAGTTAAAGGGCGTCCATAAATATAACTCAATATAATTTATTTTTCTCGTCAGCACAACACCGCTCTCCGCACAAGCCTAAAGTCGTCCGACGTTATCCAAGATATTGGAACACTTGGATCTGTGATTGCCGCCTTAGCTGCCAAAGCCGCAAGTTCATTCTCCGACAAGCCAATGTGACCAGGTATCCAAGGACACTCCACATTAACGCCAGATGCGTATAAAACATGGAAGACATCCTGGATTCACTGAATAATGGGGTGGTAGCTGTACAGCTCTCAAACCTCTGAAGTGCACTAAGCAAATCACTCAAAATGAGACAGTCTCCCAATTTTCGACGACGCACATATAAAATAGTTCGATTTATGGCATACACCTCTGCACTATAAATGGATGTGTTATCATGAAAACCTAATGTGTGGGATTCGTTTCCATGTACGTAAACACATCCAACACCGTCGTTGTACTTAGATCCATCGGTGTAGATCAAAATTCGGTCACTGTAAGCTGGCAAAAATTCTAAAAAAAACCGGTGCGGATACTAAATGTAGGCATCTTAGTCTTCCGGTATACCGTCATTCCAATATTAACGTGAGATGTCGCATGCAATCAAGGGAGAACACCCTCTCCCCCTTAGGAAACATGCTAGGCATTTCAATGTCGTGCTTTCTAAGAAGCTCCCGGAAACGAACACCTGCAGGTCTTGGATTAATTGAGCTATTCCTATAAGTTCGTCAAGCCCAGTGTAAAAAACGAAGCGAACGTCGGATGTTGAGAAGTACATTTAAGCGCCCAGCCATAATTTCCTAACAGGGCATAATGCCGATATCGCAGAGGACGTTTTGCTGATTCGGCGTAAACACTCAATAGTGGAGTAGTGGGAAAAGAAACAATAGTCACTCGAATGCCCGGGTTATGGACTGCGTCTGATCTCCTCAGCACAGATGGTTGTGCTGACGAATAAATGATACACCCATAATCTATTTTTGATCGGATAGTGCGTGATACAGTCAGCAAAACTGACGCCCCAGGATTTGCCATTAAATATCCGCAAGATATTCAAAGAACGGTCACATCGCGCTTTCAACTGTGCTATATGCGATGACCATCTAAGTTTCCTATCGAAGGTCAACCCCAGAGAAATCGCCGAATCTGCTAATGGTAGAAAATCTGGACGGAATTGGAGCGAAGGTGGTAATCGTCCCCTACAGCGCCAGAAGTTCACGCAGATTGACTTCTCGGTTGAGAAATAAAAACCGTTAATAGAACTCCATTCTTGGAGATCATCTTAACATTGCTGCATACGGCGTTCCTAAAACGGCGTACGCAGAGAAGTACAACAAACGGAAAAGTCGTCTACGAATAATGACGATACCACTGGAGGAATACATCTAGAGATAGAATCAATTGCTATAGCAAACAGCGTAACGCTTAGTACCGATCCCTGAGGTACTCCGTTCTCCCGGACAAATGTTCGAAAAAACCTAGCCGACCGTTACTCGGAAAACGCAGTCCTTCATAAACTCCTGGATGAACAGTGGTAAGCGTCCACGTATGTTCCAAGCGTGTAAAGAAGGTAATATCCGTGCTCGCCAAAACGTATCATAAGCCTTCTCAAAGTCAAAAACTGCCGCAACAATTTGAAAATTCTTCATAAATGCGTTCATGATCTGTGTTGATAATGACACAAGGTGGTCCATTGTTGAACGGCGTCTTCGAAAACCGCACTGGGTGTTGGTTAGCAGATTGTGAGTTTCTAATCACCATACCAACCGTCCATTGATCATGCGTTCCATCACCTTGCAAACGCAAACGCAACTAGTGAGGGGAATAGGATGGTAGATGGACGGAAGATGACGGTCCTTTTCAGCCTTCAAAATGGGAATAACAGTGACCTCCCACCACTTTTCTGGAAAAGTGGCATAAACCCAAACGCGATTATAGACCTCGAGCAGGAAAGTCTTACCTGTAGGAGAGACCTGTTGCAACATTTGTACGGATATGATCTGTTCCTGGTGCTGATAGTCGCGAAGATGAAAGAGCGTGTTCTAACTCCGCCATGGTGAAAAGGCGATTGTAATCTTCAAGATTTCCTGAACGAAACAAGAAACCTTCAGATTCCACCTGAGTCTTGACAAGAAGGAACTCGGGCGAATAGTTATCTGAGGCTAGACACTTGAGCGAAAGCACGGCCAAATGTTTTAGCCACGTTCAATGTATCAACAACAACTCCTGCAGCTGTTTTAAGACCCGCAATTGGCATGTGGGTCGATTTTCCAACCACACACTTTAACTTATCCAAACGACAGAGCATGGTGTATGTTGATTAAATGAAGCTACAAGCTTGATCCATGATGTCTTTTTGCTGTCCTTTATAACATGTCTAGACTTTGCACGCATTTTCTTGTATTCGATTAAGTTATCCAATGTGGGACGACGCCTGAAAACCATAAGAGCATGCCTGCGAGCACAAATGGCATTTCGGCATTCTACCGTCCACCAAGAGACTGGAAATCGACGGGGGTTGGCAGTAACCGTGGAATAACTATCTCAGCAGCAGAAAGAGTGATCTCTGTGAGATGTTCGACCAAAAAAAATTCACAGAATCGTACTCATTGTAATTAAACACAGCCAAATGGGAGTAAATGGGAGCATGATCTAAGCGCCATATAGGTAATCGTGTGGAATATATATCTTGTGTTAAGAGACTAATAAGACATGGAAAGTTGTTAATAGAGTGTAAATCAGAGATGACTGTGGTGAACAAACTGAAATATGAAGGTGTGAAAAAGGTTGAAGGAGTCAAAAAGAAATGTAGGCTCTCCGGTGTTCAGAAAAGCTAAGTTATAATTGTCAAAAACATTGGCTATTAATTTACCTCTCGCACAAGCTCGAGGTGAGCCCCGAAGTGAGTGATGGTCATTAACGTCTTCCACCAACAGAATAGGCGTTGGTAACTGAGAGACTAGATCTTCTAAATCTGTGAGCGAAAGGCATCGGATGGAGGCAGATAAATGTTGCAAAGGATAAATCGGATGAGTGGCAGTTTAATTCTTACATACATTGACTGGATGTCAGACTGTATGGACATAGATTCCACAAATCTATGATCTCTGATGAGAATCATAGTGCCCCGTGCACAGCAATACTCTCTTCCGGTGTAAGATCGTGTGGAGTATTCGTCTAACTTGAAAACTGTCTTCCGGGCGGAATTTAGTCTTGCAAACATACTACCAAAGGCTCATACTTGTTGAGCAAAGGTTAAGCCCTGGTCGATGTGTTCTAATTTCACGGATTTTTTTAATTTAAGGACTCTCTTTAACTGCTGTGGTCCTTAGCGCCCCATTCTATATTGCACGTGAAAGATCGGTAATTTTGCTCAGAGGCCTCTTTATCAGGCTTGAGTTTCTTTTACGTGCCGTAAATCTTAGACACGGGACCACCGGCTTTACTTCCCTTCCGAAGGAAGCTATGCTAAGGATTTTTTACACCCGAAAAAATCCATCGCCCTCCGCAGGGACTGAACCCGCGATCTTGGGAACTAGAGGCTAGCATGGTAACCACTACACCATGGAGAACGACAATTCCACGGATGTTCCACTATAGGTAAGCCATAATAATTTTAACGGATAGGTTCTTAATGTAAAATTCTACTACGTTGTGGAAAGCGGTGTTCGAATCAATTTTCCCTTTTTCTTTGGTGTCGGGCTAACACCTTTAACGGAGAATTTAACCTGCCTGTTTTCCACTGTCGTTCTGCCAGTGTAGACAGAATCCTGCTTCTCCATCTCCTGCGATGTAAATTGAGATCAGCGAAGATGTCGATCGACGATCTGAGTCCTTCCCGGTAGCTTCCTCAGAGGAGGATCTCCGAGGAGATGTTCGTGGATCTTGTTTCCCCTTAGTTGTTCTGGGTGCAGACTTGTCACTTTCCTTCAGGACGTCAGTTCTGTCATAACTGGTCCTGAATTTTATCAGTTATGCATTATATACTACGAGCTTGTCAGTCTCATTATTCCAGGTCGACGGTTTTGCAGGTCATGTAACTGGTGTGATCTTTCCAGTAACGGACATGGCAGATGTTAATGCTGTTGTGGGTGTTGGCTTTGAAGGCTTTGGCTGCGTTCTAGCTACCAGAATCATTTCGGAAATGGTGGCCCCGTTAATATCGCTGGTCTGAGCGGCGATTTCCCGACTCGGTACCGGTTTAGTTGCAACTGAGCTATAGGTACCGAACTTCGGGACAGAAGGTTGGCGGATACACAGACGACTCTGGGCTTCAGAGAAGGACACCTTTTGCCTAACCCGGATCTCCTGGGTCGCTCTTTCCTCTGCAAAACGGGGGCATTCTCGGGATTTTATGGGTGTTCACCGCTGAGTGTTAACGCACGTTGGAGCAGATACACATGCTCTACCGTGAGAGATGTCTCCACAGTTAACGCATATAGATTCACCGTTACAAAATTCGCTAGTGTGTCCAAAGCGCTGACACTTATAGCATCTCAATGGATTTGGTGTATGCGGCGCAAGTTAAATGACTTCATACCCTGCCTAATCCTTTGAGGGAGATCTACCCGCTCAAAGGTAAGGAACAGGCTATGAGTAGGCATTAGTTCACCCCGTTCTTTCCGCTGAACCCGATATAGTGTAGTAAAACCTTGATGCTCTAGATTCTCTTGAATCTCCTCATTGGGCATACCGTCCAATGCACGGGTGTCTACTACACCGCGCGAGGAGTTCAAGGTCATGTGGATTTCAACGCCTTCAGGATAATTGTCTAACATATTCGCTCTAAGTATTTTCGCTGCCTGCGTGTTGAATTTTCTTCAACCAGGAGTGTGCCATTGCGAGATCTAATGCATGACTTAACTGAACCAGCAATGCTATCTTTGTTTTATTTATGGATGCTCCTTAGCGTCCCATGCTATATTGAGCGTGAAAGACCGGTAATTTTTCTGAGAGGCCTCTTTATCAGGCTTGAGGTTCTTTTACCCTCCGTGAATCTACGACACGGGGCCACCGGCTTTACTTCCCTTCCGAAGGAAGCCATGCTAAGGAGTTTTACGCGCGAAAAAATCCGTCTCCCTCCGCCGGGAGCAATCATATCGAGACCCTTTTGTATTATAAAAGGGTTCACCAATGAAAACGTCTTTCCGTCCTCTGTTCTGTTTCTGACTAAGTAGCGAGGACCACAACACTCGACTGCTACTTTTTAACCGACTTTTGAGGGGATGTTTAGATCCATAGCGATAAATTCCTCCACCATCACAAATGTCCCCGACGGCATGCTTACATCCTGAGCGCCACCTCAGTTTAGGTGACAGTCCTGGACCTTGCTCACCTTAGGTTCTCACCACCCAATTTATAGATAGACCCAATCGCCTTCAGAAGTTTAACAACTCATAAAACGGCCCCTCCCGGACTGACTGTATCAGCGGATACGAAAACAGTCCTACATAATACTCAGGGGCTGGGAGTTACGCATTACCCATTCAACCCTTGCGACTTCCCTCCTCTGTCCTGCGGAGCTGTATCTGTCGAACTGTGTTCAGGGAGGTAACTGCTAGTTGGTCAAACATACTTGTGGACCAAAGTCGGTTGGGCGTTTGGTAAAAGTGCTCTCACCTCTTAGAGGAACCCAAATGAGAGTGTGGCTCGGGACCCCGGGAGCGCCAATCCCGTACCTACCGTAATAGGCCCCTGGGAACGAAGCGTTTTTGGAAAGAAGTCCAAATTACAGTCCAGAAAATGAAGTTTCAATGACATATTGCACCACATAACATGAAAGTAGTGTAATAATTCACTTACAATTACTTCATAGTCTACTGGTATTTTATTCCCAAGGAAGCTCGTGCATAGTGATTTAAATGCAAGCAAAACCATTTTCTTCGCTTCCAACAGTTTATTTTCAGTTTTCATCATGGAAGACTGCTCTTATTTGTGGACCAATAAACACCTCCTCCTTTGCATCACTTACGTTTGGGAATTCATTATTGATATGCATAAAAGCTTGTCCTTCTCTGTCTAGTTCGTTTATAAATACTTTCATCAGTCCGAGCTTGAACGTATAAAGAAGCTTGAACGTATAAAGAAGCTTGAACGTATAAAGGTGGTAGGAAGACATCTTATGGGTTCATGAGTGATTTATGGGAAATACTTTTGACTCTAGGAGTGTAGGCTTGTTGTCTTGCAGACCTTTCTTTACGAATGTGGTGGTTTCCTTTGTCGCAGCTATCCTACTCGCACAAAACACAACAATATTTAGTATACCCTTATTGTATACCCATTAAGGGTCCAATAACTTTCAAGTCTCCACATACATGCCATTTGTATGAAGTGTATTCAATGCACCTTAGTGTTGCATTCATAACCTCGAAAGTTTCCTTCATATGAATGGCATATGCGATAGGAACAGATGGAAAATATTGCCAATATGGATAAGTACTGCCTTTAGACTTAGTTTAGGGGAATTAATAAAGAAGCGCCAGACTTCTGGATAATGTCCATATCCCAAAGTCTGAAATAAGCCATTCATATCGTTGCAAAAGTTATTCCTTCATCATCAGAAAAATGTTCAATAAAATGAGTTTGTCGTTTTCCAAATGAAGTTATTTTAACATAGATATCTAAAAGATTCCGTTCTTGCAGTCTAGAGCCCAACAATTCTGCTTGAGGTTTTGAAAGTTTAAGTCCCCCACAAGATCATTGAGGGCGTTTTGTGATAACACCTGGTGATTACAGGGTAAAGATGATGTAGATGGCTGTAACTCTGGATCTCCAGTGGGATTACTACAGCCTGAGACGTTGGATGTGTCTTCTTCTGAAGCGGTGAACTGCTGTGGAGGCTTAGGTAGAGGAAGATGTTCATTGTGAGGAACTGGTGGGATGGCTGAAGGTAAAATAGGGTACTGGATCTGTTCTTTGGATTTTGAAATACATTCTTTTATATCTACCAAAAAGAAGTAACAATCTGTTACATATTCTCGAGATTCTCGCCAAACCATAGATGTACGGAATTTCGTTGCAGTACGTTTACCTTGTAGCCAATGTCTCAAAATTCTAGATCATGAATTGCAACATATGTGATGTGCAAATGACTTATTTTGGTCTCCCACACGACATCCAAAATACAGTTCATATGCCTTTCGAACTAGAGGTGTAATTTTACGCTTTTGGCTCTTTAAATTAAATAAAATTAAATTTAGCTTTATTTATGGACGCTCTTTAACCACTGTGGTCCTTAGCTAAAAACTTAAATTGAGTTGTATTTATGGACGTTCTTTAACTGCTGCGTCCCATTCTATATTGGGCTTGAAAGACTGGTTATTTTGTTTAGAGGCCTATTTATCAGGCTTGAGGTTCTTTTACCTCGTAAATCCACGACACGGGACCACCGGTTTTAGTTCCCTTCCGAAGTAAGCCATGCTAAGGATTTTTACGCCCGGAAAAATCCATCGCCAGGTTTGAACCCGCGACCTTAGGAACTAGAGGCTAGCATTGTAACCACTACACCACGGAGGATGATGTGGTCCTTAACGTCCCATTCTATATTGGGCGAGAAAGACCGAAAATTTTGCTCAGAGGCCTCTTTATCAGACTTGAGGTTCTTTTACGTTTCGTAAATATACGACACAGGACCACCGACTTTACTTTCCTTCCGAAGGAAGCAATGCTAAGGATTATTACGCCCGAAAAAAACCACAGCACTCCGCCAGGTTTGAACCCGCGATCTCGGGATTTGGAGGCTAGCATGCTAACTGCTACACCTTGGAAGACGGCTTGGCTCTTGAAGGTTAGTTCTCCACATGTATAACAAAAAAAATTAGGATGAATTTTACACTGACGTGGCATTATGATATAATAACTATCCTTCAAACTCTTCTGAAGCAGGATTATGAAACACTAGCTCAATCTTTGAACACCAACCGGAAACCAACAACAGACGGCAAATAAATGAAATATCATGAGTTATAAAATGATAAATGTAGATGGCAGCACAGGATGTGGTGCCAGTATATTAGTTGTAGTGTTTATCGCCAGATTCTGACCCATCTCCTAAGAAAAAAACAGGAAATTAACGTAGTATGTGGAAAGCGGAATATTCAATTAATGTAATTCATATATGTTAAGATAACGTACGTAAAGATTTTTCTTTTTAGGCTTTTGAAAAAAACGGTACATGATAGACAAAATTTATTTATATATTCGTTTTACTATTAAACAGTCTACATAATACACCTAATTTCATAAACAGGACAAATTTCGTGTTGGACAGTGAAATTTATGTTTATGCATGGGCACTACTGCGCCGTGCATATAGTTCGAGTTGATGGTGCTTGAGTCTCTTCTGCCTACAGAGGTGTAGCGGGGGAATTTGAGAAGAGACTTCTGGATGATAGCCTGAGGAAGTTCAGGCTTCTTGGATTTCTCTCTCGACAGCGTCGGGCCGTTTAGGCCGTTGATTAAATAGTGTAAGTGATCTTTCTTACCTTTCTTTTGAGTTTCTGGGCAAATGTAACATATAACAATAACTGGCCAAATCTGACCGTTTACCATGGCCTTGTTCGTTTAATTAACTTAAGTTTTTGAGGATGTATTTTCATATTTAACTATAGTTCTAGACGTTGTATTAGATGCTGGGCATGTCTTACCTAATGTTTGTAAAGCTAAAGGTGAAATTGGGCATGCGTTGGTAAATGTTTTGAAAGTATGTATGTTGTATGTTGAAAGTATGTTGTTGTACTCAAGACTCTGATAAATCAAATTATAAGTGTGCTGAATTCAATCCTGGCAACTATTACGTTGAATTCCCAAACTTGAATAAAGAGTAATTTGTCAAGGCTGAATTGTAACACGAATTTATGTCATGATTTCTTGGTCATCTTTACCTAAGTAAAGGTGTTCAATGCATATGCAATATATATGTTGTAAAGTGTGAATTATGTGATTCTGTACGATAAATAAATGCGCTGACTTGTACCTTGCCATTTTGGTTGCAAGGACCCTGACAGTTGATTCCTTCGTTTATTTATTAGATATATAAGGTGTTTCTGAAGGGGGCACAGTGCCCTACTTAACTCAGTGCAGTGAAACTTTCTAGCATCTTCTAAATGCGAATAATAAACACGTTTATGCAGCATTATTGGGATATTTTGAAAATAATAGTATTTATGATTATACATACCAATTAATTTAAGGAATCTTTCAGAGCCAAAACTTAATTTTTTTATTTAAAAACTAGGAGTATAATCAAAATGTTGATGCAAGCCATTATCATCAGAGCATAAGGATCTTGGACAAAATGGTTTATTACAATTGATTGGTTTAATACTTAGAAAAGGTGCCATAAGAACATTTTGGTTTTTAAATTTTTTTTATCGGTGATGATCTTAACATGTTAGGAAAATGTTTCAAACTTTCAGCATTAGTGAACAAGTGTATTCCAAATGAGGATGCCAAGTTTCAAAGTTATAACTAATTTGTATAATATGCATTTTCACCTGCATCCCGTCTTAAATAACAGAAGGCAGATAATAGTTTATGGACGAACAGCTATAT
Organism: Deroplatys truncata; assembly: GCA_030765065.1. NCBI lineage: Eukaryota > Metazoa > Arthropoda > Insecta > Mantodea > Mantidae > Deroplatys > Deroplatys truncata. The sequence goes on from CM060981.1 coordinate 122,249,464, forward strand.
AATTAATGTAATAAATATAACACTTTAATCTCCAGGGAAAACAGCTACACAGCAAAAAAAAATGTAGAGAAAATTACGAAAGCAAACGTAACAAAATAAAATAGTCCTAGATGTAGCCACAATACCATGTCACTTAGAGAACATAATCTTTGAAACTTTGTGGGGAGAGTTACAGTTCTTCCTACACGGGTTCTTTTTGTCTGCTCATGTGAGTAACTATAAGAATGTACACATGACGTTTGGTCTGGGTTTGAAATAGGATTATGCGTAAAGTTGCCATACGTCCTGCAAAAGCATGGTTTTCATGAGGTTTAGCTCATGGAAAAGAATCCCGTCCGATTTTCAACAAACTATCGAATGTCTTGATTAATGAAGATCTGTTATTCTTTTTTTCTGTCGCAATGCTAGCTGCTGGAGACGCCTTAGACAACTCACTGCGCCACTACTACGAGAACTATCTACAAAGACTATAATGATTCTATTACATCCTCGTTGCTAGCGCTCAATACTACTTTGTTTTCTTGCCATAATGCCGTTTTTGACTGCATAGGTCACTCTTCATGTCTTTCATAAATCTATAATTAACATACAGAGAGAATCTGTATACGTAATTGAGCTTGTAAATGAATTGAACGTTCTTGCAAATATTCTAAAAGAGAGGAATGGCTCAAATTTTCTGCCTCTTACTGTGAAAGAGATTATGGGAGAAATAGCTAGCCCAGTCATCATTAAGACTTTTGAACAAGAAGCCGAAAATCTTGTGTTGCACTCACATGACTTTCCCTACTGTTGTCAAAACTATTTTTACAAACGCTTATTCTCCATCTACTTCATATTAATTGAGATAAACATTTGCAGAAACTCAATGCTAAATTTCTTGTAGGTGCGAGAGGAATATGGTACGCTTTAAGTGATAGTCAAATATTTTAAGAGCTGGTTGCTATGTGGTTCATTACATTCTCTTTGCATGTCCAGCACATAAAAAACGAATAACGAATTTCCATTTGAGAAGAAGTATCAGTATTGGAAAAGTCAAACAAATAACAAGAAATATCTCGGAAATGGGTCACTCGAAAAAAAAGTATATGACATAAATTGTGTATTTTAACGAAATCTGCATTTTATGTGTAGTCTCTTATGGTTTACCAGTTATGCGAAAGTCATTAAGAATGAAGAGGACTTTTGAGAATATTTCCAGAAGGTTCAAGATAAACATTTCGTTTGACATGAAAATATTTTAAATATATGACATTCTAATCAAAATCGTTAGGGCCATTTTTGAATCAAATTTTTCGAAAAATGTTCCATGCAAAGGGTAGTCTGGGTGGGGGAAATTTTCTTGAAAATCTTCGTGTCGCATTCTTGGAAGATACTAAACTCAAATAACAAGTTTGATATTTATCCGACTTTTCGTTTCTGAGTTGTGCTGTTCACAAACACATACACGGACATGTTTCTAAAAATACTTTATTTGGATTCAGGGCACCCCAAACATGTATTTCTGGTGAAATTTCGGTATCGAAGTTTTGGTTGGAATGCAATACTTCCCTTACTTGCTATACGTAGTAGAGAAAGTAGAAATTACTAGGTATATAGCCTGTCTCGGTTATTTATAAAAGTGGTTATATTCTTTCACTGACTGTTTCAACTCGTCACTCTTGAAGGAAGTGTCAACTTTGGGTGGGCGTATAGAAGGCACGTTAAAATGAAGCAAGGTTGTAAAGTTGGTGACACATTAGCATACAACCAATTTGTGAAAGAAAAACTGAATGAGCCCGACTGTCAGTAATTTCAAAGGTGTGTGCGCGCACGCATAACTGAAAATCGAAAAGTCGATTAAGTTCTAAACTTTGTATTTAATTTCAACATGTTCCAAGCTACTGACAAATGGGTGGAATACTTCAGTTCTTGTAAGAATAGTGAGCAATATTCAGAACTATTAAAGATTGCCCATTCTATATATCTTTGTCTGCCTATAATGCATGTGTGGAAAGGATTTTCACCATGGTGAATGCACAATGGACATATGACAGGAATAGGCTAGAAATTAAATCCATTGGAGCAATTCTAATAGTTCAATATAATTTTAATGGCATATCATGCTTGGAATTTCATGAATATCTGATGCAAAACAACGTGCTGATGAAGAAGATTCCATTGTCATAAAAATACGACTAAAGTAATACTAGGAATGATTAATAAATCAAACTTACTGATACATTCAAATGTGACATTTTGTAGCACTTGCATATACATACATTGCAATGTCTCTGTGTATTTTATGACCATATAAAAATTAAGTAATATATTACAATACTTTGGGGTAGAGTCCTGAATTCTTTTCTCATCCTTATGACAACCCTAATTATGAGGAGAAATCGCTGGAATATCAACGGGTGAACTTGTAGCTATAGAACTGGGTAACAGCTACTAACTGTGTAGCTGGCTTCAATCTGTCGACAGAAACAGTTTGTGGTCCACGTGGAGTATTGATCTTGAAGTACTTCCCAGAACGTTGCAAAACAACCTAAGGTCCGTCATAAACAGATTGTAGTGACTTTCTCAGGGCTTCATATCTCACAAAAACATATGAGGAAGAGCTCAGTTTTGGGTACCTACTGAAAAGCTTAACTGCAGAATGATCTTTGGTTTTTGACTGGTTCAAGACTATTCACGTGCTCTGGTGGTTTGTAACTGAAAACTTGTACATCAGACGAATTAGCGGAATAATTGAAGAAATCAGCAGGTAACCGTATTGGTTCTCCATAGGTTAGTTCAGCTGCTGTTAATTAAATTTCTGGTATAACATATGACCTGAGACCTAGTAGTACCATTGGTAACTTTTCAACCAATTGTCAGACAACTGTGTTTTAAGAGCTGTTTTGAGTGTGCCATGCCATCGCTCAATTTTACCGTTAGTGCTGGACGGTGTTTCGCTATTTTGCGAATTAAAACTCGGAGATTCTTTGAATGGTTAGGATGTTGAGAGATGATCTGCATATACTTCTCCTCACAATATCTGCGTATCTTAGTTTTGGATGTTTTACCATGTGTAGCAAGTAAAGTGTTTCTATCTAACAAACACTTATTCCTTATATCTACCATCCGACCCGTAGGAAATCTTTACCTAAAATAGGTCGTTTGACTCCTGCAAGTAGAAATGGTCAAACAAAGATCTGCATAACCCTATATCCAGTTTGAGTAACCTTTCACCACAATTTTATGGATGCTCAGCCATATAATTGATATAATAAATGTAACACTTAATACTGTATAGCTGTTTGCTCTCTTAGGAGAACAGCTACATGCTATAACCATGAATTATTTTACAAAGAAAATAATTACTGTTCATAATTGGTGTTCCAGATTTAGAAAAATATCTTGCACCTCATGTTTGAAGGTAAAATGAACCCTGCATTATAGGAATAAATATAAATTTGAGTAAATACGACTTGAGATTAGTATAGTGTTAATATGTGCTATTAATGCGGTGCTTATTCAACAATTACTACAGTATTTATTTCTCTCTATACACATACCATATTACCCATACTAGTGCAAATCACAGCTGGTAGCCCATTCAGTACTCTTCGTTTAAGTTCTTTTTTAACAAGTGAGGAGGAAAGTTGAATACTTCTAGGACTTCGCTTTCGTTTAAAGAACTTAATATTTTCTTCCCCAAGCCTCAGCTGAAACAGTTGTCCCGTTTTTTCCTTCCAACAACTTTAACCCATTTATCTAAGACATTAGGCCTTGAATGAGGAAGTGGTTATTATAGAAACAAAATCATAGGAGGAAGGTGCACCTTAGTATGAGTTGCAACATTTTGAGCTATGGAGCAAGTGTCACTTATATCACTTTTGCACACTTTAGGCGAGTTAACTTATTTTATAATCATTATTTCCAGAAACACTTAAACTATAACCAAATAAATTTTGTTACCATTCATTCAGTAGTTGTTGTGTAACCAGAATTTAAAGACGTGTAATGTGTTAGCTTGACACTCGCCGCCCTCCGTGGCCTAGGGGTACCATACTAGCCTCTAGTCCCCAAGATCGCGGTTTCAGACCCGGCGGAGGGCGATAGATTTTTTCGGGCGTAAAAATGCTTAGCATGGTTTCCTTCGGAAGGGAAGCAAAGCCGGTGGTCCCGTGTCATAGATTTACGGCACGTAAAATAACCTTAAGTCTGTTATAGAGGCCTCTGAGCAAAATGTCCGGTCTTTCAATATAGAATTCAATATAGTTCTTAGCGTCCCAGTATAGAATGGCGCGCTAAGAACCATAGCAGTTAAAGAGCGTCCATAAATAAAACTCAATTTATTTTATTATTTTTTTTTCCTAATGACATCCCACTGCCCTTAAGCAACAGTTAGATATCAAGTAATTCGCGCAACAATGCACAGAACATTAAAAATAAAACCACAAAAGAGACAAAATTTACATTTTATTCAGTAATGGCTCTACCAGTAATATTCTGTGCAAGCGAGGCATGGATTCTTAAAGCAAAATGCAAACTAGAAATGATTCTTACGCGCAGAAGAGATGTACTAGAGAGGAACATACTCCCAACGAATAAATAAGAGAAGAGCTAGGAGTTAAACCATTACGCTAATACAAGACAACAGGCAAAAATGAACACACCATCTTTTCCGAATGATTGACAGAAAAATCCCTAAACAAGTTTTAAAGATTGACTGGAAGGCCAAAGAAGCGTCGGAGAGAGCAGATGTGAGACCGATTGCCCAATCCATGTGGGGAGAAGAAGAAGAGTTCGTTGACGAATGGGTAGAGAGTCACGTGAATGTAACACACACATTTTCTTTCTTGTTAGCCAATTCAATTTTTATTTACATATATCATTTTCTTGGAGTAGCTGCGGAGCACAGATTGCGAACCACTACTTTAGGGTAAAATCATATAATTGACCCAGAAATATCACGTGTGCTACAAGAATGCAACAAATGAAGTTAAAAAAGCATTGATTATATATTATTATTATTATTATTATTATTATTATTATTATTAACAAATATTTTATCATTTTAATTGGTTTTCTACGCAAAACCAACATGTAACGATGAGTCTACCCATTTCTGCCACTGGACATTAATACATTCTGCACTCCCCTACTAATTAGTTTACTCTTTCCCGGATCAAGATCAAGTACCATTTCAAATATTGTGACGGTTATTTTATTTCAAAAGATTGTGATAGATATGATTTTATAAAGTTCCAGATATTCAGGACAAACTTTGTTAGTAAATCCAAGAAATTGGTTTTAGATTTCTTGCGAGACATTTCCCGGATGTTGAAGTTAGCAGAGGTTTGAAGGTAGTGGGCTTTCTAATTCTTTCCCTCTGAAATGTAGTTTAGTTTGTTATTAGGAATTTTTAAGTTTCTTTTGGGAACAGAAATTACATGTCTGTAGTGTCACCCTTATCACCCTCCCAGCTACTGCAACCCTCTCGATGTCATCCTCTGTTACGTCCTGATGAAGGCGCTGATAGCGTTGTCGACACATTTACATCACAATATTTTGTGTTTCCAATTCACAATCTTTAACCTCACAGAAGGCTAACATCAGTAATACTCTTCATTTAAGCACACACAAAGTCAAAGTTAAGCATAACTTAGGCGAGACGAATTCTGTACGCAAAATACTAAACAAAAAGTTTGCGTATGTCCGGCAAAAGCATAATTGCAGTTGACGTGCCGACAGTTCACAGCAAATTTTCTCTGCTGGAGCACAAGGAAGAAGAATCCCAAGTTCAACCCTCGTTGGGTAACGCCTCCAAGGTCAGTATTCTTCCCATATTTTAACCAACATCACTACCGCGGACTTCACCACTCAACAAGGTGGTAATGTTTTAATAATTAACACCACTACAATAGAATATTATCGATTGGTGATAAGATTTCTCGAAGAAGCAAACTTACCATTTCGCATCTTCAAGGTTCCTTTAATAAGAAAGTAGTAGTGTTACGTGGAGTTCCCTTCTCTTTAACAAATGACGAGGTTAAGCAACAGTTACTAGTAGAAGAGCTTCCAGTTACAAAAGCGTTCGTCTGTTCTACAGGAAAAAGCAACTTATGCAGTAGTACTGGACGACTTGCTAAACGTGTATATATGAACTGAAGCACTCGCAGCATGCTATCATCTCCAGGGAACAGCACAAATCCTTGTCAATTCTTCAATACACTAACTGCCAACATTACGGACATAACAAAGAATTTCTGTCACCTTCGTCCTCGCTGTGTTAAGTGCCTAGGGAATCACCACTTTTCTTCCCGTCCAAAAACAACGAAAATACCACCCAGCGTGTGAACTGAGAAACGTACCTACTCTGCAAATTATAAAGGCTGTTCCTACTATGTCACCCTCAAAGACAACGCCACCAGGACATACCCAACCCTACAAGCAGGCAACAATCATCATCGCAACCACAGCCTCCATCTTTAAGAGAGACCTTCCGTTATTACGTAATGATGGTTTTCTAAGACTCCATAATCACCTATGCCTGAACACAATAGCACAGCATCTCCCACCTCTCCTTTTGATTCTTTCATCTCCTCTATTCTAAACTCAGCTCTCGCCGCCTTTAATCTTATCTTCCACAAATTCAGTTCATTGTCGAAATATTCCAACACGGCCTTTAATTCTACCCCTTCTTTCCCTGCTTTCACGTTTCTCAACTGGAATGCTAATGGAATAAAACAAAAACGCCAATGTCTTATCGAATTCCTGTCTAGGCACACAGCCATTGGTTGTATCTCCCAAAGAGAAAATTTCTGTTCTTGGCCACAAGGCTTATTGCAAGGACCGCAATACCTCTGTGGCTTGCGGAGGAGTTGCTATCATTAAACGTCATCTTAAACACCACTCCACATTTCTATCATAACTTAGCAACCTGGAAGCATGCGCACTCTCGCACTACCAAAACCTATCGATTATAGCTGCTATAAACCTTTTGTAAGCGTTTGCTTATGCAGGGGCTACAATTATTTTCTTCGATTGGCTCTACTATACTACTGGAGATTTAAACAGTAAAAATACCACGTGGGGATGCCGAGTTACTAAACCCAACGGTCGTCATTTTCACCAGGCAACTGATGATCTTGCTTTTCTAGTAGTAGCCCCAATGAATTCTATGTATTACTGCAAGAATATTAAAACTCAACCAGATGTCCTTGGTCTGGAGCTTATTAAGAACTTCACAAAACCGCTATTCATGCAGGTTTTAATTGAAATGGACTCAGATCATTGTCCTGTAGTTGCAACATTTGACGCAAATGCATTACTCCGCTTGATCCACCTTTCTTCTTTCAGGAAACACGCAAATACAATTTCTACACAAGCCTGGAAAACCTGTTCATCTGCACGCGGCTACCTCCAATAAGTCGTCTACCTTCCCTGTCCAAAATCTTCGAGAAAGTTAAAGTAAACGAATCAAGACATACATATCTACTACATCCGTACTACCACCTATCTACCGTCCAGCAACTGCTAAGAGTTGCATAACCTATAGCGCAATCTTTTGAGAAAAAGCAACACACACAGGCTGCATTTTTTCAACTTCACACAAACATTTGACAAAGTATGGCACCCTGGTCTCCTGTTACAAACTGCACAGCATTGAACTACCTGATTATCTCTACATTGTTACTTACCTTCTCGGTGAGTCTAGAGCAATCATCAACCAGGCCAATTTCTGCTGGCGTTCCTCAAGGATCTGTGCTGGGACCAATTCTCTTCAATGTTTTCACTTCAGACATTCCCCTTGCCTTCTATCAATGTTTCCATGTACATCGATGATACAGCCTTGTTTACTTCACACAATGATATAAAACTGGTACCACACACCTACAAACAGCGTTGTATTCTCTATCCACTTGGTTCAAATCCTGGTGTAGGCATTGCCCTAAATCATTGTGAATATGTACCTATGGTTTTCAAGCTCTGTTTGCCTCCTTCACCTCCACCACTTAAGGTTGACGATACTCTTATAGAACAGAAGCATGATAAACCATTTCCTCACCTGGAAATCTCACATCAATAAGAAACTCAACTTAGCCTTTGCTTATTTCTCACAACTTTAAATTTGAATTTAAATTAATTTTAAACCTTCTCTCAACAGCCATTTTGATTTTCAAATCCATTCTATGTCCTGTTCTCACCTATGCTTGCACAGTTTGGGGTGGTGCAGCCTCCTCCAACAAAATTAAGTCACTCCAATCTTTTGGAAATAAGTTCTACAACTTACAGTCCATGCACCCTGGTTTGTCAGGAACACACAATTACACAGAGAACTTTTATCTGTAAACAGGCATCACAGGTTCTTCTGCAGTTTATACAAAGTTTCAGGTGCAGCTTTCTTTTCTCTGGGCCAACAATCACAGCTTCCTACCACATTCTAGTCAGCTACCTCAGGATATCTTGCTCCTACCACCATCTCCCTCCAACATGGAAGCAGCAGTGTAACAACTTGATCACATTACTTCCTTACAGAGGAATCTGCTGTGGATAACCTCATTTCTTGTTATGTTCCTTTTTGTTGTTTGTTATTCAATTAAACTGAGTTTTATTTATGGATGCTTTTTAAGTACCATTGGACCACGGAGGATGATGTTTGTTTGTTATGATGGTTGTTCTGTGTGCATGTAAGTTTTTATAGTATCCCCAAATGCTGTGTATAGCACTTTGTGCACTGATCAATCAATAAAATTAATTAAAAGAAAGAAACAGCCTAAAGGTACAGTCTGTCAGGTACTAGAGGACAGATTTATATCCACTAAAATCATGAATATATGCATGCATTTATACAGTAAAAAAGTTGCAAAAGTGCTGTAAAATGGAAAAATATGTAACAAAAATATTTTAATAGTTTAATAACTACTCAATTTTTTAAAATAATTTTATTGGTTTTTACAAAGTAATAAGTACATTACTTTTTAACATTCCATTGGTTACTGAAAATAGTAATTATGTCCTCTTGTGTAATTTATTGTCAATAATCTAGCATGAACTATTACTCAGGTTCTTTTAACACTCATTTATCATTTGTTTTTATTATATTGTGGCAGAAATATTTATTGAGAATGTTTAATTTACATGTGTATAAATGAAATCGCAGAAGCCCAAGTTATTGGTTATAATGTTATATGTAAAAACAAGAATTTCCAGCACTATAAAATCCCAAAATATGCATGCGTTCATGCACTACCAAACTATAATATATACATGATCAAGTGAAAAAGCATTAAAATATGCACTATCATTTTTCTTCCCAATTCATTAATTCACTTTCTTTTTTGCACAGGTAACAAAATTTCTAAGTTTTTTTCTGTAAGATTTCTGTGCTTATCAGTCAAAATATTTTTGTAGGCAGAAAATGACCTCTCTACATCACAAGAAGCTATAGGTACAAATTTGAATGAACATATTTATGACAGTTTCATGTCAAGTTCTTAATTCATGCTTTCGCCACAAAATACCTTCTTCAGTGAACAAAAGAATCCGTAGTCTAGGTTGCTGTTTGACATTGTTCAGTTTGTTCTTTGCATCTACTCCCACTTACTCTTGTGCATGACTGAGGAATCTATGGAATTCCTCAACAATTGACATTGAGTCTACCAGTACCAGACACGTGGCTTCTAATTTTGTTATTGTAGAAGGTAATTTAGAGAAATTTGTCTTGATGTAAATTAAATCTTGTTGCACATTTTTGCATTCAAATGCTGCTTGTGCATTTCTGATACATATGGCATCATCTGACAAGAAACTGTTTACTACTTAAAATGAAAGAAGTATTTACTTTAGAATTAAATATTGAAGTATTAATTTTATTGCAGTTAACCATGTACCAATTTTATTTCATACCAATTTAATGGCATTAAAATTGTCAGAGTAAAACATTGTAGCTTCCAAGTACCCCATCTAGTAAGGATGGGCTGAGCGGGTAATGGTAACCCAGGTAGACTCTCTTTGTAAGCAGCTACACATGCAGGGGCTTTTGAAAACACCTGTATAAAACAAAATATCAAAATGACTAATTTATTTTTACAGCTTTGGGACCATTAAAACTTATATAAACCTAAATATTACAATACCTTTTTAGTTAAAAGATATCAAATTATTGACATTGTCGTAATCAGAGCGTATTGCTTCTGCAACAGGATGGAGCCCATGAGCAAGGCATGTAATCTGTTTTACATTTGGGTAGAATATTTTAATTGCTTTCCCAGCCTTCAGCATGTAGGCAGCAGCATCACTTAACAGCATTAGAATTCTGCTTTTATTTAGATTATTTGTCACAGAATACTTAAAATATAAGAATCATTTTCTCAGAAAATGGTTTATAAAAATAGTATCTTAAATGAGAATAAAATACTTATTTAAAATGTTATTCAATGATAATATCTGATTAAAACTGACGTAACCCATCATCAAAGAAACTAGCAATTGTGGAGTATTTGCTTTTTGCAGGACATTACAGCACACTAGATGGGGTTGACAAGGCCCATCCTCAGTTAATTTTCCTACAATTAGGTTAGCAATATAGCACTCCATAGGATCAGTTGTTTCATTTACAGATGTCCGTATGTTTGAAACTTCCAAGTCCTTGTGAATTTTATCCAATGCCTGATTAGCAAAACAAGTATTTTTATGTGCAAAAATAGTTTTTATTTGTTTTTACACAAAATGAAATTTATTTTGGCAAATACGTTACATAGGCCTACCGATTATAAGATTTTGGAACATAAATATTTTCTCAATGTTGAGGGATCAGGAACATATTTTGATGTATGCTTCTCCAAAATACCCTTAAGAGTTGGGTTTCTGAGTTTCTCAAGTGGTATATTTGCTCCTACAAAATCATCGCACAAATCCATGTAAAAACTATTTTGCGGTGCGGGAACAGTAATAAATGACTGGATTTGGTGTGTTGTAGATTCTTCTGTTTTTCGCATTCTTGAAATATGTGGTGCAGATGTAAAATGCTGTTCGACTTGAAATGTTTTAGTATATTTTATCTGAAATTATCAAAAAATCTTTCGGTTATATGGATATGATTCTTAAAAGTGATGGCATTCTTATTTAATTAATTCATTCATTATCTGTTTACCCTCCTCTTATGTAGGACTTACACCCCCCAGGACTTACAAGCAGGTGCCTGGGGTCAGAGGCCCGTCGAGGAGCAGACACTCATGGATCAGACAGAGCATCCAGGATGGGTGATCAGCCCGATGCCTGGTATGGGAAGAAGGAAGTAGGTGAAATGAAATGTTGGTGAAATGGATGAAAGGAAAGGTGATGATGGAGCAGTTGGTGGAATGAATGGCGGGGGAAACCGGAGAAAACCCGCCCAGACGCCGCTTCATCCACCACAAATCCCACATGTAGGTCCCTGGGATTGAACCCGGGCCACCTCGGTGGGAGGCGAGCGGTCTAACCACTTGGCCACGGCACCGCCATTCTTATTTAATTAATTATTTAAAATCAATTTTGTAATGTTTTACAAACAATATGTGCCATAGAAAATTTTCAGAAAAAGAATAGCTTACCTCTTTACTACAACAATCACGGATACAACATCCCCATCTGATGTAATACAATCCTTTCATTTTATCCATTGTGCATGGAGTACATTTCTGGAACTTTTAATTGGAGGCATATTTGAAGCACATTAACACACACAAACAGAATAACACAGATATTTAACACTTATGAGATTCACACACATACTGTAAAGACAATTTAGTGAATGATTTCAGTTTTAGAAGAATCAAAATTGCTAGTAAGGTTTGTTCAAATTCCACAAGACAGCTCTGCAGCTGTGTGTTTATGTCAGCTGCGGTACCTAACTTAGAGGGCTAAATTTCCATTGTCGCAAAATTAAAGGCCTGTCGGTGATTATTGTGGATAAATAAATGTTTATGACAAGCAGTCTGCAGAGGGGTGTTGTTAAAATTCTGGGAAAGTCATCCTATTGTGAGAATCTCAACTTTCTATTTCTGTTATCCCCCCTTTTTCTTTCTTCAATTCTGATTCCTTAAGCAAAACTAAGGATCATAAAATAAAAAAACTGAGGTGTCTACTCAAAACCATTACAACATGCATTTAAACTGAAAATTATGTATATTATATGCGTGATTAAAGTAAAAATGCCTTATAATATATGCATTATGTACGTTTTTATTCCCAAAAAGGTCGAAATATACAAATATGCATGGAAAAAGTACACATTTTGAATCAGAAAATAATGAAAGGGATAAGTACTAAGTTTGAGCTATGTCCAATGATCCTATAAAAACATGCATTTGCATAGAATTCTCGTCTTTTGTTATATGCATTTATATGTTGTATTATTCACATATATTTAATGGTATCATTATGATTATTATATTTATTGGTTTAATTATGAATGTATTTATGCATATATATCCGAAATTGAAATTACTTATTAATTAAATAGCAATATGAAGGATATCATGGCCAACTATAATAAAATTTATAAATAATGAAAATTTATATACATTACTTCATATGACCATGGAATAAACAAAATTATTTATTTCTACATAAAAACTAAACAAAACAAATAAGATATTGTCAAGCAGAAATAAAAAGCATTTTCGTCTTCATAGTACTAATCAGTTTTCATTCAGCACTCATCCAGAGCACATTAATTCTTATTCAGCACATTAAGCCCTTATTCAGTACTCACCTACTAGTAGTGCACATTAAATTTTGCTTGAGCACTTAGTGCACACCTGCCTTATGGATTAATAATCAAAATTACGCACATTTTATACAATACTAATACTCTCTAGATATATATATATATGTGGACATAAATTAAGAAGAAATTGGAAAACTGAAAATTATAAATGTTAAAATGGAATTTGATTGAATAAATATAAAATTATGTTGGGAGAGTAAACAATTGTACTTCAATTCTACATTAAAGAATCTCACCTGAACCATTGTCCTGCAGATAAAGGAGATCTCATAGCTCAGATTAAAAATAACCCAATGCCAATTGATAATTCTATTGCACAAACAACCAAGTATTTTTTTTATATTACTTTCTCTACTACATATAGTAAGTAGGGGAAGTATTGTATTCCACCCAAAAATTCAATACCGATATTTCACCGGAGATACATGTTTTCAGACCCCCTGAATCCAAAAAAAGCATTTTTGGAAATGTGTCCGTGTGTGTGTGTGTGTGTGTCTGTCTGTGACCAGCATAACTCGGAAACGAACAGTTGGATAAACACCAAACTTGGTATTTAGGTTCAGTATCTTCCAGAGATGCAACAAGAAGGTTTTCAAGAAAATCCCCCACCCCAGATTACCCTTTACATGGAACATTTTTCGAAAATTTTAATTTTCTCAAAAATGGCCCTAACGATTTTGATTAAAATATCATATGTTTAAGATATTTTCACGACAAATAAAATGTATATCTTGAATTTTCTGGGAATGTCTCCAAAAGTATTCTTCACTGTGAACGACTTTTGCATAACTGGTAAACCATAAGAGATAGACAAAATTTTACTTCACAAAAAATGTAGATCGCGTTAAAATACACAATTTATGTCATAAACATTTTTGTTGTTGAGTGAACCATTTTCGAGATATTGCTTGTTATTCTGTTAAATTTTTCAATACCTATTTTCTCAAATGGGAATTCGTTATTCATTTTTTTGTCTTGGATATGCAAAGAGTATTAATCTGTGGCAAAGGGAACGGTGCTGCACCTAGCAACCAGCTATTAAGAGATATGTATGTGCTTAAAGGCTACTGTATTTCTATATTGCCCCTGTAAATATATATTCCCCTTACATCTACAAGAAAATTAGCAATAAGAAAGAGTCTGCAAATGTTTATCTCGATTAACATGAAGTAGATGGAGAATAAGAGTTTGTAAAAATAGTTTGTACAAGAGTAGAGAAAGTCATGTGAGTGTAACACATCAGATTTTTTTCTAGTATAAAGCCTTTCAGGCGGCGCCGTGGCCGAGTGGTTAGACCGCTCGCCTCCCACCGAGGCGGCCCGGGTTCAATCCCAGGGACCTGCATGTGGGATTTGTGGTGGACGAAGCGGCGTCTGGGCGGGTTTTCTCCGGGTTCTCCGGTTTCCCCCGCCATTCATTCCACCAACTGCTCCATCATCACCTTTCCTTTCATCCATTTCACCATCATTTCGTTTCATCTACTTCCTTCATCCCATACCAGGCATCGGGCTGATCACCCTTCCTGGATGCTCTGTCCGATCCATGAGTGTCTGCTCCTTGACGGGCCTCTGACCCCAGGCACCCGCTTGTAAGTCCTGGGGGGTGTAAGTCCTACATAAGAGGAGGGTAAACAGATAATGAATGAATGAATGAATAAAGCCTTTCCTTCTCTCATTTAAAATGATTTTGTAAGAAGAAAATGTCCTCTTCACTTCACACAAGCTCTTTAGGCAGTACTGAAAACAAATTATGTCACTCACAGAATAAGAATTGAACTTTCTTATTGTTGAAGAAATTGTTGAAGAATTGAAGAAAGTCCCCTCTTTCTTCCAAACATGTGCCTGCATCTGGTATTTTGCTAAAATAGCTTCTAGTATTCTAGTAAACAGTAATTTAGCTCGGATACTCTTCTCATTGCAAGTATTCACTACAGCTGCAATACTTGCTGTTTTACTTGTATCCAAAGTTTCCAGCATCCCTTTTATTTTTCTGGGTGGTCGCAATAATATAATGCTGCTTCTTCCCATGTTCCCCATCTAGTAAGAAATGGCTCTGGAGTCAAATGAGTATCTGGCATCATTTAAGAAAACTTTATTTTTTATGGAGCCTTCATGCATACTTTCTTCACAGAAGAAATTTTGGCATTTACTTGGAAGTTTGCTCAAATTTGTGTAGACCATGAGCTAGACACATATGCACTGCTATGGTTGAAATATCTGCAAAGCTTTAACTGCCTTTAGCATTTATGCTGCTGTATCTGTAACTATTAGCAATAATTTTTCTTTATTTTCCTGAATAGGCCATACAATATGCATTTTTTGCAATGATGACATTGGCAATGAACCTTTCTTGCTGTGTGTACCAATAATCAGATATTTGAATCACCACTGTCGTCTGACTTCTTGGACCACCTAAAATATAAAAATATACATATAACTATTTTAAAGGATACAATTTGTAACTGACATAAAGCCTTTGATGATATTACGCAGTGTTATAACTTTTCATCTATATCTGTGAAACTTTTCTTAATTATGATAAATTTTTAAATTAAGAATCCTACCTCTTCATGAAGAGGACCAGTGTGATTTTTCCTCAATGAAACTTGTCAGGAACATTTTGTCCACAATATTTTTCCAGGAATATTAGAAATTCTATACTGTTCAATTTCTTTAGAGGAATGTTGGCTGATATTGTTAATGCCTTGCAGAAATCTGTTGAAAAAGTATAATGACCAGTCTTTTTGGAAATTCATTATATGGAAACAAAATATTTAAACTGAGAAAAAAACTGTAATATGTGCATCCAGCAAATATTAATGAATATGCATTATAAAACTTCTCCAGCAGTTAAAAAAATAAATAAATAAATGCAAATATGCAAGAATCTGCCCTCCAGTAATAACACTGTCACCTAAGAGACTGCAACAAGTTCTCTTGCAAGCACCTTGTTCTTGTTTCAAGGTTTTAGCCCAAATACTCATTCCTGTTATTCATACTCTGGCTAAGGCACTTCCTCTTCCCTGGCAGTCTTAGCTCTTCCTCTCTCTACACTTGTGCACAAAATAGGGCAAAATGCTCCCCCTCTTTATATGAACATTTTTCCAATAGTTATATTTCATGTATAATTAGCATCCTATGGTGTCAGAAAGTCAATCCACATGAAAGAAATAGTTTGCACGACAATATTCCAAACAAGTGTGGCTAATGAAGTTTCCTATGAAGTGTCTCCCATTGGATTTTAGTGCCAAATTACAAAAGCATGCATTCATTTAATGGCTTATCTGCATCTCAGTGTGGTACTTATGTAGGAGCTTCAACCCAATGTTTGGTATACCAATATTCACTTTTTCATGTTTCTACATTTTTTACACTAGTACACTTTCTTTATTAGTAATTATAAAGTAAAGTTGTCAGATTAAATGCTTTGTAGTCATTTTTTTAATGGTGGATAGAAAATGCTGGGTGTTAAAAGCATTTCTACTTAAGTGTATGGCTCATTCTTTGTAATAATTCCCTATGGACAAGAGGGAGCATTGCAATATTATGAATGAAAGATAAATTCTTTCTGTTGCATACCTACTTATAGCATAAATTTTGTGTCATTCTGTGATTTTGAAGTATTTCCCACATTAGTCACGGATTGCCTTATAATCAGAAGATTCAAATCAATACATGCACACAAAGATGATCCAACATCTCTGATAGTATTGTTGGCCATCAGCCAAGGTGCAGGCAATTTGTAATTCCTGTCCAATAATGCATAGAAAAAGAATCATAGCTGTCCATCTTCTAGAAAATATGTGATACATTTACATAAGCTCTGTTAAATTAGGTATACAAAAATATTAAGGAAACAAAATGCAATGAATTAAACTATACAACATTTCAAACAACCACTTAAAAGGGAGACACAGAAGTGAAGTTATAGAACCACTGATTAGTGGCAATGTTCAGCCAATTTGCACTATTTTTATCCTATCCATATTTAAACCACTCATGTTTGCTAAACAAATTAACATATATACCATCATACTCTAGTTTCTGTAATTGGACAGCAGGACTTTTTTATTGTAATGCCACTACAAAAAGTTATGCAACATGATGTTGAAATTAAACTTTCTTTTGTTCATTATTTTCCATTTTATCAGTTTGTTCCTAGTACAATAAAACAAGAACAGGAATGCTGATTGTTTCTACGAGATTATATACTTTTACCTGTTTCTTCTTTAGGTATGTATCCTATTGGAAGTACCTATTAGCATCACAATCTACCCATCCATTTATAAGCTCATATGGAAATTTACAAACACATTTCAAATTTGGTTGAAACCGGTACAAATACACTGGTAGTTTATAATATGAAGAACCTTTTAAAAGTTTACGGGTTTTAGGTCAACTGCAACATGTATGGAAGTATTTTATATATGAGTCATTCCATGTCAAGTTGCACAAATTTGTGTAAAAATCCATAGCATGGCTTCATTCGGAAGGGAAGTAAAAGCCAGTGGTACCGTAATGTAGATTTACAGCAGTAAAAGAACCTCAAGCCTGATAAAGAGGCCTCTGAGCAAAATTACCAGTCTTTCATACCCAATATAGAATGAGACGCTAAGGACCACAGCAGTTAAAGAGTGTCCATAAATAAAACTAAATTTGAATTTCGCACAAATTTTCACAAAATCTGACCATCATGTCTCCCATTCACTTCAAATTTTGTCCATGGATTACAAAAACAAAGTGAATTATGTTTTTAATTCTTATTTTTTTAAAATCGTAATATTTTAAAAAATATTGCACAATCCAACTTGTGAAAAGCAGCATACCTCTCTACCTTTAATCAGAATATCTCACAGGCAATAAATGATAAAATTATGTTATAAAATGTAATGCAAAGCATATTATGTAATCTTTTACTTAATATTTATTATAATTGATATAATTAATTATTTTCATCAATTTTTAAATTCCAAACATTTAAAACCTATATATCCCTATTAACCCAATGTTTAAATTTCTATAAAAATTATAAATAAATTCCTTGTAGTTTTTTTGTATATATTTGCATAAAACAAAGATGGGTGCTTACATGGTTAATTTTAAATAAAATAACTTAGAAAGCGGTGTGTAGCAGGATTCCAGCATGGCGTGGCTTGAAAGTAGTAGTAGAGCAGCAGCCTGTCATTGAATGCCTTTGTCAATTTGTTCGCAGCACTTTAGTTGCACTAGTTTGTTCACGTGTATGTTAAATTTGGCATACTGTAGAGAAAACTAAAACTTTCAATCTCATCCTATGGGAGGCAACTTAGCTACAATTTAAATGTGCACTTTTTCCCCTTCAGGCTCAAATGAATATCATTGGTTGATGGAATAAATGAATTTAGCTCTAAGGTACCAGGGATTGCTTTCACACTGCTGTATCTTGCCTTAAAATGGTCACTATGTTTGAAACCACTTCTGGATTATTCACGGCATCTGTACTTTGTAGTACACAATCACTGCTATCAGTTGGTGATACTTTGAGAATCTTTTTTTCAACATGCATCACATGGTTTTAGGTCTGGTGACAAAGTTCTCCATTTTTAAGTTTGTAAGCATATTGCGGGTAACTAAGCTTAATGGTTTCTGCCTTGTGTTATGCTTGGAAACATTAACTGGATTGAAGCAATAGCTACATTTCTTCAGTTCACTCATTATGCATTTTCAGAAATCACAAAGCTAAGAATGAACTTCTAGCATAAAAACTGAGCACAAAGTAACATTTAAAATAAAACAGCAGAGATAGGCTTTATAGAATATCAGATTCCAGTTGCTAAGTTACACCAAACACTGGAAGTGATAGTCTATCACATTCCTACTGCGTAACACATCAGCCGGCACAGCATGCTGCTGCAGTGTAAAGCTTTCAGTCAGCAGTCTATGTTCTAATACCCTTCGCTCTAACACAAATAAACTGTTAAATAGTAGTTTATATAAGGAAAACCACAATGTTTTTATCTACAAAACAACATATTGTTCTTATCCCTGAACATTCTATATACCGAGAATAAATTACTTTTATGTAAAATTGTGCACATAGAAATGTTAGGTATGCTTTAAATTCTAAATAATTTGATTTTCCATAAAATATAAAATACGTGTCTATTTAGTTTATGAGTGGAACACAAACTAAAATTCAAAAAATTCAGAGAAAGTGAAGTTTTATGTAGTTCAGTTTGATGTGGAATGACTCATATGGGACATTCCATGTCAAACAGGTCAAACAAGCTTAAAAAATGAACTTGGGATTTTCTAAAAGGTTCCAAAATTTAAACACAACCAAAGATAAATGCAGAATTCAATATCACATAATACATATGTTCATATGCTCCTAAGTGCAACAACAGCTGCTAAAATATAATTTAAAATTACCACAAAAAGTAGGTTTTTATAACTTTGAGGGCCATTATTTGTATCCTGCAAGTTAGAGAATTAAATGATTCTATTAATAAGGTGGGCTGTTAATATAATACTGAAATAATCATACAAATGTTCATACTTTTATTCCAATGTGAGAAAGGTTTACTGGTAAAGGTACACATCATGGAAAAGCTCCCAAAAACCAGGGCAGAGCACAAGTAGGCTGTAAAGGCCCTTTTTGCTTCCAACATGACCTCTGGGAGGGAGGGATGAGGAGAGAAACCCGAAGGGCAAGCAGATCAGATGACGACGGGTGTAAGCATGGATGGGATCCCTAACATTTCCAGATAGAATGCGCCTGATGACACCCAGTCCTGCCCACAAGCAATCAACCTCCAGCATTTCCAGGG
The DNA here is from genome assembly GCA_030765065.1 of Deroplatys truncata. Classification (NCBI taxonomy): domain Eukaryota; kingdom Metazoa; phylum Arthropoda; class Insecta; order Mantodea; family Mantidae; genus Deroplatys; species Deroplatys truncata. The sequence goes on from CM060981.1 coordinate 122,269,014, forward strand.
CGGAGAGACCTAACTGAGCAGACCCCACAGTGATGCCAGGGAAGAAACCTCTACAGTGCACAAGCCACCGTGCAGCCACAACCTAACGAAAAGGAAACAAGGAAGATGATGGGTACAGGAAATGAGTGGGAGGAGAGTCATGGTAGAAGATGAATCACCCCAGCTTTCACTTGTTGATCTGGGGAAACCATGAAAAACTCAGGCCAGAGTAAGCAGTCATTGGGAACTCCCGAATGTGGACCACAGACATTGTCGCCTGAGCCATCCTGCTCTGTAGCAAGATTGAACTAAAAATTTATTTGAAAATGTCCGTGCTTTAACTCTGGCCAGTGGAATAAATCTGTGTCAGCGACATTATGGGACCGCACATTAAATACAAGCAAAAGCTTGATAAAGAATGCAGAGTGACTGACATTGGCAGCCTTAAGGGAGTGTGATGGCTAGATGGTGCAGCAGCAATTGTGATAGGCAAGCATGGGAATTCTTAAGCAGTTGGTTTCGAGTAATCTACACTCAAACCATCTTACAACAATCGTGTAGTGATAATGGTTTGACTACAGATAGCAGAGGCCAAGTGTCAGGACAGACAAGTAAAAACATTGCTGTCTGCAAATGTGAAAAGATTACAGGGGATGGAGGAATGGTTTATTATATCCAAACCCCCTGCTTATAGTCCAGCAACAGTTCAACCTTATTTCCTTCCGTCCTGGCTTTAATGCTTGGAAATTCCTATGCCCGATGATTAACAACAGGTCAAGTGGTGCCACATGACTCAAGGTTACACATTCAATAAACAAAGGAAATGGATTAGCTCACCTCTTACTTCCTATATATTTTAACCTAGACAGTATCTGCAGCTGAAGAGTATGGGCTCAGCAGCAGCTTTTTCTTGTCTACAGGGAAAAATGCATGCTAAGTTTGAGACCAGGCTCTGTATGAGCACTTCTTAATTTCTCTTCTAGCAGCTTCACTTCTATTACATGTTCAACACTAGCATGACAGAATTTTGTGACTCCAATTAGTCTCTGCCATATATAAATCTATGGATGTAAGAATTTGATTCTTTGTACTTGTATGTTGTAGACTAGACCTATCTGCTATTCATTTAATTGTACAACCAACACCATCACACAGATTCTTACCATGAGATATGGCAAAGAAATGCAATTCTGCCTTTATGCTAAAATCATCCTCATTATAGTACAAATTGATGAAGTTGCTCTTATTTTTGCAATGGGAAGAAGCAGCATCATCACTGAAATAGCATATTTTTTGTACAGAAGTAAAATGTTACATTAGGAAGTCAATTTTTTATTGAAGAGATGGACTGCAGTTGTATAGTGCTTTAAGCTGTCAGAAATTATTACAAATGGTCTACATTTAACAGTAGTGTTATCATTATAGCAAATGACAAAAGTGTGAATTCTTTGATTGTTGTGTCATGAAATTCATGTACTTCATCTTGAACAAAGGTGTAATATTCTGAAAAATCCACTTTACTAGATATTCCACTGGCTTTAGGTTATTCTTTACTTCTATTCATTTTGTTGACTTGCAGTTAAGGAGTGCACTTTCAATTGAACTACTGTTTCTATAAAAATTTCATATTCATATATTTTCTGTTGTTTCAAATAGTTCTGTCTGCTGCAATCCACTGCTTCCTCAATGTAGTATGAACCACTTCCCACATGTTCCAGGACAATCATTACATTTGCCTGTACAGCAAGAAGGTACTGGAGGACTGCAAATCAATCTAGAAATGCAATCTTAACTCTCTATTGGCAGGTTTTGCTCACTGGTTATCATTAAGTTTGTATTTTTGTGTCATGCACACACACCACACAGCATGGGTACCATATAAACCAGCTAAACCACAGAGCTTCAGCCTTAGTTCAACAAACTTTGAAAACCCTATTTTACATTTGTCTTTGAAATTTCTGTATAAGTGATTACAAGCAACTAATTTTTTTGCATGCGCTCTTTCAAAACATCCCTTGTAAATACGATAAAATTGCACTTACCAAACCTCATGCAACTAACTTCCTGAGATTTGTAATAATCTGCACTAGTTTAATTATGCATTGCAGTAGAGATTTTCCTTTCTTTCTCTGAGGCATATCCATTACTTCTCATTCTTGCACTAGTTCTTTGGCAGTTTTGTCTTTTGAATTAGAGAATATAATTTTTGTCTTAAAGAGTTCCTGTTCATCATGTTTTTCAGATAAAGAATATGTCCTTCACTGACCTTATTTAAACTTCTTAGTTTACTTTTTGAATATTTCATTTGGGAAAATCCTTTTTCTCTTCAACAAACTCTCACCATATATTTTAAGGTCTCATTCAATGCTTCTGTTTCTGTTATGGTGTCATATTATGCACTACAACATGACTGTGCATCACTCTCTTATAGAGAGTTCTTCTACTTCATTACTAGTCTTGCACAGGAGCCTCACTTTGTAATTCAACACTTTCATCCTGCAATGTTCCCTCTTTACTTATTCTCTAACCCTCAGGAACATTTAATGTGCAACAAATGGAAAATGACACTTTCTTTATATCTCCAGAAGCGTCAACACAAATAGATTTAACCAGAGGTCACTATGACACTTTCTCCCATTTTTCACAAGCCATAAAGAGAATATATTATTCTAAATAAATAATAATTTCTATATTCATAAGCCATTTTGGAAAGGTCATGCATTTTCAATGGAATTTTACTCTGAACTTGAAATGGTTAATTTAAACTTTTCCAAGTGCTTATACTTTTTTGCCTTGATAAGAATGAGATGGCCATTTTGCAGGACTAGCCATGCATCTTCAGCAGTTGTTGGTTGACTGATGTCCAACTCACTTTGGCATGGCAAGATCATGGAAGGGATAGTTGTTGTGGATATTGTAGTATCATAAAATAGTTGTGTTTGTAAATTTTGAATTGGTTTAGAGGGTTAAGTTTTTGGCTTTTCTGCCAAACATTCAAAGTCTGTTTTTGTTTTTATAACTGTGGTGTAATACATTTATGTGCTCTGAAAAGTATGGAAGAATTACAATCAGAAAGAATCTGGTGTTAATGAATGATGGATGGGTAAGTAAATTATGGAACATTTTGGAGAAAAATGGGTTAGGAGATATATGGAGGAGAGAAAATAACGTGAAAAAGTTTTGGAAAAAGGCGAGGAAAAGACTGGAAGATATAGAAATACAAATCATGTTCAGTGAGATTGCCGAAAAGAGCTCATTAGTTTATTATAGGCCAATGAAAAATACATGGGGTAGGGAAAAATATATAGACATAGTAAATAAAGAAGAGAGAATCTATTGCATGGTTAGGAACCGGAGCATGGAGGCTAAAAGGGCTAAGACAGGGTATTCCTCAGAACCATTGTCCGATATGTGGTGGTAATGAAGACATTGAACACATAGTATTTAAGTGCCAAGGAACAGAAAATTGGAGAAAAGAATTTTTCAATAAGAAGTGGTTGAAGGGGGATAGAAATACACTTATGATTGAAATGATATGTAAGGACGCTAGAAGCATTGGACAGTTTTGGTGTAAACTAAAAAATAAATGGCTTTGGACAGTGGAAAGAGAAAAGTAAGAAGTAGTGCATCTTACTTTTAATGGAAAACTATAGTGAATGTGTGATGGTTAAGTAATCAATAAATGAAAAGTGAAAAACAAGTGGAAATGGGACATGAAAAAAACTGAAAAAAAAAAAGAGCAAGATAATTTATTGACAAGAAATTGTAAAATGTAAATAAACTGTAGTGATTGTCTACTGAATGAGTGACCAGGGTCAAAGTGCAGTAGACAATCAAATTTGTAAAACTCTTAGCACAATAAATACTTATCACCAACATTCACATACCTTTCTCTGCCCGCTATTATTTATTAGCAAGTATACAAATTATACTTACAAAAGCTTAATTTTCTATCTACTTCATTTTAATCCAAATAAACCTTTGCAGAAATAGCTACATTACACATTTCATTATAGATACAAAGGGAACGGCAATAGTTAAATGTAAGAATTTGACACTATGTCGTCTTAAAATTCCATAGTTTCCATGCAATCGCAAGAAACAACTAAATGATGAAAGGACTTTATAAGTGTGACCAAGTAATAAACAATTTGAACCATTAATAACGGATATCTCGGAAGTGGCTGATGCCACAAAAAAGGTTATTTGAAATAAATTGTGTGATTTAAAGAGATCTGCATTTCTTGTGTATTACGTTTTCTTCTATCACTTAACATTTATTACCAGTTATACAAAATTCCTTCTGAATGAAGAGGACTTCAAAGGCTATTCCCAGAAAATTCAAGATAGACATTTTATTTACCATGTAAATATCATTAATACATGGTATTTTAATCAAAACTGTTAAAGAGCCATTTTTTAGAAAATAAACAATTTTGAAAAATGTTCCATGTAAAGGGTAGTTTGGATTGGGGGATTTTCTTAAAAATCTTTGTGTCACATCTTCAGAAGGCAGTGAATATAAATACCATCAGTATTTATATGACTTTTCACTTTTGAGTTATGCTGTTCAGAGACACTCGGACCTTTTTCCAAGGGTTTTTTTATTTGGGAGCCTCAAAACGTGTATTTCTGGTGAAATCTCAGAATCAAAATTTTGGGTGGAATGCAATACCTTCTCTACATACTATGTATGTGGTAGAAAAAGTATAAAGTTCATCTCTCTAATACAACTAAAACTTTGCAAACAAAATCATTTCTTGATCCCATACTGAATAACAATCTTAATGTCAAATACCATGCCCTATTTGATTATATTAACACCCACAGCACATATTCCATCTTCTAATCCTTCCTTCACAACATCACACCAAACTGAAACAAAACACTGAAGCTGCCTGGGTAACTTACAATCTGCTCAACGGCTCTATGCTGAAAGATTTTGTAACAGGATCGTGCCAAGTGCACACACATTTGTTGCCGTTTGCCAGTGGGTCCGTGATACAGGTAGTGTAATTCAGAGTTGTCATAATCAAGGGCATATGAGAACACTTCTCTAAACTCTTATTTCAAATTTACATCCTGAAGAAAAGTTCAGATATTTTAAATTAATCCCAATGCTTTTGCATACTTGTAAATGCCAATAAATGCTGGTGATTAAGGTTATGGTCATTTTTTTTGTTTCTAAAGCTACCAAGTAAATAACAGTAGTCCATGACTGTGGAATTCATTAGGCACGAAGAGCAATGTCAATTTTGTTTATTTATGTTTTTTTTTATTAAATATTTTGATCTGTCACACATTCTCTCACACACAAATCTTATCAGTAACGCTAGTTTCACTAACTCAAGTTTTTTTTTGTGCTCATAAGCTAATTGTTAAATCATATTGGAGAAACTATAGGTACAGTTGCTTCTAAAAATTTGTGCATCATGTTATACAGATTCCTTTTATTAGACCGGTAAGTAGATGTACGTGCCAGCATGAAGCACATTGGTTCCATTTTAAAATGGGTATATTAAAAATTAAATAGATGCATACACTTCCCGGATTACTATAAACTTTGCACATAAATTTCCTTTAAGTATATTGCAGTGAAGTGTAAATTCACATTATAAATTGTGCTTTCCTAAACCTTTAGCAAATATTAGTACCACATTGTTAAATTCAACATAGGATAATGGTGTTAATAATGTAAAAGATGTTTCACAAAAAGGGTGCCATAACCTTCGGAATGCTTTTTTCAAGTAAAGCATTGCATTGCCACAAATATTACTGCAGTATGGCATTGCATAGTAGTTAAAATGTACCTTTTAAACTACATACATAGGTATTGTGTGTACACAAACCTTAAAACTGTTTAATATCAGCAACAATTCCATGTGAGTTTATTACCTTACCATGGCATAAGCCTCTCAAACAGAATAGGCCAGATATTCAGGCCTTTAAACATATCAAATAAAATATTTGTAATTATGTGGGAATGTAGAATTCGAGGTAATGTTTACATACATGAAGTGAACTATAACCTGATTTTTTCCCAGAATTCTTGTGGTGTCTCATGTGCCAGCGACAAAACATCTGAATTTGATACATGGCCAACATTACTTAAATGGTTCTATAGTGTGTTGGAATAGTTCAAGGCAACGCCTACTCAATCAACAAGTTACATTGCCAAATACTCCTACTTTTAAATTTGATTATCTATTTAACATTTAATTACAAAAAAGTGTTGGAGGTTTTGTTCATCTACATTCACTCTCCCCTATCCCCCAATCCACAGGACTATTTCACTTCCACTCTGTATATACAGAATAAATAAATGCAATAAAAGATTGACTAATACTAAACTGTCTTGAAAATTTGTTGTTGCAACATCTTAAAATTAAAAAATTCCACTAAATGGCAGTAGTATGTCAAGATCTGCCATCCTCTTGTTACCAGTTGTGCCAACTACACAATGTTCATTGAACTTCAGATTACTAGCCAAGAAGGCTTTGTCAATTCAATATGCGACTATCCATAATCTCATGAATATTACTGTTCAAAAATGCTTTGATTCAGTTGGTTTTTTAAAATAATCTTTATGTGGCTTATGCAAAATACCATACAGCAGAAGCTATGACATAACGAATATAAAACAAGAAAAATTTTAAAAGAATGAGAGAGACATGGATAACTTTAAACGGTACGTTTATTGTAACTACAATTTTAATAAATTCTAGGGAAGTGATTAAAAATTATGGGGATAAGCAGCTATGATTTTTTAAAACATGTCATTCCTAGTCTTATTATTCAATAGTAATAAGACAGTTAAAGTCAAAGTAAAAGCACATGAGAATGTGAAAGTTTTAATTTCTTTATGATTTTAATAGTAAAAAAAAAAATGGACAAAATGTGAATTTTGTTTATACCTATCCTAATATGATAAATTCTGACATACCAAGTTAAAAACGTTGTGAATACTCCTTATTCAGCACAGCACATTAACATGTTATCCCCCCCCCTTTTTTTTGGGTGGCGGGGTGCAACAGTACTGGGACAAATGGATTAAATGCTTATATGAATCCCTTTCAGTCCTTTTTCTTGCAGTTTACAATTTGATTGCTTACAGACAATGCTGCATTATTTGCTAATTAAATTACCTCCATTCAGGCAATACACAAGAAAGAGGAAATCTGCAGCATAAGAGTAGGTCAGCAGACAACCTAAGTAAAAGAAGGGTAACTACAAAGTGGGAATATTTCACAAAGGGGTTAGGAATGCAAATTCCTTAGTTTTCCTTTAGGTGGATAGAAATAGTAGTCCTTCCTCGGGCAAGTCATCAAACTTTAACACACTTTCAATTATGGAAAACAAATAGTTTAAATTTACACTATATTTTTTTCCATCTTGCTGATACTGTCTGAAGTAGTCTGAAATCATGTAAGTAAAAGGAGTTTCAAAGGAGATTTTTAAAATTTATTTTGTCACTTTGACATCTTTGTCACCTCATGACTAGATAATATTTATAATAAAGAATACAACTGTTAATTTTACAAAATGTAGAACATTTTTACTGAATGCACAATCACCTAGGACTGCTGAAATGGATGTTCAGACATTAAATAAGATTCTTGCATCTTTGTAGAGGTGGCAGTTGATGGCATGGTTAACTGAGTGCTCTTTTTTTTTTTTATAACAATGGTTACATTGTATGGGGATCTGACCACTTAAGGAGATTTTGAGATTGTTACTCAGGACAAAAGGTATGAATGTGCATGGGCAGTGTGTCCGAGGAGGCAGGATAAAATGAAGATCTCAGCATAGGAACTAATTGGTAGGATATAAAATTGGAAAAGGGGCAGACATCTTTAAGTTTGCCACTGGAGGGCATAAACCACTCGTTTCCACTGCTGAATAATGGTGTCATGCATAAAGCATTTGGTCCTGACGAGGAATCTTGAGGTCAAGCATATTTGGAGGACATTTATTAGCTTCCTTAGCTGCAGAATCTGCTCTCTCATTCCCCCAAAAATGCCAATGTGGGAAGGTATCCACACTAGCATGTCTTTCTTGCCTTCATTTGAAATATTTTGTTGTACACCCATTGGATATCCAAGTTGTTAACTGGAGATCTCTGTTGGAGGCTGAGCAAAGAACTAAATTTGAGTCCCTGAAAATTATGTTTGGGAGAAAATTTTATGCAAGAGTGTATTCCATGGCAAGGTGGATGGCTAGTAGTTCACCATGAGTATAAGAGAAGTAATTAGGAGGAATGTAGGTATGATCATACTACAGCACAGTTGCAGCCATCTGTGAAAACGTGTCAAGTGTCCACATAAATGGCACAAAATGCAGTGAAGGAGCCATGGTATAAAGTAACCCATATCTGCTTTGCTGTGGAAGCCAGGTAGGTGTCTTATGAAAGAAGCTCTGAGCTTCCAAGGAATTGTGCTTAGGGTTAGTGACCAGGAAAGCAGTGGAGGGAAAGTCAAATGAAATTGAGGTAATTCAGAATCCTAGAAGGGGAGATATCTGGCAGACAAATGAATGTGCCGTTCACAAAGTGTGAGCAGTGGTGCTTCATTTATCTGAAATAGTAGGCTGGATATTGGGGTGGTGTAGAAAGTATCTAGAATATCCTCCGTGCAGAAGAGTATCTTGAGGCTGGTTGGATTAGCTAACTGCAAATGGTGCACTCATAATCCAGTTTGGGGCAGATAATAGCTCTGTATGTGCAAAATAGAATACTAAAAGCAACTCCAAGTGATAACTAAATTAAATAGAAGAAAGGAGGTGGGAAAAAAAGCATTACAATTTATAACTTTTATTTTAAATTTTCATAAATTATACAAGTCAAAGAAAGTAATTCGAGAAATGTGTGTAACCTACATTCATAGTAAAATATTTCACTTTTATATCCAACATACTTTAAGTTTGCTCAACAATCTTGATTAAAAATAGATCTGAATGTCTGCAAGAATTATAGACTATACAGTTAAAACAGTTAATGAAACATGACCTTTCAACAAACTTCAGAGAATTAACAGCAATTTCTCTAATATTTAAGGAATGTACTAGAGGTACAGATTTTCAAGCAACAGAAGACACAGCAAGGTTTTCTAAGAAATGAATTACATTTCTTGCAAAAAGTTCATACAAAATACTTAATATATTAAACTTCTTGTCAGTATTTAATAATTCTATTTCTCCACCATGTATTAACCATTGGCACAAGAGAAATTTGTGCAGTCATAAATAAGAGTCACTTCTAATCTATCTTATTAAGAGTCTATGTTTTGTCATTCATACTTCTCTAGAAAGTAACTGGCTTTGCCATGCACCACATTCATTCATCCAATTTTGTATTGCTGCTGAATGCTTGATAGAAAATAAATGCAAATCCAATATAAAACAATTTTGTTACCATGTGAACACAATAGGCGATGTTCTTTTGAGACAAAACTGTGCATTACACCAATGTTTTCTCACAAATCCATTTGCTAAAATGAAACAGGTATAGACAAGAAGAGTGGTACATGAAAAGGCAGTAGCCAACTGTCAAATTACATGTGTCTGGTATTTCCAAAATTTATGCCACTCTGGTTGGCACCCTTGTTGCTGCCGTACTGGAGACTGATCACACCATGGCTAGCACGCATCTGTTCTTCTGAAAAGTTGCGAACATTCTTCTCAGCTTCCTTGGGTCCAATGCTAGGCTTGCCAAAATTATGTGCCTGTGAAAACAAAGAGGAAGTATTGTAAATAGCTAACACATTAGACTTTAAACCTAAACCTTTTAAGAGCCAAATAACTATTGTTACATTTAAGTATATCTGCATACCCATTTGCTTTTTCCATGTTTATTGTCTTTATTGTGCATAAGGAACATGTCCAAAACTAACACCACAGCATCCGGGAAACTAATGTATCTATGTATACATTTTACTTGAGTAACAGATGATTGCTATGCATGCTGCACAAACTGCAAACTAATGCCCATATAATGTGTTAATTGTGGCTCATATACCACTTAAAATACAATATCCTCCCAGTTATTAATGGGTGTATTATTTGGCCTGTGGTTTATTCTAGTACTGCGATTCTGCAATTTTCAAAATCACAAAAATTCAGGTTATCTGCTTTCATTTAAACTTCATTCAGTGTTGCTCTGAAAGCAAATAAACAGGATTTAAGTTTGCACTGCATACATTTTAGCAATACACACTGTACAGTGCACAAGGGATGGGGAAGCTCCAGTAATAGCCATGAAAAGAACATAAATAGAAATGTTTGGTGCCTATTTGAAATGGAGCAGGAAAGGAAGAAAGTAATTTTAACAAAACAATAACCCCCACCTCCTGGGGATCCTAAGTTCAAATCTTGGTTAGAGCAAGCTTATGTTTTTTCCTGGGGTTTTCAATTATTCTTGGAAGACAAATTATGGGTAACTAAGCTTCTGGGTCCCAGCATGAGAGTGAGAGAGATGCAGGTCGATGTTCAATCTGAGAAAAGAAACCCAGGTACAAAGTTACCTGCAAATTACAGCATTGGATCAGACTACATTCATCACTCCAGAGTACGAATTCAGTGGTCTTATTCTTCAGAAAAATCTATGTGGTAATTATAAATAAAACTCTTTACAGCTCACAAAGCAGAACAATATCATAGACAATTTCAAGAAAAAAATATTTCAATGCAATGTGACCTGGGTTTTATACTAAGTGATATTCGATTATTGATGGTTTTAACCTTCCATTCATCTCAACCCCCACCCACATTTTACAACAAAGAATCAAGATCTAAACGTATTCTGATTCAGTAATCATTGCTGTAAATGCATTGCAATGAATAGTACAACAGAACCTACCTAAGAGATTTTGTATAAAATCCTTACTTGGAGAAACAGAAAATATGGCTAAATAAGGCTGAGTTGGCATCTTAATGTTTAGTACCCGAGGCACACAGATGGATGAAACTGAGCACAATGATACAAAACTTGCTAGCCTCCAATGTAAGTTTGCTTGAAATTACCCTCCTCAGAGTTAAACTACTTCCGTGGTTCTATTAAAATATATATCTCGATCATAGGGCACCAAGTGCATAGACCTGAATGCATAATAGGAATAAATAAAACACAAACTTAATTACATTTTTACTACGTTGGCATCTGTGTGTTTCTAATTGCTTATCATTAAATACAGAAACAATTGTCAAACTTGGTACACAGTTGAAATATATATCTGCTTGGAATTTAGATGCCTAGGAAATATGTGTAGATTTCTATTACCTACAAGCTTCACTTCCCAGTGGGAAGTTGTTCAAATAAAAGCCTAATTTTACTTGCTCAGACCTTTGGACACAATATTCTTAAAGCACATACCTTTCTTCCCAGAGACTGAAGGCATATCACAACAGAGTTCAGGTTCTGCCTTTCCCAAAGGTCCACAGTCTGGAATGTTTCTTGTGGTGGTACACCAAGGTCTCTGGCAGCTTCCAGGAACACATTAATGTTCTCCATACACTTGAATGCCATTGTACTCTGATTTATCTTCTTTGCACTACCTGGTTTAATGCAGTTTACCAACCTTCAAAGAGAAAAGTTATGTAATTAAACATCATATCCTTTTTCTTGTTCTGAAAAGTAATTTTATCTCAATAAAAAATTCTTTATTTGGTCTCTTTAATCTCAGCATCCTTTTGCATTCCTTCACATTTTTAACTGGTTTTCAATATATTAGGCCCACATAAAGAGGAGACCTCAAACTGTATATTTTTATTAATTTCAACATTTCCAAACCTTGATATTTATTGCAAAACTAAGCATAGGAGCATAGGAAATTTGGTTGTAATTTCTAAAAGCTTAACTTGAAATAATTTTTGTTTAAGCAAATTCTATAGTTCTATGATGTGTGTAAATACTTTGGTATTTAGTTAGATGCTAATTAAAGAATATGAAATTCAGATTATTTTCATTCACAGCATGCTACCAATTTCAATTCATACCTAGGTGGGCTGTGGTTGTTCTTAACACAGTGTTGCTACATGTTGAAACACCAAAAATTAACAGCTCTTAATTTATGAAATAATACCATATAACTGATGAAATGTGAATTATACAGAAGAAAAAATAAAGTGCCATATAAAAGCTGCATCCCATATCTCCAAACCTGAAAGTTAGCTTTAAAATATAATACAGGTTGTTCCTTTTTCACTTTTTAACATGAAATACTTCTGAAGCACACACTTCAAATAGTTATGTCGCAATTGTGTAGTTCAATACTTGGGGGGGATGCTAATTGCATTATATTATTCTTGCTGTATTAGGTAAATTACTTTCTTAAATGTGGCAGGTATATTTAGCATTAAATTGCCTACAATTCCAAGGTTATTATCACAACAAATATATAAAAACCATTAAAATGTCCATTGCATGGTATTGTTTCTTCAACGATGCATTTCAGTTAAGTGACAAAACACTTTTTTATTAAAAGAGTAGGGAAAACTATATTTCCATGAATTTTCATTATTCTGGCACCAGAGAAATTTTCAACAGAAATCAACATTATTCAAATTGGCTATAACTTGTGATGGTTGTTCTGAAAGTTATTAGATCAATTATGTACTGGCTTTCTTAAAGCACATTTCCATCAACAGTCAACTCCAAAGTCTGCTCAGGTAAGAAATTGGTAGTGCATGCTATTGAAACACATCACACAAAGGGAGGGAGGAAAATAAAACATGTGTGGCATTTGCATGGCTTTCTCTACTTGCTCTTCTACAAACTATTCTTGCAAAAGCTTACTCTTATATTATCTACTTCTTGTCAATCTAGATCAAGTTTTATTACACATTTCGCTGTAGACATAAGGAGGATAAAGCAAATCAGGTATTTCAAAAGTGGATCGCTATGTGATGGCTTTGAAATTCCATGCTCTTTGCATGAACAAGAAAAAACAAACAATGACTTACAGCTTGAAAAAAGTATAAGTTTTTTAAATTCAAACCAATAACAAAGAATATTTCGGAAATGAGCACCACAAAAAATTTATTTTACAGATATTGTGTGCTTTAACAAAAGATCTACTTTTTTAATGCAGTAAAATTTTGTTAATCTCTTACGGTTTACCAATTATACGCAACTCATTAAGAATGAGAGGACATGGCATGCTATTTGCAGAAAACTCAAGATATACATTTTATTTGTAATGAAAATGTATTTAACATATGGAAGTTTAATCAGTTTTTAAGAGCCATTTTTGAGAAAATAAAAATTTCAGAAACTTGTTTCCATGGTAAAGATACTTTGGACTAAAAATATTTATTTTGCATCCTTGGAATATGCTGAATTTAATACCAAGTTTAGCCATAAACCAATTCAACAACTGTTGCAAAAATTGTCTTCCTTAAACGCCGTGGGTATGCCAAGGAGAATAGGTAAATTGTCAATCCAGAGATTGGTAGCATGACATCGAATGGCAGTTTTAAGTTAGCGATAGAAGCGTTCGACCACTCCATCGGCTGCTGGTAGTTCAAATGCGAGTTGTTCCTGTCAGTACTTTGAAGGTTTTGAAAAGGTGTGACTCGAACTGTCCACTTCGATCTGATTTAAGTATGTATGTGGAACACCGAAGCCAGCAATCCAACCACTGAAAAATATTCTTGCAACAATCTCTGCGGTAATGTCGACTATTGGATATGCTTCTGGTCAACGGAAGAACCAATCGATAGCTGTTAAACACTAGATGAACCCGTGGGCTGGAGGAAGAGGTCCAACAATATCGTTGTGAACATGCTCAAAACGATGATTAGGTGGAGCAAACAATCCAATAGGAGCCTTGACGTGCCTTGTAACCTTGTTGCACTGGCAGGCAATGCAGTTACGAACCAAGTTTCTGCAATCACGTTGAATATTGGGCTGATTTCTTCAGCAACCGGGTTGAAGTTTTCACACTAGGATGTGACAAGCTGAGTAACAAAGCAATAGCCATTTGTGGATGAAAAGTCTATGTAACAAATGGGCGAGCTGAAGGCATTGAAATGCCGCAATACAACTGAATGCTGGAGCTTGGGATACTAGGCTTGTATTAGTGCCAATAAATGTCTCGAGTTCATCAACTTGCTGAGCTCCACTTCCGTCGCAGTGGATGAGATGCAGGAGAGTGCATCAGCTGGAATATTGTTAGCACCTTCGGTGTGGCGTATGTCATAAATTGTGCGATGTATTCAAGGTGGCATGACTGACGTGGTGATGCTTTTTCTGGCTTCTCCTGAAAAGCGAGTGAGAGACTTGTGATCAATGAACAGGGTGAAGTGTCTTCCCCTCAAGCATGTGCCTAAATTTGCTGACCGAAATATAAGCAGCGTAGAGTTCACGATCATATGCTGACCATTGTTGTGAATGTGACAATATGTTGCTGAAAAATGCTAATGGCTGCTAGTAACCTTAAGTGAAGTGATGCTGCTATTGCTGTCAAGGATGCAGCTACCATTAGTGATAGCAGTACATCTGTTGAGGGGTACGGCGAGGAGAGCTGCGTTGGCAATAGTTTCCTTCAATAGTGAAGTGCTTATTCGGCTTCAAAGGTCCAGGAAAGCTTGTGTTTGGGCTCCAGGCAATCTTGCAAGAATTTTTTCAGTGGTACAGCGATGGCTGTTGTATTGCGAATGAAACGACGGTAGAAACTGACTAACCCAATAAACCTGCTGAATTCTTGTACACTAGTTGGTTTTGGGAAGTTTGTGATTGCTATAACTCACTTGAAACTGGGCGGATTCCATCAGAGTTCACCAAGTATCGAAGGAACTGCACCTCGCCTGAGCCTAACACACATTTTGCGGGGTTAATCACAAATCCAAAGACACGAAGTCTAGTGAATAACTGTCGTAAGTGTTCGAGATGTTCGGTTTCGTCATGGGAGGCAACCAGTATATCAATATACATGTAACAGAAGTCGAGATTACGATTACTTCATCCATGAAGCGTTGAAAGGTCTGATCAGCATTACAGAGACAAATGGCACAAAGTTACACATTTAACCCAAATGAAGTTATCCTGCAATCTTGGGGATGTATTCTTCTGCGATGGGCATATGGTGAAAAGCAGGTACAAGATCAACGGTGTAAAACACATGACGTCCATGGCAGCTGAAGGAAAAATCGATATGTGAAACTGGGTAGCGATCAGGAATTGAGCCAGCATGCAGCTGGCGCTGTGACCACAAGGTCACCATTGGTTACTCTTCTTTGGAACCATGTGCGGTAGCGATGACCAATAACTTGTGGATGGCTTAGCATGCGTTTGAACTCTCGCTTGGCAGTAGTGTACTATTCTGTTAGCAGCCGACGTGGTCTCGATAGATCTGATTGGCCTGATGTGGTAACAATGTGATGGACAGTAGATTGTCGGAGTGGTGTTTACGAGTTGAAGATGGACGAGTAATCTCCCTGAATTTGCTAAGCAGAGTGGTAGGGTGAATCGCCTGGTCTGGGCGTTTCCGATCGACAAAAGTAACCAGCTTCGTTAATTCATTGATTTGGAGCTGTAATTTCGCGACGGTTGTGTCGTCGGAAGTAGATGCCATTACAGATGTGCCGAGTATTGCCGGATATAATTCAATTAATCTATCGGCGATTTTTGTGAGTGCTTCTACGTTACCTCAGAAACTGTGATTTTCTGTACGTCGGAAGGAAAACGACACATCCAAATATTCTTAAGCATGTCGTCCGTGACAGTTGTACCCGCTGTTTTCAGGCGACGAAGGAGTTGAGATGGAGTGCGATCTCAGAGTTCTTCTCCATACGTTTCGCGTCATATTGTGACACACGGTAAATTAATGCTTGCTTTATTATGCCGTACTTAGTAGTACTGGCGACGATAAAATGTCTAACTTCTGTAGCTAATGTTTCACTTAAGCTGGCTATTACATCTATATTTTGTTTCGTCCGCAGTTACCTTGGCTAAAATGAACTGGCTTTCAAGTTGGGCGAATCAAAGTACGGGGGTGCCTTGACGGAAACATGATATACTGCTGGTTTATCATCGTACCCATGAGGTTAGAGAACAAATATAACACAATGAACGATATAACGAGCGCTGCCAGCGTTATAATTGTGTGCGTGATAGAATATGTTTCTTAAATTCACTTCAGTTCAGTCACCGATTGTTGTTGCTCTCGTAATGGTAATAAGGCGCATATATTATACCTACATCCAAGACAAGAACCAAAACTTTGTTTATTACCACCTGGTAACCATTTTATTACAAAGCAACCATAACAAGGGACATGCACCTCAAGTGCACACAAACACGAAGCTACAGGGAGTTATTGAACGTTGCTGAATACTCTCTCAGGTTGCAAGAACACTTAAAAGTTCATATATCTACGGCTACGAGGTGGGTGCGGTTATCCAGGGAAGGGATTGTCTAATTTCCCTGGGTCGAACCGCACAGCCTTGGTCGTTTGACTACAGCAGGGCTCTTTGCTCGATCGGCAGCTAAGAAACCGTGTCTTACAGGCGACCACAGATTATGTCGCCTCGCATTTGCAGAAGAAAATTTCCACCTTAACTGGAACAGAGTTATATTCACAAACGAGGTGACATTTTCATCTACAAATGAGGGGGGAGTAATTGTCTACCGCCCCCAGGGGGAAACGTTACGACGCAAAATACGTGGCACAAATGGATCGCCAAGGTCACGCATCGGTGTCGTCTTGAGGTTGGATGTCACAAGATAGTCTAGGTGTGTTGTGACAGCTTGATGGCACATTAAAGAACCAGCAGTATAGAGATTGTCGTTAACACCATGGTTCCTTCTGTAAGGACTAGATATCCCGATGGAATGATTGAATTTCCACACGACAACCACCCTGCTCACACAAGTCAGCAGGTTTCCAAATGGTTCTCGCAAAGGCAAGATATCGCAGGGATTGATTGGCCTCCTTGCTCACCAGAATTGAATCCCATTGAAAATGTGAGAGAAGAGGTGAAGAAAGTTTTGGAATTAAATTGGCTTGCAAGACAAGAGGTTTTGTGGGATCAAATACAGAATACTTGGAAGGAAGTATGCTCTCGTGAAATGTTGATTAGACATTTGATATGATCCCCCGTAGAATGAGGGCAGTAATAGAAGTAGATGGTTTACACACCCGATATTATGTTGGTTTTTGTTTGCTTTTTCATTTAGGAATGTAATATTTGTTTATTCCATATTTAGTTTAAGAACGAAAAGGAGACTTTCAGTTTTTGTGTATGCCTTTAAATCAAATAAGCCTTTAACAATTGGAAATTATATTGTAATATGCCTAACAAACATTGCGTTTTTCTGCACCAAAAAATTCTTGGGATACGAACCTTGGTGGGTCCCATTGCTGCGTACCTGCTTATAACCGCTCTGCTGTCAGCGCATATTTAGTAGCTGGGACTCAGTATGAAAGGTGACAATAGAACGAAGCTAAAGGCATGCGTCTGGAGACATCATTGTGAACCGGCAGCGGAAACGATTAGTACTTTGGCAAATATATCTACGCTTCGAGAGTCTGCCCTTTTCTTTTCTTTCTTACTTTTTTCTTTCTCTTAGGAGTACATAATAACGGAATGTTATTTGTAATCCACATACAAATTTTATGAAAAATAAATATACAATGGGGGAAGTTGTCAACTGTATCTGAATTCACCCCTTATACAGGGGAAGTTTCTCTTCACAAAATGTCAGGATTTTTACATAATAGTCGCATGCTACTTTTAACTCCTATACAAAGTTTCATTCAAATATGGTAGGTGGGAAATAAGTCACTATCTAAATTTAGCCCTGTAAAGGGGCCGTTTCTCTTATCCAAATGTATTCGTAGTACATAATATCAGAATGTAATTTGTAACCCATATACAAAGTTTTGTGAAATTCTATTAAGAACAGTAGAAGTTACTAATTTTGTCTGAATTCGCCCACTATAAAGGAGTAGCTTCTTTATACCAAATGTAATGAGGCCCTGTACATAGTAGTAGAATGCTACAAGTCAGCCACGATATGAATGCGCTTGGAGGAGGGCGCCACTTTTTGTTGACAATCAAGGCTAGGATCAGAGGGGAGTGAGGGGCAAGATGGTAGGGGAATGTACAGCCGCACAATGAAAACAGTGCTGAATTTGCAGGCCTCAGCCTCGCAAGTAAATGCAACTCGAGAACTATGGATGTTTTCTTTACCTGACTGTCCTCCGAAGCCCCACCCACCTGTTTCGTAACTGTTTAGTTCCTTTTCCCACCACACACACTAAATATTGCGGCAGACTAGTACTTTTAACTGGCAAGCATAATTTCATTCAAATCTGGTAAACAGGAAAGAAGTTATGTTTTAGTATTATGTATAATTAATAAAATTTATTATATTTTGTTTTGACGAGCTGCCCGGCTAGGGATTGTTTTTTATGTAGAGCCGGCTGAAAAATTCAAAGTTATAGCTGGGATTTGAACACGATTATCCCGCTTTACGTGCGGTTGCTCTAACCATTCAGCTATGACAACATGCCGGTAGGACATTGGAATTCCCAACTGACTCGAACCCCACCCTCCCGGTAGACTATCAAGGCATCTCACTTTTTAGAGGTAGCAATCTCAATGGCGACTTATAGTTCGCAAGTACTTTACCCATGGGTATACATATATTTAAGTGAACTATGAGGCAAATGTTATGTTTTATTATTGTGTATAATTAATGAAGTTAACTTTATTCACTAAGTTAGCTCCTTAAAAGGTGAAATTTACAACTGATAAGCTGGGTGAAATTATCACCGGTAAATGAACAGCATCATTAAGTTTTTGTTTAGCTGTAACTTATCAATATTTCAATAAATATTATCTACTCACCTGCACAGCAGCGTGCCATCCTTGAGGATCTCATAGAAGTTGTCCATATCTCCAGAAACATTGAAGTCCTCATTGGTGATCACTTTAATCCACTCCAGACTTTCTTGTGCCAGTTCCTCACTGTACTTGCTGTTTATCTGTGAACAAACAAGCAAGTTATGAGAAAAGGTTATTTTAACGAGAATAAAATCATTGCAGGAAATAACCTGGATTTCAGCTCTGGAAAGCAAGAAACACGAGTGGAAATCATAACACTCTAGTTTACGATATTTGAAAGAAGAGTCATTCCTTTGATTAATTTCTTCCAATAATTCAGTCATTTCATCAACCAAAACAAAGCTTTCAGTGAGCACCATGACACTGTCTATGCTTTCAATCAAGTTTTACCAATAACCTGACTGGCAATTGAAAATTCTAGTAACGTGATTCAAGAATTATGCATGAGTAATATAATCCAATGTGATGAAAGCTGAAGTGAAAGGCCATCAAATGTTATTTGTTGGGGATGTCAGAAATTATTTTCATTAAAATTCTTCAAAATCCTTGTTGGGCCGACAAATTGCTTGTATGTCCATATTGCTTCAACATCAGGTAGTACGGGATGGAGAAAACTAAAATTCAACACTTTCCATTGTACATCCATTTGCTGTGAATCATGCAGCAACTAAACTACAATTTGTAATAGGTAAAGTCACCTTAAAGACAATGGAAATACCTCAAAGAAATAATTTTAAATGACTCAAGTCTGATCCAACTAGTAATAATTGGATAATACAGATTGCAGAATCCTAACTACAGTTTTCGAGAACAAGCTGTTGGCAAAAGACTGTGAGAAACACAGAAGACCGAGTATGGTTTAGTAATACAAACAGCGTTTTATGGAGTTTGCATGCCGAGACCAAGGGTCGTTTAAAATGTGTATATTTAACAAAAGTCAACACCAACAAGTGCATCTGCTCCAACAAGTGCATCCTTACTCGTGCATTCAAGTTTCAAATGCCTTTCTGTTGTAACATTTAGATAACATAACCAAAAAGGTGGATTTAAACAAATGAAATACACACCCTAAAACCCAGTGGAGCGCTCTCTTCTTAACTGTAGTTTTCTTTCTTTTATATTTATTTCTTCCGATATCAAGTATGCAATTATTCGCTAGTTGTACTATTTGTACATACAAAGAGCACATTAATGGTATACTACGAAGTAGTATTAGTACAGATACCAAAGCGCAATGAAGAAAACTAATGGCTAGTCCAGTAACGAAAAAGGAGACGGTTGAAGATTACTACTTACCTTTGGAGAAAACTGTAATATGAGCAATTTGTTTATAATAAACTCTAAATGAGAAAACTCTTTAGTAATAAGGCCGCCACCCATTCAGGATTGGATGAATTTACCCCAGAATCGAATTTATTGTTCGTTCCTGGTTCAAGAATAAGGTCCATATTATATGATGCATGTTGCAAGCACAAACATTTGTTTTAACATTCACATGATTTTTTCAATTCCATATTGTTTATTTTTAAATACCTGCCACCAACTATTTTTACGAATTCTATCTACTTCACGCTAATTGAACCAAATGTTTATACATACATTTTCTTAAGGCACAAAAGAGATACAGGAAACCAAAGCAGTAATCAAATGTTTTAAGGACGTGCCTATATGCTAGCCTTTAAATCCTATATTCCCTGCATGGCACTACGCGAGAAACAACCGAATAGCGACAGAGCTTCTACAACAACCTTATGTTACATGCATATGACTATCCACCCACTATCGTTTGTGTTTACATAGAAACTATTCTTATACAAGCTTATACCTTGACTAGTGCAGAGAATAATTGTTTCCGGAACATTGTATGTAAAAGAGGGATATAGGAAACCAAATGGAGTTGTGTTAGCGAATCACTATATGATGGCCTTGAAATTCCAAATTCCATACGCTTTCCAGGGCAATTGAATAATTAAATGATGTCGCTTCAGAGAGAGATATCAGAAAATTAAAACGAATATCTCGGTTATCCGAGATATTTCTGGATATCTCTGAAATGGTTGGTACCACAAAATGTTATTGAAATAAATTCTGCTTTTTAAACTACATTCTTTGTCTGTCTCTTATGGTTTACCAGTTATACAGAATTATACAAAATTATTTCCGAATGAAGAGGCCTTTGCAGGCTATCCCCAGAAAATTCAAGATATAGTTTGGTCATTAAATATGTTACATATATGGTATATTATCAGATTTGCTAGAGCCATTTTTGAGAAATTAAAAAAGAACATTTTCCATGTAATGGGTAGCTTGAGGTGGGGGATTTCTTGAAAATCTTTGTATCGCATCTTTGTAAAGATGTACTAAATTTGTACCAATCAAGTTATCCAGCATTTCATTTCCGAGTTACGTTACGCCTCACACACACACACACACACACACACACACACACACTTTTTTTAAAAAAAGTGCCTTTTCTGATTTGGGGGATCAGAACATGTACTTTCTGCGAAATCTCGATATCCAATTTTGGGTGGAATAGATTTCATCTACATGTTACTACAAGAATGGCATGAAGTGTTGAAAAATTCAAACCAATAATATTGGATATTCGCGCGCAAAATTTCTAAAGTTATTCCGCGGAAAGTTATAGTGTCGAAGTATATATTCCGGCATAGTTTTCATAGCAGAGTTTTATCGCACTAACTTAATAAATGTCGCGTAAGTCAGAATAATACGCGTAATTAACAGTGGCGAAATTCAATGCGCAAAGTTCACCAGGAACATAGTTAACGGTGGCACGTGTGAAATGTTTGAAAATACAACTTCTTAGATTCAACTAGTACGTGTGGGCGTTATCACTTCTTCCAGCTTCCTGTCCACTGAGATCTACTTTACCGCTTATAAGATAATTATCATTCCCATAAGCAAGATCCCTGCTTCTCCACTGAGTTATATCCAGCAAGGACAGTAAAAGTGGTAACAGCAGAATTCTACGGAGAGCAGAAGCAGATGCCACGTGGAGACGAGGGATCTTCTGTAAGACCAACGGGCTTCGAATCTGAGAACCCGGAGCACCGAGCCTGCCAATCTGCCCCTCCGACGTAGCCTTCAGTGTGAGGTAACCAAGTTGCCGCCTCATACTATAGGTTGACTTCGTTTAAGTCATTTCATTCTTAATCTCGGAAGAATATGGCAGGGGATCGAACCTCAAAATATGTAATATAAAAAGAGAAAAAAAGAAACAAGAAGGAAAATGTCTACAAGTACAACTGCCACGACATATTAAGTAAAATACTAGTTACCTTTTACGCAATTATAACAGAATACACAATTATAAATATAGAGTTTAAGTTAATAAACTTTCAATTGGGAACATTTAATCTTTAAGATAATAATAAAAAAAAAACGCATACCATTAATTTCATTCCCTCATTAGCGCTGAAGAGTTCACTGAGGTATACAGCTTCCTTGTCAGTTTTTATGACTCAGGGGATTACTATAAAAACTATTCCAGTCGTCTCAAAGTATCAAACAGGCAGCAGGAAGAAAGCTCGCGTGGCACGCATTCCAACAGCCCCTACATTCCTTTTTGTCATATTTATGTCAATACAGCTGCCACCGCCGCTATTTAGTCAGCGATGACATACAAATTCCTCTGTTCCAACACTGTTTATGATTGCGACATACATATATCCCTTGTTAAGTGGAACGTCAGGGTCCCAGTAATTCATACCACACAAGGGGAACACAAATGGGAGACCAACTTCTACGTTGTCTTTAAAAACTTTGTATTGCATTCACCTGACTTTTTCTGCTTATTCTTCTATGAACTACTCTTACAAAAGCTTATCCTTACCTGTACATCATACTCGTTAATCGAGATAAACTTTCATTAAACATTTCGTTATAGGTAAAAGAAGAATAGAGTAGGCTAAAGCGATAGATTTTTAAATCCCATGCTCTCTACATGACCACGAGAAAAAACTAATAGTGAATTGCCATTTGAAAAAAAAATCTCTTGTTACATTCACGACTTTCTTTGCCGTTTATTTTTCTATCTACTTCATTTTAATCTAGATAAACCTTTGCAGAAATAGCTACATTTCACTTTATACCGTAGATATAAATTAGAACGGCAATAGACAAATGTTCTAATTGGACGCTATATGCTGGCCTTAAATTCCATACAATCACGAGAAACAACAAACTTGACAGGACTTTAAAAGAACGATAAAGTATTGAACAAATTCGAATCTTGATTGCCTCCGTGGTCTGGTAGTTAGCGGCTAGGTTACAAATAAAGAGGTCCTGGGTCCGATTTCCCACTGGATGGGAATTTTTCTTTAACCAGAATTTTTCCCTATCATACCTAATCTCTGGAATGAGGGTAAATGTGTATGTGTGAGAGAGAGAATTTAATGTTTATAAAGTAAACCCGCAAACAAGCCCAAAGATACACAATAGTAAAACGATCACACATCACTGGCAATGAGCAACTGTTCTACAGGTAAAGCCGCCGATATGCCCTTAGATGTTAAAGACGGCATTAAAATGAAACAAATGAGGGAGGCGGGAAAGGAACCTGAACCATGAATAACGGATACTTCGAAAATGGGACACAAAAACAGTAATTTGAAATAAATTACGTGTTTTAAAGAGATCTACATTTTTGTGAGCTATAATTTCGTCTATCGCTTAACGTGTATCACTTATACAAGATTACACAAAGTTCCTTCCAAATGGAAAGCTATACCCAGAAAATTAAAGGTTTAAATTTTATTTGTCATGTTAACATCTTTAATGTATGATATTTTAATTAAAATCGTTAGAGCCATTTTTTAGAAAATCAAAACATTCGAAAAATGCTCCATGCAAACAGCAGTTGGGCTGGAGTAATATTCTCAAAAATCTTCGTATCGCATCTTAAGAAGATGCTGAACTTTAATATCAAGTTTGATATTTGCCACAGTTTTTTCGTTTTTGAGTTACGCTGTTCACGGATACAATAACGTTTTTCTAAACACGCATTTTTTTTATTTAGGGTGCCTTAAAACATGCATTTCCGATGAAATCTCGATATCGAACTTTTGGGTGCAATGCAACTCTTACCTACTACTTGCGTGGTAGAGATAGTAAAAATCTGTGTTGCATTCGCACGACTCAGAATATTCTTACAAAAGCTTATTCTATCTACCTCTTGTTAATCGAGATAAGCTTTCAGTACACGTTTGCGCATTTCGTTATAGGTATAAGAATACAGGCGGCTAAAGCAATGATCATATTTCTAAAAGGAGGGTTGCTATGTGATGGCTTTGAAATTTATTGCTTCTTGCATGACCACGAGAGAGAGAAAAAAAATGATTTGTAGCACTCACATGACTTTCTGTATTCACTACTCTTACAAAGCGTATTCCTTTATATACTTCTTGTTAATTCAAATAATCCCTCATTACTCGCACATTTCTTGTAGGTATAAGAGAATACAGTAAGCTAAGACAATAAGCAATTATTTTCAAAGCTGGTCGCTGGTTCTGGCATTAACAAAATGCTATTTTCATCTCGGGCTTAAATGTCCGGGGTTCACAGTAGTTTGGAAGACTTATATTCGCATAAAGTCTACCCTCCTGGTGAGTTTGATTTATGGACGCTCTAACTGCTGTGGTCCTTAGCGTTCCATTCTATATTGGGCGTGAAAGTTGGGAAATTTTGCTCAGAAGCCTCTATCAGGTTTGAGATTATTTTACGTGCCGCAAATATGACACGGGACCACCGGCTTTACTTCGCTTCCGAAGGAAACCATGCTAGGGGATTTTTACGCCCGAAAAAATCCATCGCCCTCCGCCGGGTTTGAACCCGCAACCTCGGGAACTAGAGGCTAGCATGGTAGCCACTACACCACGGAGGATGACACCGGTCGCTATGTGATGTTTTGAAATTCTGAAGAAAAGAAAAGAAAGAAGAAAAAGCGATTTGCAGTTAAGAAAATTATCAAATGCCTACTTATATGAAAATATCTCGAACATGGTTAATAGCGTAAGAACTGTTTGGCATATCATTGCGTACTTCAACGAGATGTACTTTTGTTGTGTAGTCAGATCTTGTCCATCTACCAGTTACCTATATCAAGTCATTCAGAATAAAGTACTTCACAGACTATTCCCAGGAAGTTCAAGACTAAATTTATTTGTCATGAAAATAGCTTAAACACATGGTATTTTAATTCAAATCGTTAGTCATTTTTAGAAAATCAAAAAGTAACGAAAACTTTTTCATGCAAAGGGTAGTTTGTGGAGGGGATTTTCTTCAAAATCATCTTGTTGCATCCTTGGAAGATCCTGAACTGAAATACTAAGTTTTGTATTTAACCGGCTTTTTGTTTATAAGTTATGCTGTTCACAGACCCTTTTTTTTCTTTCTAAAAATGCTTTTTGGGAGGGGCTCAAAACAAGTATTTCCGGTGAAATCTTTAGTTCGAATTTTTGGTGGAATACATTTCCCCTACTTTCTGTAACTGAGCGGGATGGCTCAGGCGGCATCGTCTGTGGCCCACATTTGGGAGGTCGTGGGTTGGATTCCCGCGGCCAACCTTCCTGACCCATGGGTTTTCTCGGGGTTTCCTAGAGTCGGTAGGCGAATGCTGGAAAGGCTCATTACATCTCCCGAATTTCCTGTCCCTCCATTTCACCTACATTATCATTTCACTCCACCATTCATCTGCTTGGTCTGTTTCAGGGTTGAAAGTGTCGGCGAGTGTCTCGGCGTTGCATGGCAGGGGAAAAGGATGCTCCATGTAACCCTTCGTTCCCGGAATGGGGACGGTCTCCGAGTCCCGGTCCCCTCCACCCAGGGGGTGTGTGCCCGCAGGGGGAGAATAGCCGGTTGTACCAATTGTCGTTCGGGGAGTTTCAATCTGTAAATGGTAGGAACCCTGCCCTCTGCCCTGTCGTGCCTCCTGGTCCGGCCACCCTCTGTCCCTTCTCTCCCAGGAGCACCCCATCCTAGTCCTATTGTAGGTACGTAGTAGGGAAAAGTAAAAAGAATAGCCATTAACCACTTTTTTAAAATGTATTTGGAAGTTCAAACCAATGACAAGAATGTCTCTCAAATGGTTAACGCAACAAAAAATTGTTTTGACAAACTCTGTCCCGTAACGAGATCATTTCTGTGTAGTAAGATTTTGTTTCTTACCGTTTGCCAATTACACACAATTCATTCGAAATTAATGACTTCACAGGCAATTCCGAAAGAATTCATAACACAGATTTTATTTGTCAAGCAAACATCTTAAACACATAATATTTTAATCAAAATCGTTAGCCATTTTTCAGAAAACCAAAAATAACAAAAGTTTCCACGTAAAGGATAGTTTGGGTTGGGGGAATTTCCTTGAAAATCTTCGTGTTGCATCCATGGAAAATGCTGAACTCAAATACTAAGCTAGCAATTTGAGCAACTTTTCGTTTTTGAGTTATGCTGTCCACAGATACACGGACTCGCAAAAGCATGCGCGCGAACGTTTCTCTAAAAAAAATCTTATTTATTCAGGAGACCTCAAAACTTGCATTTTCAGTGAAATCTCCATATCGTATTTTGGGTGGAATGCAATAATTACTCGACTTCTAAAGACCAGTAGTAGCGAAAGTAAAGAGGAAAATATCGGTATTTTTCGGACGTCCAAGAATGGCCTTTAAATGTTTCTTAATGTCTTTGTGCACAGGCTTCAGAAAACTTGTTATGTTAGAAGGGAATTACCTAGGAATTCGCTTTGCTCTTAGGGTATCTTCAACAAACACGTTATCTTCATGTCGCCATGAGAAAACAAACACACTAAGCTATGTTTAAAAACAAAACACGACACCACTGAATTCCACATTTTATGGAAAGAAAACTTGTAATTTTTGAGTGACCTACACGTTAGCGTCGTTTAGGAATTAACCTTAACTGCTAGGACGAATTCCCCTCGTAGTCAGGAACATCGGATCTTTCATGATCTTGGTGAATGAAAAGAATTTTACGCTATATAAGTTCTATATCGGAATGATTTAATCATGCACATTACGCATATAAAAATCTGAACAAAATCCTTAAGGTTAAGTATTTACTTCAAGACAATATAAAATAACCTAAATAATTGAGTAGTTGATGGAAGAGCAATTTAACCCTGTGGCGTGTTTTAATACTTTCAGCTTGAATTCCAAGGGAAACAACCTCGATCGTAATACAATTTCGAAATTAAATAAGAATAAACTTGCTGTTATACAAATAATTATATTAACTGAAAATTAAGCGGGGGAACTACAGAGCCGGATCAAACGGAGAAAAGCCAAATTTAATTCTGGTCCTCAAGATATCAGATCTTATGAGGCGAAAGGAAAAAATAAATATATAAAACGACGTAGCTCAACTGAAATACTGAAGGTGAAAATCGAATTTCTATGAACCAAAAACTGCAAATTAAAAAATTATGATGCATGCTTAGAAAACAAGACACTGTCTATTGGTGCCGTAGTAAACGCAGGAGGGCATCTATACATTTTGCCTCTCAAGGGAAAAAATGCATTTGCCAAGCAAACTAAAATACACATACAAACTGCCTCGGTGATCAAGTGGTCAGCGTTCTGGCTTCTCAATCCATGGTATCGGGTTCGGCTGGGGTGGGGAATGTTTCTATATTCACAAAAATTCGAATGTGAGTTTAACACTAAAAAGTAATATAACCACCAGAAACTAGACATAGTGTCTGGTTGCTCGATGCCATTGAATTGAGCAAATAAAGAATTAAAAATGTGTTTTAAATGTTTATGATGTACATTCAAAACTGATTTATTGGTATGCCTTTATGTTACAAAGCATGAGAAAACCTTTATTTTCAACCGTGGATTGGTAGGTCAAGCCTAGAAGCTTCTAACTCGGGTCGAGGCTAACTACTCGTACGACGCACTGAAGCATAAATGGAGGTGTAATGGGGAGGGGTACGCTATGACAGGTGCATCCTGAAGCACCTGAAGTGCGTTTGAATGGCTCTTGCTTGGAGGGAAAAAATGGATTTAATATTTCAAGAAAATAAAGCCACTGCTTTATTCGGGACATATATCGCTTGCAACCGTTCAAAATGTAGGGACAAATTATATAAATGCAATGCAACTTCCAGCACGCTACATGAACTGTATTCGGGTACTACTTCCTGATTGTGCAACCGGCTGCTTTGTAGAACGCACTTTTGATATCCTTTGCTACATAACATTGCTTAACCAAGGACGAATTCGGCACCGGGATGCTCAACTTTTTTAATTTTCATACGAGTATAAGCACAACATTCGAATCATCTGAAAATTATAACGTCGCGCGCATTTGTACTTCTGGCCTCCAAATTGATTTAACATTCCTCGGCAAATGGCTTACTCAAATTTTGAGGATATGCAGCTTTGGCGATGGTGTTGGGTATAGAACTTCACTTTTCGTTATGAATTGCACTGTGCTAAAATCTTCCTTTGTCATTATACTGTTTGTATCATTGTGAAGAGATCCCTTTCAGTCGCGTTCTAAAGGAAGACAAGTGGCAGCTATAAAAACGCTGATGGTTATTGCCACCGAGACGCAGATGAAGGCCCCAATTTGGAAATGCGGTCAACCGCCAGCCAGCCAAGAGATGAAGCATTCCTCCCAACTGGATATCCTTGTCGCTGTACCTTTCGCTGCAAGCAGGTGTCCTATGTCCTTATAAAGGCATGCACTGGCTGGACGATGACCTAAAGCAGGACTCCCTGGAGCGGCAACTTTCAGTAGCCCAAAAGAATGAATAATTATTAGGGAAAGGTCGGAAACATCATTACCAATACCACATCGCCAAAAATAAAAAAATAAAAAAAATAAAACGTTATACTTTCAAATTCAATTATATACGTGCTTTTATCGTGTCATGGCAAGTTACCTGCCCTATAAAACGCTTTCTCTATCGGTCAGAAACCTGAACTAAAATGTAGAGAAGTTCAATATCGAGATTTTATCTAAAATTCCCCTGAATAGAAAAGGCCCGTATACGAGTGCGCACGCGCAACCTAACTTAAAAATGAAAAGTCTGAATTATAACACCAAATTTCATAATTCAGTCGGGTACCTTTTAAGCATCCAAGGAACTTTTCAGGTAAAATCCCCAACTCTATTTTCTTAAAATGCCTCTAGTAATTTCTATCTAAGTTCGTCAGACACAGGAATAGTTAATTTTCCCTGAGGTTCTTTGTTCTCACTGAATTTATGTAGTTAATAAACTTGAGAAAGCCCCCCCCCCCCAAAAAAAACTTGCTTCCGGAAAAATGTTAGTTTTGAGAGTATATACAATTTGTTAAAAATGTTTTGTGGCACTGACCATTTTCGAAATATTAGTTATTTGTTTGGCTTTTCCAATACACCTTCAAAGGATAAGTAGTCGTTCTAGCAAACTCCTGCAAAGAGTATGTAATGTCATGGGCAGAACAAAATTAGGTTGAGTGGTGTTTCACCCTCAATTACGTATTACCATGGTGTTACCTATTTTGCGTCATTTCCGGCGAATGTTTAGCTATCAGGACGAACAGAAACTAGAAAGAAAATTTAGTTTCTATGTAATTTCTATAACAGCTATGAAAATAAATGGTTTGGGCAAAGAAGTCACGTGAACGTGGCAGTTTTCTGTCCATGTCGCACAGAAGTTAACTATAGTTAGGTAATACATTTTGTTGTATGCAGGATGCTTGGAATGCAAGTCAACTGTTCAAAACATCGAAATATAGATGGTGTTGAGCAGCAATCTCTTGCATTAAAATTACCAAAACCAGACCAGTTTATCAGAAAATACTCCTCATACTTCTGTTATTTCACTGTTTTATAATGTTAGTATTTTGAACATGTGCACAACAACGTAAATTTCGGAAACTGCACTTTCTACTGGCTGTTATACTCGAAACTGGTGAGGCACATGTTGATTTCCCCGAATCCTCTAACTAGGACATCCAATTTCCCAAGATTCTGTTCGTATTCGCTGTTATCCTTGCAAGGAAACCTTGACCTCATTGACAACAAAACTTAGATCAGCGCACCATTCGTTCATTTAGCCAAGGTCATCATCGTGCATTCAAAATCCTTCATGCTTTTTCAGTTTTTCCATCTGTCATGGCGGGTCAATTAGGCACGTTTTGCCTGTTACCAAGATGACACACTATTCCAAATCTAGACAATTTCAAATATTATTAAAAAGGTTTATATAAATTACTGAAATATGTGTATGATACAAATCATGATGTCCATGGCCTCCATCTGAGAATAGCTTATGATACAAATTCCCTTGACTTTTGTTTACGAATACAATGTAAGACACAGCCTTCACCCAGATCGCTCACTACCTTTAAATCAGTAAACGCATTAGTAGAGACAGCGACAGTTTGGTTACCTACATAAAACTATCAATACAATCCTTAAATCCTGGCAATGAATGACGTCAATACCTTCTACTGCAACAAGAAATCAACATTCCTGAAAATACCTCCAAGATATTGAACAAATGATCTCAAATACCTACAATATAATAAGAATTACATAAAAGTAGTATTTAAACTATACTGTTATCACTATAATCATGTCAAGAAAAAACTACTTAAAATGACAGTAAAATTATTTTAAAGCAACCACAAGTTATACAAGAAGCGAACAAATGTTATAATCCCCAGAAATAAACTTAGATAAAGTATAAAGGTTATGGTATAATTCACAAAGTTTAAACGTGATTTTTTTTTTTGGCAATTCTGACAATTATATTTTGTTTAAAGTAGTACTCTGTGAGAAACTGATCAATTCAGAGGCGTAACTTAGGACAAAATTTCTTGCAGAGTTGCTTAACGCTGGAGGAGGAAGAAACGCCTATAGAACTATTTATAGAAGAGCAATGGCCCCCACCGAAATGTTAAAGCTTAAAAAATAAATAAATAAATAAATAAAACAAGTTATTGAAACGAAATCGTCTGCATTTTAGCTAATCATACACAAGCATGTGAATGAGTAAGTATAAATTACGGATACGTATCAATAGCAATTTTCCTTTTTTACTTTCTCCAATATTTACCTGTAGTAGGCAGGTATTATATTACACCCAAGATTCGTTATCGAGATTTCATTGTAAGTGCAGGACTTAAGGCCCCCCCTGAACCACCACCCCCTACCATTTATAGAGGAAAAGTGGTGAGCGCGATTGGGAGTGCGAGTGCGTCTGAATGAACTCAAAAAATAAATTTAGAATAAACACCAAACTTTTTTTTTTTTTTAAGTTCAGCATCTTCCAAAGATGCGACACGAAAACTTTCAATAAAATTTCCCCACCCTGAACTACCCCTTAAATGGAATCTCTCTCATTCTTTCGACTTCTAAAATTAACCAACGATTCTGATTAAAATAGAATAATTATGATGGTTACATGATCCATTAAATTTATATCTTCAATTTTTTGCGAATATCCTGTTGCCCTCTTCATTCTGAAAGAATTTTTTATAATTGATAAGAATAAGGGTCAAACATGCAGATCTCTTAACACTTGGGGGGAGGGGGCATTAAACATTTTCGAGATAGTTGTTTCTGGCTTCTATTTTCCAATACCTCATTTTTTAATTGCTTGGTCACCACTCTTTTGTTTATTGTGATATAATACAAAAGGTATGGAATTTCACACAGCTTCCTGTGTCCTCCTTGTACTTGCAACAAAATGTGTAATGAAAACTATTTCTGCCAACGTTTACCTCAATAGACATGAAATACATATTTTTAAAGTAAGCGTCTGTAAGAACAGTTTGTAGAAGAAAGAAAAATCAATGTAAATGAGTAGAGAAAGTCAGGTGAATGTAGCATCAAGACTTTTTATGCAAGCTGCTTTTTCTTCCAACCAGTTCTACGGAGCTTTACATTGCTCCTGATGCAGAGAAAGCCCACGAATTCGCGTGCTACCATGACAACACTTTGCGAATTAAAAGTGCTAACGTTAAAGGTTGCATTGAAACTTAGCTTTTCGTTTGTTTTTAGCATTCTTAGAATGCGGGTGCTCGGGAAACTTTTATCGTGGGAGTATCAACAGTTGAAAGAAACTCGCTATGTTGGAATGGCTTCCTTAAAATGCCAGTTATACAAAATGTACGATGATAAACACGCTCCAGTAAGTGCGCCTGTAAGAGTTGCTACAACCCTCTAGCATCTATGGAAAATAAAAACAAACCTTGTGGAAAAATACTGCTCTGGTATCCTGAGCGGAGACTAGCAAGCCTCTTAAGCTCCAAATATACCAGGCTCTTCCCAAATATTCAGTGCATAACACATCAAGATGCAAATAACGCTGGAGCAGTTCTAAAGTTGGTGGATGGAAGGGTGGCTGTGTTTAAGTATAATGATGCTTATAATGAACAAGCTGGTTGGATGTTGGAGTGAACAGCGGCGCCATTCAAGTCATGTGCGCGGAAATGCGGATAATTACATCTGCGATGAAAGGAGATAGCATCGTGATTTTCAAGCACTGCGGCTTCTTTATTCTTTGAAGATGTTATGTTTCAGCAACACAAGAATAATTCGAGACTTACAGCAACATTGCTATATTTAAATAACCCAAAATTATTCTATATAAATATTTTGCCCTATGCAATTGAAATTCTTTCGTGCATTTATAATTCAGATATGTACCTACTGCTTCTATTTCAAGTTAATTCGTCATTAAGGCCCTTAATGCAAAACATTGGATATCATGAAGGCGAAGTTGTTAAGGTAGGGACTCGCGAACGGGAGGTCTGTGGTTCAACTCCCGCCAGAATCGTCGTACCTGATACTTTTTCCTGATTTTCCTCAGCCTTCATAACTGGCAAATCCGTGTAAGTAACCTAACTTAGGCCTGGAACGTTTCCTTTTCAAAATCCCCTTTCCCCAATTATAATTATCATTTCACTTCATGTATAATTAGTGTCTCCATCCTGTTTTTTCAGTTGAAATTTCGTACGTTTTTTATATTAAATTTAGTTTGTATGTCATCCGTTGAAGTTCCTCTTCACTTTTCGCTATTAATATCTGGTCATCTGCGAAGACCATTGTCTTTACTGTTCTTGACCCCAAATTAATCCCTCCTACTGTTTGTTGCTTCCATGATCTAATCATGTCAAAATATAGATTAAAAAGAGTGGTTGATATTTGGCAACCTTTTAAATTATGGGCTCTCGATTATTTATTACAATTTTAGTTTTCACATATAAATTTCTAATTGCATTTATTAAGTGTATTGGGTAAATGAATAAAAGACTGACAGAGCTACCAGAATCGGCTACTCCATTCACCGATGAATTTACTGGAGAATTATACTGGGGGAAAACAATGCAACACCTTCAAGGATTGCTTAAATTTAAACAAGAGTTAAGTAATAGGTAATGCATCATAACATAACATGATAAAACCAGGCAATGCAAGCAGAAATGTCACGAGGAGGTGTCTCCCAATAGCACATCAATATGTACTGTACCCCCCAGGGCAGCAATCAAGTAGGCAATCGTACAATTGGCGAATGGCATAAATAAAACTGATCCAAGCATCCTGCACGTTGTAGCTGTCATATGGGACGCGAGTTATCCTGTTGAAATTGAACATCGCCTTCCTGTCGAAGAAATGGTAGCAACACAGACTGCTGGATGTGGCTGGCACTGGTTTCACGTCCCTGTACAGACGATTTCAAATGTTTTCCGTGCGACGTGTTTGAAGCCGAGGGGCGGGAGGAAAGCGGGGCGTCTTATCGAGAGGTTATGCCAGGTGCCTTAGTTCATATCTGCTCTACAAGCTTAGGGGACGCAATAGTGCTAAAGAAAATATAATTCCAACACATTTCCCTTAGACTTGGCTGTAAGAAAGCAATACTATGCGGGGGGGGGAGCAGTAATATCATTACAGCACAGCGATATAAGCAGTGCGCATACTATTTTTTTGGAATTAGAAGCATCATATCATTGTATAATAAGCAAGTGAAACAAAATTGTTTGGTTTTCAACATTCACTATTTTCTCTACCCATTATCAACTAACATATGTTCTTTATTTATATAATATGCTTATAAAGTATGATTTTTCAGCGCACTTTACCTTAATCGTCGCAACAATTTAGGCCAGAAATTATTTCAAGTTAGTCTTAAGTTACACTTTTCCCTATTTGCTTGCATGCAAGATGCCAAGACAAACAGGCGCTTATCTATACCACAACTCTTCTTTTTACTGTCTACTACGCACTTACAGTAAGTAGGGGAAGTATTGTATTTCACCCAAAAATTCAATAACGTGATTTACTGAAATACACGTTTTGAGACCACCTGAATGCAAAGAAAGCATTTTTACTTTCTCTACTACGTAGTTATAGTAAGTAGAGGAAGTATTGTATTCAATACAAAAATTCAATAACGTGATTCACTGGAAACACACTTTGAGACCCCCTGAATCCAAAGAAAGCATTTTTACTTTGTATACCACGTAGTCACAATAAGCTGAGGAAGTATTTTATTCCACCCAAAAATTCATTAACGAGATTCGCCAGAAATAACGTTTGAGACTCCCTGAATTCAAATGTGTGTATATACGTGAGCAGCATAACTCGAAACGAAGTCAGTTAAAAATTAAACTTAGTGTTTAAGTTTTAACATCTTCCAGCGATGCGACACGAAGGTTTTTAAATAAATCCCCCCTCTCCAAACTACCCTTTATATTAGACACTTCTCGAAATTTTTTTATTTAAAAAAATGCTAAGGATATTTATTAAAATACACATGTTTAAGCTATTTTCATGACAAATAAAACTTATATCTTTAATTTTCTAGGAATAGTCCGTAAGTTAGTGTTTGTGAATGGCTTGATAATTGGTAAACCTTACGAGAGACAAAATCATACTGCACAACAGATTTAGATCTTGTTAAAGTCCAAAATTTATGCCAAATAACATTTGTATGGCGTCCTATTCTGAAATATTGTCATCTCATTAGTTTGAATTTTCAAATACTTTATACTTCTCAACTACAAATCGCTATCGTTTTTCTTCCTTCCTTTCTTTTTCATGTTCACACAAAGAACAGAGTTTCAAAGCTATCACACAGCGATCAGCTTTGAGGTGCTTGGCTATCGCTTACTTATACATACCTACAACGAAATATGTAAATAAGTCATGAAGGTTTATGACTTGACATGAGGTAGATGCAAGAATAAGCTTTGTAAAAATAGTTTGTAGAAGAGTGAGTAGAGAAGTGTCATGTAAATGCGACATATTTTATAGAAACAGCTCCGTAAGCCTGCGTGTCTGAACAACATATTCCAAAATGAAAGGTCGGCTAAATACCAACTTTATATTTAAGTTCAGCTCTTTCAAGTATGTGACACGAAGATTTTCAAGAAAACCTCCCCCATCCCAAACAACCCTTTACATAAAAGTTGTTAGAAATCTATTTTCTCAATAATGGCTCTAGCGATTTTGATTAAAATACTCTGTTTAAGATATTTTCATGAAAAACTAAATATATATTTTGAATTTTCTGAGAAGAGCCTCCTAAGTTATTTTATGAAGTATTATGGCACTACATAATATTTCTGAAAAGATCACGTTTACTTGTCTCGTTTATAGTAGGTACACCTCTTGACTCGTGCAACTTACGAGGTTTCTATACCCTTCTTCAAAATCGATAACGAAATACCCTGGATGGGACGCAACTTACCTGCATCCTTATTTTAAATATTACTTCATGGTGGAAACCAGATGCTAATTGAATTTCTGGTTCCAAGAGTCTTTAAACAAACAGGTATTTAAAGGGAGCTATACAAATGAAACAAAAATTCGGAAATTTTCAAAATAGTATTCCATTGTTAACTGTTTGGAGCACTAACGGAGCAATACTGCGGTTACGTAGGGCTTAACAAGACATGCAAATATATTTCAAGTAAAAAAACTAAATATGCTGAATTTGTATTCATTTAAAGAACATAGCGTTGGCAATTAGAGCAGATAGTTCGTGGTTGTTTATGTGCACATGTAAGAAGCGTAACAAATGAGATTTCGCGGTTAATGCCGCTTGGAAATACTATTCGGTGAAATAAGATCCGTCAATATGAAGTTGGGACTTAAACAGCAATTAGTGAGTCATTGAGGCTTCGAACCGGTTTTGTCATCTGATAGCCACGCCATGGAGCAGGATATGTGATATTGGTTCCAAGCGAATAATACGAAGTAATGGATCTTTAACTTGGCTATCGATTTGCAAATGTTTCGTTGAATGATAATACGAATCGACTAACAGATAGCATGCGAGAGGTTTAGTCGTGGTTTTCATCTAACGCCGTTAAACAGGCGCTCATGTCGGACGGCAATGAATGAAAGGGAAGACATGCATATATATTGCGCACACGTTTAAGATACAATTATGGGTCGTCAAAAGGGTAGTATAGTCACATTGCGCACACATAAAATATTTTACCTGTAGTACATGTGTCATTTGCTTATAAAGGCGCGATATTCATAGCATCTTCAAAATGTGCAATAACTTTTGATATTTTAAGTGTCTCCCTGCATTCCTTGAAATATTTATTTTAATTTACATTTCCAGGTTACGTAATTCATTTATAAAATAGAGACGGTATTTACTTCCTTTGGAAACCAGAGAGAATTACGGTGAAATTTTTCTCTAATCACATTACAAAATCACTTTTTGCTTAATATGTTTATCTAATTGCCCTGCCACTTTACTTTGCGGGGAAATTTCTCGGCAATTGAACAAGAAACGTAATTATTTTTATGGCACGCGTTCCCAATAACTTTAGTTTCCCTAATACATTTACGAAATTTGTGGAAACATTCAATGAAACTCTAAAACAGGTCTATGCAGTTTTAGATTGCTAATTTAACCGCATAAAGGTTATTCTCGCTAGCATTTACAATGCATTAATTTCTTGCGCCTATTTAGCGTATATATCTCAGAACTTTCGCACAAAAAATTAATAAAAAAATATTCTTTTTCATGGCCTTACAGAATACGAACGCATGCTTCCAGTATATCAAATCCAAGACTACCAACAACGATGCTGCAATGGTGAAAACGCCTTCCTTGCTCGAGTCTCAGGTATAAGCAACCTGTATTACGTTAGCTAGCAGCGGTTTTCAGAGGAGGCAGCGGAGGGAGTCCAAATGTCGAGGATCACCTTTCCGCCAACTTTTTATGGTCATGGATTGTGAGCGAAATTTCTAGCCTTTGTTTGCCAATTTGCCACGTCCCTCGGAATTACTGCCCTTACTTGAATTCATAGTAAAAATTTATACTGAACACCGATTCCTAGCTGTTCCTATTAATCCACGTTAAGAGCCTACATCCGAAGGTGGTTGCGTTATAGTAAAAACTCTGCGACGTCAGTGTCACATGCTTCGTCGCTATCAGTGGTACGTCGGTTTCGGAGTGTAAATTAAATTTGAGTTTCATTTATGGACGCTTTTTGACTGCTGTGGCCCTTAGCGTCCAATTCTATATTGGGCGTGAAAGACCGGTAATTTTGCTCAGAGGCCTCTTTATCAGGCTTGAGGTTCTTTTACGTGCCGTAAATCTACGACACGGGACCACCGGCTTTACTTCCCTTCCGAAGGAAACAATGCTAAGGATTTTACGCCCGAAAAAAATCCATCGCCCTCCGCCGGGTTTGAACCCGCGATCTCGGGAACTAGAGGCTAGCATGGCAATCACTACATCACTGAGGACGACGTTTCGGAGTGTGAACTTAGTGTTGTACAGTGAAGTTTGATAATCCCCAGCTATAAATTAATTTCATTGTGCGGACACCTTAGGAAATGACTTTGAAGAATCCAGCGACGAAGAATAAGGTAAGATACTGCACGAAGCAAGTACATTAACGTTAACAACAAAATAATATGCTCCTCCGATTCGCCACAAATTGCCAATGTGCTTGCGATCACTAAGTAGTTCCGTTTCTCCCTCAGTCGCGGCAACTGTCATCTAACGCCTTCATTTGTGACGGAGACTACAATTAAGTGTTTAAACATCTCTAATTGTTAAAACTACTACATGCGCTTTTTGAGAGGTGTTTTGCGAAACTTAAATAGTACAAAAACTCGTTCGCTCGCTACTTTAAAAGATTCCTCGGTTCCTGTAAAACATTTCTCAAATCGTACTATAATATATTGATAAAATAAATGAGTCGAATGATATTAAAAGCCTTCACTTACATCATGGTGGTAAAAGATGGACGATCGTTTCGAGACTTCAAGGTCCCATCATCGGCACAGAGGGCGACTGAATCTTGCTTCACAACTCAAAATGTATCTGACCCATAATATATTACTTCATTTGAGTATCACTTCTAGTACATCAGTCTTACAATTACTGCTGTTCTGAAATGTGTGTTCACTTTCCGATCTGCTAAAATTTAAAACATTTTATTTGAAAACCATTCTTGTGTTTGGTTGATGCGTTGCACGTGTGTATTCCACGGTTCTTTAGAAGCATTATATTACTGCCCCTAATAAGATCATTTTACCTCTATTTACAAACAGTCGCTGGATCGGTTTGAAAAACTCGTCCTTGAAGGAACGGTTCAAGTTTCACACGATCAAGATTTGGATGCAGTCATGTAGGGATTATTGCTCCAAACGGATTGTGAGCATAGCTTTTCTACTCTCATAGCAAACCTGGAGAGCAAACTCGCTCAAACTGGAAAGCAAACTCGCGCCAAACGGATATGTAGTAGCACTAACCCTTCAGGAACAAAATATGATGTAATGAAGTAAGAATATGATTTTCATTTTCGTAATCAAGCAGCCTCCTCTGCAAGGTTAAGTCTATGCAGCCTGTTACTGCCCAAAAAAAAATTTATGTTCTAGTTTTGGGTCGACCAATAGGACGGCGATCTGGTGGCCGACTTTTATTTCAAAAATTACATTACGCTTCCAGACATCTGAAACTACCAATACGATTTACTGGGTGCGGCACATGTGAAACAAAAGGCAATCTTTTCCAGGCACACATGGATATTGCACTTTTAAGGCTCCCTCGCTGCGTTACCTAACAGTTGCCAAAATATGCAATTAACATTTTCGAAACTAAATCTCCTGTGTAGATGTCGCTGGACTTCGAGAGACCCTTCCAGCTACCCGCTGCAGAGGATTGCAGTAGTGTTCACCTAAAACTTGTATGAACTATCCAAATATGCTTTATCGTTGCCTCTGAGTTTTAAAGCAGAATGTCGATCCTCTACATATGATTATAACTTAACCTAGATCTTTTTTATTATTATTATTCTTAATTTACCTGGACAGTAGGTATTACTTTTGAAATATGCATATATTATGTAATTCAACTGTGATAATACCCGTTCTATTATTACCTATCAATTAGTTTACAGGCGGCTTGAATTCCCGCTAGGCGGGATAAATATTCTTCGACTATTGACCAAAACCTCTAGATCTGTTGGAAAAACCGCTAACTTGGTACTAGTTTCAAAGAGTTGCAAATATTATGTGGACCAAGTTTAATCTGGGGTGGACATTTTCATTCAGGATGTGTGTGAAGCTCTACCAGATTCCATCGCTTAACCTTGCCTTAGCTGCCTTCACCGTTCATAGTGAAACGATGCATGGACTGCCCAGCATGCATCGCAAGGAGGAAGGAAGTTGGAATATTCCATTTAAGCGCTTATAGAAATCAAAGTAAAAAAAATCGCTTGTTAATTTTGCTTCGTCTTTCAAAATTTGGAATTAATAAGACCGGTTTAAACTTCGGACAATGCAAATGGTTAACTCTGAAATTTTGGCACGTGTCAGGATTTCACTGTCGCACTTAGTGTTGCCGACAACATTCATATGTTGCAACGTAGCTTTACATTTTAACATTAATTTCTAAAGAAACAATAAGAATATATGGTCTGTCCCCATAGCTCAGTCGGTAAAGCAGCTGCTTGCTATGCGAGAGGTCCCGGGTTCGATTCCCAGCTGGAGGTGGTAATTTTAAAGTGCAAGAAACCCAACGACAAGCGAATACGAGTTAACACCATTGCCCTAGGCAATAAGTTCCAAAGGAAAGGCCACTGATAAGACCAATGCAGTTAAAGGCGGGGTATAAATGGAACTTAAAAAAAAATAAGAATATAAGGAAACTATTAAAACTGTTTTATAGCATTTCTGGACAGAGCAGAAGTCAACAACAATACGAATAGAATTATGGACAGTTATACATACTTTCATACAGCAAAAGTGTTAAGACCTATTAGTTCATTTTATCTTTAATCTCTCATTGAAAAGGGGTTACACTAACCCGTCCCATTTGGTGGCACTAATAATTCGTCCAGCTCTAAACCGTTAATCGCATGATGGAAGGGTTCAGTGTTAATCTGACAAGAATTTATGATACCTTAAGGTTGATAACACTTTAAAATATTTATGGACGTAGGCTATTTTTATAATTTAAATAATATTTAAGTATCAAGTTCACTATTTATTCATGAAAATTAGCTAAATAGCTATATGCGTTGGGCACAATGCCAATTTCTACTTCTCAAAATAATGAGTATTGATTTTACTGCTTTGAATGACAACGCCGCGTTTGTAGCGTGATCTCATTAGTCGCTAACCCACTTATTTATAATCCCAGAACTGTGAATTACGTAATTATGACTCATTTGACAGAATGTTTATCTTCCGCAGATGCTCCAGGAAACTTGTACCACATTTGCACTCAAAATGGCCGCTTAGGAAATAACGTCATCAGTAGTCGGACACAAATAGGTTGTGCACTTTCCTTGGTTTCATTTAAGCATCTTTTCCTGAAAAATATTTTTAGTGATTACTTTCAAATAAGCATGCTCAATGACATGTGATGGATAGTGCTACAATCCATTTCGGCTGGAAATAGTATACCTCAGATTGCTTCAAAATCATTTTTCCTTAACAATATGGTTACAAGGAAATAGTCATGTTGCTAAAAAATGCATTTAAATCAAAATGCTGACATTAAATTGCAGTAATAATTAAAAATAAATTTAAATTATTACTGAAGAAACCTTTCCACCCCCTCTAGCATTTAATCAGTTAATTCTGCGTTTTCATTAGCTTATCCTTTGGAAGAACGCTCAGCATCCATTAACATTTGGAGGAGAAAAGCTGAAGGACAACAAAATGCAGGGGATAACAAAAAGGCGTAGTGGCACTTAAAAGTAAAGCGGCGCCTCTTCTATGGTAGCTTAGGGAAAATTTCCCTTTAAATACAAAATCCTAGTTTTATGTCAAAAGCGAGCTTATTTTTATCAAGTGTTAGTCAAATGTCCACTGTATCTGCAAATACACCACCGCATCCCCAAAAATAGCATAATGCTACAGAAAACAGCGTTGTTGAAATGTGACGCTGCAATCACTGCATTTCTGAACAAGAATACGAAATCGCTGGGCCCTACAAGCTACCCGTGTACTTGCACAAACCCCGCTTAATCTTATTCGGATAGGAATACTGATAAACCTAGACTGCATTTAGTGACTTCATTAGGTATTAGCTGCATAGGGTTCAGACACTAAAATATGCCTTGGTAGTCCGTTGATTGCGCAAAAGAACACAGTGAGGAATACAAGTTTCGGGAACAATATTTTGACAGGCTTACTGGATCAGGCCGACATAGGGATGTCTAACAGAAAACAGCATTTTAAGGTCTGAAATAGTTTTGCGAAATCTCCATTGAGGACTATTGAGGTGATATTAAGCTGGTTCTCAATGTGCATGTTAGCGAAGGAAATCTTAACTCTAAGCCTGTCGAAGGACCAGCACCATTTCCACAGCACCGAAACCGCGAGTTTATGCGATGGGCAGTTGAGCAGTCAAGTCCTCTACCAAGGGTTTAAGCCATCTTAGGTCTCCAGATGGTAGTTAGTCGAGATCAATTACATGTGGAACGTTACGCTGCTTGAACCTTTTCACCAAGGGTGCCATGCGGAGAAGCTTAAGCTAGTATGTGTTGGTGTAGGCACTGAAGCAAATACTGACCTAGTATTCACTGATACTGGAAGCTTAAGGACACACCGCTGAAGAGATTCTGCTTTCACGTCATCTTTGTTACCTACATTACGGGTCAGAAATTAATTCCAAATAATCATAATGCCCGTGCCCACAGTATTCAGTGTGTCACAGTTGCTGGTCTGCACCGCATGCTTGAACCAGTCTTCATCGGCGAGGTTTTACATATAGGTCTCTTTAAAGGATGCAATTTATTTAAACTAACTTTTTTTGTGGCATTAGCCATTTCAGAGATATGTTACTATTGGTTTAAAGTTCTGGCTACACTACGAGGTAACTCTTACCCAAAAATGTGGAAGTTCAGCAAGGCGATTTTTAAGCTTTTATATCAAACGTGCCGATCATGACAAGCTGTTATTGGCGTCGTGGTGCTGTCACTATGTGTATACCTAGTATCACTGGACTAATTTTCTCTACTTTAACAAAAGGATTGAAAGTTAACAGTATGTTTACATATTGAGATTTAACCTAACTTGAATGAAACAGTAGGTTTAATTTTTTTCGGGTCCAACAGCATATTGTCATCGTTGGAATATGTTTATTTCGACTACTTATCCACACTTCTGTTGTGAGAAATAGGTACTAATGAAACACTGCTCATATGCAAGTTTCTCGCGAGAACGGTGTGCGTGTTGTAGTAAATGTATTTTACTTCCTGGAAGTTTTCTTTGAGAAAGAGCGTCATTTAAGTTGAAAGACCTCAGCCGTTTCCTTAATTTGTTCGTTAAGCTTACAAATGTCCTAAATTGGTAAAAGGCGTATGCCGTATTCATGTTTTTCTTTCCACTAAAGAGAATGTGTCACCAACAGCTCTGAAAATCAAAGCAAATCTCTTATCTGCCTTATCTCTTCACGTCATTTCCATTTCCGATATACCGATGTGTTCTACATTTCAAACCGCCTAGTGGGGGAATTCCTGCAAATCCAAAGATAAAATATTATATTGCCATTTCAGATTTACAGTAGTTCTTTGGAATAAAATCACGCTAGCAAAGAGAGAGAGAGAGATTCTTAGTAACATCTTCACGTAGTCAGCTCAGTGTGTGTGCGTAGGCGATCATGGTGGACAAAGACATTCCTATCCTATGGCTCAGTAGCAACTGCTGCTTACCGTTTCAGTTTAGAAAATTAGTTACCAGAGTTCACCTGCCCTTGATGCATAGAAAACAAGTTCTGTAACATTAGTTGGGATTCACGATTTATTAATTTAAAAGCTAGAAAAGGCACTATGTCGTGCAACAGACAATAGGCCTATGTTCAAAAAGCTTTTCTCGTCACGAGCTTAGAGAGAAAGATGCATAGTTAACATATGCACATCAATAATGTGGAGAAAAGGTAGAACTAAAACAGTAAACATTCCAGAAAGGTTTACTGTTGCAAACTGACAAAGTTTAAGCTCTTTAGGCTTCCTAGTTGTACAAATTTTCACACGAACCAAAGGACTTAGGTTTTGTTTTTATTAAAAACCCACCTATAAGTTACTTTAACATTGGGCTTTCAACTTCGAATATTCTCTATTTAAATGCCAAGCTTACCATGTTTACGATTTTTCGCTGCTCATTCGTTAATTTCTGGAAATGTTCGTTTTTAATTCAGAGATCTCAAATCGTGTATTTTCTGTTAAAATACTGATAAAGAGCTACTTGGTTTAAGTGTAATACCCCCTCTACCTAAAGAGACGGGCAAATGCAAAATCCAATAGGCCCCCCTCAATTCGTGATTTAATGTTCTTACAACCTCACAGGTATGCAAGACTATGAATGCAATTAATGACCATAAAATGAGCCCGGGGTCCAAAGAATTGAGTGCCTGATCTCTTCAGGATACAGGAAACCCCTTAGAAAAGAAACAAAAAGGCAACTCTTCTCAGTCGAGATTCTAATTACA
This sequence comes from Deroplatys truncata, assembly GCA_030765065.1. Lineage (NCBI taxonomy): Eukaryota > Metazoa > Arthropoda > Insecta > Mantodea > Mantidae > Deroplatys > Deroplatys truncata. The sequence continues at coordinate 122,312,794 of CM060981.1, forward strand.
AGGCAGACACGCTATGACAGTTTTGTAAGCAAACAAGCTTTCGGGTTTTGGAGGTCAATTTGTATTGGTCTCGTAAGCTAATGCAGTCTCTTTCAGACATTTCTAAGCAATGTTAACCACCATCCGAGTAGTTACGTATGGCTGTTCCACCTAGTACTTTATATTGCTTTAGATCAACAAAACGGAAGGAAACGAATTTCAAACAATCATTTCTATCGCTAGTAAGTCATTTTTCTCTTCTCCTTCTTTTGTCTTGTAAAATTAATAACCAACGAAATCCATAACATCCATACTGCTTTTAATAAGTGACAATGCCCTGGATAGAAATATTACCCGTTTTAACAATCAAACTGGAACAATAAAGCTCTTCTTCTGAAAAGGTTTCCCATTTTTATAAACATTTCCAAAATACTGTGAAAGCGGCTGGGTTGCACCGACTATAATAGCGTGTCTCTACCCAAGATGTTGCCATTTCCAATAGTGTCATGTTTGAATTTGTTTCCTTCGATCTTATTTAGATCAAGGTCTACTCAAATCCCTCTCCAGTTTTGATTTTCTCTACTCTATACCTGGATTGGTTTAATCGCAAATGTTCTACACCTATTGTAACTTCAGAGATAGACTGATTTTAAGAGGCAACTCCCATGCTGTAAGCAGTAAAATTAGAGCAGCAGAAAAAGATTATCTGCAACATGTGGGTACCAGCTGCAGTTATCTGTGTCCCTTTGCAAACAGCTATGCACAGCAGGATATGGAATATCCAAACTGTTTCGCTTAGCTCAGCTGCCACACAATTTGAGTGATCAAAACATGACTAGTCAGAGATATTTTGTCAAATTTGACATATCACACACATTTTAAGTTAGAAAGCGGTATTGCACTTTAATCAACACTCCCTTGTCTCAAGTCTAAAGGGACGATTAATGGCTGTTCTATACACTGTTTCCAAATACCAAGCTACGCGATCTGTCTTTGTAGGATAAGGGAAACCCTGGAGAAATGTCTGTTGTAGGCGCGAATTTCATGTAATTCTGTATAGTAGGGCTGGTGAGAAAATGATTCGCACTTACTACTGCCGATTCCCTTCACAAAAAGCTTCCCTCATTTCCGTTCATATTTTACGTGCCAATACGTGATGTGATGCAGATTTCGAATTCCTTGAGATTTGGGAAAGGAAGGCACTTTCGCCACCTCTCATGGAGCCTTTTTGGTCCTGTCTAGAATAGGCTAGTTCTCCAGATCATATTAGATGTATTTCAGTGCTCAAAATTTAACATGCCTGGCAAAGACAATTTTGTTTGGAAAATGTTAGTGTATTATTTACTGTAAATTCCTTAATCTGATACTTGAAAATGGAAAATATTGCGAACAAATGAAAACAATTTCTCCGCACTACTGTACTATAGATCAGAGGTCTTCAAAATACGGTCCGCGGGCCGGATCAGGCCCTCGAAGGGATTTAATCGGGCCCGCTCTTGAGTGAAAGTTGTTTTAAGGGCGCTTTAGATGGTAAGGTTTTTTTTGTGCATTTAATGTACAAATATATTTAGTTATAGAGAAAATCAACAAAAAATCCATGTGTAATGGAGTTATTGCTGTTCTTAAGGGACGCAATATTCGTCGCCACTACGAAGAAAAGCAAGGTGCACAGTTTGATTAATTCAAGGACAAGGTATGTGAACAAACTCGAAACATTGAAACGTGGACTTTGTTTTCAACAAAACATTTCTAGGAAACATGTTCAGGAAAGTGAAGCCATTGCGAAAGTAAGTTTACGAATTGCCAATGAAATCGCCAAACAAGGCAAACCATTCTTTGACGGGGATTACATAAAGAAGTGCATTTTAATTGTAGCTGAAGAACTGTTTCCTGATAAAACCCAACAATGCAAAGCAGTTACTCTTTCAGCAAATAGAGTGGCGCGTCGAGTTGAAGATATCGCTTGTAATTTATCAAACTAGCAGATGCTAGTTCCTTGCATATATTCCAAGGGGTACAGTTAATTTTAGCTGAAAAGTACAACCTTCCTCTTTCTCGCCTGAAATGTGTTACAACAGATGTGGGGGGAAATGTGTGGCAAATATGCAGGTTTCGTTGGAAGACTAAACTCAGAATGTGAAGCCAATGCTGTTACAAACCCTTGACACTGCACCTCCTTCTTCATTAGGAAGAACTTTGTGCGAACTCAGTGGATGTGTCCTTTGTGATGAAGCCTGCGATTTATGTTGTCAATTTCATTCGATGTCATGGACTCGAGCACCATCAATTCAAGTCTTTCCTACAAGAGGTAGAATCTTTGTCAAGTGATCTGCCATACTACACGGCTGTAAAGTGGTTAACCTGTGGTAAAATTTAGTCAAGCTTCTTTGAGAACAGAGATTGAAATATTTCTGAATGAGAAAAACAATCCTTTGGAAGTCCAGTCGGACGAAGAGTGGCTATAGAAACTAGCATTCTTGGCTGATATTGCTCTCCATTTGAATGAATTGAATAAATAACTTCCAGGGGGGACAATATTATTAGTGAGCTTTACACACATGTTAAAGCTTTCAGACAGAAACTGATACTTTTTGAACACATTGTCAGACAGAACATTTTCTTACACTTCGCCAATTGCCAGTCGTTGAAGGGTGAACATGGTTCAAGTTTTCCATTCTTGTTTGCAATGGTGAACTGAAGTGTTCTCTTCCAGGATCTCAGATTTAGATACACATTCCAAGGAGATCAAAATTTTCCAGAATCCCTTTTCTGTGAAGTAGATGATGTTCAGGCAGCACTGCAAATGTAAATCATTGATCTGCAAGCTGATGGCACCATGAGGACAAGTTTAAAGAAGGAAACCTTGTTCAATTTTACAAGTTTCTTCCAGAAGAAAACTACCCCAAGACCAAAGATTTTGCACGAGGTTTGTTATCTGTATTTGGCACTTCCTGCAGGTGTGAACAAACCTTTTCTTTGCTGAAATTTACAAAATCTAAATACAGAATTAACCTGAGTGACGAACATTTAAGAGATATCTTACTCATACAACACACTAAGTTAGAGCCACAGTTTAAGAAACTTTTTGGATTAAAAAGACAAATGTACCTCTCACTAAGAGTAATAAAAGTATACCCGAGGTTTTCTGAATCTGTTTGTGTTAAACAACAATAAATTTAGTTATAATTTTCTTCTTTAATTTCTGAAAAAATGTGTTATCGGCCCCCACTGAGATTCAAAACTTAATGTGACCCCCATGACCTAGTAATTTGGAGACCCCTGCTGTAGATTAAATAACTGGTGACCTGTAAAGCAAACCCGACTGTCGATCACATATTGCGTGAGTTCCTGCGAATATTTTCTAAACTTTTTTTAAGTTCCATTCATACTCCGCCTTTTAACTACATTGCTCTTATCGGCGGCCTTTCCTTTGGAACTTATTGCCTATTGGCAATGGTGTCAACTCTCATTCTCTTTTTGGGTTTCTTGTCCTTCTGGGGTTTTAATCATTAGATCACATACATTTACAGTCTCATTCATACTTCCAAACTCTGGGGAGGATGGGGAATAATCTTGGCTAGAGAAAAATTCCACCTCCCAGCAGGGAATCCAACCCGGAACCCCTTGCACAGCAGGCAGGTTCTCTAACGCTGAGCTACGGGGCCCGCTTTTCCTAAACTTCTTACGTGGATATGTCATTTATTTTCACTGCACAATATATGCTTACCCCTCTCTAAAATCCTTACTCAATTTTCTTTTCACTGTGGTTTAAGCGTTGTTTATTTAGAAGAATTCTAGACTAACTCGATGCTTGTAACTGATTAAAAGGAAGATGGAAGGCACAATGATTCACAGAGTGAATATGCAACGCAACATCACAGCAGACTCTTAAGGCATGTTTGTTTACTCAGGCTGGAGTATTCGTCAGCTAGGTCCTTTCAAAGCTTTTATTTACTTTGAGCTCGTGTACGTCAGCGTCTAGGCATTTCCTTAGGGTTTACCCGTGAAAAGTGACAGAAAGAAATGACTGGCACGTGAAGTGCATTAATGCCTCATGTTAATCTTGCGATTTCTCTTCGCCTATTTCAATTTCGGCTGTCCAGCTTCACTCCGGTTTGTCAACTCCCTAATTTAGGTGCATCTTGCAATTTTTGGATAGTTGAAAAATCTTGTTACATTCAAATGACTTTCTCTGCCCTTCTACCACAAAAATATTCTTCCAAAGGCTTATTCTTCTATCCGCACCATGTTAATGGAGATTAACTGTTGCAGAAATGGTTATATTACACATTTCGTTAAAGGAAAATGAGGAGTACAGTAGCCTAAGCGATAGTGAAATATTTTAAAAGCAGGTCGCTATGAGATAGTTTTGAAATTCCGTTTTATTTGCAATACCACGAGGGGAAAGAAAAGAAAGGGAAAAAAACGAATAGCAGTTGAAGATATAAATTATTTGACAATTCAAACCAATAATAAAAAAATCTCAAAAAAAAAAAAACTAATGCCAAAAAAATACTTAAAACTCTGTTTTAATGATATCTACATTATTTGCATACTAAATTTTCGTCTTATTTATTGCAGTTTACAAGTTACATCAAATTCATAGGACTTCATAGGCTTTTACAGACAATTTAAGATTAAGATAACACACTTTGTCTTGCAAATATCTTAATTATAAGATGTCTTAATCAAAATCGTTAGCCATTTTTTGAGAAAATAAAAAACAATGAACCTTTTTTTTTCCGATGTAAAGAGTCGTTTGGGGTGGGAGGAGGCGCTTTCTTAAAAATCCCGTGTCGCATCCTTGGAGGTCGCCGTGCTTAAACACCAAGTTTGGTATTTAACAGACTTTTCGTTTTTTAGTTATGTTGTTCACATACACGCATCTCTTTGTAAAAATGTATTATGTATTCAGAGTGTCTCAAAATGTATTTTTCCAGTGAAACCCTTGTATCGAACTTTTGGGTGGAACACCATACTTACTTACTATAGGTAAGTCCTAAGAAAGCAAGAAAGCATTCCAAGTTTTGTAACGGTTTTATGGCTCAAAACTTCGGATCCAGCTTATTCAGGCTCTCGTTTGGAAGGTCTCGGGTTCAAATACCTTGTGGTCGGCCAACGTGACCACGACTGACGGTTTTCCTCGTTCGCTAAACGCATACTTGGATAATTTCGTTCCGCCAACTGTGAAATGCTCCATTGCATTCCCTTCCCCAGTACCATACTATCCCACTATTATACCTTGCTCTAGACTACAGAGCGTTCTGTGATCCCAGTGGTCGCTTAATCCTCGACAGGAGTCTGAACTAAGACGGCTGCGAGTCCTTGATAATTTTAGGGCGGTGTCTGGTGAAAATGGACCATTTTGGTGAACACTCGTTTAAACTATTTTAATCTACGGAAAACATCAACTGTAACAATTAGGTGTTTACAACAGCCACAATATTTAAATCTGTTATGCGTACTACCTGCTCTACTTAAAATTATTCTTTTAGGTTCCCTTGCGAACACGTACTTGACCAAGTGAAGGATTACTGTTGTACTGTTTTTGTTACCTGCGAGTATGTATCAAAGTGGCAATCGAAAATCTCTTTTCATGGATTTTTGTAATTCAATTTCTTGCTACGCAATCGTGTATTCGGATGCATTTCCGGAAAGTACACATTACTGCCCAGTAATCTGAGTAGATTAAAGATGATTCCTTTAGTGATAATTTCATTTTGCATACACTCCTATATATGCTGCTGCTGCTGCTTCTGCTTTAAACTTTCCTCAAAAGTCATTTTCGATTACCTTGCATACTTAGAATTAATATGCGTGTCTCAAAATCTGTTTGACAAAGAAGATTAATATTTGGTATGCTACTTCAATTTGTAGAAGCTGTGAGCGTTTTAGTTAAGATTTTATGTATTCTCAAAATTATGAAAACGTTCTTTGAAAAGTTATAATTTATTTTTAAACCAAAATTAGAAACCTCTGACAACCAGGTTCACAGATAACTATTGGAACCAATACACATTAATATCGAAATTTTGAACTTCCTTTTATGGGTTATTAATTAATTTTGACATGTCTAGTTCGATCGCAGGGTGACTAAACAAAAATGTTGGCGTGCAATTGAGCTCAAGAACTCACAAGTCCGAGGATTTACTCCAAATACAAACTCCTCAAGACGTGCAAACCTTTGCTAGCTCTCAACCGCTAGCATTCGCTCCGCATTCTTGAATACGCCCGTTCCTAGATTCTCGGCCACTTCACTTTTCCTTAAAGACTTCACGTTTTCGATATTTCAGCTTAGTTTCTCGCTCTGGTCTTATGTAAACTCGATGTCGCATCCTTTTATGTATAAGACATTTTTTCAGCATTTGTTTCTTGGATACGAAATCACATATTTTTAGCCAAAATGGAAAACACAAGCTCCGTACAATTAAAAGCTGTAATGGAATTTTATTCCGATATTTTAAAATTATTTTAAGAGTTATCAAACAGTTGTCTTATTTAAACATTTGTTGGTAGTATATCTCAAACTAATATATATATATATATATATATATATATAAACATATTTAGTTGATTAAAAGGACTGCGTTAGTCATACCTTATGAATTACATGTCGATCAGAGGATGGGGCTTAAGAGATTTGAAATCTTATGTTTTCAAAATGGCAACGTGCTGAAGTGAATTAGAATCATAAGATAGGAATACGAGGTGACTGGTCCGTCAAACCTTTAAAATATGAGGGAATTTCGCACGCTACACAGACAAATAATCAAACAAAAATCAAATGTATCATACCTAAGCAGGCACTTTTAATATAGAAGAGCAAGTCTTGTAGCCTTCCAATCCCTGTCTCGTGGTTGGTTTATCTTGGAATGTTGTCTGGTGTGGTGAGGCAGGAGAGAACCGAGACAGACGCTTCTCTGTCTAGACCGCTACAAGAAGCTCGCGTCTGCAGAAGAGACCACTTCGTTCTTAGTACAACTGCATTTTTAAAAAAGAAAGCTGTAGTTCCATACAGCTGCCTTACAGGCATTCAACGAGTACGTTAGTAAATTATGTTCTTATTTAATTTAATTGCTTTTTTGGATAAGGAATCTGCGCTCCCCCCCCCCATTTATGCACTAACACCTGAGGTCATATCGGCGGCTTTGGAACAATTGCCAAACAATAATAATGTTCACTCGTTGACTTGCTATTTTATTTGTAGGGTTTGTGTTAGTTTTGGATTTGCTTTCTATACATTATTCACGCTCTCATTTCACCAGACTCACCCTCAAGGCGGGAAACGATTTGTAAGCTAGTACGCTAACTACCAGACCACAGAGTAGTCTCCAATAGTCTCTAATAACCTGAGCTCAACTGACTCACTGTCCACAAATCATAACAAGTCGTAGTAGACCTTTACCGCATGTTTACAATTGTCTTAATGGAAGATTACAGAATTTAAAAAACTACTGATCTACGAAACCACGAGGAATTTTCAGTTTTCAATTCGAAGAAAATATTACTTCGAAAAATGCAGCAGGTATTCACCTGAAACTAATTATATCTATATTTTACCTGCTTTTAGGTATCCGTAGTTTACAATTTACTAACAAAATTAATCAAGTATTTCTAAACGCTCTTGCGCATTCGAAACAATTCTAAATCTTTTGAAACCAACTAAAACATTCCCATTTATACTGCAAAGCTTTTATTGCAACTTACACAGCATCTTTATGACCCAAAACTAGGGGGGGACCCCTCATCAAACCAAATATCTCATCTTTATGACCCAAAACTAGGGGGGGGGGGACCCTCAACAAACCTACAGACCAAACATGGTTACCCTCAGAACTCACATCTGCCGTTTCAAACAGTTCTCAAGTAACGTCGATACGTTCTGGAACAGTCAGTTCCCTCGTTAATAACCAAAGTGTTCATGGACTGTGCGAGTACTAAAGATAAGTGCATACTAGATTGCCAAAGCGTTTCTACTTGACTCGCTGACAGCTTATTGCCATCGTTGAGTGATATACTGCAGTATTCTGGTATGGAAGCAGGCATACATAAACACAAGAACTGAATAATTTTAATAGTATCGTGACGAAGTTCATAAAAGTTCAAAATTACAAACAGTTTAATCGATCAATTAGACCGTTAAAAATATACTGACCCACATTTCATGGTTAATTGATGCACTTGTTTGATCCCGTTAACAAGGCTTACGGAGTTTATAAAGTTAGGAACGATTGCATTTTATAGGGCAAGACGAAATAAATAAATAACGCATACATGAAAATATTATGTTAATTCTTTTGCTTTATTTTAATTGTAAAATGTGTTTCCGTTATGAAATAGTTTTTCTTTGGGATCACTCCTGTAAAATGTCACACCAGCAGCATATCTTACTGATGCAGTTAAGGAGCATTTAACAGTTGTGAACATTAATGTAGATTGCACGGTATAATACTAGCTACCACTTTCCTTAGAGCACGTTCCGAGCCCGGTACAATACATAGTATCTCAACTGATTGAACAGGCTTATTACTTCTTAAACATTGTTTTAAAGTACGTCATACAATTAGGTGTGCATTAACGCACTTTGTAAGAAGTGTTCGATATATATTTTAGTTAATCATAACCAAAACATGAATGTAAGTCAATTCGTGCATCGAAAATAAAGGAAAACCAAAATTAAAAGAAGATATTGCTAGATCATGAATCAAAGGAAGTATCCAATTCAGAAAACAACAAAGTGTGTTTGATTTTAGCATTAGGGATTTTGTTTTCATTGTGCCTTTCTCTCCCTTTCCAACTCTTTATCAGACACGTGAGTTGTTAACTTCCACAGAAATATCTGATAACTTTAATAAAATGTTAAATAGGTATTGCCCATAAGGAATACGTTAGGTTTCCATAAATAAATTTCTAAGGTAGATTATCAGCTAGTGCTCAAGTAAGGAATATTTGTGAATGACTTGACAATTGGCACCTAAGGTCACGTAGCGCTCGATAATTTTCCTTGGAAATTTCTTATCGATGTTTGTATTTATGCTATACTCCCTGGAAAAAAGGAGGGAACCGGCCATGCCAGTCGCGCTCTAGAGGTACCACAGTAGCAGAGTTTCCTAAGTTCTTTACTCGCTTTCTGTATCTTTTCAATGGCCCGAGAGACCAGGTATTATGAAACCTGTATAAGACATCTTAGTTCCCACAAAAAGAATGCGCTAGATGACAGTTTCATTGCTTCCTCTCAAAGTTAGGATGGTTTGTAATGGATCATGAAGCCAGGAAAAGTCATTCCCATTATAGTGAGCCTTGAAAGAAGGAAAAAAAAAAAGAATAGCAAAAGCTTTTCATTTGGGGAAAACCAATTATACTAATTTTTCATTGCTAATATTTCTGTGCTAAAATGCTAAATGCTGGATAAATTGCAATTCTGGATTATTCTCTTGTTACTAAACGCTACAAATAAACATATCTGTTTGCTTAATTTTAAACCCACTGTTTATGCTTCAATTTTTACTAACAGCTTAGAAAAAAGTTTTAGTATAGGTTTCACAATACACACGCGCGCGCTAATGTAATGATGTGAACGGCGCTTACACCGCTAATACCAACCAAGCAGACCTACAGACAGTAGATGTTAAAACATTAGATTTAATATGACAAAGATAATATTTCAGCAAGTTTTATTTGGGCGAACGACAAAAGGGAAGCCTCTGGTAACACAAAGATACCATTTTCCTGGACCATACTGCCAACAGCTGGTTTTGCTGCCGATATGACGGCGGTGCAATGGCGTTCACTGCAGCTCGACGAAGAAACTTGTTCAACCCGTTTTGTGCAGCCTCTCATCTTCCCAGAGTTCCGCCTGCTTTACAACTTGCTTTTTCTGCACCCAACATTCTTTCTCGTGCAGAAAACCGACACCTTCCGTTCCGAGAAAAGACATCGGTAACATAAAACTGTGGGCGGCAGAACGTGTGCGAAGAACTTTCATGGTCTGCAACATGCCGCTCTTTCAACCTCGGCATCTGCGTGCTATTGCAGTTCTTCAGTGCATCTGTTTATATACTGCCTTGAAAATGTATATCTTGGATTTTCAGTAACTTACCTGCAGTCCTGTTTTTATTCTCACTGACCTTTAACTGGAAAATGGTGAGAGATGGCCAAAAACCTACTACTGAAAATATTTAAAGCTCGTTAAAACACGTTACTTGTATCAACATTTTTCGTAGCTTTATACGCCTCTAATTTTGTATTTACCTATCCGACTTTTATTTATGAGTTGTTATTGGTAAGCGTGCGCGCACCTTTCCAAAGGTATAAGCTTTAATGGTTGACAACGTGTATGCACTTAAACATTATTTTTCGTGCTTCTGGCCCATTAAGCGTTAAGCGTCGGCCACACGGTGGTGACTTAAGTGTACGGTCTAGTCTGCACAAACAAGGCGAAAAGCGCGCTGCGTCCATACGTTGCAGATAAGTTTGCGCAAACCTCAATATGAAGCTGCTCTTCGAAACAGGAGTTGTCGAGATCCAAAGAATGTTGCTCGAAGATTAATTTTTATTGTATTTCTGTACTGTTTACTGGTGAAAAGAAAGGGTACCAAACGCCCCGGATCGAAATGATGCAAAAACTGGCTTTTGAGAAGAAAGATAGTACACTGGAATATAAATTTAAGCAAATACTTAAGAGAAGATCCAGATGATTAATTACATGAGAATGGACGAAAGTGCATATAAGAATTATTGCGTTTGGCGACTCTTGTAAGAAGATGGAACACATGCGCGAATCCATGTCATGAAAGATTGAGTTGTACCGTAAGACTTTTAGCTACTTGAAGATAATGCAGAGATTGAAGATTTAATTTCTCTTTCTCTTTTGATAAGACATTCTTATTCATATCACAATATTTAAGACTTTATCCTCCAAAGTTACGGCAAGGATTTATCCAATTCGATAAACCAGAGCTGGTTGGAATGGGTGTGTATATCACCATCTTGCAATAAACGACCTGTTTCAACAATGGCTAAAGACGTGGAGAATACAGCAAACCCCCAGCAAATCTCACCATATCACATTTTCTTTGTCGCGGAACATGCCCTAAAGTATAACGAAATCTGTAAAAACTCCCGTAACATCAACTGTAAAATACCTTGGATTGCAGTTAGATGAACACTCAACATGGACACACCACATTATGACGAAAAGGAAAGAAGCAACATTAAAATTCCAGCAATTAGTTACTGAACAACCATTCTCATCTGTCTCTACAACAAAATATTAGACCCGTATGGCCAGCATTAGACCCGTATGGAATCCAGCTTTGGGGAGCTGCCAGTAACTCCTTGTTGAGTACTACGAAGATTTGAATCTAGAACTCTTCGTTGTCTGGAAGCGCACCATCGATCTTCACATCTCTACTATAAAAGAAGAAATCACTTCCCATAGTGTTCGGTATCGGCAGCGCTTAACTTACCATCACTCTCTCTTGCCGTCAATCTACTAAACAGTACCACGATTGACCGTCTCTTGCGCTGCAACACCTTGGACTTATACCATTCCGGTTTAGCAGCCCTTTGGTGTTCCAGACATTACTTGTAACTCATTTAGTAAATGTTGTTAAGAACAGATTGTAAATTTGCAGTTAATTTTATTTAAATAAAAAAACCGCTTCCTTTCTGGCTGTCCAGACAGTTTGCGCAAACAAAATGTTCAGCACTGCAAAGTTCACGCAAGCCGAGCTTTTTGGTTTGTCGAGCTACTGTCTTGCCGTTCACACGCACGTTGTTCCCGATATAAACTGGTTTGTGGAGGTAAGCGCGCGATAAAGCCTGTGCATTAAATTAAAAAGAAAAATAGACATACTGTTCTGTAATCCTGCTGTTGTGCCCTATTCGGCGACGAGAAGGGTGCAAATGCAGGCAAGAGCATTTGACTGGAAATGTTTATCTGATGTTTATTCGAGTGAATATGCGGGCCCCGAGTATTACATTTAAGAATTGAGTAATTCACATTCGACCTTAGAAAGATTATGTGGCAACCCAGATTGTTATGACAGAGCTAGCTTGCATATTCTTTCCATTACCTGTCAATTGGAGTACAGTATTTCCAAGGAAGGTTAGGTATGTGCCGAGAAGAGGGAGATCAAGTAAACTGACTTCCAGAATCACATTTAGAAAATGCACAAAAATCTTAGCAGTTTTGCCTCGAATATACAATAAATCCAATCCCGCGTACAAACTTGTATAGCCAGAAAATTAAGGGGGGGGGGGGTTTATACATCAATAACAAATTTGTATCAACATGAATTAATTCTAATGTTGAAATATTTAAATAAATTGATTTTATATTAGCAGGTTAAGGTACAGTAATTGGAATTAAAATTAGAATACTATGTTTCACATATTCTAAGCACAAATATGTTGTGATATGATAATTAATGACCACTGAAGTACTGTCGATACTGCACCAATTTGGAAACCGCTCAAATTTAACACCTGAAGGAAAACTTGCCCCCAATATGTTAACATGTTGTACCCACGCCATCTAAAGTACAGTTTCTGTTGCTGCCACCTTTGGGTCCAAGACATGAGGCGTAAATATAGCGCTACTAGTGATATGATTAGGGAGAATCTCGTTCCCGCCAAACTAGAAAGCTACTATCATCTTAACATAGCTATTTTTTGTTATTTTTTTTAGCAAGGTAGGGGGTTCCAGCCCCCAAAATAACTCCCTGCCTAGCTGCGTGTCTGCTTGCAGATATGTTTTAATACTTGCAAGACAGTATGCGTTAAAACCCGTCTTATTTACTTAACCGCCACTGGTATTAAAATCAAATCTCAAGTAGTAAATTTGATATGTAACGCAAGGTATACTGTTGGACAACCCTTAAGGACTTTTCTTTCTAGAGAAAGCTTAGCCATGCAATTTCATCGAATAGCACACACAGCTTAAAATGGATTGAGGCGAGGTCATTAATATAGTTAAGTGTCTACATTCCACTGTAAATCGACAGCTACGGCCCGATTTCTAATATTTCCAACTGCAAAACTCCTTTGAAAACATTAGAGAGTCGCCACTCTCATGCTAGTCGAAGTTTATGGAAAACAATCTGCAGAAACGACACGACTAACATTTACCTCAAGCACGCAGCACAAATGACAATTTAATGACTCGACGAAAATATAGCGTCACGATTATTTCTTTGTTTCGTTTGATTGTTCCTACAGTAAGCGTTTTACTTTGCTTTGTTACCTGGATCTTTATTTGAAGGCTCTTCCAGCTCTATGATCAGACAAATTTTAACTCAGTTTTGGAACCTTGGGAATGTTAGAACACAGCGTTCTTTCCCTTAGACCCCTCCCTCTTGCTGAGCGTGACATCGGGAATATCCTCGTGATTAGAGTATAAATTCTCCCATGCTTCATTCGGCAGTCCGGCTGCGTCCATCCGCGAAAATTCTTAGAAAATAAATGTTGGGCGATCACCCATGAAGGTCGTTACACAGCGAATGGAAATTCTGAAAAAGAACCAAGGAACCTAGCCGGAAAGGCATTCAAGAAATGCACTTGCAGCAGACTGGCACCACAAACCATTAGCATAAGTACTGGCTAAGCTTGGCTACGCCCGTAAAAGAGATGTTGACATTTATATCGAACTACATCATATAAATAGTGATGAGTAACTGGTGAATGAATGGTTTAAAATGAACACTTCATTCCTATGTACTGCGAACTAATCTCATTTTAATTAATTGGTAGTTCCCAAACATTTCTTACCCTTCAAAACAATCTCTACTCATTCGATTCAACTGTCGTTCGTGCTCTTGTCTCACCCTTCCTGGGTCAGCCTCTGGTATGTCAGCAATTAGAGGTCTGTTTTATCCCTTCTTACTAACTTGTTTCCAAAAGCAGTTTTTACACTGCCATCTGTTTGTAAAACCAAGTCTTTTGTTGAGCGAAATTCGGACAACGCTTTAAGTTCTAATAGTCAAGATTAATGGAGGGGAAATTCTCTTATTACGTACAAACAACAAACGATAAGATTTTAATGTTTCTGTTTCATGTTATGGCTTTTATACTTTTGTGGGCGGTGTTTTCAAAATTAACTGGCTTGGTAACGCAGTTTTTTTTTGTAAAAGTAAAGTTATGCGAACATATCTTGCAAAATAAGCCATTCGTCCCGAACGCAAGGCAACTTCCTGGCATTCACTTCATGCAACTGAATTCAGTAAGTGACGATTTTAAGAAGTTTGTATGCTTTCGGGTCTCTCTCTCTCTCTCTCTCTCTCTCTCTCTCTCTCTCTCTCTCAGCAAAGATAGATTGTTATTTGAAAAGTTAAGATTGATCTTATCATTAGTAGACTATTTCTATATCGAATGTATAAAATGGAAAGGCTATTGAGCACTACGATTACTATAGTTTGAGAACATAAGACTTGCCTAAAACTGCTATTATTGAAATTCAGTTCTGCTAAAAACAATCAAAAAAGCTTATGGGAATTACGTGGCATAGCCAGCGGTTAAAACATCTGCAACTGTTCCAGGTAGATTACTGCACTACAAATGTACTTTTTTTTTTAATGTTAAGCTACTTTTAGGAACAAGTTTCTATTTAGGCTAAGTATGACATACTGTAATGTCCAGAAGTAGAAACCACAGCATTAAGAAGTCAGAAATGTTTTGAAAACTTGGTGTTTCTAAATTATAGTTTCTCATCTCTGGATGCAAGAGTCTGACAAGTCGCTAATGGGCCCAGTTCTATTTTGGTATCAAGTGATAAATTAGTTATTACTGATTTGAATACTGTTTCAGGAAGTCTAATAATTTCACACTAATATCGATCCATGTGCGCTAAGTAAAATAAAAAGTTCTCGGTTATTCTTTCGGCAACCGTACCCCCGCCCATAATTAAGCCCTTATCTGCGGCTTTGTACTGAAGCTATTTCCTGTAAATGTATTAGTCAGTGACTGGACCCTAAGAGGGTTCTTACGCAAGCCAGTTTCTTTTCTTGTCATCAGACACCTGCTCTCCAACGGAATTTGTAGAACGGAAGTGATTCCTCCGAGTCATAACCCTTACTTCCACGAAACTAAAATCGCCAAGAAAATAGTCTATACCTTCAACTGTTGATGACCGCTTCAAACCGATTTAACCTGCCACCTCGATGGTGTTTTCTGATAATTTGCTGATGAACTGTCCCCTGAGGCTTAATGATTTGTGTGCATTATATAAATTATGAGGTACATATGTCTATTACATCCGTTAACTTCGCAGCTTATATTTCCTTGTTGCAGGCGATGTTAGTTTAACATCAAGGCCAATTGCACTGAAGCAACGAAATGCTAACAATATCCTCGCGCTATTCTCGGCAACAATCTTGATTCAAAGACGGTGCCGAAAGTAATGATTTTAATATTTTAGCCGAATTATTAGCTACCACAAGCCTCCCAACTGAAGTTAATATAAGACATATTGACAAGTAGTGGAGTGCCTTTTATGGATGTAATCTCCTTAGTGTTCACCAAGCGAGCCTCATTGTGTAGAAAACAGCCTAAGAAAGTTGTCAAATCTAAAAGCAAAGACGACGACCTGTGTTGCCGAGGCAAACTCGTCACTATACTGGATCCTGAGTTTAGTCCTGATGTCAACAAACACACCATGCCCACTCGCCAGAACTCTGCCACCATTGGCGCTTCCTATCCCATTCTATTGCTAATCGCCACGCATTCAAAATAAAGAACTAAACAGAAACAAGTGTTAACATTTTTAAACTCCACATAACGTGTACGTACAGAGCCCTTTCTTCACGCAAAACCCATTTGTTTAATCTCTCAGCTTTTTAAAGGTTTGGATGCTCTATTGCTGACGGACTAATCACTGGTGTCGCCATGATGTACATTAAACTGTGAGTACGTGGAAGTGTAGCAGACGCCGAACTTCACAATCACGTGGTACCAAAAGAAGAAAACTATAAACTCAGCAGTACTTTGGGCAAACAGTTGCGCTACATTTAAGAGTGTCAATCTATAAGTAGATTAAATATATTAGATTTGTTTTATTACATTAGATTGGTATTCCTTAACAAAGTATTACACTGGGAACTATATTTCAGTGGAAAACACACTAAAGGATGCTCTCTTAGCCCTGCAGCCAATAACAGAGGCTACAACCACTTGTTTTTGTTGACACCAAGAGTGGACTTGTTCCCTTGTTTTACCCAGTTTATGATGCTGTGTTTATACTGTTTTCGTTACCGCTTATTACCGCAACACACACAAACACCCATGCCCATGGCGGGACTCCAACCCGTGACCCTCAGCTTACCGGAGCTATACACTCCAGCGACCACGGCTACGAGGGCTGGCTGACTAAGGCTCGGTACACAAATAGTGCCTGTCGTGAACAACTACTGCTACCGAAACCAACGAAACGTTTCGGGCTTCTTCCACATATTCAGTTCCAACAGGATGAGGCACCAGTGCATTTTAGAGAAAGCGTTTAGGAATCTCTTGTGTTCAGAGGGAATTGCCATACTTACTAGCATCTCTGAAATTTATCTCAGAAATTCCGCTTATCATTGTGGAAACGCTTTATGCGTGCACAAAGATGGCCACAGTAGTTATAACTGAGTAACACATCGTCGTTACAGAAAGTATTTGCTTCCAGTACAGCAGAGTAATGGGGGATTTTCTATTACTCCTAAAGGCAATGTGAGGACTTCAATGAGCCTATGGTGTTGGCCGGCCATTACCGGTACGTTCGCTTTATGGCAGTAGCATTCTTAATATTTAATGCGGCTATTTTGGAAAATAATGTTGAAACTTGTAAATTTGCCATACCTACCGCTAACCTGAACTTCTTACAGATTTAAAAAAATAAATATGCTGAGATATTCCTTAAAAATTTTAAATAACTTCTTATTTTGGCGTGGAAATAAAACTCTTATCCGGAGGTATAAACTCAGCTGCAAACAAATTTTGATGCGTATTATAAGAACGTCCTGCTCAATGCGCTTTAAATTAGGATTGCTTCGGTGCTGAGGAATTCGTGCTCATCCATAATCCTTTTCTGAAAGGAAAGGAATTACGTGTGTAAGACCCAGAAGGATGACGTCACAGGTCTACATTGCAGTTCATTATCTTTTAAATATATGACTTAAGTACATTTATTTTGCAACAGGAAAACAAAGGTCTGCGAAGTTGTTCTGACAGAGAACAGAAAAAGAAAAAGCTAACAGTATCATGCAGCTCCTTTAATGGGATGTTTTACGATCGGTGCAAAGTTACGGCGAGGTAATAAAAACTCGAGTTTAATATCATTGGGGCTCGAGAAGGGGTGATGTATCGAGATACCTACCTGATATTGAATGACTGCACGCCGAAGACAACTCTCTTACATTACACTTTTCTGAGGGCAGTTTAAGCCACTATTCCCCTTATTACTTTTAAAGATTTTAATTCTGCAAAACAACGCGATTTTAGCCTAAATTCTTGCATTTTATTATCAAAATGTAGGCCGTTACTTTAATAATGAAAACTTTGTTTTATTTTAAACATACAGATCTTTATTGTTACATCCTTCTGGGCACTTACATTTTACGCAGCCAGAAACTGTCTAACATGACGGATAGCAAGATGTAAAAAGTACATTGCATAAATAATTGGATTGGTATTCCTTAACTCCGAGACATAGAACTCGACCTAAATCTGTGCATCTTTACAATGAGTTGAGTATCTAACAAAACAAAAAACGATAAAACTAGTTAAAATACTAGTAGTGACCGTAATAATAAAAATATGATATCTACACGCATTTCAATGTACGTATAACCGTCAAGTCGGGCAGCTGGGAAGTATAATAGGAGATAGCTGGGCCACTATTTTAGTTTATATGAGAAAAGATAGGGAAAACGAGGAGAGATGCTAAGCTAGATAGTTTTTGAACGGTAGAATATAAGTTTATATAGAAACAGTTAGGGAAACCAAGGAGAATGCTAGGCTAGACAGGGGTTGAAGGGTAAAATATGCATTTATATGGGCGAGACAGGAAATACGAGGAGAGATGCTAGGCTAGATAAGGGTAGGGGATTAGAAAATGCATTTAATATGGCTCAGGTAGGGAGCACTAGGAGAGAAACTAGGCTATATAAGGGTAGAAGACTAGAATATGCGTTTATATGACAGATAGGGAATACAAGGAGTGATGCTAGGCTAGGTAGGGGTTGAAGGGTAGAATATGAGTTTATATGGGAAAATATAGGGAAAACAAGGAGAGCTGCTAGGCTAGACGGGTAGAATACGCGTTTATATGGGAGAGATATGGAATACAAGGAGAGGTGCTAGGTTAGGCAGTGTTGAAGAGTAGAAGAGTATGGGAGAGATAGGGAAAACAAAGAGACAAGGAGAGGGTTGAAGGGTGGAATATGCGTTTATAAGACGGAGATAAAAAAATACGAGGGATGCTATGCTAGACAGGGGTTGAAGGGCACAATATGCATTTATATGGGAGAGATAGGTGAAACTTGGAGAGAGGCTAGACTAGGAAAGGGTTGAGGACTAGAAAATCAGTTTATATGTGGAAGAAACAAAGAATTCGAGAAGAGATTCTAGGAAAAACGAAGATTGAAGCTATTTAGGAATGTTTTCCAGGAGGGGTGGAATAGTTTAGGAGGTATTTAGAACACAGATGTAGCTACAATTTTGGGAGGTACTTATAAGCCATTTTAGCACACTTTTAGCTTACTTTGCAGGTATTCTGACATTTTGATGCAGTAGAATAGGCATTTAGCAACCTCCTACAGGCTTCAGAACATTTTGGAAAACGGACAAGTGAATTTCAGATGTTTAAGGCATTGTTTTAAGCATGATAAAAAATAACTGCACCTGTGCCTAAAAAGTCCATAAATTGATACACAAATGTTCTACAATTCCTACTCCAGTGGCTAAAATGCCTTTGAAACATTTTAAAATCACCCACGGTGTTCCAAAATGTCCTAAAGCCTGTAAGAGGTAACTAAATGCCTATTCTACTCCATCAAAATGCCATCTGAATACCAGCAAATTAAGCTAAAAGTGTGTACCTCCCAAAATATCTATAGCTACACCTGTATTCTAAATACCACCTAAAACTATTCCACCCCTCCTGGAAAACATCCCTATATACCTTCAATCCCCGTTTTCCCCAGCATCTCTCCTCGTATTCCTTGTGTCCTATATAAACATATTTCCTAGTCCTCAACCCCCACCTAGTCTAGCATCCCTTCACGTTTTTGCTATCTCTCCCATATAAATGCATATTGTGCCCTTCAACCCGTCTAACCTAGCACCTCTCCTCGTTTCCCTTATATTTTCCCATATAAACACAAAAAAGTGGCCCGGTATCTCCTACGTATAACATTAATGAAGTTTAAGGCGAATGCCGTTTGAGGTACGAACACCAAAGTTTGCAAACCATAGATAGCTAATAGCGAATGCAAACCCAAGCCTCAATGCCCATCTTTACAATTACGTTAACGTCGAGTGATCAGGGTTGTGGCTTCTCAACCCAGGTCCGGGGTTCGATTCCCGGTTGGGGCGGGCAATTTTTCTTTAACCAGAATCTTCCCCTTCCTCGTAGAGTCTGTAAATATGAACGTGGATGTGAGCGTTTTATTATAAAAAAGCACTAAAACCCAACGTTAAGAAACCTATAGTTCAGCGAGTGAAAACACCAACTAGGTTTCTGAAGTCAATGGCCCCGATATGGCCTCAGAAGTTAAAGGGGACTATAGAAATGAAACAAAAAAGAGCTCGGGAAAAATAAAAGCCAGTAACGGAGAACGCTTGAAGAAACAATACTGAATCGTTTCACGAAATGTTTTTATTTTCCAGGGAATTTTTATACCTGGCTGTTTGTTCTACAAGTGCTCTTTCAGCAAAACGGCGTGTCTGCAGTTACTTCCATCGTAGTGAAAAAGTTTCATCATGAATGGCCCTTTTTATCTTATTTCCCTATCCCTTAATATTCCTTGACAAGAAACGCATATGAGCAGAACGGCTGCAATAGAAATGCTACTCTGCTATTTGAGTAATAGCGAAATCAATTAAGATGCTAAGCACAACTCCGTTAATATGCTGAGGAACTCGTCTCCACGAGTGAAGGGTTCAAAGACGATCCTAATAATGCTCTCTCAGAACATGGCACGACTATCATATGCAATATCACCAACATGCTTACATGTATTCCATACCGCTTATATGATTTCCTTTCCTCTGCCGTTTTTAAGCCAGCTTCCATCTTTGAAGAAAGCTAAAGACGTGCGCTTGCAGACAAAATGCATGAAAATTCTCATGTTGAAATGAGAGAATAAACCAAGTATGCTTCTTTGTTAATACATCCACAGACGAAATGGCAATGTATATTTTGTGCTCCCGGTTGATACCTCGCCAATTTGATCTGTAGGAAATTCTATTGCTTCCCAAGTTTAAAATCCTGCTAATTTGTCACATTCTCGCGTAATTTTCGAGAATCTGACAAAACTTTTCTGCAGAAGTCGCAAAGTAAACTGCTGGAACTTCGCTAGTTACTTAGATGATGCTATGTTGAACATTTTTAAATTTCACAAGCAGAAACATTTGTTAAAATGGATTTCAGGCGAAGTTCTCGGTGAAACCATTTCAGGTGTGTGCAAGAAACGTATTAGGACTGCGTAGCCTTTAAGTTAACGTAATCGAGCAAGGACTGATTTCAAAACAACCCATCTCCAAGTTCCATATCAAAACCTATGCCTAGTAATGTGAAATACTTTCCGGGAAAGCTTTCCATCCCAGCAAAAATACCTTTTCCTTGATAAGTTTCTAGAACTTCGTCTTTATCCTTTATTGAAGTGTAATATGTGTCATCGAACGACTCGTGATTTTACCGTAGACATCCTTATCTCTACGTGTGTGTCGTGCTTTCTCCTGTCCACTCAATCTGAACGAGACAAACATAATTGTGAACTTAATGGCAGTGCAATACACCAAATGCAACAGTTTGAAATAAGCAAACGTTCTTAAGTTATGGAAGTATGAGTTTACAATGGCCATAGTATTCAATCGATACTACCAGAATGAAAATTTTTTGATTAATGTTCAAAGTGGCCTGATGCAGTTTTATTTGTATCATGAAGAAGGAAATGCAGAATCATGCCAGAAGTATTCAATGCTTGTGTGAAGGATTGTACTTCTGGCACGTTATGATTATATTTCCTGTGAAGTACTCAATCCTGTGATTCTGTTTAGATAAGGAAACTTGATAAAAGAGTGCTCAATAATTCGTTCGCTCAAGCAGCATGTGGAGAATGCTCGTTCTGCATCAGAAACCTCCAACTGTCGAGTACTTGCAAACAGCCTGTCATTCCTGTGAATCGCATACGAATAACTTCTAAAATTAGCCCACTTTGTTATTTATAGTCAGAAAAGTATTTTCTAAGGTTTCCATTCCGATAATTCAGGTATCTCAGCATCAACAAAAATTTTAGGATCCTCCTAAAAAAAAACAACCAGGAGTCTATGACTGCAATAAGTTTTGTTCTAATGTCCCAATGTTTGCTTATATGCTGCAAATTAATAATTTAGGGGTTTCGTCAGAGAAACTCAAAGAAACAACTTTCAACCTCAACATTTTATGCATGTTAACAAGTCATTATCTATGCTAAGTTAATCATTTTAAATTGGAAACATGTTCCAACAAACGATACGCATGACTGAAGTGACGTCTAGCATTTCCAAAATTAAGAAATGAGGCAGCTGCAATTTCATTTGCTACACTTTTCCCTTGCTGAAGTACAAGGGCTCCAAACATATGTTAAAGCTCAGTTTTAGTTAATTATACTCAAAGTAACTAGATTTCAAGCGCAACTTTGACTGGAGTAAACACAAACACGCTGATGACGCTCAAATAAATATTAAAGACGCGTGCATTTCTCCAACGTCAATCTACTAATTTAACTTCAGACTTGGCGCTAATCAAACCCATTTCTTGCTCGGAAATTGAGTAATTTCCAACTGTTGAGACTATTCCTTATACGGCAGACTAGCAGAGCCAGTATTAAAAACTGCGGAACACATTGATCCTTCGTTTTACTGGTTATATGTTAGTGGGACGCAGGCAGAATGACTCATATCGCAGCTTTGCTAATGCTATATGAAGCCAGAATTTAATCGTTAGCCAAATATGGGCAAGCTGCCGGTCAACGATCCGCTTGGCACAACGTTCTCTCACGATCGCTCGGTTTGTTAAACCCAAGACCAGTGGAATAATTCTGAAGTAGTTACACTTTACACGAACAATCTTATTTATTCAACATACATCTCATTAGCTATCACTTAAAATATGCTTGCAACTCATAGATCGGTTAAATTGATTCTTTTGAAATGGCATGTTCCCTTATGAGGATCGAAGATTTTATTTTAATTTCTGAGAAGAGTTTATTTCTGTGAAAAACAGAAGGGTGCTCGGAAGCAAAAACACGATTTTAAATAAATTAAGCAACCCATTTTAGTTTTTAAAACTATAGAATAGTTTGGACTTCTATATCATAACCTCTCATAACCTTTAAGATACTGCGAAGGAGCCCAGTCTAATAGTCATCCATATTGGCAACAGCAATATTGGCCTATAACTATAAATTTGGAAACAACGCAATAATCCTGAAAGTTCGAATATAAATACTGGGGAGGATATCTATTTATATACTAAAACCTGACGCAAAAACCACGGTAGGTACTACCAAAATTTTCGCTTTTGTTTAAGTAACCGATGTTAGTCTAAATTACATGTTAAGTCTACGATTGATACCAAATAAAATAAAATAATGTCACAAACCCACAGAATGATAATACCAGATGTTTACAAAACAATTTTGTAGTTAACACGATTTATGTAGACAAATATACACTTAATGCCAATAATACGCCACTTTATTCAACACAAGAGAAAAATTTCATTTCTTGAAAATTAACAAATCGCCTTCATTACTATAACGACAATTCGCCAATAAGCCATACATATCGTCAAACGCTTTTGTAACACTTCAACTGGAATTATATTAATTTCTCTGTGAGTATTATCGTTAGGATCCACAAAGGTTTCTGTACTATTTGAATAAACATTGCTCTTCATATACCATGAGAAATCTGAGGTCCTACAATGCCGATATTTGGGTCGCACAACTGGCATCGAAATCTAGCCGGGTGTGCTGTAGCACCATCTTGCTGGGAAATCTTGGCTGCTCGCGTCCTAGATCTTAATGACAATATTCACAGAGAAATTAAGGCTACTCTAGCTGAAATGTTACAAAAATCGTTACATAATATGCATCGTAGAATGACAGATTGTCAACTCAGAAATGGAGGCAATTTGCAGGATGAAAGTTTCAAGAAATGAAACGTTTTTCTGTGTTGTATAAAATGGCACGTTGGCATTAGTTTCACATATTTGTTAATTTACATAAATAATTGATTATTACACAATAACAAATTTGGTTTCATTGAATCATCCTGCATCTATACTCTACAGCCATGTGTGGAAAATTAAAGCTTTAATTCTGTGGATTTTGAAAATTTTCATCAAACACTGGAATAAAGTGGTAGGTAAATACCTATACTTTTGACAAATCAATCTGTGTGTTCTCCACTTTTATAAAAATGTATTTCGAACACAACAAATGCGTTTATTACAGCTAATTTGAATGGCGCAAAACGTTTCAGCATGCTCGTCACTTCAGGAATCTAAACCGTATTGGAACTTTAAAAATTTTAAAACCATGCTAAGGATTCTTATCCCGAAAAAAATCAATTGCCCTCCTCCGGGTTTGAACCCGCGACTTGGGAACCTAGAGACTAGCATGGTACCTCTGGACCACAGAGGACGACATTTAGCATAACCTCGACGAGTGCTGACTAAGATTTTAATTAAGTTCATAAATTATCTTCCACATATGGAATGCCATAAAGTGTGCGTAATTAATAATACAATTACATTCACTTCGTAAAATAACATTTGTAGATGTATAGGTACAATGAAATTGCACTAAATGCCTAACAAACTTCATCACTTAGTGAAAAACCAGAAAAGAAAGACTAAAGCAGAATGATTGCAGAAATGTGTATCTAAAGAACACTGTCTGCCTTGCTAACCTTTTAACCTGTACCTGTCCTAACATATTTTCGAATACATAAATCCCATCCAAGACATTCGGAGTACTTTTTAATTTAACATTCAAATAAGCGAAGTTGAACATTGTTCATACCTAGAACTTTTTCTTTGAAAGGGCTATTTTTCACATTTCTGTAAGCTTAGCTTAAAGCGAAACTATGATGTTCAGGAGAAAGATTTCTCCAAGTCATTAACAGAGGAAAACTTCCATAAGCAGCTGACACTGAAAGAAGCGAACTCATTCGGTATGGAATGTATATGCTGATGTCATATCAGAATTAACTCAATTCGTCACGCGGCATGTTCATAGCCTGCAGTTTTAAGTATCTGTAGATAAATCATTGGCAGATGACTGTCACTATCTTCATGGATACTGCCTCCAAGGAATGCTCGACACATCTGCTCCTGGTGGCAGAATTTACACCCGTACTCTTTATTGCAAAAGTAAAGTCGCTGAAGGAAAGTTTTCACTTCAAATGCACTACGCATACAAATGAGAAACACATGGGCGTACTAAAGGTTGCGAGATAAAATTCGGCAACATTAAAGAAGATAATGCTTCCCCTTCCATTCTGAATGCACATAACGTTGAAATAAAAGACGCTTCAATTGGTGAAAAAACATAGGTAGCAATCTCATGCCTTCTCTACACAGTGTCGTTTATTTTCGTACTTCGATATGCATATAAACTCCACTTCTTCAAATTCCTGTTGTCAAATATTTGTAAGGAATGATTTCAGTTAAGATATAACTGAAATATACGTATTTTAGGCTGTAAGTCAGCTCTTTGTACAAAAGTTGATATTATTTACGAACTTAGCAAGCTCCATGAGAAACTAAACGAATTATCAACATTTTCAAAACATTCCTTAAATGTGCGAAAATTCGGGATGCTTAACGTCACATTGAATATTGAATACCACGGCTTAAAAGTTCCACCTTAGGTCCAAACAATAGTAGAACAAAATAGATGGCAATAACGAATGCTCTGCAGTTTATCCAGACTGGACGGCACCCCAATGCCATCTACCAGGCACATGTAAAAGCAAAGGTAGTAAGGTGTCTGGTCAGGTGTCGAAGCTGCACCTCCTCGTCATATAGAAGCAGAGGTACAGTTGCCTAGCACTAAAGCCTATATGGACGAGTGACAAAGCCGCCATACACCAAGCCATGAGGTATCTCCTAACAGTACCGCTGCAACATGGCCACATAATTAAAGTAACGTAAAATAAATAGAAATAAATAAACCGTTAGCTCGTGCATCGCGATAAAATCTAAGATGTCTGGAAAAAGTACCCGAGTTGCCGGCATTTTTCCCCTCCGTTCAATGAACGGAATTGACTTTCAACTCGTCAATGAGGTGCTTTTAATGTTTGTTTTTTGGGGTTTATTCGAGGGCAAATCTCGCATTGAATAGAAATTTAAAATCGTTCTTATCCTGAATCACAAACAATTAAATGTGTATGCAAAAACTCGCTTACAACTTTAAACACAGATGATTCTCGCCACAAGGTGAACTGCTGGCACCCAAGGTCAAACCGCTCAAGCCCGATACTACAACAAAATGAGGGCAGATATCACCAGTTATAATGCTTGAAAACGTTGCCTTAAGCGGAAACAAGCATTACATGTTTTAAATCATATTCTAGCTTTGCTTTCATTTAGACTTTTGCTTTTTTGTAATGTTTTTCTTGAAAATTGTCGACTATCACGAGCTGTATTCAGCAAGGTAATTTCAAAAGAATAGCGATATTTCCTATTGCTTTTTCTTTTTATATATTTAGTTTTCTTTTTTCCCTACTCTAATTTAAACTAAGCAGAAATAAAACAAATAGCCGAAAAAACTACATTGTTAATTACTATCGGCCCTACGTAAATTTCTAAAATATTTAATTACAGTACTTCAGTTCTAGTTTGCTTCATAAAATTAGAGAGAGTTGAATACTTATATACGAGAATGAATAGAACATAATATAATTATAAACTAAAACTGAACTCTCTTCTAGAGGCACATGGATTGTTTTCGCACAGTTCATTCGTTGCTTCTATCTAGTTATCTTGATTTAATACTGGAAAATACTTGTATCACATGTTTTCTAAACCATGCCATGTTCATAAACTGTCGAAATCAACGCCTAACTTTATACATTAATAATAAATGCAGAATATTATACGCAATGCGAAAGAATAGAAAACTTATTCTACACACAAAAGTATTACATCTGCACAGTCCAGTCAATACTTGGTTTAGCCTTGGAAACTTAAGATTATTTCTACTGAAAACAGGCACGTTCTAAATTATGGAAATTAAGTATTTGAAAATTTAACAACGTAACAAAGAATATTTCCGATTATCAAAGTCACAAAAATGTTTATTTGATAAACTGTACGCTTTAACGAGATCTTGTGCATCAGATTTTGTATATCTCTTACGGTTTACCAATTATACAAAAATCATTTAGAATAAAGAGGACTTCTCTGGCTAGTCCCAAAAAATTCAAGATATCCGTACGTTTTATTTATTATGCAAATACCTTCATGTATTTTAATCAAAATCGTTAAGAGTCAATCTTGAGAAAATAAAAAAATAACGAAAATCTCTCCAAATAACGAGTAGTTTGGGGTGGAGAGATTTTATTGAAAATCGCCGTGTCGCATCCTTGGAAGGCGCTGAATTTAAATACCAAGTTTGGTACTTAACCGGCTCTTCGTTTTGCTGTTCACAGGCACATAAATATACATTTTTCTTAAAATCTGATATTATATTTACATAACTTTCTCTATCATTTATATTTATCTACTATAAACTTTTCTTCTAAAGGTCATTTTTCTATCTACTTCATGTTAATCGAGATAAGCCTTCGCAGAAATATTACACATTTCATTAAATAAACGAGTGGATAGGGGAAACGCAATCCATAGTCAAATGTTTAAAAACCGGCTCGCTATATACTGGATTCCTAGAAATTTAAAAAAAAAAAAAAAAGCATTGAAAATTAAAACCAACAACAGATTATCTCGGAAATGGCCGATGCCACAGAAAAGGTATTGGAAATAAACTGCGTTTTAAAGACAACTACATTTCATTTGTTTTGTAAGCGTTTATCTCATGGTTTACCAAACACAGTTATATAAAATGTTTTCAGAATGAAGAGGGCTTCACAGGCTTTTCCCAGGAAATTCAAGGTACACGTTTTATTTGTCTTGTAAATATCTTAAACATGATATTTTAATCAAAACGTTAAGAGCCATTTTTTTGAAAATCCAAAATTTCGAAGAATTTTCCATGTAAGGTGTGGCTTAATAGAGATTTTCATGAAAAATCTCCCTGTCGTATCTTGGAAGATATTGAACCTAAATACCAAGTTTGGTATGTATCGAACATTTCGTTTTTGTGTTTTGTTAGTCGACACACGGGCTCAGAACATCTAATCTCTGTGAAATCTCCATATCGATATTACTGGAATGCAATAAATACTTCTCTACTTACCATGTACGTGGTAGACACAAAATGTCCACCTTCCTTGTATGAGAATAGTGTCCGTTCTAAAACCCGGGAGAGGGGCTCAGATCGAATATCGCTGGGGGGGGGGGGAGTGCCAAATTGCCAATAAGGACAAAATCTCCCTAAAATAGCCAAAACGCTTAAACTGTCGGTTGCATGAGACAATGAAACGCATTCAAGTTGCATGTCGCTTTTACGTGACATGCTCTCATGAGCTGCAGTTCACATACCATCCAACGTTCATGCAGGTCAGTTTTTAAACCTCACGCTTCTCTCATTTTCTGCTTAAGTCAACCGTGAATAAAGTGAACTAGCGAATAGTCACACAAGTGAGAACGATGATGCGCAGCCGATAAAATTAAAATTGGACTGGCCTCGTAGCTGTCGGTAGAGCACCTGCCTGCTCTGTGCGAAAGGGTCACGGATTCGATTAACGCCTGGAAAGTGGGAATTTTTCTCTAAACAAGATTTCCAGTCCTCCCCAGAGTCTGGAAATATAAATACGTGTGAATGTGTGTGTGTGTGGGGGGGGGGGAGGTCCACTACCAAAATAACCAACAGAAATCCAATCATAATTGTATAGGGATAAACACCAACAATAGGCAATATGGAATTAATTGTTGTTCCACACAAGCCCTGTGTTGGACAAGGTTGGAAAGATAGAATCAGACGCCTGAAAAATTCAATGCTATAACACGGTACCGGGAGATCCGTGGTTCAAATCCCGGATATGGCATTGTTTTTTTTTTTCCAGTCGTCTGATGCTACCTTCCCAATGGCAATATGTTGGTAAGGTAAACGGCCGCCAATATAACCATTGCAGTTAAAGGCAGGGTATAAATAGAGCAATTTAAAAAAAATAATAAATAAATTCTCGTAACCTGCGGCCAACCTCAGAAGCACAGTGATGAGGCCAGGGTTAGAATCTTTAAAACCTTTCTTCCAAGTCACAAACATGGAGTCTCCCATTATTTGTTAAGGCGATAGTCTAGTAATAACTGGAGCTTTGCTGCTATGTAGTAAGCAAATAATCTAAGTTCCTAGGTTTGTTTAAAAACTATATTTTATTTTTCAAATTGGGCAGAGACGTAAATAGTAAAATGTACCTACATTTAATAGATATCCAAGTATTAGCCCCACACATCGGTTCTGGAAAGTGACGTCTATAGAGACATTCCGGTTTAAGAAACGAAATGTTTTTCCTTAAACTATTAAAGGGCAACTCTAAACACTAGCAAAAGAATGAGATACAATTTCTTTCACTGGCACATCTTGTTATACCCTTTTTCACCCTGATCCATCAATATTCACTGGAAACGTGTACTAGAAGTAAGTCTTAATTTTTACGAAAAACTCAAGTAAAGTTTAAGTATAAAATGACAACAGCAATATAACACTCATTTCCGTAAATACATACCAGATAATTACAACGGTGAACTTTAAACCTTCAAATCCTATTCTCAGCGTTTGAGATAATTTTGATGTCATAGCAAACTGGTGGCCCTCGAGGACTAAGATATCTTGCGGCTATCATGGCGATTTTCCATATTACGAAAAATGAAACCAGGTTTTCCGGATTCAAAACTTTACACTTATTTCAGTTTTCTTCAAAACAATACACGTAGATACATTTAAGCAGTAAAGAAGATTGAATAAGCTTTATGTCGAGCAATATTGCAAATAAGCCATAAAAATTCATCTTCCCCCCACTAAAATTTGATAAAACGGATTTAGGCAGATGCATTTATGGGAATACAGGTACGTTCAACATTTAAAAATGTCTCGCTGAAGCTTTGTGAGCATAACATTTAAAACCTGTGCATTAATATGATATGAATATTTCTCATGTTGCAAAATCTGCAAATCGTCTTAAGAAACCTGAATACCGGTTGTTTGAAATGCTTTAAGCTTTAAACTTTATTTTTTCTATCAAAGATAAAACAAAACTGAGAATGAGATAGCTGATCTCAATTTTGAGAATAATCTGATAAGTTTTACTTAAACCTAAAGTTGTTTGAAAAGTACAATGATGAGAAAATGAGGGGCAAGTAAATATGAGAGTTGATGACCTTATGTGACTGCATATTAAAAGTGTTTTAATGCAATAACTTTGTCAACTTTGTAGGTATTACATTTTGTTTTCACCAGCAAGAAACTCTGGTTTCAAATTAATATACGCAAAACTATTCCTGAATTCTAGATAGCCCAAATATTTCACTTTCAGTGGAAAGTAGCTTTTGGGGCATTTTAGTAGCAGAGAATCAATCACCATAATGGCCGTTTACAGCACAGGAGTGGAGTAGTGTGTATTTCTCAAGCGAGTGAGTGCACACTTAAATCGCAAATGGAACCTAAAAAGCACACCGCAAGAGAAATGCATTCGATTTGCTTCAGCTGCTGGCAGTTGTAATTGCAGGCGATCATTTGCGCAGATACTCGCAACATTAGAACAAAAGAATGCGTTACAGTTCATTTTCAAACGGAACAGATGGCATTCGGGTGGAATAATTGAAGGAAAGACAGTTACAGGATGTGCAACCAAACAGCAAGCACGTGGGAAGGAGGCATCAAAACCGTTGTACAACCAGTTGAATGTGAAAACTATTCTGTTACAGGACGTTGCTCTGTCATAAACGAGAACGCCGTTTCCTTTAGTATTCACACATCTGCTCTATCCAACCTTAATGGTTTTGGCAATTTTATTACATATATTACGTTCAGGGCACATAAAATGTTTAACAGAAAGCGAAACAAAGTCTGGCTCCAGATCGTTCCTTTGCATAAACAGCATTTGCCTAATAGAAAGCAATGTAGAACTGTTGAGAAACGCACACTGTTTTACTGTACTACGATCCACGGCACCACTTCGTTTAAAACGAAGATCACGAACATGTAATATTTACGAAATAGCCGAAATTAGTATGCCCACCACCGCGATGCGAGTGTAGCGTTTCTGCCTCGCATTCAAGTGATCCCAAGTTCTAATCTCGGCTGCAATGAATTCAGGAAAAGATCTTTTTACATGAGTTTTCCTTATACTCTTCAAGAATGTCAGATAGCTAAGCTCAATGGATCTCGGAAAAATATCTTTTCACCCATTTCCTTCATTCGCCATCCTATTGACCCCACTCACTTGTAAATTTTAAAAAGCTGAAAAATTCTTAGTGGAATATCAGAATTCGAAATAAGACACAAAACGAAATAAGACGATTTATGTGCCTAGCAGATTGGCTGGTATCAATCGAGGCAAACGGCGTATTTAAACACCTTTGATATGAAGTACTCACAAATTACAACGTCCAGAATACCATACAGGAATCACACCTGTTCTATTCAGAAAGTTTAAAGGGTTTTAACAGAATTATTAAGGTGGCGTCTACGATTCCTCCTAAACGAATTACTTCGAGTTCGTGCAGTTTATCTGTTATCTTGGCAGCTATCAATGCGCTACTGCGCAATTGTTTCTCGGAGCCATTAACATTCAAGCGTATTCCTTTGAGTAATTACAATAAGAGTGTACGTGGCAAAATCTGCTTGGATATTTGAAGCGTGACAGATCAAAACTTCTTGACAATTTCAGTTCATGCAAAACCTTCCGACTATAATGGAACATTTCTGATGTATAATTGCGTTTTGCATTCTGAAGCAAGTCATAAGTTTAGTTCGAAAAAAAAAATTGTTCCATATGCAGACAGGCTTGAAACATCACAGATGCAATTAATATTTGGTTGGCAGGACCACATTCGTCTTCGTGGATTTCCTCTATAAAGCCGAGTACAAACATGTAAAAGGACCCGTCGCGAGCTGCATGCCGAGAATCGAAACGGGATACGCCAAAATGTATATATTTTAAGACTTGTATGCAAAGACGCTGCATGATATATGTACACTCTTAAAACAAGAAAATTGAGCAGACACTCGAAGCGCATATTTGTCGAAGTCCAAATCCTTTCCGCGGCCAGTTCACAATGGTGTCTCGGGACACGTGCCTTTAGCTTAGTTACTGCATATGCGATAACAGCCGAGCGTTTATCAGCAGGTACGTAGCAATGAGGCCTACCGAGGTTCGTACACCGAATGTAATGTTATTACTTTGCAGAAAACGCAGTGTTTATTAGGCATATTATAATATAATTTCCAGTTGCTAAGGCTTATTTGATGTAAAGGCATTTATGCTCGTGCATAAAAACTGAAACACCCCTTTTCGCTTTCAAACTAAACATGAAATAAGTAAATAATGTACTCTTAAATGAAAATGCAAATAAAAATAGAAATTAACTTAATATCGATTGTGTAAACCCTCTGGTTCTATTACTGTCCTCATTCTATTGGCTTGAATGATATCAAATGCTGTTAAATTTTCACGAGAGGATACTTTCTCCCAAGCATCCTGTATTTGATTCCACAAAACCTGTCTTGCAGGCCAATTTAACTCCAAAACTTTCTTCACCTCCACCCGCACATTTTTAATAAGATCCAAATCTGGTGAGCAAGGAGGACAGTCAATCATTGTTATAACTTGCCTTTGCTAGAACCAATTTGAAACCTGCCGATTTGTGTGGTTATCGTACTTGAATTCAATCATTCCATTGGGATATCTAGTCCTTACAGAAAGAATTATATAGTGTTTTAAAGATGTCTTTATACTGCTGGCTATTTAATGCGCCATCAAGCTGCCACAACACACCTAGGCGATCTCATGACACTCAACCCCAACAAATATGCGACCTTGGCAATCAATTTGTGCCACGCATTTTGCGTCTTAACGTTTTCCTCTGGGGGCGGTGGACAACCCACTCCCCCACCCCCATTTGTAGATGAAAATGTCACCTCGTCTGCGAATATAATCCTATTCCAGTTATGGCCGACATTTTCTTCTGCAAATGTGAGGAGAGAAAATCTGATATGTAGAAGACGCTGCTTGTTAGCTACCGATCCAGCAAAGCTTCCTACTGTAGTCAACGACACAAGGCTGTGCGGTTCTACCCGGGAAATTGTAATTTCTTTTGTATGTAGACACATGCTGGAAGGGATTCCTGTGTGCCTCTTCTATAAGTGCAGTGTCCTACTGAGGATTGCATAGCTTTGAAATGAACGCAGGGTGGTACTAAAATGTGCATTGTGAACGCAGCGTCAGCGAATGCTTCCGATTTTTTCCGAATTGAACTCCTGGATGTTGCTCATTTATTTTGTCTTAGGCTGTACATTAGTTAATTTATTGTAAACTGAGAACCACATTTTTATCGTGAGAATTTAGTCATTCATTGCCAGTTATCCTCACTGCATTTCATTATAATTCTGAAAATCCTTCACGAATGCAATCCAAGTGACCCGATATCTCGTTCATAAAACACTACTTCTACTTTATTTATTGTTTTTCTCCCCTCCCCCTCTAATGTACTTTTTGTTAAGTGCGTCTACTAATAAGTGAATGTAATATATATTTTTGCAAACGTGGAATATAGTATTATTTACCAAGCCATACGTTACATAATGGAATAATTGGGACGCCAGTATTGTAAATACGTTCACGTTTAAGTCTAGAACAAAACGCTTTTAATTGAAACAAAATGCGACACAGAAACTGCTTTAGATGGTGCAAACATTCATTCCTCTGAAAATTCCGGGGCATGCTTCAAGACGACAAAAAACTGACACAGGTCTACAAGTGTATGTAGAATGCCAGTGTATTTACCTCCGGTTCTGCGCCGAGAGTAAGTCCAATAACCTGTGCAATCAAATACTTATGCATTATTTACCAGTCAGCCGCACCCACTGCCTCCACGTCATAGTTCGGTCTATCTGGAGAGCATATACGATTTTGGATCCGTTGTATGATATTTGCACAAATATTTACGTATATTATGCAGTCATGATAAGCGCTCTTGATTAAACGGGTTGAATAACAAGGTGAAAGTGGAAGGCACGGTATTGTGGAAACAAATAACACCTGCTAGAATCGCATAAGATAGGATCAGGAACGGAGGATTCCGGCCCTGAAGAATGCATAAAGGCTTTGTACCTTTAAAGTTTAATAGCCCCATGAGGAAGACACAAAGCAACCAGGCTCGGACGCAGGCAGGATCCTTAAACGTCCCCTGACGGCGGCGAGATCTCCCCGATAGTTTTCCCTCTCTCCAAAGAGGTCTCACTGGGAGTCTGTCACACAGCGGATGCCAGGGCACACTTCCGTGGCAAATATGTCGCCACAGGAAGCCACTGCCATCCACCTTCCTGAAAGCTAGCCTGGTGAATATGTACGTCCGAAATCGGCAGCAGCGTGTATTATGCTCCGCGCTTATTAGGTTAACAAGTGGCTTGGCTACCAACTCCGTGACCATCTCACAGGGCTCAGGTAACCGCAGATAACTCCTACAATTAAATTTTCTCCCTAACAAAGTACTGCTTGCGCTTAGAGCCTACAGTTAAGCTGTGTATACAAGGATGAGCGAGACTGCGTCGCTATACCAAGAATAAGCATATCAAACCCCCTGTGACCAGGATAGCGCACCTCCTCAAGTTATGGAATTAATAAAACACTGCAAAAGAAGGGCTGTGATGATAATGCACATCGCACGGTGTGGGGCAGCAGAGATATCATCGCTAGACACGAGGCCGTTCTCGAATATTTGTTAGGTAATAATAATCGACATTGTGATGAAACTACTTTCGTTAACTTTAGATGGCAAGAGGTTCTAGACTTAACCTTAGTCAGTCCTTTTGCTAGCAATATGAAAATTGGCATGTATCCAATGAAGCCTATGCATTGGACCAAAGGCAACTAAGGTTTCAGATAGAGGCGGAATAAAACAAAGTTTAAGTCAGAATACCGAAAGGCAGACTGATCTTCCTATCAGGAGCATGTAAAGTCTGAGGATCTTGACAAGCAGCTAGAGCCTATTACAGAGTTAGACTACTAGCAGCTCAAATTAACACACTCATGACAAATGAAAAATGTTGCCCAACCACTAGTAATGGAGGTAAGCGCAGCGTCCCCTGGAGGAACAGGCAACTGGCTCAACAAAGCGCTATGGTCAGAAGGCTCTTCAATAAACCCAAATTATCAGGTAATTGGTGCGAGTATAAAACTGTTCTAAAGAACTACAATAAAGAGCTTAGGAAAGGTTTTGGAAGAGGTTTTGCGAAGGCATCAATGAAATGCCTAGTACAGCTCGGCTACCTAAGGCCCTCTCTAAGAGCCACATTAAGAGCATGGCTGCTTAAGGAAAACAGATGGTGAATATACACAGTCAAGAGGATTCACCGTAACTACTCTTAGGGATTCGCTTCCCAAATTCTGACGTAGTAGAACGGGAGGAAATGCGGTTTTCCTCAAACGTACACAAAAATAGTGTCTTGCTGGAAGTATTTTCACCTCTCACCACATAAAATGGACTATTAGCACATTCAAACCATAAAGGCGGCAGGAGGAGATGAAATATTTCCTGCACTTTTACAAAGGGGTCTCCGAGGTTCTTCTGCCTACCTCAACTAGGATGTTTAATACAAGTCTCTCAAACTTGGAGGGATGTAAGGGTGCTCTTTATACTGAAGGCTGATAGAACGGATTCTACAAAGCCTAGTTCTCCTAGTCTGAGCTCTTTCTTGCTGAAAAGCATGGGGAATATCATAATTATATAAGAGGTGAAACACTAACTAGGGAATCGTTTCAACCTAACCAATTTGCCTATCAATCGGGCAAATCCATAATAACTAGCCTACACAGTTTAGTTACAAAGATTGAAAGGAGAATTGCTCACAAGTAAAACACTATGTGCGCCTTCTTGGATATACAAAGAGCGTTTTATAAAACCTCTTACAAATCAATTGAAAAGACTGCAAATAGCAAAGATATTAAGCTTACAATAACCCTAAATGGGCGAAAGCTATGCTAAGTAGCAGAATTTCAGCCAACCTTGGAAGAAAGGTCATCATAAAGGCGCTCCCTCCCCGCAGGGTGGGATTTTACCGCCCCTATTGTGGACCTTGTTGGACGACGCACTTAAGAAATTGGCGCTGCTGCTGGCTATGAAGCACAAGGCTATGCTGATGACCTTATAATAAGAGAGAGGGATGAATCTATTCCTAAAAAACTCTTACAAAGAGCCCTTAATCTCGTAAATGACTCGTGCAAGAGGAAAGGCCTTGGCATCAACCCAAATGAGTCATTATACCTTTTACAAGAAGAAACTATTTTACAGCTGCAATTCTTGAGAGAACTATGCTTCTACTGAAGGACCAAGTTTACGTATCTGGGTTTTGTTCTGAACAGCAGAATAACTTGGATTCCACATTCAGGAATAGTTTCTGGAAAAACACTAGCAATAATTAGGTCTTGTTATAACTTTTTGGCAAAACATGGGAATCTTAAACCGTGTATGATCCACTGGTTGTACACGGCCATTGCGAGACCCATTTTCCCTACACCTCTTTGGTGTGATGGCCGAAAACAGAACAAAAGACGGCAGTAGACTGTTTACAAAAGATTCAAAGGCTTTCCTCTCCTGGCATAACTGGTGCTATCAGTACCTGCCCTTCAGCAGCCATGGAGGCTTTAATAGGCTTAATACCCTTCCATATTGTAGTGAGGAAAGCTGCCTTATTCAGTGCTCTCAGGTTGCAAAGAAATAAGTTTAAATCTGATCTCACTGGTCACATGAAAATCTTTGACGAAATTATGGAATTTTATGACACTGATACCCAGTTTTATCATTCTTTTAAGGTAATTCTCACTGAACGCTATCAATAGAACGAAGGAGGACCAAAATCTGAAAAAGGGCACTACTCATCTGGTACACATATAGCTAAACAATGGATGGGGAAAACTGGTGTGGGAGTACATGGGCCCAATTTTGCCCTGTTAAAAGCCCTTGGCAACAATCCTATCATATTTCAAGCAGAAATTCATGCAATAGAAATTCGTGATCATGTATATGTCAAAGCCCTTCACGGTGCCAAAATCTATATTTTGTCAGACAGCCAGGCTGCGTTAAAGCCTCTCAGTGCTTACACTAAGTCTAAGCTTGTCTGTGCCTGCCTTCAAACACTAAACCAGCTGGCGAATAGGAACACAGTTACCTTAATATGGTGCCGTTGAAGGCAATGAAACTGCTGAAAGCCTAGCCAAGGAAGGAACCAACGCCCCATTAAATGGCGCTGAACCATTTTGCAGAGTACCAGGTTGCTATCTAAATGAAAAGACTAAAGTCTGGGAACGTAAA
This sequence comes from Deroplatys truncata, assembly GCA_030765065.1. Lineage (NCBI taxonomy): Eukaryota > Metazoa > Arthropoda > Insecta > Mantodea > Mantidae > Deroplatys > Deroplatys truncata. The sequence goes on from CM060981.1 coordinate 122,349,671, forward strand.
AGATCTAAAAGCTATCGAGATAATGCCCCAAATTTAAATCATGTCAGAGTTTATAGAACTCTCAGCTAAAAGATCAAAAGAGATCCTCACATTCAGCAAACAGAAATTGAGCATAGTGAATGGCTTCCTCACTGGACATTGCCCTCTCAGAGATCATCTCTGCAAAATGAGTACGAACAAATGTCGCTTCTGTCAAGAAGAAAAGAAACGCGAGGCACATACTTCGTGATTGCTCGGCCAAGAATGAGGTTTTTAGAATCTGCTTTCTCTAACCCGGGATAGAACGCCTCACTACCACCCAGAAAAAGTTAAAGCTTCTTAGAAGCATTAATTTAAACTGGGAAATACAGATTAGGGTAATCTCACAATAGAAAAATTAAAGTCGCATTGAGGAAAAGCCTACAGGACTTAAAATGACTCAAATAACAATCTAAAACTCTCTAAGCATATCAAGCTGAATTTTTTAACCCGATCCTGTTTCCCTGCCGCGAACATCAGGTGGTTCCACCAGCTCGGGAAGTGACGCATAGAAAGCAACATGGAAGAAACTCGGCATGCTCTGGACAATCCATACACACAGAAACTCAGCGTGAGCATTTTTTTGATGTGACAAGATAAAACCGACCAGCCATGGATCAGGGCACGTAATGAGATCAAGCTGATTACGCTAAGGAATTCCGTAAAACGAACAATGTATACCGCTCGGTTGCTGTTCGGCTCGCAAATGTGTACTGAGATTTACATACCAATTCCACCTAAATTCAGAGTACGCCGCGGAGACAGTGTTTGAGGCATAAATATTAACGTGGAGGAATCTGCGATGAAACTGAAAGTGTTCGTAGTTTCCTTGACCTGATATGGAACAAGTCCAAGAACATGGGGGATTAGTCTTCAAAAACTTCAAGCAAGAATCTCTTATGTGTTCAAACATATAAGCTTGCAGCGAGCTAAGATTTGGCTAAATTGTCATACTTGTGCCCACCTACATTAGGTATAAGCGATAAAGAATGAAATAAATTACCTTAGAAGTAAGTTTAGAACATGATGTGCCTACCTACGCACCCGTCTTAGGTGTTTCACTTATATAGGCAAATCGCGTGAGGAAGCCAACAAACGTAGCCATTTTTCAGATAAATCACATGCAAAGTGGGTACTGCCAACCTAATTAAGTGAAATGCACTAAATATGCGATGTGCTGTTGTTTCTGCGAACGTGAATCATTCGAGTTTTACACGCAGATCCCACGGCTACGCTCTGTCGTGGCTTTAGGCCGCAACTTGCTATACTCCTCTCCTAAAAAAAAACATCCCTCGGCTACGCTTTGAGGCTGAGGGCCCTCAATCTCTCGGCTACGCTTTGAGACTGAGTATGTTACCGGCTTCGGTGACAGGATTACGTTAGAGCAAGCGTAAGACCACTTCAGTCGCTAATGCGGGCTAAAGTATGACAATTTATCCCAAGATTTTTTCGGATAATAAAAATTATTATTTGTTGTAGTCATGGGAGCTGATAATTTTATAATAGGATTTATGAAAATCTGATTATATTGTAAAAGTTTGACTCTTATGATTGCACTTCTAATAGTCTGGTCTATGAAAAATGTGCCAAAAAAACCCTTAGGGTTTTCCTGGCAATAAGTTCTAGTGAATTATGAGAACATGAAAACTGAAGCTTTATTTCACACCTCAAATTTTAAGCATCTCAGTACACTTGGAAGCGTTTCGCAGGCTGGTTTACAGCAAGTTTCAAGCAACACGGAATTTCGAGGCCAAGAATGCAAGATCTGTCTTTATAAATATTAAACAGGAGAGATGTACCGGAATAAGCTACTGAGAGGTGAATGTTGCAGCAATATTGGCAGGGGAAAAGTTTATACACTGCGCTTATAAAACTAAATACTGTATACAGCATCAAACACACTACTTGAAATTATGCGTATACCCTGTCTGTACTGCACTAATGTTTTGGCCTTTTAATTTCTATTTTGAAAATATGCTTAAGCACTGCCGTTTGATCATATACCTGCAGTGTAAGAAACGAAGGTACCGATATAGGTTGGAGGTTAATACAATTCAAGTTTCTCTTAACAAGTTCGTGAGAATAAAGCTTGATTCCCTAGTGCCATCTCAAGAGTACCAGAATGTAGAGCAATGGCAGAAGTTAAAAGGCCGACTTTTTTGCATTTTCATCAGTCCATCTATGGAGAGTCACGAAAAGTGTGAGAAATGGCTTTGAGACAAGTTTCAAACTAACGTCATCGGCATGAACTCTCTCGTCGCTTTGAAATGGCGTAAACATTCGCCACTTTATTTCCTAATAATTTCTTGATTGTAATGTAGCCTATACAGGTCAGTATTCTTGTCTTCCGTGGTGTACTGGTTACCATGCTAGCCTCTAGTTCCCGAGGCCGCGGGTTCAAACCCGGCGGAGGGCGATGGATTTTTTTCGGGCGTAAAAATCCTTAGCATGGCTTCCTTCGGAAGGGAAGTAAAGCCGGTGGTCCTGTGTCGTAGAGTTACGGCACATAAAAGAACCTCAAGCCTGATAAAGAGGCCCCTGAGCAAAATCACCGGTCTTTCACGCCCAATATAGAATGAGACGCTAAGGACAACAGCAGTTAAAGAGCGTTCCATAAATAAAAAACTCAATTTCAACTTAGGCCAGTATTCTCAGTTCCAAACATTTACCACACACACAGCACTGCTATTTAGTGTACCTCAAGCAATGTTGTCAAGTCGTTTCCTTTCATTACAATTAATGCCCCAAATCGTATCAGGCAGTAAAGTTGATTTTAAACAGAAACATTGTCACTTTTAGTATAAAAGTATTATACTAACCTCCAATACTAGTTATTTGCAATTTATAAATGAAATCCATAAGGCTGGCAATGCCGTTAAGCATAATTGCGCTTTAAAAACACCAAAGCAACTGCATTACAAACAGATAGTATGCCGAATGAATATAAAGTCCAAAGCTTAAGATTCTTTACCTTTGCCCAAAGATAATTACGTATACATCTACCTCAGCGTTATCTCCCAGGCATTCCTCAAGAGATTCTATGACAATTAGAATCAAAATATGAAGGATACAACCCTCAATTTGAAATGATAAAATACGAGGCTTTCTTCTTCTTTGATGAGGAATGTTATAGGCAACATGTGCTGTAGTTATTTGCAACCAGACAGGATGATTTAACTCTCCACAGCGCATTTTGAAAAACCCTTGCTGGTATACCTGTAGCCGCTTGAATTTTTTCAATGTATCTGCTTCATACCCTCTGATATCCCCCCTAAAGTAAACAGACCATGCAGAGAACTTGGGTGGGCAAACTGTTTGGATACGATGCAGTAATCAATCCATTTCGACAATGACGACATAAGATGTGTGGGTTGGCGTTCCATTCTGTTGAAAATATTCAACTTCGAAACGCAGTTGCCTTGAAAGTGAACCTCGCTGGAGAAATTTAGGTTGTAGACATGCTAACTTATCACTAATATTACTGATGTGCAATGTAATAATTGTTTACATAAAATTGTACATGTGCATTTACTGTGAAATTGTATTATTAATATGCTTCTTAAATACAAAACATGATTCTGTTTAAATGTAATATATAATAGGGGACTAAATTCCATTTCCCCGTTGTTATAATAATAATAATAATTAACAATAAAAATGATTTATTAATAATTCCAAATATCCACTGCGACCGCCCCCCCCCCAGATAGAATACCCTTGAGGGGCGCGACGAACAGCTTCAGTAGGCGATTGTCACATTTTCAGTAGAGCCAAGACCTTATGCAACGATCGCGTATTTTAAGGAGGACGGCATATTTCGAGAAGTGACGCTTCGGTGTTTAGTTCAAGAAATGACATTTTAGGAGTTGTCAGTTTGCTTGGGGAAAAAAAGTAAAACTCTTCTTCTTAATCTTAATACGTTATTTGAATGCATTACTTATGTATTTTTAGTGTATAAAACGAACCTGTTAAACATTTGATACTTCGAATGCTTGTATCATTATTCTATTAAATATTGGCACCTTTTTTACAAATAATTTCAACTACTCTAAAGAGGGTAAAAACTCGCGCCTGCAAACAGTTCTTTAAATCTACACTTTGTATTAATGATCGGCCAGTAAAAACCTTCTGCAGCCAAAGTAGTTGCTCACTGACATGACTAATTTGAGAAGAAATCATTCTTGTTAAAAAAAAGATCACATCGGCAGCATACCATGTCTAGTGTTTAACTGCGACAGAGGCACATAAAAGTATGTAAACTCGTTGATCTTCAGAGATTTTGAATTATCGTCATCTAAGGAAACAACCTTCTCACCGCTGATGACATTAGTGAATTCTCTAATATTTTATGAAGAGTTCAACTTTTCATTTCTAAAAATGATCAATACAATATATTCGAACGCAAAGAAGAAAAAGCTGGATTGGAGATTAACTAGACCCATTTGAATGAAACTAAACTGATATGAAAAGAAATGCCAAAGAATAAGTGATTATATATGTGGTAGCCGTGTTTGACCTTCAAGCAGTTTTGCCCGGCACAACTGGACAAGCTTCTGCTTTTTATTACGGTATAAATTGTGTGTCTTGCTTCACCATATACAATATGAAATCCGATTATGCTGAATGTTGTGTGGCATGAAGGGGTAGCTCAGAGAAGAGCTAATAAAGTAGTTAATTTATTCTAAAGCACCTTGAAAGTTTGAAAAGGTGATACTTCACAGTAAGTATACCTAATTTTAAATTCAGATAATTGCTGACCAAAGAAAAAATCAATTTATAATGTATTTATTATATATGTTAGGGAGAGAGGGATCCCAAGTAGACGCATAGTACAGGGGTGAGCCAAAAGACTCCGAACCGCCTGCGCGGTGTTTTTCCTGTCCCCGTCCTCGGCGTTCGTTGCTGTCTGCCGCTATCATAGAAAGGCGCGGATGAAACCATACACATTTTTAAACCTAATTTTAAAGGCTTTACTTACCAACTATATGAAAGGAAATGCTGAAACTGTCCACCGTCGTTGTCCGTACATTTTTGGCACCTCTTTAGGAAACTATCCATCATGGAATTGGGGAATTTTCCAAACGATGACCGATGTCGTCTAATGTTTCTTCGGTAACAACCGTACGCCGTCTTTTAGATTCTTAGCCTGAACACTTCCTGTGGCCTGGAATTTACTGTAAAGTTCATGGATTGTTGTACGGCCAAGAACTTTTACACCTGGAAATCTTTCTGCAAATCGTACTCTCACTTGGCGAGCTGACCGAGTTAACATATATGAATCATAAATAAATACACGCTGTGCCGTAGAAAACATATACTGAGCCATAATATACCTTGTGACTAAGTACAGGACAAAATAATAAATAACTCGTAATAACTGAACTACATCACATCACCGTCAACTCAAAATTGCACTTCACACTGCAGAGCAAAACTACGACATGGTGACTTTGTTTATAGCAGCAGTGCGTTATCAAGTTTTTATATTTCCACACGACCAGTGGAAAAATACCGGCAGCCGGTAATATTGTTCATAAAATACCCCTCCGGTGTAACTTAAAACAAAGTGTACAAGACAAACCCACACACCCTGGAAAAATTAAAACAAAATATCCGTCAGGAAATTTCTCAGCGTGAACTACAGCGAGTGATGGGATAGTTTCCTAAAGAAGTGCCAAAAACGTATGGACGACGGTGGCCAGTTTCAGCATCTCCTTTCGTAAAGTTGGTAAGTAAAGCCTTTAAAAGTAGTTTTAAAAATGTTATATGGTTTTATCCTCGCCTTTCTATAATAGCGGCAAACGGCAACGAGCGCCGAAGACGCGGAGAGGAAAAACACACAGGCGGTTCGGAGTCTTTTGGCTCACTCTGTATAACTCAAGTCCCTTATAACAGGCCAGAGTAAAGACCGCCGACTCCGTAACTTGAGGCAAATAAACCTAGCAAAAGAGTGAGAACCTCTTTCTGTTGATAACGAATACATTTCACTCATAAGATGGGCAAAGAAAACTGAGAAGCCTTTGACTTGAAAAAGGGACACTTGGGAAAAGTCTACAAAAGCTCCTACGCAAATAATGAATTCCAGTTCGTATATATTCTGCCTGTAACAAGGGCTATTAAAACTAACTGGGCAAATAATATTTACGCCATTTGAAGGAAAAGTAGGAAGACTTAAGGTGAGAATATATAAGAAAAAGTGTATTTCGGCATTTTTTCACTCTCCTGTAACTTTACAACAGAACAAAACTATACTGCAGTATGTTCCTATCGCTACTCTCAAGTAACTACTTGAAACATTATAGGCCCCGCCCCCCAGAAAACCATGCGTGTGTTAACCTAAGTTTTGTAACAGTATTTGAAACTGCTGCTCTTTACTGCCAAAAAAAGAGAAAGGAATAATGCACATCAAAATAAAATTTAATATTTACCACAGTATTTTTATTTCTCACTCAATAAGGTTATCCCAAACTTCTGTTATTTACAATTATTTTAATTGGTAAAAATCAAGTTTTGGTATGCCAAGTACTTTTATTTCAGATTATAATTCATGAGAAAGAACAATTTTCAAAAGAAGGGTGACAAGTTGGAATGAGTGTTGCAACTAATATTTAGTGGATGTTTCTAAAAAACTTATTGGAAACTGTAATCTATAACCAAATTCAAGTATATACACCTTCTACCGTTAGAAATATGAAAGTACAAATTTTCAACATTCCATGTAGTAACTTTTTAAAAATTGAAATTCTCTAACGCTCCTCCTGAAAAATTAACTCTTATTTATGTAAACTTCCGGACTAACGATATGGTTTCAGATTTCGCAGCGATTTCTTATCGAAATCAGTCACATCCTTCCATTCAATGAAGTATTCTTAAATGTAACTTTGAAACCAAACATGACTGTTCGAAAACTGCTTTGATTCCTGGGAAAAACTCCAGGTGCCAAATGAATAACGCGTCAAAGAATAGGGCTTATTTTGCACCTGGAAGGAACCAACCACTTTTTCCAGAAAATCTTCTGGAAATATAAGTTTATATTTAATAGCAGTACGCCATCGCAAAAGGTTGAAATCACCTGGTGCGGAATACTGAAGCTGGTACACAGTTTAAAATATATATACAAGTTTTGTGTGTACATATATATATACATACATGTACGTATAAACTTGGCAAAATAAGGGTTGCACATGAAGTTTTCAGTGGATGTAAATTCTGTCGCAACATGAGGCGAATGGAAAGGTGACTTTTATAAGCACTGCTACTTCTGTAGTTAATACGATCTAACGAAAGAACTAGAAGCTTAAACTATGCGAAAAGTAATGTAATTAATCAAGACACTTAACGATTTGGACGCCCCATAAAGCTTGAGAAGGCACCTTTTGCGTTTTACTTCATAACGTAGTGTCAAGATTTTTATCCGCATTCTTTTTAAGAGATTATGGATCCCGAGACGCAAATTCATGTAGCCGCTGAATTCTCGTATCAAAGTAATTCATCAACGAAAGGGGCAAAACGCCCGTTTCTTACTCTTGGGACCATTACGAGATGAAAAATCCAGATTTCCTGTGCTTGGGGATGTTCTAAATGCGTCTGCAGAAACATGTGCCTTGTTAAACCTGAGTGGGTCAAGGATTCGTCTCATAACATCATCTGATCAATATCTCTACCATCCCACAGCATGACTGTCCAGGGGTGCGCACCAGGTGAGAGAACACTCCCAAACGAATTCATTTGATTCTAGGGAAGTTCTCATCTAAAGCGTAGCTTTTTAGCTGGCATTGCTGTAATCACACTGACCATTTTCTACGCTAAAAATTAAGTGAGAACGAGGTTACCGTTGTAAACCACAAATAGTTTAGTGTTCCGCTTTATGTAAACGCTTGGCATCGTTTCTTTAAATTAAAGAAAATCTCAACTATTGTTTCGCTTTTTTAACTTAAGCCGGGATTACGATGCACTTGTCATAACGTGGCTTAACTTAACGCGACGTAACGTTAAAGTCTAACACATTGTATTAAATGGAGTTGTTTAAGCCTGACTTATCCTCTCCGTTACATCAAGTTTGTTGCATGGTAATTAAATTAGAAACAATCGGCGGGAAGCAATAAAATAAGTAACAATTAAGTCATTCCCATTACGTTATGTACATCCTAATTAGACCTTTAGTTTAGCAGCATTTTTAAACAATGTTATGTCCCGTCACGTTAAGTAAAGTTCGTCGCAATCCCGGCATTAATTTTTTGTGAATCTAAGCATTAGTAGCGGCTGCGTTTATATGCGCTGTACTTCTCACAATACACTCGTGCATAAAAACCAGCAAGATAGCGCTCGCTTTGTTCACTTATTCTGGTGAAAAAGAAAGCTAGTTGGTCTAGATCTGAAGTACTTTTCGAACAGTACTTTCCCCGGTTACCTATTACATAAACAAAATTTTAGGCTTCCAAAAAAATGTTTTACAATTTTCCATTTTGCAGGAATACGTTAATAATTGTGGTGAGCCAAATGACATACAGTCTGCGAGTTACCACCAAAAATACACCGAATGGGAAGACCTCCGCTCAAAAACGTGTAAACAGTATAACCAGGTAATTCTGAAATAATTAAGAAAACAGATAATAAAATATGCAAACTGCCAGTGTCTATTGAAGATGAAAAATAAACGAGTGGATTATAGTTATAAAATGCATCAAGATACATTCTGTGTTTAATAGTGACAAATTAATTATACAATACAGGTTATCAGCCAAAAATGAACAATGGCAAAAGGTTTGGGCAGAAGTTAAGTCATTTAGGATTTCAAAAGTGTTAAAGGGAATGAGAAAAACCAAAACAAATTTAATATCCATAGAACAATGGGTGGAATATTATGAGCAATTATTAAATATGACACACAGAATTTAAAGAAAATGATAGTTGTAATCACAGTAATGTATATTGGGATTTGACAGAAAAATATTGAAAGTATTTATGCATCACTTTGAAAGAATGGGAAAGCTACTGGCTCAGAGGTTCATTTAGAAATGCTGACATATGGAAGAAATAAATTAATGTTATTCACTAAGTTATACAAAAGGATTTTGTAAGGAGAAGAAATATCACAAGATATGAAATTATGGTACATTAACTAAAATTCAATTTATTGTTTGGTATAACATAATACATAGCATATATATGTTAAACATTGTCAAATCATCTCTCTCTACATAAATCATTAACATTATCTTCAAAATACTCAACACTGTAGTACACCCTGTTTAACAAAAGCTTAGTCAATTTGGATTTAAAACTTAGCAGGTGATTCAGTATTTTTTAGGCTGAGTGGAAGCTTATTAAATAATTTTGGTCCTAAGTAATCAGGCTTATGTTCAAAAAGTTTTAATCTGCGCCCTTTGACTATATAATTATTCTTTCCTCTAGCCTCATAATTATGGATACCAGAGTTTGTATTTATTGTGTATCTACTGCATATAAATAATATTGTTCACAAAATATACAGTGAAGAGCAAGCATATTTAGATTTTTAAAATAAGCCCTACAAAGAGTTTAGTTATTTTAGCCAGGTATCTTACTGCTCTTTTCTGCAAAGTAAAAATTTTATTAAAATTTGGTTTACAGGTGTTTCCCCAAAGCTCAATGCCATAGGAAATACTTGAGTATACTAATGCAAAATATACTAATTGCTAGTATCAACAGAGAGAATAGTGGCTATATATCTCAGAACAAAAAGCCCTGAGTTTAATTTACTTTCTAATCTTATAATATGGTTGTTCCAAGTTAACCTATTGTTGAAGATTAAACCTAAAATATTGATCTGCTCTACACATTTGACCACACTATCACAAAGATTAAGTTGAGGTTCAAAATGAGGTCTCAAAGTCAAAAAGAATTATTTCACTTTTGTTGGCATTGGTACACAAGTCTAATATCATTAAAGTACTGTACCATTATATTGGAGGTAAAGTTTACATTAATTTCTAAGTTCACTAAATCACTGTTACTAAATCCCAGTGTGGCATCATCTGCATACAGACTTTATACTACATTATTTTGTAATACAGAATTAATGTCATTTATATACAAAAAGGAATATTAATCGTCCCAAAATAGAGCCCTGAGGTACACCAGGCTGTACCTGTACACGTTTCGAGACATAATTACCTTGTTTACAGTTCAACTGTATATATTGCATTCCATTGGTCATGTAGGATTTAATCAGGTCATTACTTAGACCATGATTCTGATACTTTCAAGTTTATTCAACAGAATTGTTGAATCGGCACAATCAAAAGCTTTAGAAAGATCTAGTACTACTCGAGCTGAAAAACTACTTAAATCAATGCTAACATCTATATGTTCAAAAAATGTTGAAGCTGCAGATATGGTCGATCTTCCATGGACAAAACCACTTTGGCAATCTGATATAAGGTGGAGATTATCTAAAATGGTAACCATTCTTAATAAATTATTTTTTCTAGCACCTTAGATCAGCAGGGAAATACTGAGATGGGTCTGTCTATAAAAGAGATAGAAGATGCCAGAATTATCAAGGAATGTGTGTAATAAATTCTATTATGAAAACGTTTTCAAGAATAATAAAAATATAACATTTATCATCAACAATGAACACTGGTGAAAAATAGAGATTATTATTGAGGAAATTAAAATGGTTAATAAATTCAAGTATTTGGGATCAATCATAGAAGCTGATGGAACTAGTAGAAGATTAGAAATAGAACACAAAAATGGCTATTTTGCTTTTAGGTAGTCTGAATTATTTGAGTTTTAGAAGCGCAGATCCCTCTGCTACGCCCTGTCGTCACTTTGCAGTTGCGGTTCCTCTCCTTCTAAAAAAACATCCCTCAGCTACACTTTGAGGCTGAGGGCCCTCAATCCCTCGGCTACACCTTGAGGCCGAGTATCTTAGTTATTCATATGTTGCCAGCATTGCATTAGAGCTAGAGAATGACAGAGTGACATCTGTAGGACATATAAGACATCACTTCCATCGCTGTTGAAGACCACCTAAAAGCTACTCAAAAAAATTAAGGAAGAAAAAGAATTGGAATGTTGAACTAACATTATGGAGCAGAAACATTTTAGATAAAACTAAAGAGCTCATTTATAATTCAATACTACAGAGTATATTACTCTAAGGAGCAAAAACTGACAAATAGGCAACAAGAAGAAAAAATGATTAACAGATGGACTTTTGGTGAAAGGCTTTTCGAATCTTACGAAGGGATAAAATCGGAAACAAAAATTTGGGAAATAATGCATGCAAAAAACAGGGGAAGAACAGAATAGTAAGAATGTTGCTGGAATGGGAAGCTGAAGGAAACAGAATGGAAGACAAGGAGAACAATGATGGATGGGGTACAAAGAAGCATGGCATCTAGAGGACTAACAGATGAAGATGCAGAGCATAGGGATTTATAGAGAAATAAAATTTATAGATCAGAAAACCAAAACTACTGTATGGTAGATCATTTCTAAATTAAAAATAAATAAAGAGATTATCTAGTTATAGTAAATTTGTCTAGTATAACTAAAAGTGCATAATCAATGCAAGTCAGTCTTGCGCAAATCAGCAACACTTGCTTGCTTTTATGATAGGCACTTATCAAAGAACACCTGAATAGAAATAGTACTATATTTTCTAAGAGCACATTAGTTTTTTTCTAAACAGATCTAATAAAACTAACCAAAATGTTACTGTTAGTTTTAGATTTTTTTTATGAATTAATAGCCTGAAATGGGCTATCTTGAGGCATATTTCTTTAAATGTGTGCATTATCAGTTCATTGAAGAATTAAAATTTATATGCAAAACACCTTAGAAAATACACTTATATAACATATTAAAATAAACCGATCAAGTTTCTTTTTCAGGAATGCCTCAAACTTAAGAAGATACACTTATGTTTCTAACAAGTTTTGTTATTTTACATAAGTCTATTGAGCAAATATTAAAGAAGTTATTGCAATTTTCTAGTACAATAATTCCTGTATGTTAATTAGCACGCTAAGCAGCCTTTCTGATTGTGCACAAGCCTTAGAAAGGGACATAAGTTTGTGGACTGTTAAATTTCGTTTTGGTTCTTCATCCATATCCTGGATATGGGCGTTTTACAAGTTTCAAATCAAACAGTATGTAGAACGCATAGAGCGGGAGAGACGGGAAAGGGAGGGGGAGAGCGGGATTACCCTTCCTTCATACTGTAATGCAATAACGCGAGCAAAGCCGTGGGTTCTGCAAATTAGTCAAATTCTTAAATTGCAATTAACTCATTTAGTTAACAGGTTGTCTCATCGGTATATGCTGATACTCAAAGACACTTTTACACACCAATGCTGCATTCTAGTTAACTACGATAGTAACAATCAGATCATGTCATTGTACTTGGATTGTAAAATGGGGAAAGTTTCCGACAGTACAAAGTCAGTGAAACGTTCAAGAGCCGAGATTTCATGATTCCAGCACCAACGTGAGCACCAGCCGCCAACCAACAAAAGTGCTTCGAAATATTTACACTGTGGGCAATGTATAACTACAATTGGCAAGACTTTATCAAAGTAAAATTAAAATTTGTAGTTTTATTAATTATGCAGAATAAGGGCCGCTCGAAAAAACAAATGAAACAGTATGATCGATAGATTTTTTGAATCGTTTGTCGCTCGATTGGCATTAACTTCACACTGATATTGGTTCACTTTCATAATTATCAATTCACAAAAGCTAATACTTTCCCTCCGAGATTGTATGTCTGCAATTGATAGTTTAGGCGAACCTGGGGCTTACAGATCAGACACAACTAACGTGACAGAAAAATAATCGTTTAAGAAAATTTTCCAGCATTGCTATTTCGCGCCATTATTTACAAGTGCAAATTTTAACATTTGCATTGTCCAGTTCGTGTCATTCTGGGAAAAACAACTCATCTCGATCGACACTTAAGTAAACAAGAGGGTGTTTGCAAGCAATTTGGTTTTAAAAGAATGGTTTCGTCGCAAATGTAATCAGAATATTTCAAATCACATCTTCCATTGTGAGCTAAGACATCTGACTTAGACGTTTCCAAACATCTTTATGCGAGCTGCAGCTTCACCAGAAGCAAGTGAAAACGAGTACAACCCAATGATAAACAATTCATGAAATAAATAGTCAGTTACAGTAAGAAGTATTTTTGCTATCTACAAGCAGAAGTTAGCGACCAAAGCGCGCGCGAAAGTACATTCGCAAAACGGAGGATTACAATTGCATAAAACATGCTTCTTACCTTTCTTTGTGCTTCAGCTGCGAAACCAGACTTCGTTGCTCTGTTGTTAGCCATATTTATAGTAGATTAACTCCTGAGATACACAAGAAAACGAGACACCGGCACCACGTTGTCTTCTGACTAGCTCCAACCAAATGCTTCTAACACAACAGAAGTTCAATCTGTTCTGCGAGCCGGGGCGGGCAAAGTACTTTCAAGGTATTGAGTTTTCCTTCACGTTGTCACGTGATCTACCAACTCGTAGCGATTGGTAGAAAATGATGTCATGGCGCTGTTGCCACAGCAATTCCTCAGCATATATGGGCAAACGGCTGCATACAACAGTATGGCTCATAATTTGACTCTCTCTTTGTCCCGGGTGTTTCGAAACACTCAGATTAGCAGATGGTTGTTTGACCGTGGATTAATGAAGTATCTGGCCATATTAGTAAGTTTCATCGCGGTACACTGCTCGAGCTGCTTTTGATCTGCTCTGTAATGAGAAGTCTCAATGCAATTAATAATGGATGTGCATATGATTGGAACGTAAGATAAAGTAAGAAAACACTTGCTGGCTTCTTAGGATGTCATGTCATTGGTGAACCTTGATTCTTCCAAAATTTCTTTCCCATTATATTCTTCAATCAAGTTTATTTTAGCCATTATTATTGTGCGCTAAGATGGATCCCAAACATCGCTATTCTGCAATTGTAATGAATAAATAATAATAATAATAATAATAATAATAATAATAATAATAATAATAATATAATCATCATTATCCATTAGTTTCAACATTACTAGTAATACTTTTAAGCTTATTTAATGCTTCTATTACGTATTACTTTATTAGCATCGACGGTGTACCGGAATTTTGTTCCACGGACACTCTTTTACATGCCACCACATCCAACGAAATGAGACTGTGGTAATGTCAACGTCCTGAGTCAGGTTCAAACCTGCGATCTTGCGTTCAAGAAGGCAAGACAACCTTTAATCACTTGCGCCACATAGGCACTAAAAATTTATTGGCCACTATTGGTGTGAAAACTTCACCAAAATACAGATTATCGATGATTAGGCATGCTCATTTTCTCCATAGTAAATAAAATATATGAATCTTTATTGAATACCATAAATATTTATACTATTAAATATAATTTTATACTGACTATTTTACTCTTACTACATCATGCCACTTATGACCAATAAAACGGCACGAAACGATGTGTTGCGAATAATTATGGCTGTTTATCCCCACAATTTGTATCTCCTCCATAGCATTTGTTTCTGCGATCGTATTTTATTCCCCGCTTAGACAATCAACTGGAAATCGCCTTTAGTATTTTACCAATATTAATTAATTTTGTGTTGTATTTACTTATTCTTATCTTCATATACGAATCTAAATGTGAAAAAATCAATTAAACCGCACATGAGCTTTGATTTTCTGTAGATAAATCTAAACCTCTAGTGAAATTACTGTTGATAAAACCTTGAATGTGAAATATGCGATATGAAACTAAAATTCTCAAAGATGAATAAATAGGAGTAATAAATGATTATGGAGCAAGATTCGGATTTACTACTATCACAGTGCGATAGATGCAAAATTGATAAGAGAAAACATATAAATTTTGTTTTCACCCGTTATTGTTTAGAAATGTTTACTGCCTATCAATCTGCAATTTATTTACTGCTAGGGTTAGCAGATTCTGTTACCGAAATGTTGGACGAAATAACCCAAAATTTAGGGCATTGCATGGATGATGTAAAATTACTACAAAGCTTGATGTGCTCTGGCCAAGCCCGGACTTGGTACTAAAAAAACAAACAAACAAAAACTTTATTTGTATCATTATTTCGACCCATAATTCATAACTAATTATAAAAATCCATTAAAATACACAGATTTGGCCAGAACAGCAGTTTTCGTAATTTCTATTGGAATATTCACAATTTTACTCAAAAGCTTGAGCTAGAATCACATCGAGCCGAATCTATTGTAACATTTTGGGTCCATGCAATCCTCTACATCACACAACTGCTAGATTAAAAGAATCACTCTTAGGTGCTTAAAGCATTAATCGAAATTAATAATCAAGGAACCCTACATAATAGAAACGTAGAAGAAATTATATATAACAAACAGTAATTCCCTAATAATGATAGAAAATGTGATAATGTTGTCAAAGTAACTCTTGATTCTGTTCATTGCCGTATGGATATTTTATTTTCAGTAGAAGAGAATTTGAATGTCTCGAAAAGTTGGACATTTAGATTATTCAGACATTTCCTCCGGATACGGTTAGAAGGTTAAAATGTAGAAGATATTCAGAGTTTTACGGACGTCTGGTAACCCTATTTGCTATATACTTACATTCACAATGCCAACTCGTTGAAAGGAAATCATTTTTATGCATTAATAAAGGTATAGGAAGTACTAAATTCGGCCCAAAATACCGAGATCTCATCGCAAATGTTTGGAGGCACATTATATATATATAATATATGCACGTAAAATATGTATCTTTATATATAAAATATATAATATTATATATGCATACATTTAAGTTGAGACTGTACAATGTCTCCAAAACTAAATGTTGTAGAAAGAAATGTCTTGAGTAAAAGTTGCTTGATATTGTGGGGAAAATAAATGTCATTAGTCGTGTTTTATTTGGAGGACGTGATGGTCATTTTAGGGTCAACTTAATTTTTTAAAATGGGAAAGTACCCTTTTTATATTGTTTTCACTCTTCATAAAGAACTAAACAACATTTGTATAAAGACTTTGCAATTGTTCTTACAACAACGTAAATAACAACGAAAATTCTGAATGGCTGTATACGAAGAGCGCAATAGATGGTTGGACCATCCATGAATGGTCATTTGAGGGTCAAGTTACGTTTCGTAATTGGGAACCAGTCTTTTATTTTGATTCCTTATTCCTCATCACAAAATTAATAGCTTTTTATAAACAATTTTCTAATGGGAAAACAACATACAAAATGTAATTTCCCATTTAAAAAGAACAAATTGACCCTAAAATGACCATCATAACGTCCTCCAAACAAAACACGACTAATGAAATCCCCCCATTATATCAAGCAACTTCTATTAAAGATAGTTCTTTCTACAACCCTTAGTTTTGGAGATACTGTACAGTCTTAACTTAAATGGTCCATCCTAATGTATATGTATATACACGTGGCCGGATTGATAAGTCAGTGACCTTTTAAAGAAAATAACAATTTTTTTCCAAAAAATCAATTTTATTTCTCAACATAAGCTCGTTTCACTTCAATGCACGTTGTCCAACGTTTCTCCAATTTTTTTATCCCTTCCAAAAATTATGATTTTTCGAAGTCTGCAAAATATGAGGTTGTTTCTGCCATGATGTGTTCACTAGACGTGAATTTCTTCCCAGCGAGCCAATTTTTCAGGTTTGCGAAGAGGAAGAAGTCGTTCGGAGCCAAATCTGGAGAATATGGTGGGTGAGGTAGCAGTTCGTAGCCCAATTCCACAAATTTTGCGATGGCAATGGCTGACTTGTGTGCGGGTGCATTATCCTGGTGAAAGAGAACCTGTTTCTTCACAATGGGGTCGTTTCTTTAACAGTTCCTTGTGAAATAGATCCAGCATTGCAGCATAATATGAACCTGTGATCGTTTTACCCTTTTCCAGGTAGTAGATGCCTATCACCCCTTGTGTATCCCAAAAGACAGCTGCCATGATTTTTCCTACCGACGGAATGGTTTTCGCTTTCTTTGAGCAGGTTCGCGAAGGAAATCTACTGCTTTGATTGTTGTTTGGTTTCATGTTGATAGTAATGAATCCAAGTTTCATCAACCGTGATAAAAAAAACTCATTTGGGTTGCGCTGGAACATGTTCAAACACCCCTGTGAAATGGTCACGCGATTCCGCTTGTTCTCAACTATGAGCAGTGCGAACCTATCTTGCTGACAACTTTCTCATACCCAAACATTCGTGCAGAATGTTACACACCCGTTCACTCGAGATGTTTACGGTCTTGGCTATCTCACGGATCTGCTTATTTTAGACGCTCTCAACAATGTTCTAAGAAACAAATGACGATGAATTTCTGCGATTATACCCATACGTGTGTGTGTGTGTGTGTGTGTGTGTGTGTGTGTGATTTCCTGTATGTGCGTGTGCGCGCATGTAAAATATTTTATTTTATATTTGGGTACTTTGAAGTCTTATAAACAGTACCTGCTAAATATTCACAAAAGGGACATCACTTGCACCAACACGTGAGTAAATCGTGGCAAACTTAATCGGTAATTTTACAAGCAAACAGCGGAAGGAAGGAATGTAAATTATCTTATCACATTCAGTCTACCAATTGTTTCTGCATAGATGACTCTGCAAAGAATGTAGCGCTTTTACGAACTTCAACATTTCATATGTTAACATTATTTATTAAAAACAAAGAAGTTACACATGATATTAAATAAAGTATTGTGCGTTACGTGAATTGAAAGTGTTTTACGAATTCCTTTGACATTTCGGCCGAAGTCCTCAACTCATTCATAAAATCTCAGGCTCAATCCCTGTAGCATAATTAATGTACGTACACATTAACACGTTAAATAATTTAAATTCTCAGAATGAAATTCAGTCATTTACAATCTAGATATTCTTAGAAGCGAATATCTCATATTAATCCAACCAATAACGATCAGTGCCCTTCAGTTGAAGCATTACAATATAAACGATTACAGAAAATGTTGCTCTGAAAACTGAATTTGCAAATTTGTGTGAACGTATGGATGTGTGAAAAGTGGAATAAATATAATATTTAAGGATGCAAATGGAGGATGTTTCATATAAACTCCTCTCCTGTTTTAAACAACTCTTTACATGGAAAATGCTTCATTGTCTTTTATTTTGTCATAAACGGCTTTAACGATAGTAGTTAAAATATTGTAAGTTTGAGATAATGGCATGACCTAGGGAAGCAAGTATTTATGGAGATTAATTTTATCCTTTTTTTTATTTTATTTTTGGTGAGATCGTTTGAGATTGTTTTATATTATTGTAGGAGTAAATAATTGAAAAGATGTGTTCTTTTAAATCATATTATTTCAATATATATATATGTTCCATTATGTAGAATAAATTACCTCTTCCAAGATTAACATTGCCATATGGACAATGTGGACTACAAAAAAAAAAGACTAATCACTGTTGTAAATCCTGCAATACAGTGAAGCATCCAGTATTAAACATTAAGCTACAATACGAGTAGTCTTTGTTTTATGCTGTGTTAATACAATTTACATAGGTTTGAGAAATATTTTATATCCAGTAGTGGATTGAATGGTGTTTTCCTTTTCCTAATTAAAATTGAGGCAAAGAAAATATTTCAGGTTTTTTTTTAGTTTAATTGTAATAGATCGACGCCTTGGTGCTCGAAAAAAAATGCTCTAGTTAGAAAGAACTGAACTTCGGTAATGCAAATGTAAGATGTAATAGGTCAGAACTAACATTTAAGTCAAATGAAACATTGTAGGTGTATTAAATGAAATAAATGTTTACTGAACAAGTCGTAGCAAATCCAAGTTGATAATTGCAACCAGAATGAAACTGGTTCAATAATAATAATAATAATAATAATAATAATAATAATAATAACAAAAATATAAAGAATTATAATGTGAAATTCGCTATGAAACGACACAAGTCTATAATTTGCGAACGTCCGTAATTCTATAATTTTTCTTTTTCAGCATCCCATTTCGCGGTTTGTCGTGACTGTATTATACATATAATACCTATTATAACACCCAAATTTGTGAATGTTAGTTAAACTAAATTGCATATAGGACATATCACTGCCAAATCATTTCCTCACTTTTTGTGTTTGGGAAAGGAAGGAAAGGAAAGCTAAAATGTTCATGGTGGACACCTCCAATATTTTTACGCATTAAATATTCTTCTGTATTGTGACAAACGAAAACGGCTAAATTTTACAGATGAAGTCCGGAACTAAAGTTCATAATACCAGTTGACCCGACGGGAAATGGTAATAGATTATGGAGCATCCGTGACAGAAAAAGAGGACATTGCAGTACCGAAACAAAGCGTTTGAAATGGGAGTGGCATACAAGCAGTCTGTAGCGCCGACACATACATGTGCCTGCGGGGTGGGGCATACGCCAGTTGCTAAGTTCTCTCGAATACTACAAAAAGTGAACAAGAAGCTTACAAGGAGCATACAAGGGTGCAAAACAACCTAAGTATGTATACATGCACAAACGCACATTCCGTACTTGTGATATATTCTCACAAGGTCATTTATTTTAGGTTGTTATTAGTATATATTCTTTACTGTCGCTTCAACTTTAAAGCCATATCGCCACTACTTTAGAATATCCATTCATTCATTCATTCATTCATTATCTGTTTACCCTCCTCTTATGTAGGACTTACACCCCCAGGACTTACAAGCGGGTGCCTGGGGTCAGAGGCCCGTCGAGGAGCAGACACTTATGGATCAGACAGAGCAGCCAGGATGGGTGATCAGCCCGATGCCTGGTATGGGATGAAGGAAGTAGATGAAACGAAATGTAGGTGAAATGGATGAAAGGAAAGGTTATGATGGAGTAGTTGGTGGAATGAATGGCGGGGGAAACCGGAGAACCCGGAGAAAACCCGCCCAGACGCCGCTTCGTCCACCACAAATCCCACATGCAGGTCCCTGGGATTGAGCCCGGGCCGCCTCGGTGGGAGGCGAGCGGTCTAACCACTCGGCCACGGCGACGCCACTACTTTAGAATACAGAACATAATTACAATGAAAATACATTATTTTAAACAGTAATGGTATATACCACATTAAATTTTCTAGATGGCGTGCTACACATTGTTATACAATTCTGTCGCTTTCATAAAGTTTAAAGTTCCTTGTTGTGCTGAATTTAGGGTGTCTGATAGGCTGTTGGGGATGTCTCATCTTTCTCTTTGTTGTACATAGCGACGGCAGGCTGTAACCAAATGATGAACTACGAGGTTGGATCTGCAGAGGTCGCACACAGGAAGAAGGTCACGGTTGAGGAGATGTTTCTGCGTTATAGAAGTATGTTCAATACGTAGTCGAGTTAATACAACTTAGTCTTTGCAGTTGAAATGCTAGTGTTGAAGTTAGGACTCGGAAACGTAGACACCGTGTAGCTTGCTACTAGATGTGGTTTCGCATGTTTGTCTCTGTTGATTATGCAAGCCTTTTTGATGAAGTCCGTGTGTGGGATCTTGATGTCCTGAGGCGGATGTTTGGCGGCTTCTTTGGCTACCTGATCAGCTGATTCATTTTCCTGAATTCCGACGTGAGACAGAGTCCAGGCGAATGATGCTGATTTACCAGAGATTGGTATTTGGTTGTACAGTTTCTGAAGTTCTTTAACAATATTTTGGGAGGTTGAGCTTTGTTGAGGGGATATTAAAGCACTCAACGAATCGGAGAATATTGTGTAATTATGTAGGTTATCTTTTTTAAGTATGTGTTCCAATGAGAGTTGAATTGCGAATAATTCTCCAGAATTGACAGAAAGATAGTTGGGAATACTATATTGTATGGTGAAACAGGGAATACCACTGCATATTCAATTATGACCATCAAGTCAGGATCCATCAGTGAAGATGTGAGTGTGTGTTGAATAAAGTGTACACAATTCATTAAACAGGCTTTGTAAGAAACACTATGTGTTGAAGATTTTCCTTGTCTAGCCAGTGATGTGTCAATAAAGGGGTATGTGGGTCTCCATGGTATATAATCTGAATCTATGAGACAAGGGAACATATTAGGCAGAGTAATAAATTCCTTGAGGTACCCGAGACACGCGTTGAAAAACTTGAAGATTGTGCTGATTCTGTGGCATTTCCTATGTTGTTGATGGGAAATGTGGACTAGAGTGGACTAGAGATGATAGTCTCGTTGCAGTATGTGTTGAATACGATAGACTTGAGATTTTCCTTCTAGTTTGCAGCGAAGGTACGTTAGCTTCAATTTGTAGGCTCTCTATGGGCTGGTGTGAAAGGCTCCTAAAGCAATTCTTAATGCTGAAGACTTGATTGAATCTAGCATTTTAAGAGCTGTGCTACTAGCTGAATTGTAAACTATAGATCCGTAGTATAGTTTAGGTTGTATGGTAGATTTGTAAGTGCGTAGTAACACACTGAAGTCGGCTCCCCATGATCTTACTGATAATTCTTTCAGTATATTGAGTCGTTGGCCACAGTTGGCTTTAAGGAGTTTAAGATGAGGAATCCAGGTGAGCTTCCCGTCGAAGAGTACACTAAGAATGCGAACTGTGTTGACTATAGGGATTTGATGTTTATCGATGATAAGTTTCGGATTCGGCGAATGTTTGCGAGCCTTGGAGAAGACTATGCACTTATTTTTGAGGAGCGAAATTTAAACCCGTGAGGTGGTTTCAGTTCAAGAGCTTTTGTAAGCAGTTATTAAGTACTCTTTATCTTATTTAGATTTTTTTTGCCTTTGCAAAGTAAGATGAGATGCATTCTATCTTAACCTGATTTTCACCTCCATCAAACAAGGAATAGGTGCCACATTGATGTTGATTTTATTTGGAACCTTTCTTTATCAGTGAAAACACATCGACAACAAAGAAGCATGTGTCGTCCTTTCCTTTGAGAAGCCTATTGCCCAATTACACCTTTGTTTTGGATGTTGAATATTATAGCCGGATTGCCTGCTAAGATGCATCGAATAGATCGAAGTATTCTATACGTACGCGTGCAATAAATATCAATAATATTTCAATTAGGGAACATGTCGTCAAACATCCATTGCCTGGTTAAATTTCACCTCATTAATGGTTAAACAAAACTTCTAAAGCACGAAGAGCCCAAGGAATGTATTTCCT
This sequence comes from Deroplatys truncata, assembly GCA_030765065.1. Taxonomy (NCBI): domain Eukaryota; kingdom Metazoa; phylum Arthropoda; class Insecta; order Mantodea; family Mantidae; genus Deroplatys; species Deroplatys truncata. Next base: position 122,371,853 of record CM060981.1, read on the forward strand.
GATGGTGTAAGAGTGCTTGAAGGGAATAGCCTTCTTTAGTCATGTTTTAACAAACGGTTAAGAATGTTTCTGTACAATATCAACTAGCTGGCTTACGCTCGAATGATGATTTAGTTCATTTCATTTACCTCCCCCGTGTTCTTTATGAAGTTACTGCACGATGTTCTAAAAGCCTTTAATAGTGGGTCCTCCCCTTTACGCCTTAGAACTGTAATTCCATAAAGCCCGTTGATATTCCTAATAACGTATGAAAATTCCCTCATATTCACACAAAGAGTACAACATTTTGGCGGATGTTGTAGTTCCGGTTTTCTTAGTCTCACCTCCTACTTTCTTACAGTCTTCTAAGTTCTGGAACAATAACACTAGTCTGCATGATATGGGGTGACTGAAAACTAATAAGTGATTCTGACCCTGCTTTTTATGATGATTTCAGAACTGCTTTTAGTTTTTTTTTATCACGTACAGTTTTTTCACAATTTCATTTCAAAAATGTAGAGTTGAGCCAGTAGATGGTATTGTTGAAGAGAAATTTATCATTTCTTGGAGGAAAATTTATCACTTCTTGCAGGAAAATTGCTCAATACAGACTTGTAAGTCTTTAGGCTGTTACACCTATAAATGCTGGTTGCTATTCGTACTTTAGGCATTGTTGTTAATATCAGAGGCTTGCATTACCAGCGCTATATCGTGATTGAATTTATAAATACATTATGTCTACACGCAAGTGTGAACAATCCAAATGTTTTCCGCTACATTTGTGGAAATTATACAGTGCTTCAGCAGAGAACTGATATAACAGACTTTACGGGAAAAGTGTACCATGCTTATTTTAAAATGAACTTGGTGAACAAGACCGTTTGCCGCTGTTGTGTTGAGAGGTTAAGATTGTGGATAAAAGGAAAGAAATCATGCATGCCATTTGCACTTCCTATGGTGTGGAGAGGGAGCCTAAAGACCACCTTAAAGACTGTTATTTCTGTTTAGTTAATGTTCAGGAGTGCAATTCGAAAAATAAGAAACACATTGTGTATCCAAGTATTCCTTCAGCCATCAGGCCAATTCCACACGGAAAAGATCTGTCTGCTCCTCTTCCCCCAGCTGTTTTAGAGAACTTTTAAGAAGATGGTGTTAAAAGTGAACCTCATGCAATCACCGAAGACGATTCTGATGATATCTACCGCCCTGAATACGACGTGACTCCACAATTGTTCTCTCAGATTGAACTAAATGATCTAGTACGTGATTTGAATTTGTCTAAGGAATCTGCAGAGTTACTAGGCTCCCGTCTTAAAAATAAGAATCTTCTGGAACCAGGAACACATCATTCATGGTACAGACACAGAGAACAAGAGCTAGTTCCTTTTTTCTCACAGATCGAGTCCTTGGTTTACTGCAATAACATAAACGAGTTAATGCACTTTTATGACATTGAACATGATTCTGCTCAGTGGAGACTTTTTATAGATGCATCAAAGAGGAGCCTGAAAGGCGTGTTACTGCATAATGGGAATGTGTATGGGTCCATTCCTGTCGCGCATTCAGTTCAAATGAAAGAGACAATTGAAAACATGAAGACACTTTTAACAAATATCCAATACGAGGAACACAAATGGCGTATCTGCGGTGATTTCAAAGTTATTGGAATACTATCAGGACAACAAGCTGGGTTCACAAAAATGCCTTGTGTTCTGTGTGAATGGGACAGTCGGGCAAAGTAAAGACATTGGAGTGTGAAAGTATTGCCACAGCGGAGAAACTTGTTGCCTGGAACTAAAAACATTCTGCACGAACCGTTTGTAGATAGACAAAAGATATTGCTCCCGCCACTACACATAAAATTGGGCTCTACCACAGGATGGACCCTGCTTCAAGTACCTTTCCAAGAAATTTCCCTTCATTACACAAGATAAATTAATGGCTGGAATGTTTGTTGGTCCTCAAATAAAGAAATTCATGAAGAATGAAGATTCTGAGAAGACAATGAATGAGAGAGAAATAGAAGCATGGACCGCCTTCCGATCAGTTACTGAAAACTTCTTAGGCAATAACAAAGATCCTAATTACAAGGCCATTGTCGAAACAATGTTGGAAAATTTCAAGAAGATGGGTTGTAACAAGAGTGTAAAGGTGCATTTTCTGCATTCACATATCGACTACTTTCCAGAAAATCTGGGATATTATAGTGAAGAGCAAGGTGAACGTTTTCACCAAGATATTAAGGAAATGGAGAGGAGGTATCAGGGAAGATGGAATGAAACTATGATGGCCGACTACTGTTGAATGTTGAGGAGAGGCAGTCATCTTCAAGGATCTGCAAGGAAGTCAAAGAAGAGAAAGTTTGAAAAAAATTAAATGAAACACTTTGGCTTCTTGTTTTGTTAAAATGTAGTCATGAAATAAAATAGAGGAGTTCTTGAAAGTATTCTTAAAATGCTTCTTGAATAAAAACTTACCTTGTGTGAAATGGTATTTAAGACTTTTCTACGCTCATTAGTAAAATTGTCAAAACATTACTTCTTATTTTGTGTAAAAACCTGATGTGATACAAAAAAACGAAGTTATTTCTGGAATCGGCATAAAAACTTGATTCAAGTACACCTACTTTTTTTTTAAGAAATCATCTGACAAAAAGTTCTAAAATGCAGAATAATTATACAGCCCATAAGTACCTTTTAGCGATGAAGCAATTATCGAAATGGCGGGTTATTTTTAGATATTCACAGTAAACGTAATTTTAGACATTTGTACGTTTTCTTGGATTCGTAATTATTAATACAAAGACTACACGTTTCCACATTATGCAAAAGCGTTAACATCAATATACAACGAAGTAGGACGAAAATGGTGAATATGATGATTTTCCACTCCCAGCTTAGGTTAGACAGCGGAGGGGACACCTTGCGCACTGCGACCTACTTAGTTCTATTGTGACATCCCCAGGAGGAAGGGGTGAAGTAAAGAAACCACAGGAAGCTACAGGCCGCAGGCAGACGGGCCACAGAGACGCGCGGAAGTCCCGAGCAGTTCCAGGCTCGAAGACCCTGTAGCGATATTTCCGCCTGAGTACATGTACACCAGAAGTAAATGTTAACTAATTATGGTTTATGAATTATTATTGATTAATTAACACCCCACTTGATGATTTTCTACAATTTCCGCATGATGGAATAAGAACTACACCAGTCAAGAGCCCTTCAAAAACTTTTAAATGTGTTATACATTTCATAAATATTGTGAAATAAATGAAGGCGTAATTGTGTAAGAAAATCTGCAAGATTTAGGCGAAATAAATAGCTTCGAAATTTTCATTGTATTTTTCCGAGCGTGAGGCCATAAAACTCCAAAGTTTCTTTGTATTTCGAGGGGATAAACCGAGTTCCAGTCGCTACGAGCAATGGTCTCTTTTTTACCGTTAATGTTTCGAATTTTCAACCGAAGAGCCAATAAAAATATGTACAGAATGAATGCTAGCACTAGTGAGAAGATAGGACGACGTGACTAGTGAGAAGATAGGACGACGTGGCTTCAAGTAAAGAAATCTGAAATAGTAGTAACCTGGTTTATGTGAACGTAAGCGTGGATTTTACACAGTTCGTTATGGTTCCTTGATAAGGGAACACGTAATGCTTTTTCTAAGAAAAGGACGCTTATTCTAGCTAATCCACTAAATCCTTAAGTACCGCGCAGGGTGCCGGAACTAACTTCAAACCCGGCTGAGGGTGACGGATCTTTTCAGCCGTAAAAATCCTTAGCATGGCTTCCTTCGGAAGGTAAGTAAAACCGGCGGTCCCCTGTAGTAGATTTACGGCAGTAAAAGCACCTCACGCCTGATAAAGAGGCCTGTGAGTAAAATTTCAGGTCTCTCACGCCCTATGTAGAATGGGATGCAAAGAACCATAGCAGTTAAAAGAGCGTCCATAAAAAGAACTAACTTCTATATAACCACGAAGTGACTAGTACTGAATATTTATCCAGTATTTTAATAGCAATTGTCGGCGCAGTTTCACAAACTTATAAATAAACGCCGTGAAGAACATATCCGTCCAGTGAGGATTTCAAGTGAACACGCGAGCAAAGAGTGGTGATTGAATATTAATCTGTTGAATACATTAGCCGGAGCAAACATACGAGAGTGAAACTAGTGATAACATCGGCGAGTGTGTAGTTAGAGAACCACCTAATATAGTGGCCAAAATAATCGTGGCTGGCCCTGTTGGTAGAGCATCTGCCTGCTGTGCAAAGGGTCCCATGTTCAATTCACGGCTGCAGGGGTGGGAATTTTTCTTTAGCCAAGATTATTCCCTATCCTCCTTAGAGTCTGGAGGTATGAATTTGAGTGTGAATATGTGTATGATCTAGTGATTAAAACCCCAAAAGTGCAAGAAACCCAATACGAATTAACAGCATTGGCAATATGTAATAAGTTCCAAAGGAAAGGCCGCCAATAAGGCCAAAATAGTTAAAGCCGGGGTATAAATGGAACTAAAAAAATCTTGCAGGATTTCCCGAAAAAGACGCGCAGGTGTGAAAAAGCGAAATTACTTCACTCCCGACTCCTACTCATTCATAGCCATTATAGGGGAGAAAAATCGATTCGCCGACGGCTGAACCCTGCCATAGGGGGCATACCAGATAACAAATAAGCATAGGAAATAACAGCATATAAATATTGAGACAGCATTAAGAATCAATGTTAAAACATTGGAGATAATTAAAAAATTCTAACATAGCTGTAATTAGAACAGGCGAGCTATCAAACGAGAGGTAAAAATCCATTAAAACGCGTGCTAATGGCCACAGGGTTCAGGCTAAAACGTCAGAAAATAGAAAGAGAGGAGAGAATAGAAAGAGACAGAAACAGTGATCCATTTCCCGGAATTCGAGGGAGTTGTAAAATAGAAAAGGAAACATGCACTTAAGAGAAGCACACATTGGGTTTTACCGGATAAGTCAGCAAGACGCATGACGTAAGACCTTTGGCACATTTTATTGTTATAGCGTGCCATGTAACGCTATTCAAGAACCAATGGAAATTGTTGTAGCAAATAAAGGCTCGAATTCTGGCGTCATAGGAAAACAGATAAATGGGGAGGAAAGTCCTTAGTTTACACGATTCTCTCAGATACTTTCTTGGTGTTAGTTTGCGTGCTACTACCATAGCAACCGATATTAGAATCAGTGATGTAATTAAATTGTGCAACCAGTGGAAGGTGCTGCGTATGTGATGCTACGCCACGACACCTAACAGCACACCTGAAAGATGAGAAGGAAACAGAATGAAAGGGAAATGATAGAAAGGATATCGTGGTAGATGAGTAACCAAGAATTAGATACCTTTACGTTATTAGCACCACGCGTTGGGCACCAAACGTGAGGTAGTTGCAGCCCCACGTCCCATACAAACTTTCCGGTGGCCTTCGCTCCAACGTTCACTTTTTCGTGGCCTTGGTCCCCACTTTTAAAAAATCAACTTTGTATTTTAATGTTTATTTAAATATTATATAGGTATGCCTCGTCTGTGTCAGTAGTAATTTGCAGAAACACGTATCTCTTAGTAGGGGTTGGTGCGGCTAAAGAATGAAGGCTTACACAAATTATAATTTTTTTTACTTCACTCCTTTTATTATTCCTTCTCACTATTAAATAACAGTTCACTGATGTATCCTTCTACTGTAGAGCTGCGAGATTTATTTTTAATAATTGCACTTTTTAAACCGCAAACTTTATATTCTCGCTGTAATGAATTATCATGTCTCACATGAATACGTACCGAGCGAACTGCTCGGGAACGCTGTCTAGTAGCGTCCGGTTGGGTACGCTGTCTTCTAGCGTCTGGCTTCTACCGCCTAAATTTATACTTTTACTATATTTCAAGTCTCTGATTGGCTAATTTTACTTTTATTTAACTTCAAGCTTTTCTAGTTTTTGATTGGCTATTTATAAATTGTTTTAAATATTGCATTATTGTTCCAAGAATTATTAGTAGCATTATTAAACTTTCCAATTCATCATTGCCTCAAAGTTACCTCATTGTTAGCAACTTTCGGCTTCCACTTTATAATTCTGTTTGCTACGGAAGGCAGCTTGCTCCTATTCTCACAGCTCCTACATTGTTAAATTACGTAGTACATTTACATAACATTATTATACATGTACACAATAATATAAACATAATACAATGACTGTAACATACACTTTTTATATATTATATATACATATATTGCTTTAAGGTTATTGAATTTATATATTATATAATTAGACTGATATCGTTTAAGTGTTAAAAATACTGCGTCATCCAGCATTCGCCTATCGACCAGAGAAGACCACAAAAATCCGGGGCCAGAGCGGGCGGTCGACGGGAATCGAACGCGGGACCTCTCGAATGCGAGCCTCACACGTTACTGCGAAACCATCTCGTTCTCTCAGAGCGCTAAGAACTTCATGAAATTACACATAACCATCAAGAAAAATAATCTCAGTTATCAGTTGAGGAGCTTCTGATATTACAATGGACACAATTTTCTCTCTTTGTACAATTACTAGTTGACTAACCCGGCATTGCACGGCTAGCTTTTTAAACTTGAATGACGAATTCTTTAATTAATTTAATTTACTTTCCAACCTTCTTTATGAAATTGTACAGAGAGAGACAAAAAAACTACGAGCCGGCTGCGCGGTGTTTTTCCTGTTCGCGTCCTCGGGGCTCGTTGCCGTCTGCCACTATCATAGAAAGGCGCGGATGAAACCGTATAACATTTTAAAAACTACTTTTAAAGTTTTTACTTACCAACTTTATGAAAGGAGATGTTGAAACTGGCCACCGTCGTTGTCCATACATTTTCGGCACCTCTTTAGGAAACTATCCATCACTCGCTGTAGTTCACGTTGAGAAATGCTGGCAATTTCCTGGCGGATATTTTGTTTTAATTCTTTCAGGGTGTGTGGGTTTGTCTTGTACACCTTGTTTTAAGTTACCCCAGAGATAGAAATCCCAGGGGGCCACAAATCTCTACTAGTAATTCTGTCCTCAAACGCACTTTCATAAAGTTGTTAAGTAAAGCCTTTAAAAGTAGTTTTAAAAATGTTGTATGGTTTTATCCGCGCCTTTCTATGATAGAGGCAGACGGCAACAAGCGCCGAGTACGCGGACAGGAAAAACACCGCACAGCCGGTTCGTAGTCTTTTGGCTCTCGCTGTAGTACAATGATCTAGAGGATTTTTATGGTCAATACTGCCGTTTACCTCTTATAATTGCAATTTCGTACAGCCCCGACTACTCCTAATAACAGATGAAAAAAATCTTCTGATATTCACGCAAAGGGATATGAAACGTCGGCGAAACTTTGACTTCCATAATCTCCCCTCCCTCTGACAGTCTTTCAGGCTCTGGAAATGCTACATAGTCTATAAATACCCATTTGCGGTGGAACAATCATCTGTGGGAATGGTCGAGACATTTTTTAGATATTTATAGTAAGGTGAATTTTAAACCGTTGTACCTTCTCTTTGGTCCCTTAGCTATTCAATGCCATAAAAACTACACAGCTTTCACATAATGCAGAAACCCTCAACATATTCAACGAGGTAAGCTGGTAAATATGAAGAGTGCCCCTCTCAGTCTACCAAGTTAATCTTTTTGGAACAGACACACTGTCTGCAACTATCGAGAAAAATAATCTTCTCAGTAGTTAACTATAAAATATCGGTTCAATGATTTCTAATTTTCTCTCTTCATACAGTTAATTAGCATGCACTGCCAACGAACTTGATTATATCATAGGTGTAAAGGAATTAAGCAAAACTTTCTTAAATGAGGGTTATTACTCCAGAAACTTCAGTGCATACATCTACAGAATTAGAATAACAGTTATTTAAAGGTTTTGAACACTGTTTCATCACACATGCATCTGCAATATTTGATAAATTACAATTTAAAGAAATAAATATAACATGCCATTCTCACCGTTTTAAACAGAATCGATTGTCATCCCACCTCTGCGGTATGGGGTTAGTGTGTCTGCCTTACATTCAAGACATTGTGAATTCGAATCTCGGTTAGGGTGAGTTATTCGGATAAGGGTTCTTTACTGAAAGATTTTTTTTCAGGTTTATCCTGAAAGATGAATGTCGAGAAACTCTATGCTCTATGGAACCCGGGCTCATTTCATTCATCGCCCGATATGACCTAACCAATACAATGTTACCGGCTTTTGTTTTTACATGCATTCTCTGGGGAGCAACTAATCGGCTTTTCTTTCTACACGCTCATCTATTTTCTAATCCATGGTATTCTCAATGAAGGTTTTGTAAATCCTTTTTGGTCTTTAGCAACTTATGAATTGAAATTAGGTGTTTTATAGTCCTTATCCGTCAAAAATAACAGGACTTTTCAATGATAAAAGAATTAACAAAATCGGTTGAATGGTTTTTCAGATTAGTCCACACACACACACACACGCGCGCGCGCGCACGCATGCACGCATGCACACACACACAACACACACAACACACACACACATATACGAGTACATATTTACATACATAAACACATACACACATACATACATGCAAACATACATACGTACATAAACATATGCACAAATTAGTCTTTTGTCATTTAGGAATTAGAATTAGAAGTTGTCTTATATCCTATGTTCGTCGCGAACAACGAACTTTTCAATGGTGAATTAATTATCACTTGTACAAGGACAACTGAGTGGCAATAATCTATCAGTCAGCGATATTGAAGTTTTCGGAACTAATTTAGGAAAATGAACTAAATAAGAAGAAAAATCTGATGTGTTACACTCACATGACTTTCTCTACTCTTGTACAAACTATTTTTACAAACGCTTATTCTCCATCTACTTCATGTTAATCGAGATAAACATTTGCAGACTCTATCTTATTGCTAATTTTTTGTAGATGTAAGGGGATAATATATTTAAAGGGCAATTTGGAAATACAGTAGCCTTTAAGCACATACATATCTCTTAATAGCTGGTTGCTAGGTGCAGCACCACTCCCTTTGCCACAGATTAATACTCTTTGCATATCAAAGACAAAAAAATGAATAACGAATTCCCATTTAAGAAAATAAGTATTGAAAAATATAAGAGAATAACAAGCAATATCTCGAAAATGGTTCACTCAACAAAAAAAATGTATATGACATGAATTGTGTATTTTAACGCGATCTATATTTTTTGTGTAGTAAAATTTTCTCTATCTCTTATGGTTTACCGGTTATGCAAATGTCGCTCACAATGAAGAACACTTTTGGAGACATTCCCAGAAAATTCAAGATATACGTTTTATTTGTCATGACAATATATTAAACCTGTGATATTTTAATCAAAATCGTTAGAGCCATTTTTGAGAATATTGAAATTTTCGAAAACTCTTCCATGTAAAGGGTATCCTGGGGTGGGGGGATTTTGTTGAAAACCTTCGTGTCGCATCCCTGGAAGATATTGAACCTAAATACCAAGTTTGGTGTTTATCCGACTGTTCGTTTCTGAGTTATGCTGTTCACAGACACACAGACACACACGGACATGTTTTCAAAAATGCTTTTTTTGGATTCAGGGGGTCTCAAAACATGTATTTCCGGTGAAATCTCGGTATCGAATTTTTGGGTGGAATACAATACTTCCCCTAATTACTATACGTAGTAGAGAAAGTAAAAATCGCTTAATTCTAGTGTTAATAATGAGCAAATTGTTATTATTATTATTTAATAACTGGTAATGTTTTAAATCCCATTAAATATTGTAAATACATTTTAAATTCTACCCACTAAAAATTCACCAAACATAGTGCAAATATTTACATTATTTAATAGCAGAGAACAAAAATTAACAAAAATGACAATTTGACTCAACATATCAGATATCTATACAGATAATTTTTTCGATTAGCGGATATAAGAATTTGAAAAAAGTATAATAGATATGAGTATATTGCTATTTTCTATATTTTTGTAACCCTAGTGCAGAGAGACATCCTTATATATCGCAGTTCATTTATCGTCAATCGGGTGCACTGTAAGATAAGGGCGTAGCTAGGTAAAGAAATAATAGCAAGGGTTTGATTAAGAATAATCTCAAATGTGACAAAGTTATGTTTCCAACCATCAAAACGCTACTGAAAACACTGGTCACTCCAACAGCAACCGCTTTCACTAGTGAGAGATCGACCATTTTCTTCTCTGCGGATACTTAAAAAAATCTGATGTGCTACACTCACATGACTTTCTCTACTCTTGTACAATCTAATTTTATAAACGCTTATTCTCCATATGCTTCATGTTAATCGAGATATCGAGATGTCAATCTTATTGGTAATATTCATGTAGATGCAAGGGGAATATGGTAGCTTTTAAGCGATAGTCAAATATTTTAACGCTGGTTGCTATGTGGCGCATTCCATTCTCTTTGCATGTCCAGGACATAAAAAAAATGAATAACGAATTTGAGAAAAAGTATAAGTATTGGAAAATTTAAGGAAATAACAAGCAATATCTCGAAAACGGTTCACTCAACAAAAGAAATTTATATGACATAAGTTGTGTATTTTAACCCGATCTACATTTTTTGTGTAGTAACATTTTGTCTATCTCTTATGGTTTACCAGTTATGCAAAAGTCGTTCACAATGGAGAATACTTTTGGAGACATTCCCAGAAAATTCGAGATATACATTTCATTTCTCATGACATTATCTTAAACATATGATATTTTCATCAAAATCGTTAGAGCCATTTTTGAGAAAATTAAAATTTTCGAAAAATGTTCCATGTAAAGGGTAGTCTGGGGTGGGGGGATTTTCTTGAAAACCTTCGTGTCGCATCTCTGGAAGATACTGAACCTAAATACCAAGTTTGGTGCTTATCCGACTGTTCGTTTTTGAGTTATGCTGTTCACAGACACACACACACACACACACACAGACACACACACACAGACACACACACGGACATGTTTCCAAAAATGCTTTATTTGGATTCAGGAGGTCTCAAAACATGTATTTCCGGTGAAATCTCGGTATCGAATTTTTGGGTGGAATGCAATACTTCCCCTACTTACTATACGTAGTAGAGAAAGTAAAAATCTATCTCAGAAACAGAGAAGCACAAGCTGGATTAAATGGAGTGACATACATCGTGAAATAAAAATAACAGCTCATGCAGCGTTGTACGAACTAACAAATAAGTATGCAAATCTTCTATTCAGCTCATATAAGCATGTCATTTTAAAAGTAGTGCCAGGATTACTTTTTAATGCTATAACTCTCAAATTCTGTGAAGCCGTGAACACGTGAAATGTGAAGTTGCATAACAACCATGCATTTACTTGCGCGGTGAAACCCTAGTTAGGTTAATTCCCTCCAATTCAACCCTAAAATTACTCTGAGCCATCTCCCTTGTTTATCTTATATTCGCTAAGCACTTTCAGAAAGCTAAACATTATGGTTGGGAGTTGGTAACTTTGTAATTTTAGAGAACATAATTTAGGCGCATTTATTGGAGGGAATGCAGATTCACTCGCAGTGTATTTCCCGCCAGGCAATCCGTAAATCACCGAAGTCTGACATTCTATGTCTTACCTAGTTGCCATTTTCCACAAAAGTCATATGCATCTTCCGCATTAGCCACTAGTACTCGTAGGCCCAAAATCTGCTGTGTTATTCAAAATTCAATGTGACTATCAGCGTGACAAATGAAAGTTGCAGCCTTTAATTAGAGCATTAGCCCATACAGAATGGCCGCTAAAATTAATAGTACTTGATTATTCATGTACAACAGTCAGAATGCAGGCCTAGATTATGCAATTAGGCTAAGCCCAAAAATTGCTGGTCGTATAGTAATTGCCTGTGCCCTTAAATTGCAATAAATATAATTGTACAGAAATGGATGATGGTAGTGATACTATTGCTGGTGATGCCAGTGGTGCAGAACCTCACAGAGCGTCAAAGGCAGACGTTGCCTAGGGCCTCGAATATCTCAGCACCCCCTCTGATTAAATGTTCCCTTCTGATGAGAAATGGTGTCTCGTACATCTGTCAAAAACCGAACAATGCAGGATGAATGCAGTTGCAGATGTAGCAATGATGAATAGTGGTTGATCATGCAAGAACGAATTTACAACCGACCACACCTGAAAATGATTAATGCAATGAAAGCATTACAGCTTCCAAGCATGCTAGGGAACTATTAAATTCATAGCTGGGAATGTACTCTAAATTTTCATGCGTGTTTACCTAGCAATGCTTTACTTAACCCGATTAATATCATCGTCATCAACTATATTCCAAATTAGGTACTATGGCCTTTCTACTCGAGAGAAGTCTCTCGAGAGATATGCATTATTGAGTGTTCTTGCTGTTGGTAATAGAAAAGGACATTTTAGAAGCTTGTAATCTACCAGTCTCTGAATGCATTGCAACCAGTTTATCCTATGTCAAGTTCCATATAGATTTGCTTGACTTATAAATTCCTGTAGCATCTAAAAACAACAATTTTTAATTTTTCTTTGGATTGATATATTAAGTGTACAGTTTCCACACGCATAGCTCAGCATTGGTAGGTCGTGTTGAGAATTATATACCTACACTAGAGATCCGATAATATGAATGCAAATATGCCCCCAAATATGTTCAAATATACTCTATAATGCACCTTTTGTGCAAAAACCAGCAATAAAACATTACATATTCAAAATTTTAATCATTAAGAAGAACACTTTTACAAGCTATTCCTACCTACCTTTCTTACTAAACAACCTGAAATTATAAAACTTTGACATACAGTATTTTTTTCCATGTTTTCTGGTACTGCTTATACCTCTTGTCCGTAAAATTATATTTTTGAGCAGAAAATGCCTTTTAACATCACATAAAGTGATGGGACAAAACTTAAAATCGGACAATAAACTAATGTTAATGTCCACATTATCGTGGGAACCTTGAAGAGCTCTGCTAATATCCCTTAGCTTCCTAAGTCCATTACTCTTCAAACACATTTGTCATTTTCTTCATATTTGTCGCGTTTTCCACTTACTATGTCTACATTTTCAATGGCAGCATCAGGCACCTTCAAACTCTCCGACTCAACGACTTCTTGCTTGACTTTTCTTTTGGCATCCTAATTATAATTATCTGCTTGCACTATCTTGAACAAACGCGCAACAACTGAAAGAGAAGAGAATAAACAAAGACGGCATTCATCTGTTTCCTGCACAGTATTGCCAACATTACCACGGGTTGTATCGAAGTTGAGAACACTCGAAAAGGTATTTTGCTAAAAAAAATTATAAATGTGCACTAAATTAGCTCTTATCGTTGAATATACATAAATACGCACGAACAAACACGTGTCAGTCATCCTGATTTAATATGAATCATAGACATAATTGCCACGTTTTATTAAGATATACGGCTGCATTTGAAATATATATATTTGCATATACAGAGTGAGCCAAAAGACTCCGAACCGCCTGCGCGGTGTTTTTCCTGTCCGCGTTCGACGCTCGTTGCCGTCTGCCGCTATCATAGAAAGGCGCGGATGAAACCATAAAACATTTTTAAAACTTTTAAAGGCTTTACTTACCACCTTTACGAAAGGAGATGCTGAAACTGGCCACCGTCGTTGTCCATACATATTTGGCACTATCCATCACTCGCCGTAGTTCGCGCTGAGAAATTTCCTGGCGGATATTTTGTTTTAATTCTTCCAGGGTGTGTGGGTTTGCCTTTGAGACAGTATTTTATATCACAACACTGTAAATGCCAGAGTTATTGTAGTGTAAATTAGCATTATTGTATGACAATGATTTGAGATGTTTGTTAATTATAAGCAATGTTAGGAAATAAGTTTACATGGCCTCACTGAAACTGACAATAGGAGCGGGTAACAATGAGCGAGGGGGTGAGTTGTTTATCAATTATAAGAGACAAGCAAATGACGTCAGATTAGCTCGTTTTTCTTTAGAAATGGAGGGAATATTTTCCCTAGAGCATATGTGTTCGTAATTTTGATTGGATATAAAAATAGACGCTAATGTTGGCGCGCTTTATTAACCAATAGCAGCTCGATTATAATCTTTAGGCATATCGGGGTGAGGGAGAATAAATTATGAAGCCAGAGACGGGTAACGCGCAGTTTAATAGAATCATCCACGGGTTACACTCCGCGCAATTCTACAGAATCTCTCGCGTCGTAAAGTTAGTTAAAAAAATGTGAAATACGCGAATTAATAATGTGCGGCAAATAAGTGATTATAGTTACATTTGAAAATATAACAGTTCAGTCGGGCGTGTATCAAGAGTAAATATGAGAAATTAAAGATGTGTGACGGCAATAAAAGTGTAAAAACAAATTCTTTTATCAATGTTATCTTTTAGTAACAACTCCTTTCCGTTTACACACCCTGTTTAAGAGATTTGCTCGACTGGGTAATAATAGTTAGCCGGAGGACAAAGAACCCAAAATTCAAACTAGTAATACAATAACAGGCGCTCAGCAATAAGATAACACGAAAGTTACCACGACACCCTATACACTTTATGCTTTAAGCTACTCCGGAGGGGTATTTTATGAACAATATTACCGGCTGCGCGGTGTTTTCCACTGGGCGTGTGGAAATATGATAAAAACATAACGCACTGCAGCTATAAACAAAGCCACGCCGTTGTGGCTTTGTTGTGCAGTGTGAAGTGCAGTTTTGAGTTGACGGTGATGTGATATAGTTCAGTTATTACGAGTTATTTATTATTTTGTCCTGTACTTAGAAAGTGTATTATGGCTCAGCATGTTTTCTGCTGCACAGCGTGTATTTATTTATGATTCGTATATGTTAACTCGGTCAGCTCGCCAAGTGAAAGTACGATTTGCAGAAAGATTTCCAGGTGTAAAAGTTCCAGGCCGTACAACAATCCATGAACTTTACAGTAAATTCCAGGCCTCAGGAAGTGTTCAGGCTAAGAAATCTAAAAGACGGCGTTCGGTTGTTACCGAAGAAACATTAGACGACATCGGTCATCGTTTGGAAAATTCCCCCCAAAAATTCCATGATGAATAGTTTCCTAAAGAGATGCCAAAAATGTATGGACAACGTAGGTGGCCAGTTTCAGCATTTCCTTTCATATAGTTGGTAAATAAAGCCCTTAAAAGCAATTTTAAAAATGTGTATGGTTTCATCCGCGCCTTTCTATGATAGCGGCAGACGGCAACGAACGCCGAGGACACGGACAGGAAAAATACCGCGCAGGCGGTTCGGAGTCTTTTCGCCCACTCTGTATTTCTTACACGAGTCATTACTTTATAGAACTTAATTTATATAGGTATCTGTTAAAGTTTTATGAGTTTAGTCTCCCCTTTGTTGCTCCACATATTTGTATAGATCTGTGTAATTTAACATTAATGTATTTATTATAGCAATGAAGCATTAAGGTAAATATACTTGCAATTACGCTTTTTCAATTATTTCATTTGCATAATTATTGTATAATTGATCCTCCCTCATATGAGAATTATTGATTTCCTTCTTCAGGCACTCGCAGTTTATATATTATTATTATTATTATTATTATTATTATTATTTTCTCTAGAACTTAAGCTGTTATTTGGAGGCCAATTAGTAATAAACTAATAATAATAATAATACTAATAATAATAATAATAATATAATGATGAAAATTAACGAAAATTCTCACTAATTTAAATTTTCGTTTTTGTGTAGGTAAATTTAAATCGTAATAATTCTAAAACTTACAAATATTGTCTAAACGCACAATTAAAAAAAACACCTGAGCGCATTCAGTTTTTTTTATTTTAAAATTATTTTCTTTAAATCGTACTTCAAGAAGTCAGATGTGAAAGAGGTTAAATATATCTATTTAATTTTTATATATAGTGCTTTACTCTTAGCATAAAAAAAATATTCGATGACTTTTATATTATTTCAGTTTTGTTATTTTGATTTGCAAAATAATGTTAATACAGGTATTTTAGTAATTTATTTTATAGTAATCAAAAGCAATAGGGAAAATTATTTATGTTTATTATTATATTTTATTACATCAACCATGTTTTATTTCTAGTATGGAATGCACTTGTGTGATAATTTAATTAAACGATTAATAATTAAAGTATTAGTAATATTCAAACCAATGACGGTATGCAAATAAACGTTTAGTGCATCATTATGTTATGATCAAGTATGGAAGTACATAAAGTTAGAAGTTCAGGTTAATAGATTAAAGATTGTAAAAGTCATTCATTTCATTGGAGTGTTTCCTTCAATTCCTTCTAGCTGCAGTTATCAACAATCAGTTTTGTATGAAAGCAATAAAAATACTTGTTTTCTAACTTACGGATATCACAGGATACAATAAAGAAAAATTACACAAATGTGCCGCAAATGCAAATCACTTTCTCAAAAAGTTATTTTACTCAAGCTGGGATCCGACCTGAGAACTTTGGGTGGGGAAGCTTGGGATTATGCAAGTCCCTATTTGCCACAGAAGGTGAACTACTTAACGTACACGTTTCTTCTACTTATTTGGTGTTAGTCGCGACGTTAAGTAATACATCTTCAGAGGTGTGATTCAGACTCCAAACTTCCGATTTTAGGTTGGTTTCGTTCCACATCAGGTGGTCCAGTTTGACAACAGATACGTTCTTGAATGGTTCTCCTTGGAAGTGGAAAATAGAGTAACTATGCCTTTCTTGAGGTATTTGTTCTTGACCTTCAGTTCCACCTCCTCAATAATCTACTTTTGGATGCCACTATACTGCTTGATTCAGCAGAAGGAGCAAGTACAGTTTATGACCATAAATTATGGCAAATTCTTTTTATCGCTGAAGAAAAATTCAGATTGGTTACGACAAGTCACACAATAATAACTGCAGTTGTTAGGGTTGCCAACGTTATGAACTGAATGTGTGTTGACAAAAGTACAAGTAAAAATTAAAAACTATGCCTCAGTGGTCTGTCGCTGTCTAAAGGGCAGAAACTGCAAAGAACATGCCATTTATGTTAATGATTATAAAGTCTAATGAAAGCTGTCAGAAGAGTACGTTAGGCTAAATAGTTTTTAACTTCATCCTTATTGGTCAAGAACATGTAACGCCCATCAACGAGTTTGCTTGAACCTTTGACCTCTGTCAGCTCTGGGTGGGTGTGCTGAAACCTTTCCTCTGAGAGATTACATGAAGTAGAAGAATCTAGGACTAACCTTGAACCTTATGCTTCCTCCTCAGGTTAACTAAGCAATATTGTGCTTCTTAAATTAGCTGAACTGATTCGCAATTAGCCTACATTATACTTAATTAATTTCTAAGAAATTCTCAAATATATAAAAAAAGGATTATTTGTTACAATCACATGACTTTCTCCAACCACTCTTCTACAAACTATTCTTACAAAACCTTTTCTTCCATATACTTCTTGTTAATCGAGATCAACATATACAGAAATGCTTTCATTACACTTTTCATGTAGGTATAAGGATACACTTACGCGACAGTCAAATGTTTTCAAAACGGATACCGTTTGCATGAACACGAGAGAGAGAAGCAAATAGCGACTTAGCAGCTGAAAAAAAAGTATTTGAAAATTCATACCAGTAGGTAACACAGAGTACTCGGAAAAGGTAAATGGCACAACAATTATTCGAAGAAATAGTGTATTTTAATGAGATCTGTATTTTTTGTGTAGCAAGTTTTTATCTTTCCCTTACAATTTACAACTTATATAAAATGCATTCACAAGAAGGGTTATTCCAGAATATTTTATTTGTCACGCAAATATCCTAAACCTGTGGTAATTTAATAAAAATCCTTAGAATCATTTTTGAGAAAATAAAACAATTTCTTTTTCATGTAAAGGGTAGTTTCAGATAGTATATTTTCTTGAAAGACGCTGAACTTAAATACTAAATTTAGTTTTTAACCGGTTTTTCGTTTATGGATTATACTCTTCACAAACAGACGGACACACAGACAAATTTACACAAAACACACAGAACTATACGTACCCAGCGATCGAACGACCGACTGACCGACCTACCTACCTACCGATGCGCGCGGAAGTTTCTCTAAAACTGTTTTTTTTTAATTCAGGGAATCTCAAAACTATTTCCAGTGAAACCTCTATATTGATTTTTACTTTCTCTACTACGTATAGTAAGTAGGGGAAGTATTGTATTCCACCCAAAATTTCGATACCGAGATTTCACCGGAAATACATGTTTTGAGACTCACTGAATCCAAAAAAAGCATTTTTGGAAACATGTCCGTGTGTGTGTCTGTGTGTCTGTCTGTGTGTCTGTGAACAGCATAACTCAAAAACGAAGAGTCGGATAAACACCAAACTTGGTATTTAGGTTCAGTATCTTTCAGAGATGCGACACGAAGGTTTTCAAGAAAATCCTCCCACCCCAGACTACCCTTTACATGGAACATTTTTCGAAAATTTTAATTTTCTCAAAAACGGCTCTAACGATTTTGATTAAAATATCATATGTTTAAGATATTGTCATGACAAATAAAATGTATATCTCGAATTTTCTGGGAATGTCTCCAAAAGTATTCTTCATTATGAACGACTTTTTCATAACTGGTAAACCATAAGAGATAGACAAAATTTTACTACAGGAAAAATGTAGATCGCGTTAAAATACACAATTTATGTCATATACATTTCTTTTGTTGAGTGAACCGTTTGCGAGATATTGTTTGTTATTCCCTTAAATTTTCCAATACTTATACTTTTTCTCAAATTCGTTATTCATTTTTTTTATGTCCTGGACATGCAAAGAGAATGGAATGCGCCACATAGCAACCAGCATTAAAATATTTGACTATCGCTTAAAACCTACCATATTCCCCTTGCATCTACAAGAAAATTATCAATAAGATTGACATCTCGATATCTCCATTAACATGAAGCATATGGAGAATAAGCGTTTGTAAAAATAGTGTGTACAAGAGTAGAGAAAGTCATGTGAGTGTAACACATCAGATTTTTTTAGTTGGAATACAATATTTGCTCTCCTTTCTATGGATAAAGCAGGGAAAGCATAAAGAAACGACCCAACCATCTACAGAGTGTCTCAATGTATACGATAACAATAATAACTAAGGCCTATGTATGTAAATTAATTGCAAATAATCCAGAAGACAATGAACAACTTAGATGCCCTTCCATTTTTGCACACATTATACATGTGATTTAATACTGAGTTAAAGTAACAGAGAATCCCAAAGAGTGTACATCTACTCCGTAAATGTAATTTTGCTCTCATAGTTATTATTAGGGTCATTACACGAGCATAAACTTCTATCATCTGATATTTATTTACTCTTATTACTGTTACATAATATGTATAACAAGGTTAATTTCTTAAAACTAGACGCAATAGTAAAACGTTCATTTACATTTTAAATGCTATGACTAAGTAACTACGTTTAGCTTTTGAACGGAGCACAGCCTTCAAATTATTTTGAGCCGTCGTATAATCAAAAAAATCATTTATTATATTATTGCAATTTCTGGTCTCATAGTTGTGATAATAAGAATTCAATTTAAAATTATTGATATTCTGTTTTATCTGCACTAAACACTGGAGAATATATGTATACAGAAGGCATAGTAAGTACCTGGAGAGATTTAAATAAAGATTTACAATGTTCAGTACATTTGACCTTACTTATGATTCTAACAGCTTTCTTTTGAAATTTTAATAAAATATTAGCAGAGGCATGATATATAAGTAGGATATATAGGAGAGAGCTGGCACAGTTTTTTGCGTTTATATGGGAAAGGATAGGGAAAACGAAGGTAGATGCTAGGTTGAGAGAGTCTTCAAGGAGGAAAATGCGTTTATATGGGAGAGATAGGGAATACCAGGGCTGATGCTAGGCTAATCAGATGCTAAAGGAGGGAGGGATATGCTTTATACGAGAGAGATAGGGAATACGTGGAGAGGTGCTAAGCTAGACAGAGGCTGAGTAATGTATGGTTTATATGAGCGGTATAGGAAAACGATGAGAGGTGTTAGACTAGACAAGGCTTGAAACGTAGTGTATGGTTTATATGAGAGATATAGGAAAACGAGGAAAGGCGTTAGGCTAGGCAGAAGTCGAGGAGTAGAGTAAGGTTTATATGAGAAGTATAGGAAAACGAGGAGAGGTATTAGGTTAGGAGAATTGAGTTTGTGTTTATAAGGAGAGACGAGAAAACGGAGAGAGATCCTATGCTAGGATAGACAGGTGTTAAAGTTAGGTTAGATAGGAAACCAAGGAGTGATACTCAGCTAGAGGGGGGGGTAGGAGGGAATGAGCTTTTGAGAGGTAGGGGATACGGGGAGTGGTGTTAGACTAGACAGGGCTTGAAACGTAGGGCATGGTTTATATGTATGAGAAGTATAGGAACAGGAAGAGGGGTGCTAGGCTAGACAGAGGTTGAGGAGTAGAGTATAGTTTATATGAGAGGTATAGGAAAACGAGGAGAGGAGTTAGACTAGACAGAGGTCGAGGAGCAGAGTATGGTTTATGTGAGAGTCATAGGTAAACGAGAGAGGCGTTAGGCTAGACAGAGCTAGAGGAGTAGAGTATGGTTTATATGAGAGGTATAGGAACAGGAGGAGAGGTGTTAGGCTAGACAGGTAGTGTAGCAGTAGGAATATGGACTTATATACAGGAGAGATAGGGAATAGGAGGTGCTAGACTTGAAAGCGACTTTAGAAGTGAACATAGTGGAAAACTGTTTCATGTCAATGTTCTAGACATGCCCATCACGTAACCTATTCAGGGAAAAGGTGACTCGTTCAGGGGAAAAAGGTGACTGCTCAGGGAAAAAGGAGAACCACAAAGGGAAAAAGTTGACTAGCAAAGGGAAAACGTAACCAGCAAAGGGAAAAAGGCGACCAGCAAAGGGAAAAATGTGACCAGCAAAGGGAAAAAGGCGACATGCAACGGGAAAATGGTGACCAGTAAAGGGGAAAATGTCACCAGCAAAGGGAAAAAGGCAACCACCAAAGGGAAAAAGGTGAGCCATAAAGGGAAAAAGGTGACCTGCAACGGGAAAAGCTAACCCACTAACACTAACAGGTAAGTAATTCAGGTAGTATTGCAAGAGGCGGACTGGATCATAGCAGTGTATGATTTCACAGGTAATTCAGCTAGTATCGTATGTTTTTAGGCTAATTCGTCTAGTAACACAGGATAGATTCCAGAGTCTAACTGCATCATAGCTATGCATGATTTCACAGCTAATTCAGCTAGTATCGTAGGTATTTAGGCTAATTCAGCTAGTATCACAGGAGGTTAGATTCCAGGGTTGGGTATAGCATAGTTTCATATTTCACAGGTAATTCAGAGGGTATCGTAGGTATTTAGGATAATTCAAGTAACATAGGTGTTTAGAGTAATTAAGCAAGCATTACAGGAGGGTAGGTTCCAGGGGTTGGTTATAGCCTAGTTTCGTATTTTACAGATAGTTCAGGTAATATCATAAGTATTTGAGGTAATCAGCATAGTTTCACAGATATTATTGATAATTTCGATCAGAGATTTGTATCACAGCTATTTAAGGTAAATGCAGGTGATTCAGGTTGTATCAATGGTATTTGAGTCATTTTAACAGGTAATTCAGGTAGTATCACAGGTGCTCGTGCTAATTTAGAGCAGGAATTCGTATCAGAGCTAGTTAAGGTAATTTCACATGATTCGGGTAGTATCACAGGTATTTAAATCATTTTCATAGCCAATTCAGCTAGTATCGTGAGCATTTAAGCTAATTCAGCTAGTATCACAGGAGGCTAGATTCCAGAGGCTAACTGCATCATAGCTATGCATGATTTCACAGCTAATTCAGCTAGTATCGTAGGTATTTAGGCTAATTCAGGTAGTATCACAGGAGGCTAGATTCCATGGTTGGGTATAGCATAGTTTCATATTTCACAGGTAATTCATCTAGTATCACAGGTACTCATGGTAATATAGAGAGTAATTCGATTATAAAACTTTTCTCATCCAACGTTACAACAATTTATATACTTTTTTCTAAATCTTACAAACTTATTATATGTTAAACAGTTATTGTACGATGCGGAGAGGGATAAACTGCATATTGGTTCACAAATTGAAAAGCTTTACGTCAACATACCTTTATTTTAGTTCGTTATAGATGTCTCTCCCCTTTTATCTAGGCTTGAGACTAGCACTAGGATTGCTCCTAATGGCAGGGTTACCACCTTCCCTTCCATCTTCTTCTTTCTTCATCAGGCGTCAGCTATCTGCATATACAGCACACAGATACCTTCTTTTTTAAGATTGTAGACTCACTAGAAAATCTTTATCTTTAACTTACATTCTTTTAAGCACTGTTTGTAATGGCGTAATGTCCATACGCATATGTTGTTATCCCGTCATCAGCAATAATTCTTTTATCATCAAACGGAGTCAATGCAATTTTATTCACTTGTACTGTAGCAAGGGCATGCTTTCGTGATAGGATCAGATTCATAGGTGTTCTGATGATTTCACTGGTTTTAAGACAGTCTGTATAGCTGTCAAACGAAATGTACTGCTTAATAGCGCTACGTTTTATACCTTTAATCTTTTTTATCATTGACCCTTGAATATCTAAGGCATACATCTTAGGACGTAGTCCAACAAAGCGTAGGATGATTTTGCTATTAGCCTCATCTTTAAATTTTCCCAATACCTTCTTGTTCTGAGTAGAGTAACATATATGGTTGGCAGGGTAATCAGCTGTATCGAGATGCTCAAGAAAACGTAGCTTGTCCTGGTACACATCTTCAGTTGTTACACGATGAACGAACGAATCAGTGTCCATATACATAAGCTTCAGGTTTTCAGCTCCATAATAAGGCAACAAAACGTCGTAATGATAGTTATACATTAATGTCTTGGAGATGTCCAACACACTCATACCAATGTATATAGGCTTGTTGAATACAATCTGACGAGAGGCCATATGTACAGCAGCTAGATTATCAGCATATATCGTCCTGTCGATAAACGTAGGCTTGGCGATCAGCTTCTCTAGAGTTTTTTCATTGGTCACCAGTCGTATATCCATACGATTACGCAGGTTCTCCATAGTTTTTCCAAACATAGCGTTGTTAAAGAGTTTGTAGAGATCCTTCTCGAAATCATTCGCAGCTTGTTGTCGTAGCCTGTTGTTAAATTCCACATAAGGTTTCAACCACTGAGACTGTCGGAATTGTAGCACACGATGGATTTTTGTTAGTCGTAGTCCATGACTAAGAGCTTGCTTCAAAGCCATGTAATGCACTACATACTTCTTTCGAGGTCCAAGATGAGGTATCAGTTTCTTTGTAGATGATTCCAATGGTTTCATACACTCTGGCAGGAAAGGTAGATCGTTGTGTAGATCGTGAAGTTCTGCAGGATACTCGATGTCGACTTCTAATATGTAGCCGTAAGGATCATCTTCTTGTAGTGTTTCTAAGTTGATTTCTTCAGGTGACACCCACTGAAATCCACCAAAAGGAAGGGCGTGACACATTGCCCACCCATATTGGTTATTTGCGTCCTCGTATGCGATAAATTGGGTTGGTCTCGTCGGATCAAACTTCTCCATATAAGTGTTATTAGCCTCAGCATACCGATGAGAAACTTGGCATAAACCTCCTCTTATACCTGATTCCACCATGAGTAATTGATCATAATCTTGTAACAGCTCTAACTTAATTCCAGTATACAGTAACATAGCGTCCCATGTTAGACCTGGAGAGGTAAAATAATGGGCGGGATCGACTTTGTGTGTTTTAAGGGTTTGCTCTCTGAACGTCTCAAAGACGTCAGCTAGAAGAAGTACATCCGAAGTTAAGTAGAGATCGCTGTACTCTCCCAGGTTTCTCACATTAAACAGCTCCCATACATTTCTAGCATGATCGTAGTCAGCATCAGTAATTTCTTCTTCATTTAATCTATTGTAGAAGGAGTCCTTAGGAGGCAAGCAGGTCTCGTTCAGGGCATCCCATGACGTAACAAAATCATATGGAAATACACCCTTACGGGTCATCAACTTCAATTTGTCTTCTCCAAAGTACTTTAGCGTTTCAGGATACGAGGTTAGATTTTTTACCAACTTATCCAAGCTTGTACTGAGGAATCGGAAGCTATCCACAAATCGAAGCTTTATATCTCCTACATACTTGGTGAATGAGATATAGCTTTCTTCAGAGTTAGGAATTACCTCCACACGTTCACTTGTACAACCCAGCTCCTTAACAATGAAATGAGAGTCATATCCGCTAAGGTTATGCATGAAGACTGGTATATATTTAGGTGTTTTGCAGGCTAAATTACATTCATTATGAAGACTTCCACGATATTCACCGCTGATGTGATCATGGTCGCGTACTTTATAGTTCTCTTCTGTAAAGGGTTTTCTACACAAGTAGCATGTCGTAGAAGACTCGAAATCCTTTTGCTGTTGATCCGTAAGTTTCAGAGGCTTAGCAGATTTGTATATATTACCAATCATTTTTGCAAGAGATGTCAGGTACAGCATAAACTTCTGAGCAGCATCAGCACCACGATACACATAGGGTTGCTTAGGAAGACCAGTTTCGAGATGTTCAACACTGGATGTAGGCTTCACGTAAACACAGAAGCTCATTGGTATGTGCTCTTGATAAGGGGTTGTATAGGAAGTTTCAGGATTGGGTATACACGTATGGCATGGAGTGAGAATACTCTCAAAATCCGCATAGATGACATAAGGTACTTTCAGCATCCTCTCAACATTTTTAAACTGTACAATTGATTTCTCCTTGGTAGGCATAACTACCCTTGCAACACCATGTTGAATACAGACGGCTGCATGTTCTTGTAGTTTTTCCTGTCCACTTCGTCCGCTCTGGTCATCAAAATGTGTAAAGCAGCGCTTACAAGTATAAACCCGTCCATTATGGTTAGTTTTCTGGCGTCGAACGAGTTTCTCAAAATTCTTTATATACACGTAGTGATGTTTTCCACTGCTGTCATTCAATAGTAGCAGGTCGCGATGTTCAGGTAGTTCAATATCAGCAACCTTTATCGGATACACTTCATGCTTCTCATCCAACCCGAAAACGTTAATAGACATATTGTTAAACTTCTCAAATTTAGGTATTTGAGAAAGTGGAGTAGGGTAGGAAACACAGCTGAAGTCGTACTTATCTTGAAGTTGTTTGTATTTGCTCACACGTTGCGCATCCTTCCCTATGAATTTAGCTAATATAGAGTACATGAAACATTTCTCGTCGGTAAAGTTCTGAATGTTTATACACGCTTCTTTAGCTCCGACAGATGACGGTAGTGGTATGTAGCTACTTCCTCGTAACGGGTTGTACTTGTTGATACGAAGTCGAACTCCTTCCACAGCAAGCAAAGCCCAGCTGCTACCCTTAAGCTGAGACTCCTCCATTTCAGTCACCAATTTCTTGAATTTCACTTCAATCGTTGACTCCAGTTCTGTTTCTAGAAACACAGCTTGATTCCGTGTTTTAAATGTTTTGTCACAGGTTTCTCCAATACTGTTAACAAATCGACACTCAGCCAGCAGATTAATTTTAACACTCTTATGAATGCTAAGCTCTTTATGCACAGCCTGGATTATACGTTGTTTTGCCTCTTGCAGATACATATTTAGGTCCTTAGCTGATTCGCATCGTATAAAATACGATTTCAATCGTCCTTCGAATGAAGTTTCGTATTCTTTCATATCACAGTCCTCCATTGTTGACAGCAACTGATGTTTAGTTGGCTCCAATCTTCTTTTCTTCTGAGGGCTGCTTATTTCACATATATCTTCGTGTCGCTGTCCCTTATAACAATCTTTGAAGGTTACATTACAATGTTTACATTTGAAGAGCTTCTTGCAGCTCATCTCGTGTCTTCTCTTGTCAAAACCTCGGAGAAACTTCCTCCCACATTTTCCGCATGCATATCCAGTAGCGCTTGAAATAATATCCCTATACGCTGAGTTATTCATCTTTATTCTTGATGTAATAACGTATTAATCACTGATCAATGAAATGTAGACCTCTTCACCTTGACACCACTTTAGAAAGCTGATTATTCTTGGAGAGAACACGATGTTAACACCTCAAGACTAATTAGCACAATGACGTCCAATGCCCTAGATCACCATATTTATAGAGGGAGCACGAACCTTTTAGATCAATCATAAACTCGTTTCATAACCAGATGTATATGATCGCTCAACGTGTATTAACCCCACAGCCATATAACCTCAAGTCTAGAGACAGGATGTTTATGACGTCACACCCAGAGACAGAATGTCTGACAGCATCAAACACGTTTAAACTCGTCTAATAACTACCTGCTTAAGCTGTCACACCAGCAAGAGAAGATTTCTCCCACGCTCATTCAGACATATATTTCAAATTCAAAGCCTACCACCACCATAAAATGAGAGAGCTGGCCCACAGAGAGATGCCGACATCTGATAAAGTTCTTTGATCTATGCCGGCAAGCTCCGCCCATTTTATTTCTACTGTTTAATCGCTTATATCTCCTGAATGAAAAGAGATAGAACAATAGGATAAAAACTAATCAATTCTTTGGAATGCGCCGCGTCATTAGGGTATTGTTCCAAGTTGACCTGGATGCCTGGGTTCGAATCCTACGGGTGATTACAAATTCATCTTCTAATAACTCAGAGACTAATTAAGATAAAGACGCCAAATAAACTTTATTACATTAATGTCATTAGGTAGTTTCTTGTGAATGTATATTTTGGTACCTGGTGTCCTGGGTTCGATCCTTAATTTTAAAAACTTTATTATCTCGGAAACTAAGAAAGCTAGAGGAATGGACCAAAGCATGTTTGATAGCTGTTATAATGTGTAATTAATACTGTATATAATTTTTAATCGGTTGTCTCTAGTTCGAATCCCGATTTTTTAATGACTTCCTTAATTTTACTCTATACTCTAGAAAATATCAGTTAGATTGATGCTGTAACTACATACAGCACCTTTAAGCATACCAAACTCATATTATAAATTATTTTGTTCTTGGTGTTCTGGGTTCGAATACTGATTCGATGGAATTTACTTATAAATTTAATAACTCCTAAACCAATTAAGATAAAGACGCCAAATAAACTTTATTGCGTTTATGTTATTAGGTAGTATCTTGTAAATGTGTAATTAGATACCTGACGTCCTGGGTTCGATCCTAATTGTTAAATCGTCATTATCTCAGAAACTAAGAGAGGTAGACGAGTGCAGCAAAGCATGATTGATAGGTTCTGTACTGGGTGATTAATGCTGTATATAATTGCCAATCAGTTGTGCTTGGTTCGATTCCCGATTTTTTAATGACTTTCTTAATTTTCCTCTGTACACTAGAATATATCACTTAGATCGATGATGTAACTGCATACAGCTTTGTTTGACATGTCAGACTAATATTATAAATTATTTTGTTCCTGGTGTTCTGGGTTCGAATACTGATTCAATGAAATTTACTTGCAAACATTTAATAACTCGTAATTTAATTTAGATAGACATGTCAAGGTAAACGTAAACAGAGTATCTAGTCCTTAAATATCGTTATCGTTATAAAAATTACTTTAAAGTACTTAGATAGAATCCCGAAGGGGTGATTTCATATATCTTCAAGCTTATGGATCATATCAGGTTCGAGTAAAGATTAAATGGTAGATGCTGATATTGGGGAGCTAAAATACATTTATTAAAAGTATTACCGGGTTCGATTTAGAAGCTTAGAATCTGTGAAACTCTGGAAAAATTGCTTTTCTCGTGATTGTAGTTAAATGTAATGGGCTTTCTGTGAGAAGATGGAAAGGAAGAATTGAAAAGGGAATGAAAACATGAGATAATTAAGTAAATAAGGGGGACATCTTCTCGTTACCTTTTAAGCTTTTACTTTAAGTACTGTGATAATACAGCTGTAATTAACCTTGGTACAATAGGTGGTGATGGTGGTGGTGGGCTTTGAATTTGAAATGTATGTCTGAATGAGCGTGGGAGAAATCTTCTCTTGCTGGTGTGACAGCTTAAGCAGGTAGTTATTAGACGAGTTTAAACGTGTTTGATGCTGTCAGACATTCTGTCTCTGGGTGTGACGTCATAAACATCCTGTCTCTAGACTTGAGGTTATATGGCTGTGGGGTTAATACACGTTGAGCGATCATATACATCTGGTTATGAAACGAGTTTATGATTGATCTAAAAGGTTCGTGCTCCCTCTATAAATATGGTGATCTAGGGCATTGGACTTCATTGTGCTAATTAGTCTTGAGGTGTTAACATCGTGTTCTCTCCAAGAATAATCAGCTTTCTAAAGTGGTGTCAAGGTGAAGAGGTCTACATTTCATTGATCAGTGATTAATACGTTATTACATCAAGAATAAAGATGAATAACTCAGCGTATAGGGATATTATTTCAAGCGCTACTGGATATGCATGCGGAAAATGTGGGAGGAAGTTTCTCCGAGGTTTTGACAAGAGAAGACACGAGATGAGCTGCAAGAAGCTCTTCAAATGTAAACATTGTAATGTAACCTTCAAAGATTGTTATAAGGGACAGCGACACGAAGATATATGTGAAATAAGCAGCCCTCAGAAGAAAAGAAGATTGGAGCCAACTAAACATCAGTTGCTGTCAACAATGGAGGACTGTGATATGAAAGAATACGAAACTTCATTCGAAGGACGATTGAAATCGTATTTTATACGATGCGAATCAGCTAAGGACCTAAATATGTATCTGCAAGAGGCAAAACAACGTATAATCCAGGCTGTGCATAAAGAGCTTAGCATTCATAAGAGTGTTAAAATTAATCTGCTGGCTGAGTGTCGATTTGTTAACAGTATTGGAGAAACCTGTGACAAAACATTTAAAACACGGAATCAAGCTGTGTTTCTAGAAACAGAACTGGAGTCAACGATTGAAGTGAAATTCAAGAAATTGGTGACTGAAATGGAGGAGTCTCAGCTTAAGGGTAGCAGCTGGGCTTTGCTTGCTGTGGAAGGAGTTCGACTTCGTATCAACAAGTACAACCCGTTACGAGGAAGTAGCTACATACCACTACCGTCATCTGTCGGAGCTAAAGAAGCGTGTATAAACATTCAGAACTTTACCGACGAGAAATGTTTCATGTACTCTATATTAGCTAAATTCATAGGGAAGGATGCGCAACGTGTGAGCAAATACAAACAACTTCAAGATAAGTACGACTTCAGCTGTGTTTCCTACCCTACTCCACTTTCTCAAATACCTAAATTTGAGAAGTTTAACAATATGTCTATTAACGTTTTCGGGTTGGATGAGAAGCATGAAGTGTATCCGATAAAGGTTGCTGATATTGAACTACCTGAACATCGCGACCTGCTACTATTGAATGACAGCAGTGGAAAACATCACTACGTGTATATAAAGAATTTTGAGAAACTCGTTCGACGCCAGAAAACTAACCATAATGGACGGGTTTATACTTGTAAGCGCTGCTTTACACATTTTGATGACCAGAGCGGACGAAGTGGACAGGAAAAACTACAAGAACATGCAGCCGTCTGTATTCAACATGGTGTTGCAAGGGTAGTTATGCCTACCAAGGAGAAATCAATTGTACAGTTTAAAAATGTTGAGAGGATGCTGAAAGTACCTTATGTCATCTATGCGGATTTTGAGAGTATTCTCACTCCATGCCATACGTGTATACCCAATCCTGAAACTTCCTATACAACCCCTTATCAAGAGCACATACCAATGAGCTTCTGTGTTTACGTGAAGCCTACATCCAGTGTTGAACATCTCGAAACTGGTCTTCCTAAGCAACCCTATGTGTATCGTGGTGCTGATGCTGCTCAGAAGTTTATGCTGTACCTGACATCTCTTGCAAAAATGATTGGTAATATATACAAATCTGCTAAGCCTCTGAAACTTACGGATCAACAGCAAAAGGATTTCGAGTCTTCTACGACATGCTACTTGTGTAGAAAACCCTTTACAGAAGAGAACTATAAAGTACGCGACCATGATCACATCAGCGGTGAATATCGTGGAAGTCTTCATAATGAATGTAATTTAGCCTGCAAAACACCTAAATATATACCAGTCTTCATGCATAACCTTAGCGGATATGACTCTCATTTCATTGTTAAGGAGCTGGGTTGTACAAGTGAACGTGTGGAGGTAATTCCTAACTCTGAAGAAAGCTATATCTCATTCACCAAGTATGTAGGAGATATAAAGCTTCGATTTGTGGATAGCTTCCGATTCCTCAGTACAAGCTTGGATAAGTTGGTAAAAAATCTAACCTCGTATCCTGAAACGCTAAAGTACTTTGGAGAAGACAAATTGAAGTTGATGACCCGTAAGGGTGTATTTCCATATGATTTTGTTACGTCATGGGATGCCCTGAACGAGACCTGCTTGCCTCCTAAGGACTCCTTCTACAATAGATTAAATGAAGAAGAAATTACTGATGCTGACTACGATCATGCTAGAAATGTATGGGAGCTGTTTAATGTGAGAAACCTGGGAGAGTACAGCGATCTCTACTTAACTTCGGATGTACTTCTTCTAGCTGACGTCTTTGAGACGTTCAGAGAGCAAACCCTTAAAACACACAAAGTCGATCCCGCCCATTATTTTACCTCTCCAGGTCTAACATGGGACGCTATGTTACTGTATACTGGAATTAAGTTAGAGCTGTTACAAGATTATGATCAATTACTCATGGTGGAATCAGGTATAAGAGGAGGTTTATGCCAAGTTTCTCATCGGTATGCTGAGGCTAATAACACTTATATGGAGAAGTTTGATCCGACGAGACCAACCCAATTTATCGCATACGAGGACGCAAATAACCAATATGGGTGGGCAATGTGTCACGCCCTTCCTTTTGGTGGATTTCAGTGGGTGTCACCTGAAGAAATCAACTTAGAAACACTACAAGAAGATGATCCTTACGGCTACATATTAGAAGTCGACATCGAGTATCCTGCAGAACTTCACGATCTACACAACGATCTACCTTTCCTGCCAGAGTGTATGAAACCATTGGAATCATCTACAAAGAAACTGATACCTCATCTTGGACCTCGAAAGAAGTATGTAGTGCATTACATGGCTTTGAAGCAAGCTCTTAGTCATGGACTACGACTAACAAAAATCCATCGTGTGCTACAATTCCGACAGTCTCAGTGGTTGAAACCTTATGTGGAATTTAACAACAGGCTACGACAACAAGCTGCGAATGATTTCGAGAAGGATCTCTACAAACTCTTTAACAACGCTATGTTTGGAAAAACTATGGAGAACCTGCGTAATCGTATGGATATACGACTGGTGACCAATGAAAAAACTCTAGAGAAGCTGATCGCCAAGCCTACGTTTATCGACAGGACGATATATGCTGATAATCTAGCTGCTGTACATATGGCCTCTCGTCAGATTGTATTCAACAAGCCTATATACATTGGTATGAGTGTGTTGGACATCTCCAAGACATTAATGTATAACTATCATTACGACGTTTTGTTGCCTTATTATGGAGCTGAAAACCTGAAGCTTATGTATATGGACACTGATTCGTTCGTTCATCGTGTAACAACTGAAGATGTGTACCAGGACAAGCTACGTTTTCTTGAGCATCTCGATACAGCTGATTACCCTGCCAACCATATATGTTACTCTACTCAGAACAAGAAGGTATTGGGAAAATTTAAAGATGAGGCTAATAGCAAAATCATCCTACGCTTTGTTGGACTACGTCCTAAGATGTATGCCTTAGATATTCAAGGGTCAATGATAAAAAAGATTAAAGGTATAAAACGTAGCGCTATTAAGCAGTACATTTCGTTTGACAGCTATACAGACTGTCTTAAAACCAGTGAAATCATCAGAACACCTATGAATCTGATCCTATCACGAAAGCATGCCCTTGCTACAGTACAAGTGAATAAAATTGCATTGACTCCGTTTGATGATAAAAGAATTATTGCTGATGACGGGATAACAACATATGCGTATGGACATTACGCCATTACAAACAGTGCTTAAAAGAATGTAAGTTAAAGATAAAGATTTTCTAGTGAGTCTACAATCTTAAAAAAGAAGGTATCTGTGTGCTGTATATGCAGATAGCTGACGCCTGATGAAGAAAGAAGAAGATGGAAGGGAAGGTGGTAACCCTGCCATTAGGAGCAATCCTAGTGCTAGTCTCAAGCCTAGATAAAAGGGGAGAGACATCTATAACGAACTAAAATAAAGGTATGTTGACGTAAAGCTTTTCAATTTGTGAACCAATATGCAGTTTATCCCTCTCCGCATCGTACAATAACTGTTTAACATATAATAAGTTTGTAAGATTTAGAAAAAAGTATATAAATTGTTGTAACGTTGGATGAGAAAAGTTTTATAATCGAATTACTCTCTATATTACCATGAGTACCTGTGATACTAGATGAATTACCTGTGAAATATGAAACTATGCTATACCCAACCATGGAATCTAGCCTCCTGTGATACTACCTGAATTAGCCTAAATACCTACGATACTAGCTGAATTAGCTGTGAAATCATGCATAGCTATGATGCAGTTAGCCTCTGGAATCTAGCCTCCTGTGATACTAGCTGAATTAGCTTAAATGCTCACGATACTAGCTGAATTGGCTATGAAAATGATTTAAATACCTGTGATACTACCCGAATCATGTGAAATTACCTTAACTAGCTCTGATACGAATTCCTGCTCTAAATTAGCACGAGCACCTGTGATACTACCTGAATTACCTGTTAAAATGACTCAAATACCATTGATACAACCTGAATCACCTGCATTTACCTTAAATAGCTGTGATACAAATCTCTGATCGAAATTATCAATAATATCTGTGAAACTATGCTGATTACCTCAAATACTTATGATATTACCTGAACTATCTGTAAAATACGAAACTAGGCTATAACCAACCCCTGGAACCTACCCTCCTGTAATGCTTGCTTAATTACTCTAAACACCTATGTTACTTGAATTATCCTAAATACCTACGATACCCTCTGAATTACCTGTGAAATATGAAACTATGCTATACCCAACCCTGGAATCTAACCTCCTGTGATACTAGCTGAATTAGCCTAAATACCTACGATACTAGCTGAATTAGCTGTGAAATCATGCATAGCTATGATGCAGTTAGACTCTGGAATCTATCCTGTGTTACTAGACGAATTAGCCTAAAAACATACGATACTAGCTGAATTACCTGTGAAATCATACACTGCTATGATCCAGTCCGCCTCTTGCAATACTACCTGAATTACTTACCTGTTAGTGTTAGTGGGTTAGCTTTTCCCGTTGCAGGTCACCTTTTTCCCTTTATGGCTCACCTTTTTCCCTTTGGTGGTTGCCTTTTTCCCTTTGCTGGTGACATTTTCCCCTTTACTGGTCACCTTTTTCCCGTTGCATGTCGCCTTTTTCCCTTTGCTGGTCACATTTTTCCCTTTGCTGGTCGCCTTTTTCCCTTTGCTGGTTACGTTTTTCCCTTTGCTAGTCAACTTTTTCCCTTTGTGGGTCTCCTTTTTCCCTGAGCAGTCACCTTTTTCCCCTGAACGAGTCACCTTTTCCCTGAATAGGTTACGTGATGGGCATGTCTAGAACATTGACATGAAACAGTTTTCCACTATGTTCACTTCTAAAGTCGCTTTCAAGTCTAGCACCTCCTATTCCCTATCTCTCCTGTATATAAGTCCATATTCCTACTGCTACACTACCTGTCTAGCCTAACACCTCTCCTCCTGTTCCTATACCTCTCATATAAACCATACTCTACTCCTCTAGCTCTGTCTAGCCTAACGCCTCTCTCGTTTACCTATGACTCTCACATAAACCATACTCTGCTCCTCGACCTCTGTCTAGTCTAACTCCTCTCCTCGTTTTCCTATACCTCTCATATAAACTATACTCTACTCCTCAACCTCTGTCTAGCCTAGCACCCCTCTTCCTGTTCCTATACTTCTCATACATATAAACCATGCCCTACGTTTCAAGCCCTGTCTAGTCTAACACCACTCCCCGTATCCCCTACCTCTCAAAAGCTCATTCCCTCCTACCCCCCCCCTCTAGCTGAGTATCACTCCTTGGTTTCCTATCTAACCTAACTTTAACACCTGTCTATCCTAGCATAGGATCTCTCTCCGTTTTCTCGTCTCTCCTTATAAACACAAACTCAATTCTCCTAACCTAATACCTCTCCTCGTTTTCCTATACTTCTCATATAAACCTTACTCTACTCCTCGACTTCTGCCTAGCCTAACACCTTTCCTCGTTTTCCTATATCTCTCATATAAACCATGCACTACGTTTCAAGCCTTGTCTAGTCTAACACCTCTCATCGTTTTCCTATACCGCTCATATAAACCATACATTACTCAGCCTCTGTCTAGCCTAGCACCTCTCCACGTATTCCCTATCTCTCTCGTATAAAGCATATCCCTCCCTCCTTTAGCATCTGATTAGCCTAGCATCAGCCCTGGTATTCCCTATCTCTCCCATATAAACGCATTTTCCTCCTTGAAGACTCTCTCAACCTAGCATCTACCTTCGTTTTCCCTATCCTTTCCCATATAAACGCAAAAAACTGTGCCAGCTCTCTCCTATATATCCTACTTATATATATATATTAATTAAGAGTACATGATATTCGAGGTAAACGTTTGTAGAAATGCTTTCATTACACATTTCATTGTAGATATAAGAAGGATACAGGAGACTGAAGTGATAGCAGTTAAGAAAGCGGGTCACTATGCGTTGGCATTAAAGTTCCATCTTTGCATGACAATGCGAGAAACAAAAGAATGGCAACTTAGTACTACAAAAACTGTATGACAAAATATTGCAAAATTCAAGTCAATAGCAAGGAATAGGTATTCGAAAATGATTAATGCAGCAAAATAAAAATGCACATGACATAACTAGTATGTTACAAACAGATCTTGACTTTTCGTGTAGTAAATTTTCGTCTGTCTTTTATAATTTATTAATTATACAAAGCTGTACAAAATTCATTCAGAATGAAGGGCACTTCGCAGGCTATTCGAGGAAAATTCAAGACAGGCGTATTATTATTCATACAAATATCTTAAACATATGGTATCTTAATCAAAATCGTTGGGGTTGTGTTTGGGAAAATAAAACATAAAGGAAAAATCCCACAAAAAACAATTCCAGTTTTGTGTGGGGATTTTCTTGAAAATCTTTGTTGCATCTTTGGAAGATGCTGAACTTAAATACCAAGTTTGGTGCTTATCCCACATTTTGTTCTTGAGATATGCTGTTCACACACACACACACAAGCAGAGATTTTTTAAATGCCCTTTCTGGGTTTAGAGGACCTCAAAGCGTGTATTACTGGTGAAAGGTCTATTTAGTATTTTTGGATGAAATACAATGCTTCCTCTAAACAATCTTCTTGGAGTGGCTAACACATGTCACGTCGACCATGAAAGAATCGAACTATCGCAAAACAATCGATATGCAATCCAGAACGACCAACGTACAATCTGCTACGCAAGGAGTAAACAACACTTCTAAAATGGAAAGAAAGAAGAGAAATTAAAACTAATCAAAAACGAATAATAAGCTTTAGATGATTGTTTTCCCCAGAGCCTCTGCCTCTTCCTGGGGTTTTGCGATTCGTAGATCCGGGCCTGAGGTGCCCTATGACAAAATCTCTTTTAGATACAAAGAGAACAGCGATAGTCAAATGCTTTAAGAACTGGATGTTATATGCTGGTCTTAAAATTCCATACTCTTTCCATGCAACCGCAAGAAACAGCTGAAAATCGATGAGACTTGATGACAATGAACAATTTTAACCTTTAATAACGGATATCTCAGAAACGGCTTGTGCTAAAGAAACTCATTTTAAGTAAATTGTGTATTTTAAAGAGATCTACATTTTTTGTGTAGTACGTTTTCGTCTATCGCTTAACTTTTACCAGTTATACAAGTTTATACAAAATTTCTTCCGAACGAAGAGGACCTCCAAGGCTATTCCCAGAAAATTCAGGACATACAATTTATTTTTCTTCTAAATGGTATTTCAATCAAAATCGTTAGAGCCATTTTTTAGAAAATAAAAAATGTCGAAAAATGTTCCATGTAAAGGGTAGTTGCGGGGGGATTTCTTGAAAATCTTCAGTCGCATCCTTGAAAGATACTGAACTCAAATACCAAGTTTGGTATTTATCCGACTTTTCGTTTTTGAGTTATATTGCTCACAAACATATACGGGTATTTTTCCAAAAATGATTCTTTTTTTGGACTCAGGGAGCCTCAAAAAATTATTTCCGGTGAAATCTCGGTATTTGGTTGAAATGCAATAATTTCTCTACGTACTATGTACTATGTACTACATGGTAGATAATACAAAAGTACATTTTTATTCGGGGGCCTCAAAACATGTATTTCCGGTGAAATCTCGATATGGAATTTTTGTGAAATACAATACCTTTTCTACCTAGGAGAGTAAGTAAAAAGGATGTATAAGCCCTGCGCTTTAAAATACGTGTTGTAGTAATAAAAAAACACGTTTACAAAATGTGGCATTTTCTTGGTCTCGAAATAGTTGTCTTGTAAAGCAAACATTCGTTAAGCTTACTTAAATGACCGGAAAGTATCAGCACAAAACAAAACCAGAATATATTTTAATTCAGGCAATACACGTAGATAGCCACGATGTAACAGTTAAGTGCTAGAAAAATGCTAAGCAGAAGCAGGACGAAAATATTGCTGCTGCTGCTGCTAAGGGTCCGGGTTCTGATGACATATCATCTTTTAACTGTTATGTCATAGACATGACCAACGCGTACATAAATCCTTATCATGGGTCCTAGGTTCTGAAAATGCATATTTATTAGATATTTTTGTCATTTTGTGTCATTTTAAAGGCTGGTTCACAACCTACGAGAACGGTAACCAGAACGAGAACGGGAAAGTTGAAATACATGTATTCAAATGGGAGTGTCCACAACCGACGGGAAGCCTTCCCGGGCCCCGGGAACGGGAAGAAGAGTTGCCCAACTTTTAACTTTCTCGTTCTCGTTCCCGGGCACGGCATATTAGATCCCTATTGTGCATATTAGACTCTTCACTCTAGAGGTTATTCTAAGCGGCCGTCACATGAAACAGCCACTAGTGCTCTCTATAGTCGCAAGCTGGAAACATGAAACTGGAAGGAATTAGTAGTAAATGTGCTTCCTAACCTCATCCCGATACCTACAAATCTAATCAACCTTGGTTCCTCTGGTGAAGGGATCATTTGTAGTTTGTTTATATGCAACTCAAAACTGGCTATTACCTAAAAACAATGGCAAAAGCTACAAAGAACAGCTAAATCCGGTGGAAATGAAAAAAGAATAAACAATTTTAATGTATGCCATTAAATAAAGGAATGAAAGTTTGGCATAAGTAGAGGGATCGGAAATGTAATGAATATGCATTTAGATAATGCTTACTCTATCGAATTTTGACGTTGGCTTGGCTAAATTGGAAGTAGGTGAAAAAATGTCATTGGTCAGTTAAAAACAAATGAAATCCCAATGCGCAAAATCGACTTTCACTTTGTAATCGATATGCATTCCCGTTCTCGTTACCGGGCTGTTGTGAATCAAAATTTCTTGCTTCCCGTTCTCGTTTCCGTTCTGGTTACCGTTACCGGGTGGTTGTGAACCAGCCTTTATTTTGGGGCATCCTTTTTTAGGTCATTTTTTGCCATTTTCTTGTCCGTTGGATCTTTATTTAGTCATTTTATTGCCCTTTGCGTCTTTATTTAGTCATTTTCTTACATTTACGTTCAGAATATAAATCTACAAAAGGATAACTATTCAAACGTCAAAAATTTCACTATTTAACTGAGAAATAAGAGTAACTTTGTTTACTTATTATACGCATTCCTGAAAAAAAAGTCACTTTCCCATTTAAGGGTCCGGAAAGGGTTGCTTGCAGGTGAAGGGATGGTTTTCCAGGGCTATTTTGTAACTTTCTCTAAACAAATACAGAAAGCATCTTACGGTTACTTTTTGTAGTTACGGTTACTCTTTAAAGATCAAGAAGCACTAAAACAGCATCCATTTTCAACTAGTAGTAAGTAGTATTGCTAGCGCTGACAACACGATCTTGGTTCTTAGTATCGTTAAGCATGGTTTTCTTCCTATCGACAAGAGAAATACATATAGGTATATATGTATATATACAGGATGGACCATTTAAGTTGAGAGTGTAAAAAATTGAATTTTTTAAAATGGCAACCTACAATTAGGGTCAAATTAAAATGACCCTAAAATGTACATCACAACGTCGTCCAAATAAAACAGGAGTAATGGCATTTACTTTCCCCCACAATATCAAACAACTTTTATTCAAGACATTCCTTTCTACAACGCGCTTAGTTTTGGAGATATGTACAGCCTCAACTTAAATGGTCCACCCTGTATACATACCACACACATACAATACATATAATATGACAAGCAGAGCTGAGCTGTGCCATATTGAAATCGTCTTTCTCTGTCCAGGTTATTGTGATAGAAGAGATGCCGAGGGCAAAGCTGGGAGCTTCTCCTAAGGGCATACGTAAAAACTGGAAAGAGGATGATAAGGCCACTGCATTAACATCATTAAAATAAAAGAAACTAGCATACGAGAGGCTGCAAATTACTACAAGTTCCCGAGATCCACATTACACCTCTTAGTGTCGCATCTGGTTCTACTACAGATATTGTCACTACTACGCCTTTGGGGAGAAAGCCCCCCTTCCTCGAGAATTGCAAAACCAACTTGTGCAGTATTTGCTAGAGATGGAGATAACCTTTTATGGCTTGACCAGAAATGATGTGCGAAGATTAGAAGTTGGTGGAGAGAAACAACGTTAATCATCCATTTTTTAATTTATTCCTCAATATGAATGTGTAAAATGTTCATACATAGCTAATAGAATATTCAACGTCAATGAGACTGGGCTCAGTTTGGTGCAAAGTAGAGTCCCTAAAATTATTGGGTAAAAGGGAAGCCTCAGATTGGAGCCCTTACTTCTGACCAGAGAACCGCGCTCTTGACAGTAATAATCTCGATGAATGCTGGATGCACCTTCGTCCCTCCAATGCTGATTTTCCCAAGAGTGAACTGGAATCATCAGCTGATGAAAGGTGCTCCTCCTGGGGCTATTAAGTCTCTCACCCTTCAGGCTGGGTACAGAGCGAGTGTTTCCTAAGGTGGCTCGAGCATTTTGTCCAGAAAATATCACCTTCTGCTGAGTCACCTGTGCTCTTGATCATTGATGAGCATTCCTCTCACACGAAGGATCTAGATGTTAACAACATGGCGAGGGAAAATCACATTAGAATTGTAAGCCTTCCACCGCTAAGTCAAACTGCAGCCTTTTGATAAAACACTCGTGTCTCCTCTAAAAGCCTACTACAGTGAAGAGATTCGTATGCGACTGCGCCAAACTAGGTCCTTTATCACCGAATGATATTGCAGAACTGTTCAGTAGGGCCTATCTCAAGACTCAGAGGTGAAATTGCAGTTAATGGGTTTCGAGTTCTGGGGTCTATCCAAATATGAACGAGTTTACAGAGGCAGGCTTCATTGGCCCAAACATTCAGAAGAACAAGAATCCCCTGCCCGTCATCCTAAGAGTGGCCGGACTCCAACCCTGCTGCGTACTGAACCCAGAGAGCATGACATAAGGACAAGGACAATAGTAACCTGACATACGCGCTCATTAAAAGGTAAAAATGACCGATATCATTCCTAATTTGGGACATGAATTTATAACTGGAATGATACCTGCTCACCTGGCAATGGCCACCCCTCCACGCACAATCAGCCATTTCCAAATTAACAATTAAATAGGAATGATTTGTTTCCAAGGACACTCTCATCTCACAGTGACATTTTTACTTTCTCTACTACGTATAGTAAGTAGGGGAAGTATTGCATTCCACCCAAAAATTCGATACCGAGATTTCACCGGAAATACATGTTTTGAGACCTCCTGAATCCAAAAAAAGCATTTTTGGAAACATGTCCGTGTGTGTGTCTGTGTGTGTGTCTGTGTGTGTGTGTCTGTGTGTGTGTGTGTCTGTGAACAGCATAACTCAAAAACTAACAGTCGGATAAACACCAAACTTGGTATTTACGTTCAGTATCTTCCAGAGATGCGACACGAAGGTTTTCAAGAAAATCCTCCCACCCCAGACTACCCTTTACATGGAACATTTTTCGAAAATTTTAATTTTCTCAAAAATGGCTCTAACGATTTTGATTAAAATATCATATGTTTAAGATAATGTCATGAGAAATGAAATGTATATCTCGAATTTTCTGGGAATGTCTCCAAAAGTATTCTTCATTGTGAACGACTTTTGCATAACTGGTAAACCATAAGAGATAGACAAAACTTTACTACACAAAAAATGTAGATCTCGTTAAAATACATAACTTATGTCATATACATTTCTTTTGTTGAGTGAACCGTTTTCGAGATATTGCTTGTTATTCCCTTAAATTTTCCAATACTTATACTTTTTCTCAAATTGGTTATTCATTTTTTTATGTCCTGGACTTGCAAAGAGAATGGAATGCGCCGCATAGCAACCAGCGTTAAAATATTTGACCATCGCTTAAAAGCTACCATATTTCCCTTGCATCTACAAGAAAATTAGCAATAAGATTGGCATCTCGATATCTCGATTAACATAAAGCATATGGAGAATAGGCGTTTGTAAAAATAGATTGTACAAGAGTAGAGAAAGTCATGTGAGTGTAACACATCAGATTTTTTATGTTTGAAAAGTTGCCCTTATATAAAATGTCAATAACGTAATAATCTTTATATATTTAATGTAAATACGAGAATAAATAAAGACCCAAAGTGCAAGAAAAGCCCAAAATAATGCCTTAAAATAGAAAAAAAAACGCCATAACATAGAAAATGGCATAAAATAACCAAAAATGACCTAATAAATATGTATTTTCATAATCTGGAACACATAATAAAGAATTACATTCTCAAATGAGAGGGAAAAAAAGGATTATTTTCGTGGACATCGAATCAGCCTTGGTAACTAATCCCGCAAAATATCACCACGTGCTAATTGCAATCTCTCCTGTAAATATATGCAGGACTATTGTAATACTGCATACGCACTGTTAGTAATCGGCATAAATGTTGTATTTTTGAGCTAACACTGTAAAACAGAATAAATTAGGTTTTGAGCTCTCTATTGCATCTCCATATGTTGACAGCAACTCTCCGATTAAAGAAACTGGCGCCAGTTACACAAATGTAGTTTTATGCCTTCATTTGGTTCGATTAAAACTGGCCATATATAAGCTTTAATTTAGAGGTAAACGAAGGTTACACGTTCATGACAGTTGTATAAATCATCTGTTGCCTTTTATGTCAAACACGTTTTCGCAGCACATGTTTAATACCTGTCTCCGAGAATAGCCATGCCAACTTTTTCTGCAATATTTAGTAGTGAAATTAAGAGGAGGCTACAACCATATTTGATTTTCACACTTGAACCACAGAATTGGAATTTGATATGTAGCGGGTGGTAGGGGTAAATAGGCATCTTCTTAGAAAGCTATTCTATGTATAAAGATAAAACTATAACATTTTAGCCCTTGAACGCTTATTTCAGCAGAAAAAAAGGTTTTTCTTACTTTTCGTCGCATTATAACGCACATATGTGGAACAATTAAGGCAAGTTTTATTGAAGTAGCTATGTGTTAGAACAGCAACTAATCTGTACTTTTACTTTCTCTCTGTATATGTATGTGTGTTCGTATGTGCATGTGCCTGTGAACAGTATAACTCAAAAAGGAAAAGTCGGTTTAACACCAAACTTGGTATTTAAGCCTAGTGTCTTCCAAGGATGCAACATACAGATTTTCAAGAAAATATCCCATCCCAAACTACCCTTTACATGGGAAAAATTGTCGTGATTTTTTTTCTTTCCCTGAAATGACTAACGTTTTTTTATTAAAATACCATATTTTTAAGGTATGTGCATTGAAAATAAAATGTATAAGACGATATATGGGCCTCTAGGTTCTGTCACAAGAGAAATATTTTTCCCTTATCTTTGAATTTTTTGCGGATAGTCTGTAAAGTCCACTTATTTCTGAATGGCTTTTGTATAACTGGTAAACAGTAAGACATAGACAAAATCTTATTACATAAAATAATGTACATCTCGTCCAAGCACACAATTTATACCACATCACATTTCTTGGGGGCGTACACCATTTCGGAGATATTCTTCGTTATTGGTTTGAATTTCCAAACACAAGACATATTTGTTTTTTCTCGTGATCTTGCAAAGAGAGAATTTCAAAGCCATCTATGCTTTTTATAAAAATAGACTATCGTTTTAGCCTACAAGATTCTTCTTATGCCTAGACAAAATGGTAAT
This sequence comes from Deroplatys truncata, assembly GCA_030765065.1. Lineage (NCBI taxonomy): Eukaryota > Metazoa > Arthropoda > Insecta > Mantodea > Mantidae > Deroplatys > Deroplatys truncata. The sequence goes on from CM060981.1 coordinate 122,414,384, forward strand.
AGCTTATCTTAACAAGAATTAGATAGAAGAATAACCTTTGTAGGAATAGTTGTAGAAGAGAGAGTAGGGAAAGTCATGTGAATGCAACACTTAAGACTTTTTGATATCTTCACAACTTTCAAGAGATGCCTCATTTCCTATAATTAGCATTTTTGTTATGTACCAATGATAATTCATGCTGAGGTTATGACGTCGCAACAGCAGAAACCTGAATAACTGATCACACACACGTTTCACACAGCTCAACCTCTCGTTATCACAGGTTCATATATCCGGTATAAAAGAATTTGATTACTTGGGGATTAGATTCTCAAGCAACGGGAAATGGGAAGCACAATCTAAATATGCACAACTGAAAGGAAAGCTACCCATGAAAGCTGTTAAGAGTTTGCTTGTGCAAAACACCCACGCTACCAATGAACTGGTTGGAAAGGCTATATGAAGCTGTAGTGGAGTCAAAAATGTTATATGGAATAGAAATATGGGGGGGGGGGTGGCAAAGGGATGGATTAAGATTGATATAGTCCATAGAATGTTTTGTAGAGAAGTTCTGGGTTTACCCAAGAGTTCACCAAGGGGCGTGGCACTGGCAGAGCTAGGAAGGGTAGGGAGAAAAGGTATAATAGTGGAAAGAATTTTGAAGTATTGGTATAGATGTTTAAATTTAGAAGATAATAATATATTAAAAGAATGTATACAGTTTCAAAAAGCTGTCTTAGGAGAAGAGTGTTGGTATGGGAAATGGGAAATGTCCTAAAAGAAATTGGCATGAGGAATATTTTCCTATTAGATAAATATAATAACAGTGGGTTTTAGAAAGAAGTAAGATTGAGGGTGGAAGATATCGAGAAACAAGAGATATGAGCTAGTTTTGAGGATAAAAGATCATTGATCTTGTATAAATCAGTTAAAAGAAATTGGGGAAGGGAGAAGTATGTAGATATATGCAATCAATTTGGTAGAATAGGGCTTGTGTGGATGCGTACAGGAATAATATTTTTAAAAAGGAATGGATATAATTGTTCGGAGAGATGTATTATGTGTGATGAATTGGGTAGTACTTTTCATTGGCTAATAGAATAGATAAGGTTAAAAGGTGGAGAGAGGTTATATGGAATAAAAAATGGGACAAGCTAAACAAAGAAGCAGTAGCATTAAGAATGTTGGGAAGCACAAAAGCAGAAACAATTAAAATGATGGGGACATTTTTAGGCAACACAAGGGATAAGTGGATAATGAGCTTAAGAAAGGTACAGCAGAACCGGCATAGTTTGGAAAGTGGAGAGATGATATAGTAGCTTTATCCCATATATACAGCCTAGGAGCTAAATATGGGGGAGCTAGAAAACTGGTGCACTAGACATAAGTTTTAGATGTAAGCTTTATTTGTATTATTGTAATAATGATGAAATAAATATTACATATCCGGTATAGAGATCGTTACCAACAATGTACTCGCTTTTATTTACCTGTATAGGATGTTTAAATAAAACTAAAAATTTTGAGTTGTTAGCTTTATTAAATGTTTAAATAGGATCATTTACCTTATTTAAGTTTATTTAAACTGTTAATAAAAGAAATAAAAAGCTTTCCTTTCATTTGTTTTCAATGAATACTTCGATAAGCATCCTCTAATTCCTAAGCCAGCTTTTATATCCCTTTCACCAGCACCACCACAGAAACGATTCGAATAGTGATCGTTAGAGCCATCCTAAACTGGTTAAGCTAAACTTCGCGAGTTCGAGTCACAGCGACTGCAGTCAAATGTGCCTGTAGTAAAGGACGGGGAGGTCTCAAATAAAATAACTGGTGTAATGGCACGCCTGGATGCTGACTGCAGTCGCACGGATTTTGCATATTTATATTAAACAATAAGTACAGTTTTATTTTAAAAAAAGTATAATATTTTTACAATATATAAAGGTTATAAATAGCTTAATTTCATTGTTGAAGGTTAGAATACTATTAAATTAACAAAAACACTGTTAATATATTCTAAAACTTTGTGTAAACATCTTTGTTGCCAAATGGCAACGCTATGCAACAGAGGGTTAACTGAATAGCAAACGTTTAAGTTAAACCACATATATTGTTTTGTTTCATTAACAATTGTGTTCCGGTTTGGCAGCTTGCATTATACATTAAGTGTCTCACTGAAAATCATAAAATACATCTCATGGTAATTTAACACTAGCAAAGACACTTTGTTCTCAGTAATGCAGTAAGAAATTGAAACCGCCATCGGAGACAAAGCGCACATTCAGCTCTATGGCAGACTTGTTCTTACACCTCAAGTCTGATTTTCCCACCCATCTGCAAGGAAAAATGTGTCGTTGCCAACCCTGCATTTAAAGACTTTTTCTATAAATATGTGAAAGATAGAATAAAAGTTTTCATAAACGTTTTAAATGTACTCATCGAGATCTATCTATGGTATAAAGAATGACATCAGAATTCCTGATTTATGACATGAAATAAACACAGACGCTGCTTTTGAAGGTGTATGAGTTAAATAAGAAGTCTTCTGGGCTTCTTTACGTAATTCAGCAGTTTTATTGTATTTATTATTTATAATATCTACATCCCTTCCACCATATAGTCAAGAGACATCATTAGTTTTAAAAGGGCGTTTAAGTATTGTCATATTACAAAGCTAAGCTAGAGTATATTCTGTTAATGCATAGGTTTGGTGCAGTTAACATCAGGTGGGCCAAGCTAACATATTGAAATAAATGAGCGCTTTATTTTTTAGTGAGCGCAAAAATAAATGTTTTACTTTAATGTTAAAGGAGTCCACGCTTCTTCAACATTGTAAACCTCTGATGAATACTATTTATTCATAACCGAGTTCACCAACTACTAATCACAAATTTAATGCGCCGTAACTAAAATACGTACTCACTGTCCTGGTTTATAACAATGCAATAATGGGTAAACATTCGGCAATTTTCAAAATTCTGTTGCGGTCAATAACACTTTCAAACAAAAAGAGTTTTAACGTTTTCCTTTGAGTTTTAAACACGCATTTGATTTGTTTCTATAACGAAATATATCCTATTGACACTTGTAGACCATACAGCCATTAAGTATTTCCAACAGGAGCTGGAGCCCAGAAACATCAGCGTCTAGGCAAAGTAGGACCCAGTATCACGTAAACGAATCCATTACCTGATACGGGAACATTTGTTGGTATGCCTAATTTCACTGCCGGTTGGTGCACCAGAAAGTCATTAAATGTGCATCTTCGAGTGGACAACTTGCTGGACCTTGTACCCTTTCCCGATAATACGAAACATATGTTCCAGCTGTGCGTCATGAATTTCTAGTCCAAGGTATGTAGGTCAGAAAGGCCTGTTTTATCGTAACGGCGTCTGTCTTGTCATAACTAGGTCCTCAGCATGCTGTCGAGTTCAAAAGAATGACATTCCTCATTTAGTCACGCTGCATATGGAAAATTCTGAAGCTCTACAGCTTTGCGCTTCCTTCTATTTTCGCTATGTCACTAAATACAAGCAGCTGAACATACAAATTATTGATAGAAACAGATTTCAAGTGCTTAAGTGCATTGCATATGCAAAATAGGCAACTTGTGCTTCCAAAAAAAGATGTACTTATTTGAAGAGAGGTTAAATATAGCTCAGAAATAGGCGATATTGCCAAGAACAAATCGTACAACTGTCATGATTAATACATCATGAAAAAATCTGATGTGTTACATCCACATGTCTTTCTCTACCCTCTATCGCTTATTAGTGGGTAGATATACAAATTATTCTTACGTTTGCTTATTTTCTTATCTACTTAATTTTAATTGAGATAAACATGTTACACATTTAGTTATAGATACAAAGGGAATAGAGTAGTCAAATAGTTTAAACTGGAAGCTATATGTTGGCCTTAAAATACCATACTCTTTCCCTAGCATCACAAAGAACCTGAAAATCAACAGGACTTTAAAAGAATGACGTATTTAACAATTCAAGCCGTATAATTAATAACGTACATCCGGAAATGGCTGATGCTGCAAAAAAGTTATTTTGAATAAATTGTGTGCTTTAAAGAGATGTACATTTTTTGTGTAGTACGTTTTCGTTCATCACTTAACGTTTATAGTTATGCAAGCTTGTACGACATTCCTTCCAAATGAAGTGGAATTCGTAGGCTATTCCCAAAATGCAAGATATAAATTGTATTTGTAATGTAAATATCTTTAATATGTGGTGTTTTAATCAAGGCCGTTAGAGCCATTTTTAAGTAAATATAAATATCGAAAAATGTTCCATGTAAAAGATATTTTGTGGTAAGGGAATTTACTTGAAAATCTTCGTGTCGTGATCTCGAAATCTTTGAGAAAACATTTGCAGAAATCAATGATAAAGGTTTGCATCTTATTGCTAATTTTCCTGTAGGTGCCAGGGGAATGTGGTAGGCTTTAAGCGATAATCAAATGTTTTAAGAGGTGGTTGTTATGTGAAGCATTCCATTCTCCTTGCATGCCCAGGACAAAATAAAAAAATTGATGTTACACTCACATGACTTTCTCTACTCTTGTACAATCTATTTTTACAAACGCCTATTCTCCATATGCTTCATATTAATCGAGATATCGAGATGTCAATCTTATTTGTCATTTTCTTGTAGATGCAGGGGGAATATGCTAGGTTATAAGCGATAGTCAAATATTTTATCGCTGGTTGCTATGTGGCGCATTCCATTCTCTTTGCATGTGCAGGACATAAAAATCTGATGTGTTACACTCACATGACTTTCTCTACTCTTGTACAAACTATTTTTACAAACGCTTATTCTCCATATGCTTCATGTTAATGGAGATATCGAAATGTCAATCTTATTGATAATTTTCTTGTAGATGCAAGGGGAATATGGTAGGTTTTAAGCGATAGTCAAATATTTTAACGCTGGTTGCTATGTGCCGCATTCCATTCTCTTTGCATGTCCAGGACATAAAAAAAATGAATAACGAATTTGAGAAAAAGTATAAGTATTGGAAAATTTAAGGGAATAACAAGCAATATCTCGCAAACGGTTCACTCAACAAAAGAAATGTATATGACATAAATTGTGTATTTTAACGCGATCTACATTTTTCGTGTAGTAAAATTTTGTCTATCTCTTATGGGTTACCAGTTATGAAAAAGCCGTTGATAATGAAGAATACTTTTGGAGACATTCCCAAAAAATTCGAGATATACATTTTATTTGTCATGACAATATCTTAAACATATGATATTTTAATCAAAATCGTTAGAGCCGTTTTTGAGAAAATTAAAATTTTCGAAAAATGTTCCATGTAAAGGGTAGTCTGGAGTGGGGGGATTTTCTTGAAAACCTTCGTGTCGCATCTCTGAAAGATACTGAACCTAAATACCAAGTTTGGTGTTTATCAGACTCTTCGTTTTTGAGTTATGCTGTTCACAGACACACAGACAGACACACAGACACACACACGGACATGTTTCCAAAAATGCTTTTTTTGGATTCAGTGAGTCTCAAAACATGTATTTCCGGTGAAATCTCGGTATCGAAATTTTGGGTGGAATACAATACTTCCCCTACTTACTATCCGTAGTAGAGAAAGTAAAAAAATCTGATGTGTTACACTCACATGACTTTCTCTACTCTTGTACAAACTATTTTTACAAACGCTTATTCTCCATATGCTTCATGTTAATGGAGATATCGAGATGTCAATCTTATTGATAATTTTCTTGTAGATGCAAGGGGAATATGGTAGGTTTTAAGCGATAGTCAAATATTTTAACGCTGGTTGCTATGTGGCGCATTCCATTCACTTTGCATGTCCAGGACATAAAAAAATCTGATGTGTTACACTCACATGACTTTCTCTACTCTTGTACAAACTATTTTTACAAACGCTTATTCTCCATCTACTTCATGTTAATCGAGATAAACATTTGCAGACTCTATCTTATTGCTTATTTTCTTGTAGATGTAAGGGGAATATATATTTACAAGGGCAATTTGGAAATACAGTAGCCTTTAAGCACATACATATCTCTTAATAGCTGGTTGCTAGGTGCAGCACCACTCCCTTTCCCAAAGATTAATACTCTTTGCATATCCAAGACAAAAAAATGAATAACGAATTCCCATTTGAGAATATAAGTACTGAAAATTTTAAGGGAATAACAAGCATTATCTCGAAAATGGTTCACTCAACAAAAAAAATGTATATGACATAAATTGTGTATTTCAATGCGATCTACATTTTTTGTGTAGTAACATTTTGTCTATCTCTTATGGTTTACCAGTTATGCAAAAGTCGTTCATAATGAAGAATACTTCTGCAGACATTCCCAGAAATTTCAAGATATACATTTCATTTCTCATGACATTATCTTAAACATATGATATTTTCATCAAAATCCTTAGAGCCATTTTTGAGAAAATTAAAATTTTCGAAAAATGTTCCATGTAAAGGGTAGTCTGGGGTGGGGGGATTTTCTTGAAAATCTTCAAGTCGCATCTCTGGAAGATACTGAACGTAAATACCAAGTTTGATGTTTATCCGACTGTTAGTTTTTGAGTTATGCTGTTCACAGACACACACACACAGGCACACACACGGACATGTTTCCAAAAATGCTTTTTCTGGATATAGGAGGTCTCAAAACATGTATTTCGGGTGAATTCTCGGTATCAAATTTTTGGGTGGAATGCAATACTTCCCCTACTTACTATACGTAGTAGAGAGTAAAAATCTGATGTGTTACACTCACATGACTTTCTCTACTCTTGTACAATCTATTTTTACAAACGCCTATTCTCCATATGCTTTATGTTAATCGAGATATCGAGATGCCAATTTTATTGCTAATTTTCTTGTAGATGCAAGGGAAATATGGTAGCTTTTAAGCGATGGTCAAATATTTTAACGCTGGTTGCTATGCGGCGCATTCCATTCTCTTTGCAAGTCCAGGACATAAAAAAATGAATAACCAATTTGAGAAAAAGTATAAGTATTGGAAAATTTAAGGGAATAACAAGCAATATCTCGAAAACGGTTCACTCAACAAAAGAAATGTATATGACATAAGTTATGTATTTTAACGAGATCTACATTTTTTGTGTAGTAAAGTTTTGTCTATCTCTTATGGTTTACCAGTTATGCAAAAGTCGTTCACAATGAAGAATACTTTTGGAGACATTCCCAGAAAATTCGAGATATACATTTCATTTCTCATGACATTATCTTAAACATATGATATTTTAATCAAAATCGTTAGAGCCATTTTTGAGAAAATTAAAATTTTCGAAAAATGTTCCATGTAAAGGGTAGTCTGGGGTGGGAGGATTTTCTTGAAAACCTTCGTGTCGCATCTCTGGAAGATACTGAACGTAAATACCAAGTTTGGTGTTTATCCGACTGTTAGTTTTTGAGTTATGCTGTTCACAGACACACACACACACAGACACACGCACACACAGACACACACACAGACACACACACAGACACACACACGGACATGTTTCCAAAAATGCTTTTTTACTTTCTCTACTACGTATAGTAAGTAGGGGAAGTATTGCATTCCACCCAAAAATTCGATACCGAGATTTCACCGGAAATACACGTTTTGAGACCTCCTGAATCCAAAAAAAGCATTTTTAGAAACATGTCCGTGTGTGTGTCTGTGTGTGTGTCTGTGTGTGTGTCTGTGAACAGCATAACTCAAAAACGAACAATCGGATAAGCACCAAACTTGGTATTTAGGTTCAGTATCTTCCAGAGATGCGACACGAAGGTTTCCAAGAAAATCCCCCCACCCCAGACTACCCTTTACATGGAACATTTTTCGAAAATTTTAATTTTCTCAAAAACGGCTCTAACGATTTTGATTAAAATATCATATGTTTAAGATATTGTCATGACAAATAAAATGTATATCTCGAATTTTCTGGGAATGTCTCCAAAAGTATTCTTCATTATGAACGACTTTTTCATAACTGGTAAACCATAAGAGATAGACAGAATTTTACTACACGAAAAATGTAGATCGCGTTAAAATACACAATTTATGTCTTATACATTTCTTTTGTTGAGTGAACCGTTTGTGAGATATTGCTTGTTATTCCCTTAAATTTTCCAATACTTATACTTTTTCTCAAATTCGTTATTCATTTTTTTATGTTCTGGACATGCAAAGAGAATGGAATGCCCCACATAGCAACCAGCGTTAAAATATTTGACTATCGCTTAAAAGCTACCATATTCCCCTTGCATCTACAAGAAAATTATCAATAAGATTGACATCTCGATATCTCGATTAACATGAAGCATATGGAGAATAGGCGTTTGTAAAATTAGGTTGTACAAGAGTAGAGAAAGTTATGTGAGTGTAACACATCAGATTTTTTGGATTCAGGAGGTCTCAAAACATGTATTTCCGGTGAAATCTCGGTATCGAATTTTTGGGTGGAATGCAATACTTCCCCTACTTACTATACGTAGTAGAGAAAGTAAAAATGAATAACGAATTTGAGAAAAAGTATAAGTATTGGAAAATTTAAGCAAATAGCAAGCAATATCTCGAAAACGGTTCACTCAACAAAAAAAATGTATATGATATAAGTTGTGTATTTTAACGCGATCTATATTTTTTGTGTAGTAAAATTTTGTCTATCTCTTATGGTTTACCAGTTATGCAAAAGTCGTTCATAATGAAGAATACTTCTGCAGACATTCCCAGAAATTTCAAGATATACATTTCATTTCTCATGACATTATCTTAAACATATGATATTTTCATCAAAATCGTTAGAGCCATTTTTGAGAAAATTAAAATTTTCGAAAAATGTTCCATGTAAAGGGTAGTCTGGGGTGGGGGGATTTTCTTGAAAATCTTCAAGTCGCATCTCTGGAAGATACTGAACGTAAATACCAAGTTTGATGTTTATCCGACTGTTAGTTTTTGAGTTATGCTGTTCACAGACACACACACACAGGCACACACACGGACATGTTTCCAAAAATGCTTTTTCTGGATATAGGAGGTCTCAAAACATGTATTTCCGGTGAATTCTCGGTATCGAATTTTTGGGTGGAATGCAATACTTCCCCTACTTACTATACGTAGTAGAGAAAGTAAAAAAATAATAACGAATTCCCATTTGAGAAAATCCAAACAAACAACAAGGAATATCTCGGAAATAGTTCACTCGACAAAACAAATGTATTTGACATAAATTGTGTATTTTAACGAGATCTACATTTTTGATGTAGTAAATTTTTGTCTGTCTTACGGTTTACCAGTTATACGAAAGTCATCCGGATGAAGTGGACTTTTGGGGACATTTTCAGAAAATTCAAGATATACACTTCATTTGCCATAAAAATATCTTAAACATATGATATTTTAATGAAAATCGTTAGAGCCATTTTTGACAAAATCGAAATTTTCGAAAAATGTTCTATGTAAAGGGTAGTTTGGTGTGGGAGAATTTTTTGGAAAATCTTCGTGTCGCATTCCTGGAAGACACTAAACTCAAATATCAAGTTTGGTATTTATCCGACTTTTCGTTTTTGAGTTATGCTGTTCACAGTCTGACAGACACACACAAGGACGTTTCCAAAAATACTTTATTTGGATTCAGGGCACCTCAACACATGTATTTTCGGTGAAATCTCTGTATCAAATTTTTGGGTGGAATGCAATACTTCCCCTACTTACTATACGTAGTAGAGAAAGTAAAAACGCATAGGAAATTCCCATCTGAGAAAAAGTGTATTGGAAAATTCAAACAAATAAAAAGGAATATCTCGGAAATGGTTCACTCGACAAGAAATATGTATGTGACATAAATTATATGTTTTAACGAGATCTAAATTTTTTGTGTAGTAACACTTTGTCTATCTCTTACGGTTTATCAGTTATGCAAAAGTCATTCAGAATGAGGACTTTTGGGGCTATTCTCAGAAAACTCAAAATATACGTTTCATTTGCCATAAAAATATTTTAAACATATGATATTTTAATCAAAATCGAATGAGCCATTTTTGAGAAAATCAAAATTTTCGAAAAATGTTCCATGTAAAGGATAGTCTGGGGTAGGGAGATTTTCTTGAAAATCCTCGTGTTCCATTCTTAGGTGGATACTAAACTCAAATACCATTTTGGAACTTATCCGATTTTTCGTTTTTGACTTATGCTGTTCATAGACAAACAGACTTACACACACATGGACATGTTTCCAAAAATGCATGATTTAGATTCAGGGCACCTCAAAACATGTATTTCCGGTGAAATCTCGGTATCAAATTTTTGGGTGGAATAAAATACTTCCCAATTTTGATGAACTGAGCTGAAGCTACCTCTAACCTACCCTATTTATACTCCTTCATCCAGATACGCCAAAAGATTATAACTGAGCTGCAATTGGCTAATAAAACGCGCCAACATTAGCGTCTATTTTAATATCCAATGAAAATTATGAATACATATGCTTTAGGGAGAAAATATTTCAGAAGTTTCTACCGAAAAACGCGCCAACATTACGTAACTTCCTCGTTTCCAATAATGATAAACGGCTCACCCCCCTCTTTGCATTATTGCGCTATTATTGACAGTTTCAGTAAGACCCTATAAACTTACTTCCCAACAATATTTACAATCAATAAACATCTGAAATCAATGTCACATAAAAATGCATATTCATATTACAATCATTATTTACTTTGTGATACAAATTATTGCATCATATGCCCCACTAGAAACATAATTATAAATATTTACAACTTGTTTGGAAATTTTATAATTGGGTTTTTAGTCTCCTAAATCTTGGAACACACGCTATCACTTTCACTTAACACTTCACACGCATTTAACATACGACATATGTTTTGTTTATTTTGTACTTTATTTTAACAATACTCTTGGAATTGTATTTACGTACTTTTAATTTAATATCATATTAAGTTTCAATCTTTGCATTCTTAATCTTCAAATGTTGTTACAGTTACTAAAAATTTAATTTTTTTTTTAAACATTTCTCTTTTTTTTTTTAATTTATTTCTCTTTTCAAATGACATATAAATAATTAACCCTCTTACGTTCCAATACATTTCTCTGCAAGTCATCTTTAACTATCCAGCATTTACTTTACATCTCATTGCTATTTACCCTCCTGGATCAAATTGTGTGTGGCTAAACATTACTCGTAGCCGTATCCTAACCTTCAAATTTTTGTTCATGAATAACCTCTTGTATTCATATGAAATTTCGTCCCCTGATAACATTTGAAAACAATCTAAAGTATCCTGAACAACACATCTTTTAACAACTGTCATTTTCAATTCTTCTACTATCTCTTTACTTTGAGAATACTATGACAAATCTGTACTAAACTGTACTGGACTGGAGTTTTCATTTTGAACATCTTGGTACTCGTTAATTTCAGAAGTTAGCTTTTGATTATTTACAGGCAAAACTTTAACTTCTTCGTACAATTTATTTCTTTGCATTTCTGACTCATTCTGTATTTCTGATATCTCCCCTCTGAAATTAACTTGCGCCTGATTCACATCTACATTCATAACCTCTTTCATCTCTCTTATCTCACTTGAAATATTACTCATTCTACTACCTGACTCTGTACATTCTACATCAACATGTTCATTTTTATTATTAACCTCACTTTTTTGGTTAGATATTTCCCTGCTCATGTCTAACATTTTCTTTGAAACTTCACCTATCTCATTTGCTATCATTTCCTGATTTTCATTTCTCATTCTCATCATACTACTATCTAGCTCCTTGAATTTCTTTTCAATTTCTTCCCTGTTTTGTTCTAAGCTTTTACCAATATCTTCCCTTAATTTCTCATTATTCTGAGTTAGTTTTTGTTCTAAACTCCTATCAATATCTTCTCTCAATTCCCTATGACTCTTTTGCATATCTTCCCTGTTTTTATCTATTTTCTCATTATTCTTACAAATTTCTTCCCTTAATTCTCTATTATTCTGATCTAGTTTTTCTAATTTCTCATTAGTCTTACCATTATCTTCCCTCATACTCTTAACAATATCTTCCCTCATACTCTTAACAATATCTTTCAGCATTTCCATCATCATACTAGCATCAAAATTAACATTTCCTGCTATTGTATTCTCACTTTCTGCACTAACATTTTCACCCTCAAATCCTACATTGTTTGGGCTATTATCTGTAACCTGTATTGAATTACAGCTAACTGTTACATTATCTCCCTCCATAATTATTTCTTCAATATTATTAGTAGCCATTATTTTCTTTATCCTACCACTCCTTAAGTACATTTGAAGGTTACAATTTTGTTTTCTAAAAAAAAAAATTACTCTACTCTGACCTTTGTGATGCTGTCTGTTGTTGTTACTTTGATGTCCAGCTTCCTGCCCCTCTCTCCTAGATTTGTATGTCGCTTCTGCGTTGTGTTATGATGAATCTACGTCGTTTTGTTGTCCTGTAGTTTGAATTTCCCTGTTGCCTTGTAATCTCGGAATTACGATGTCCAATCATCCGCGTAGTCTGTCGTCCCTGTTGTTTCTGGAATCTGCGTCTTGTAGATCATTTCACTGCTGCATTCGTTCCACATCCTGGTTCCTTTCCTGGTCATTCTGCTACTTCCTGGTCACTCTGCCCCTTCCTGGTCACTCTGCCCCACGTTGGGCGCCAATTTATAACGGTATTAATGTTATATTATTTAACATTATTGTAGCCCCACGTTGTGGTAGCCAATTTGCGACGGTATTACTTATAATGTTTGTTTACATCACGTGTGTTGAAGCCATCTTGTGACGTGATTCTTTGTTAGGTTCGTAGCTCCATCTGGTGTTAGCAATTTGCGGCAGTATTAGTTTTGTGTTTGAAAGAATTTTAAATTTTATTTAAATGTCCTCCGGCTAGCTATTTGGTCGAACATATCTCTTAAACAGGATGTGTAAACGGAAGGAATCTTTTATTCAAAGAGAACACTGATGAAGAAATTTGTTTTATACTTTTATTGTCGAAAACTTTTACTCTCACATTTACACATTGATCTCGACACTCGCCAAATTGAAACTGTTATAATAACTTCTTACTTATCACTTATAATTCGCGTACTTCAACTTTGTGTATTATTAACTTTACAATACTTTAGATTTTTCGTAACTTGTGAATCTATAGCCGACGTGTCTCATACAAATATTTTCGACGAACTGACGGACTGAAGACGACGTGTAGTGTACAAAGAATTTTGATGAACTGAGCTGAAGCTACCTCTAACCTACCCTATTTATACTCCTTCATCCAGATACGCCAAAGGATTATAACTGAGCTGCAATTGGCTAATAAAACGCGCCAACATTAGCGTCTATTTTAATATCCAATGAAAATTATGAATACATATGCTTTAGGGAGAAAATATGCCAGAAGTTTCTACCGAAAAACGCGCCAACATTACGTAACTTCCTCGTTTCCAATAATGATAAACAGCTCACCCCCCTCTTTGCATTATTGCACTATTATTGACAGTTTCAGTAAGGCCCTATAAACTTACTTCCCAACAATATTTACAATCAATAAACATCTGAAATCAATGTCACATAAAAATGCATATTCATATTACAATCATTATTTACATTAAGTAATTTGTGATACAAATTACTGCATCACGTTTTACAATATTATACAATATTTCTTCTAAATGGAGTGGACTTCACAAGGTTTTATCAGAAAGTTCAAGATATACATTTTATTTATAATGTAAATATCTATAATATGTGGTATTTTAATCAAAATTATCAGAGCCGTTTTTTATAAAATAAAAAATTTAGAAAAATCTTCCATGTAAAGGGTAGTCTGGAGTGAAGGAATTTTCTTGAAAATCTTCGTGTTGCATCTTTGGAAGGTATTGAACCTAAATACCAACTTTAGTTTTTTGTTTATGCTGTTCACAGACACACACACACGAAACTTTTTCTTAAAAAATTTTCGATTCAAGGGGCCTCAAAACATGCATTTCTGGTGAAATCTCGACATCGAATTTTTGGGTGGAATACAATACTTCCTCTACTTACTATACATAATAGAGAAAGTAAAAATGCTCTTTTTGTATACAGGGTGCCTCAAGACATGCATTTCCGGTGAAATTTCGGTATCAAAATTTTGGATGGAATGCAATGCGCTCTCTACCTACTAGGTACGTAGTAGAGAAAGTGAAAGCAGTTCTAGAAAAGCCTGGTGTATAAAAGTTTCATGGCCTCTGTGCATTAACATCGTTTCACTTTCTCTACTACGTATAGTAAGTAGGGGAAGTATTGCATTCCACCCAAAAATTCGATACCGAGATTTCACAGAAAATACATGTTTTGAGGTACACTGAATGCATATAAAGCATTTTTGGAAACATGTCCGTGTGTATGTCTGCGTGTGTGTGTGTGTTGTGTATCTATGTGTGCGTGTGTGTGTGTCTGTGAACAGCATAACTCAGAAACGAACAGTCGGATAAACACCAAACTTGGTATTTAGGTTCAGTATCTTCCTGAGATGCCACACGAAGGTTTTCAAGAAAACCCCCTCACCCTAGATTACCCTTTACATGGAACATTTTTCGAAAATTTTAATTTACTTAAAAATGGCTCTAACGATTTTGAATAAAATACGATAAATTTAAGACATTTTTATGGCAAATGAATTGTATATCTCGAATTTTCTGGAAATGTCTCCAAAAGTATTCTTCATTGTGAACGACTTTTGCATAACTGGTAAACCATGAGATAGACAAAATTTTACTTCCCCCAAAAATGTAGATCGCGTTAAAATACACAATTTATGTCATATACAGCTTTTTGTTGTTGTTGAGTGAACCATTTTCGAGATATTGCTTGTTATTCCCTTAACTTTTCTAATACTTATACTTTTTCTCAAATGGGAATTCGTTATTCTTTTTTTCCTCTTTTTTCCTGGATGTGCAAAGCTATTGGAATGCTCCATATAGCAACTAGCTCTTAAAAGATTTGACTAACGCTTAAAGCCTACCATATTCCCCTTGCAGCTACAAGAAAATTAGCAATAAGATAGTTTCTGCAAATGTTTATTTCGACTAACATGAAGTAGATCGAGAATAAGCGTTTGTAAACATAGTTTGTAAAAGAATAGAGAAAGTCAGTGCATCACATCAGATTTTTTATTACAAATTACTCACATACAGCCTATTTTTCTATTGAAACCTTGTTAAACAGGCTGAAATTATATGCTAGCTACAATCAATATTACCTACATACTCTTTGCACGAACTCATAAAAAACTAAAGAACGATTACTTAATATTCTAGACAGAGGGAAATGGCTGCGTGGTAACATGTAAAACTAATTAAATATTTTGTTTGTTAACGGTGCTGTCAAATGCCAAGATCATATCAGCACCGTCAGTGTGTCAGAATTTCGTCTCACAGTTCTTTTACATGCTAATAAATCTACTGACTGGGACTGTCGCTTTTAAGCACACTTGAACCTGCGAACTTGGAATGAAAAGGCCAGCGCCTAACCAACTGAGCCACCCAAACCAACACGGCTAAACCCGTGATATAAATTTTTGTGAACGCGAATTCCGTAAAGTTTACAGGACTTCAAGCGCTATTTACAGAAAATGTATGATATGTATTTTTGGTTTAATATCCGAAATTGCTGTTAAAAGGCACTTTGACATAATGGAGGAAAGAAAATCAAAGCCAGGAAGTAACAACGTTTTTGCTGAACCTCCTCATTAACGCCAGTAGTATTAGTCCCGGATGAGCCAATTGGATTAACGATAACCCTGCCGCTAGGGGCGCTAGTGTCGCTAGTGTCGCTGCGTGCGACGGCGGTAAGTTTGAAAAGCGCCATGAGCGGAAGGATTATCGTTATTACAATTGGTTCATCCGGGACGAGCTAAAAGATTTGAGGATTAGGGAAAGATGAAGGAAAAACAGGAAGTGACGTGGAGTGTTTTGATTGGTAAAAATAAGACGAAATGTGATTGGTTCGTTAATTCGGGTGGAAGATGAAGGAAGGAAGATAAAAGAGTATGGAGGGCACGTGCTGGAGAGGAGCGGTGTGGCGAGGTGTTGTCTGTGCGGAGGTCGGGACTGAAAGAGGGAAAAGATGGCGAACGAGGGATAAAAAGTATAACAGAAAGTGACGTGTGAAGTTGTGATTGGTGGGAATAAGAAGTGATGTTATTGGTGGAAAGGAACAAATGAAAGTTGTTGATTGGTAAGAATAAGAGGGATTATGATTGGTGGAAAGAAAAAGGTGTGGGAGTGGGGTATGTTGGAGGTGATGGGAAAGGTAAGTTTTGCTAACAACAAGATTTGCCAAAGCCTGTGGAGAACTCATCAGCAATTTTTGAACGTTGGATGGTGGTTTTCTTGAGTGGATAGAGAGATGGGGCGATATGAGATGCAGTGGTGAAAATGGGAACTAAACAAGATGGTTGAGACAAGAGGTTTAAGGACGAGGAAATTTGGAGGTTAGTGGTGAACATGGCGGTTGCAAGAGGTGGGGGCAAGGAGACGCGGTGGTGAGAATGGGAACTAAAAGAAGATGGCGGTAGCAAGAGCTTAGAAGAGCAGATTTTGAGTGTAAAATCGCGTTTACTTCACTTCTTTCAAACTGCTTAAAAATCATATAAATGAATGTAGCACCTCATAATAAGCCTCTATATACCAAAAATACTGAGTATTCAAAAAGTCAAGAAAATCGAATTTCTAGCCCCTAGTGAGTGTAAAATCGCGTTTACTTCACTTCTTTCAAACTTCGAAAAAATCATATAAATGGTTGTTTCACGTCATAATAAGCCTATATATACCAAGAATACTGAGTATTCAAAAAGTCAAGAAATTCGATTTTCTAGCCCCTAGTGAGTGTAAAATTGCGTATACTTCACTTCTTTCAAACTGCTTAAAAATCATATAAATGGATGTATCACCTCATAATAAGCCTACATATAACAAGAAAATTGAGTTCTCAAATCAAGAAAATGGATTTTCTAGCCCTAGTGAGTGTAAAATCGCGTTTACTTCACTTCTTTCAAACTTCGAAAAAACCATATAAATGGTTGTTTCACGTCATATACCAAGAATACTGAGTTTTTAAAAAGTCAAGAAATTCGATTTTCTAGCCTCTATTGAGCGTAAAATCGCGTTTACTTCACATCTTTCAAACTTCGAAAAAATCATAAAAATGGTTGTTTCACGTCATAATAAGCCTATATATACCAAGAATACTGAGTTTTTAAAAAGTCAAGAAATTCGATTTTCTAGCCCCTAGTGAGTGTAAAATTGCGTATACTTCACTTCTTTCAAACTGCTTAAAAATCATATAAATGGATTATCACCTCATAATAAGCCTATATATAACAAGAAAATTGAGTTTTCAAGTCAAGAAAATCGATTTTCTAGCCCCTAGTGAGTGTAAAATCGCGTTTACTTCACTTCTTTCAAACTTCGAAAAAATCATAAAAATGGTTGTTTCACGTCATAATAAGCCTATATATACCAAGAATACTGAGTTTTTAAAAAGTCAAGAAATTGGATTTTCTAGCCCCTAGTGAGTGTAAAAACGCGTTTACTTCACTTCTTTCAAACTGCTTAAAAATCATATAAATGGATGTATCACCTCATAATAAGCCTATATACCAAGAATACTGAGTTTTTAAAAAGTCAAGAAATTCGATTTTCTAGCCCTAGTGAGTGTAAAATCGCGTTTACTTCACTTCTTTCAAACTTCGAAAAAATCATATAAATGGTTGTTTCACGTCATAATAAGCCTATATATACCAAGAATACTGAGTTTTTAAAAAGTGAAGAAATTGGATTTTCTAGCCCCTAGTGAGTGTAAAATTGCGTTTACTTCACTTCTTTAAAACTGCTTAAAAATAATATAAATGGATGTATCACCTCATAATAAGCCTCTATATTCCAAAAATACTGAGTATTCAAAAAGTCAAGAAATTCGATTTTCTAACCTCTATTGAGTGTTACGATGTCGCTGGTGATGTTGCGGTTAGCGGGCATATTTGACAGTTTATTTCAATGCGTGCAACAAGGGCACATCCACTTGTTGCTCGCGTCGAATGATTGTGCGTGATTTTTCTCAGATTTTATGCTCCCCACAACACAAAATCACTACACACGACACTGATAGTTTTAAATATTTGACACTGATGTTGAAGTTGTGGCGGGGCAGTGTTTTTAACTCCACACGCACTTAATAAATCACATAGCCGTGCGGAAATACTTAACCTTTCGCGAAAAGCCCTAGTGGGAGTGCAAGCTCAACCACTATTAGCAACATGTAGCAAGCGTTATAGTTCTGCTGACGTTAGGATCGGAGAAAACAGTAAAAAGATCGATTCTCATGTGCAGCGAAAGCACCAGTACGTAAATGACCGTGTCAGCGAGAAAATCTTTTAAATGCGGTTTTATGGTCGATGGTGGGGAAAAGTGCAGCGGTGGATGGATGCATCGTGTGACCGGAAGTGCACAGTAAATGTCTGCGATTACAACTTGACAAGTTGTGGCGAAATAAGGCGTCAGGATTTTTAATGAGGCATTTAGCTCGACGCGCATGCTGAAACTGCGGTTGCAATAAGCGAACTTATAAAAACCCAGTGACAAGAACAGCCGGTCGTAGTGAGAAACGGGAGCGATAGTGGATTTTGCTGAAAATTCGTGCTATTTAACGTGATATAAGTTTTAGAGCAATACGCGCACATGTGCGGGTGTCTTCATCGATCGGTATTGACCATCCATTTATATGATTTTTTCGAAGTTTGAAAGAAGTGAAGTAAACGCAATTTTACACTCACTAGGGGCTAGAAAATCGATTTTCTTGACTTCAAAACTCAATTTTCTTGTTATATATAGGCTTATTATGAGGTGATACATCCATTTATATGATTTTTAAGCAGTTTGAAAGAAGTGAAGTATACGCAATTTTACACTCACTAGGGGCTAGAAAATCGATATTCTTTACTTTTTAAAAACTCAGTCTTCTTGGTATATATAGGCTTATTATGACGTGAAACAACCATTTATATGATTGTTTCGAAGTTTGAAAGAAGTGAAGTAAACGCGATTTTACACTCACTAGGGGCTAGAAAATCGATTTTCTTGACTTTTTAAAAACTCAGTATTTTTGGTATATATAGGCTTATTATGACGTGAAACAACCATTTATATCATTTTTAAGCAGTTTGAAAGAAGTGAAGTAAACGCGATTTTACACTCACTAGAGGCTAGAAAATCGATTTTCTTGACTTGTTAAAAACTCAATTTTCTTGGTATATAGAGGATTATTATGAGGTAATACATCCATTTATATGATTTTTAAGCAGTTTGAAAGAAGTGAAGTAAACGCGATTTTACACTCACTAGGGGCTAGAAAATCGATTTTCTTGACTTGAAAACTCAATTTTCTTGTTATATATAGGCTTATTATGAGGTGATACATCCATTTATATGATTTTTAAGCAGTTTGAAAGAAGCGAAGTATACGCAATTTTACACTCACTAGGGGCTAGAAAATCGAATTTCTTGACTTTTTAAAAACTCAGTATTCTTGGTATATATAGGCTTATTATGACGTGAAACAACCATTTTTATGATTTTTTCGAAGTTTGAAAAAGTGACGTAAACGCGATTTTACACTCAATAGAGGCTAGAAAATCGAATTTCTTGACTTTTTAAAAACTCAGTATTCTTGGTATATGACGTGAAACAACCATTTATATGGTTTTTTCGAAGTTTGAAAGAAGTGAAGTAAACGCGATTTTACACTCACTAGGGCTAGAAAATCCATTTTCTTGATTTGAAAACTCAATTTTCTTGTTGTATATAGGCTTATTATGAGGTGATACATCCATTTATATGATTTTTAAGCAGTTTGAAAGAAGTGAAGTATACGCAATTTTACACTCAATAGAGGCTAGAAAATCGAATTTCTTGACTTTTTGAAAACTCAGTATTTTTAGTATATACAGGCTTATTATGAGGTGAAACAACCATTTATATGAATTTTAAGCAGTTTGAAAGAAGTGAAGTAAACGCGATTTTACACTCACTAGGAGCTAGAAAATCGAATTTCTTCACTTTTTAAAAACTCAGTATTCTTGGTATATATAGGCTTATTATGACGTGAAACAACCTTTTATATGATTTTTTCGAAGTTTGAAAGAAGTGAAGTAAACGCGATTTTACACTCACTAGCGGCTAGAAAATCGATTTTCTTGACTTGTTAAAAACTCAATATTCTTGGTATATGAGGTGATACATCCATTTATATGAATTTTAAGCAGTTTGAAAGAAGTGAAGTAAACGCGATTTTACACTCACTAGGAGCTGAAAATCGAATTTCTTGACTTTTTAAAAACTCAGTATTCTTGGTATATATAGGCTTATTATGACGTGAAACAACCATGTATATGATTTTTTCGAAGTTTGAAAGAAATGAAGTAAACGCGATTTTACACTCACTAGGGGCTAGAAAATCGATTTTCTTGACTTGTTAAAAACTCAATATTCTTGGTATATGGAGGCTTATTATGAGGTGATACATCCATTTATATGAATTTTAAGCAGTTTGAAAGAAGTAAAGTAAACGTGATTTTACACTCACTAGGAGCTAGAAAATCCAATTTCTTGACTTTTTAAAAACTCAGTATTCTTGGTATATATAGGCTTATTATGACGTGAAACAACCATTTATATGATTTTTAAGCAGTTTGAAAGAAGTGAAGTAAACGCAATTTTACACTCACTAGGGGCTACAAAATCGTTTGCACTGCACACTTTTGTGTTAAAATATATATACATTTTCAATTTTGTCATTGTGTAGATTTTGTTTGTTAAATTTTTTATACGCTACTATTATAGTGTGTGTGTGCGAGTATGTGCCTAGTATCCGTGCGCCGACAAACAAAAACTTCATCATTTGCCTACCGGGCAGGGACAACCACGAAAAACCTGAAAAACCTCGAAAATTAGAAGGGGGTTCGTCAACCACTACAGCAAACGCCTACCAACCAGGGAAAACCTATGACAAAGCAGAAAGAGCTTGCATTCGTCTACCAACCAGAGAAAACCCCGAAAAACTAGTTACTTTTTTTAAAAAAAAGAAAAAAAAGAAAAACACGGATAATATAAGTATGGCAACTGTAACGGGTGTGTGTGTGTGCGAGTATGTGCCTAGTATCCGTGCGCCAACAAGGGAAAACTTCATCATTTGCCTACCGGGCAGGGACAACCACGAAAATTAGAAAGGGCTTAGTCAACCACTACAGCAAACGCCTACCAACCAGGGAAAACCTATGAAAAAGCAGAAAGAGCTTGCATTCATCTACCAACCAGAGAAAATCCCGAAAAACTAGTTATTTTCTAAAAAAAAATAAAAAAAATAAATAAATTAAAAAAAATAAAAAAAATTAAATAAAATAAAAAAATGAAACAATAAAAAAAATAAAATAAAATAAAAACAAATAAATAAAATAAAATAAAATAAAAAAAATTAAAAAAACCATAATATAAGTATGGCAACTGTAACGGTTTACGGCAAACGCGCGCGCCGCGCAATGCGTCACGCCGGGCAATATTTTTCAAGTTATCGCGCAGGTCGCAGCTCTTTCATCGCAGCGGGCCTATCGCCACGCACATCGACTGCTGATTACCACTCTTGCGTCTGCCATATTGACCACTAACCTCAAATCCCCTCGTTCTTCACTTCTTGTCTCCGCCATCTTGTTTAGTTCCCATTTTCGCCACCGCGTCTCATATCGCCCCATCTCTCTATCCACTCAAGAAAACTACCATCCAACGGTCAAAAATTGCTGAGAGTTCTGGAGAGGCTTTTGCATATCTTGTTGGTAGCAAAACTTACCTTTCCCATCACCTCCAACATACCCCACTCCCACACCTTTTTCTTTCCTACAATCATAATCTCTCTTATTCTTACCAATCAACAACTTTCAGTTGTTCCTTTCCACCAATAACATCACTTCTTATCCCCACCAATCACAACGTCACACTTCACTTTCTGTTATACTTTTTATCCCTCGTTCGCCATCTTTTCCCTCTTTCAGTCCCGACCTCCGCACAGACAACACCTCGCCGCTCCTCACATCTCCGAACCAGATTGCCGGCAAGAACAGATTTCGTTCATTCACACCTCCACGGTTCACTCGACAGTAGCTACTGTCAACACCTAAGTCGTACACTTTTTTGACCGCTTTCGACCGGCTATGAGAACGCTGCTCCTACGTACGCTAGCGACCATTACGATGGTCCAGTACCAGGTTTTTGGTATAGTTAAATTACGTCTGTGCAAAGGGCGTCTGTACCGCTTTAAAAAACCTAGGTATATCAGTGCGTAGTGATGTTGGTTGATCTTAAAGCTGGTTAAGCATTTTCAAAAACAGTGTGCTTTTATTTTTTTCGCGTCGCGTGAAGCTGCTGCGCTTTTGGTGACGCATCAACACCAGTAACAGGTAAGTACCACACGCATAATTATTTTTCGGGCCTGCTTGGCGTAGCAATATATCCTTTGGTGTTTGGTACTGTAACCTCAAATCTCCTTACCCTCCTCTTGCGTCCGCCATCTTGTTTAGTTCTCACCGCATCTCCTTGTCGCCGACCCTCCGCCATTTTTAGTTCCCACTATTTTAACCTTAAAATCTGCTCTTCTAAGCTCTTGCTACCGCCATCTTCTTTTGGTTCGCATTCTCACCACCGCGTCTCCTTGCCCCCACCTCTTGCGACCGCCATGTTCACCACTAACCTCGAAATTTCCTCGTCCTTAAACCTCTTGTCTCAACCATCTTGTTTAGTTCCCATTTTCGCCACCGCATCTCATATCGCCCCATCTCTCTATTCACTCAACAAAACCACCATCCAACGTTCAAAAATTGCTGATGAGTTCTCGACAGGCTTTTGCAAATCTTGTTGCTAGCAAAACTTACCTTTCCCATCACCTCCAACATACACCACTCCCACACCTTTTTCTTTCCACCAATCATAATCTCTCTTATTCTTACCAATCAACAACTTTCAGTTGTTCCTTTCCACCAATAACATCACTTCTTATCCCCACCAATCACAACCACACGTCACTTTCTGTTATACTTTTTATCCCTCGTTCGCCATCTTTTCCCTCTTTCAGTCCCGACCTCCGCACAGACAACACCTCGCCGCTCCTCACATCTCCGAACCAGATTGCCGGCAAGAACAGATCTCGTTCATTCACACCTCCACGGTTCACTCGACAGTAGCTACTGTCAACACCTACGTCGTACACTTTTTTGACCGCTTTCGACCGGCTATGAGAACCCTGCTCCTACGTACGCTAGCGCCCATTACGATGGTCCAGTACCAGGTTTTTGGTATAGTTAAATTACGTCTGTGCAAAGGGCGTCTGTAGCGCTTTAAAAAACCTAGGTATATCAGTGCGTAGTGATGTTGGTTGATCTTAAAGCTGGTTAAGCATTTTCAAAAACAGTTTGCTTTTATCTTTTCGCGTCGCGTGAAGCTGCTGCGCTTTTGGTGACGCATCAACAACAGTAAGAGGTAAGTATCACACGCATAATTATTTTTCGGGCCTGCTTGGCGTAGCAATATATCCTTTGGTGTTTTGGTACTGTAACCTCAAATCTCCTTACCCTCCTCTTGCGTCCGCCTTCTTGTTTAGTTCTCACCGCATCTCCTTGTCGCCGACCCTCCGCCATTTTTAGTTCCCACTATTTTAACCTTAAAATCTGCTCTTCTAAGCTCTTGCTTCCGCCATCTTCTTTTAGTTCCCATTCTCACCACCGCGTCTCCTTGCCCCCACCTCTTGCGACCGCCATGTTCACCACTAACCTCGAAATTTCCTCGTCCTTAAACCTCTTGTCTCAACCATCTTGTTTAGTTCCCATTTTCGCCACCGCATCTCATATCGCCCCATCTCTATATCCACTCAACAAAACCACCATCCAACGTTCAAAAATTGCTGATGAGTTCTCGACAGGCTTTTGCAAATCTTGTTGCTAGCAAAACTTACCTTTCCCATCACCTCCAACATGCCCCACTCCCACACCTTTTTCTTTCCACCAATCATAATCTCTCTTATTCTTACCAATCAACAACTTTCATTTGCTCCTTTCCACCAATAACATCACTTCTTATCCCCACCAATCACAACTTCACACGTCACTTTCTGTTATACTTTTTATCCCTCGCTCGCCATTTTTTCCCTCTTTCAGTCCCGACCTCCGCACAGACAACACCTCGCCGCTCCTCACATCTCCGAACCAGATTGCCGGCAAGAACAGATCTCGTTCATTCACACCTCCACGGTTCACTCGACAGTAGCTACTGTCAACACCTACGTCGTACACTTTTTGACCGCTTTCGACCGGCTATGAGAAACCTGCTCCTACGTACGCTAGCGACCATTACGATGGTCCAGTACCAGGTTTTTGGTATAGTTAAATTACGTCTGTGCAAAGGGCGTCTGTACCGCTTTAAAAAACCTAGGTATATCAGTGCGTAGTGATGTTGGTTGATCTTAAAGCTGGTTAAGCATTTTCAAAAACAGTTTGCTTTTATTTTTTCGCGTCGCGTGAAGCTGCTGCGCTTTTGGTGACGCATCCACACCAGTAACAGGTAAGTACCACGCACATAATTATTTTTCGGGCCTGCTTGGCGTAGCAATATATCCCTTGGTGTTTTGGTACTGTAACCTCAAATCTCCTTACCCTCCTCTTGCGTCCGCCATCTTGTTTAGTTCTCACCGCATCTCCTTGTCGCCCACCCTCCGGCATTTTTAATTCCCACTATTTTAACCTCAAAATCTGCTCTTCTAAGCTCTTGCTACCGCCATCTTCTTTTAGTTCCCATTCTCACCACCGCGTCTCCTTGCCCCCACCTCTTGCGACCGCCATGTTCACCACTAACCTCCAAATTTTCTCGTCCTTAAACCTCTTGTCTCAACCATCTTGTTTAGTTCCCATTTTCGCCACCGCATCTCATATCGCCTCATCTCTCTATCCACTCAACAAAACCACCATCCAACGTTCAAAAATTGCTGATGAGTTCTCGACAGGCTTTTGCAAATCTTGTTGCTAGCAAAACTTACCTTTCCCATCACCTCCAACATACCCCACTCCCACACCTTTTTCTTTCCACCAATCATAATCTCTCTTATTCTTACCAATCAACAACTTTCATTTGTTCCTTTCCACCAATAACATCACTTCTTATTCCCACCAATCACAACTTCACACGTCACTTTCTGTTATACTTTCTATCCCTCGCTCGCCATTTTTTCCCTCTTTCAGTCCCGACCTCCGCACACACAACACCTCGCCACCCCGCTCCTCTCCATCACGTGTCCTCCATACTCTTTCATCTTCCTTCCTTCATCTTCCACCCGAATTAACGAAACAATCACATTTCGTCTTATTTTTACCAATCAAAACACTCCACGTCACTTCCTGTTTTTCCTTCATCTTACCCTAATCCTCAATTCTTTTAACTCGTCCCGGATGAACCAATTGCAATAACGACAATCCTTCCGCTCATGGCGCTTTTCAAACTTGCCGCCGCCGTCGCACGCAGCGACACTAGCGACACTAGCGCCCCTAGCGGCAGGATTATCGTTAATCCAATTGGCTCATCCGGGACTATTACTACTAACGCCTAACATTTAGGATGTCACAAATGTGTTTTCTGCCAGTTTAAATCACATGTCGGGTATCAAATAAAAATTCTTCTATCAAACGCATTATAAATAATCTTGTAAACACCACATATAAAAAGCTTAAAAATGAATGGAGTTTTCAAAACGTTATAAACCTAATAAAATGTAAGATCTCCGTTAATTTGGCTGCTGGAATATTTTAGAGTGAAAATGAATTATTTCTGGAGTCATTGTAAATTAAATTGAGTTTTATTTATAGAGCTCTTTAACTACTACAGTTTTTAGCGTTCCATTCTATATTGCTCGTGAAACACCGGAAATTATGCTCAGAGGCCTCTTTATCAGGCTTGAGGTTCTTTTACGTGCCGTAAATACCGGCTTTACTTTCCTTCCGAAGGAAGCCATGCTAAGGATTTTCACGACCGAAAAAAATTCATTGCACTCCGCCGGGTTTTAACCCCCGACCTCGGGAACTAGAGGCTAGCATCCTGGAGTCATCCTAGATGTGTTTACCAAGATACTTCAGAAATCTAATTCTACAATACTTACGTTTACAACAGGATAATACTTCACGCTAAAAAAAAAGAAGTATAAACTACAAGAAATTGTTTGTTTCATATTACGTCGCTCTCGAGTATTTTAGGTATATTTATTAAATCATTGCAAAAATGAAATAGCCTGCTGTTTAGTTTTCCGCCAATGGTCTTTTCAGACCAGAGGCCTTGGGTTCATTTTCTGCCTCGGGTGAAAGGATATTCATTCCCTACCATTCACATTCTGATAGTGAGAATGGAGTCTCTTTCAAAGAAATAAAATATAAACCTGAAGTAAAAGCTGAAGTTAACACTAAGCAATTGTTCCCGAAGCCAAACCGCCGACATGACCAAAGTAATTAAGGAGAGATTAAATGGCGAAATTTGCCAAAATATAATGTTTAGTTTTGTTTTTTGTGCAGCGACATCATTGTCCTCTTTAATTTGATATACATTTTATCATTGTAGGCACAATACAGTTTAAAATTACGTATATAACTCTATACCTTAAGGTGGAGAGGTAAACTTTATCCCATCTTTTAGGGAAAGTTTTGCTCTACAAATTGACACTACTGTTAAGTATGGCAGCTCCTGTGCGCTCAAGCCATGCGATTTCTTTCTCTGCAAATATATACGAACTTCTTTTCTCCATTTTTGATATGATCAACCTTTTCTTGAATGAAATTTTCTGGTATAAATAACCGCCTTTCTCACAAACTACTAAGGATAGCTAAATTGAACTTTAATGTGATAAGAAACACCCCTAAATCCTGTTGTGGGTCTGCTTGGGTGTTAATAATACGGTTGGCTACTTTAAAGAAAATGATTTCTGATAATTTTAATCAAAATTCACTAGGCATAATTAGGAAATAATGTTATCTTCTTTAATACAAAATTCATCAGTAGATCAGTGTACACAGAAGTCATGCATCTACATTTTGTACAAATTTCAATCTGGTGTCTTAAATGGTTTTTGAGGTTTTTAGATTTAACATTGGGGGATAGGGCTTTTAATCTTCCCTTCATTGAAACTATGTAAATTAAACAATTAAAATAAATAAACAAGAAAACGCAAAAGAAGATGTTTATGACGGAAAGTTTTTTTTTAGTTCAGCGTTCTTTAACCGGTGACCTGGTCACATCGGACAATGAATTAATGAAATAGGTGAAATGATGCTCAAATGAGCCCGGGGTCCATAGAGCTTAAAGTTACCCAACAATTATCTCTTCAGGATAAAAGAAAACCCCGCAGAAAACCTTATCCGGGTAACTCAACCTATCCGAGATTCGAACTCGGGACTTCTTGAATGTGAGGCAGACGCGCTACGCCCACACCAGAGAGATGGGCAGAAACTTTTGTTTAACGAAATGTAATCCTCAAAATATTGCGCCAATCCCAGAAAACAACACAATGTGATATTCAAAAGTTTACATACCGATGTAACGAACAATATATCTACACTGCCGTTTGTGAAAATTGCAACACCAAGAAGGAAACGCATGAATTCAATGAATTTAATACCACAGGTTAGGTACATAACAAGTAACAAATGATAAACTTTTCAAATCTATACATGACATTTGAGCCCTAATATTCAGTATTTGGTGTGGCCTCCATGCGCTGTAATTAGAGCTGCTATACGCCGTGGCATTGAATCGAAAAGGTTCTGAATAAGTTCCTGAAGGTTTTCCCTCCACACAGTTTGTATTCGAGCCCACAAATACGTGACACTGTTTACTGTAGGACCGTGACGCACCAGGTGCCGAACATCTATATCCCAGACATGCTTGATGGACGACATGTCAGGCGAACGTGCAAGCCAGGGAAGCAATGGTACCCCTCGCTCTTCGCAGAAGGCTTGCAGATTCCTCACAATATGTGGCCGGGAATTGTCCTGTTGAAATGTGGCCTGTGGAGATGCCTGAAGCAAGGGGAGTACCTCAGGCTCTACAACCACCGTTAGGTACCGGTTGCTGTTCAAAGTGCTCTCAATTCGTAGAAGGCGAGATAGGTTGTTGTAACCAATGGCGCCCCAAACCATCACATCTGGTGTTTTTCCGCTGTCACTCAACAATGCAGCCCTCCAGGTTGCGCTCACCACAGTACTGCCGGACACGTATGCGGTCATCATTGTAGGACACATTGAAGCGGGACTCGTCCGAAAAGACTACATTTTGCACTCAGCATCCCAGTGATGATGTTCACTTGCCCATTGCAGTCGGAGGAGCTTGTGGTTTCTGGACAATGGAAGCCGACGTAATGGCATACATGCAACCAGTCCAACCTGCAGCAGGCGGCGACGAACCGTTGTAGCAGACAAGTTCACACCCGTTGCAGTGCTCCAGCGTCGAGCCAACTGTGGATGAAGCTGTACGGTCCGTTATGGCCATGCGGACAAGATGACGGTCATCCCGTGCTGTGGTCATGTTCCGTGGTCCGGTACCCGCTCTTCGCTGCTATCCTGCTTCCACACACGCATCACTGCCGTAGCAGCATGCCCTGTACGAGCCAAAATGTGACGGTATGACAAACCCGTTTCCCGGAGACCGATCATTCTGCCCCGTTCGAACTCACATGCCGATATGGCTCCCTTTGACGTCGACGAGGCATACTGACACTTTCTTTATTGTTTCCACCTTGTTTAACAGCTCTGCACTGACTACACTGGGCGCAATACTGACTTTGTCGACCGACACCAGAGGGCTCTGCTCGGCCTAGGTGTACCCCATCTCTCTGCAAACCTAATCACTTATTGCTTGCACACTCTTACACTTCCACCAAGTTTGGAGTTATTCGGGAAATTCTTTCTTGGAGTTGCAATTTTCACAAACGGCATTGTATATACCTACATATTACATACGGATTAGTCATTACTACACAATTTGGAACAAAACACACACCTGGCTAGTAAAACAATGTCATTTCTTTTACTCGTATCGAAATTCTAACCTCGCCTGAGACTCGGTTACAAGCATGCCACTCATAAGGAAATGTATCATTTTGCTTAGTAATTCATTAGTACCGAGCTGGATGGGAGTCTGTGGCTCGCATGCGGGAGGTTACGGGTTCAGTTCCCGTCTACCGGTCAATCTGACTGGAGTTTCGTGGTTTGGATATTCATTATCACGATCCAACATTCCACACATAGAACAAAGCAATAGAAATAAAATAGATAGTACAGGAAGGCGACTACGCAAATAAGCCCATCTGTCCGGTATCATACTGATTATGTGGATATGTTACAGTTAAAGTAGAAAACACGGTATTGGGAGCAATCACGGGTAAATGTGAACATTGTCCAAATAGAGAGATAAATATTGGAAATATTTTCAGTTTATTACTTTTTCAGGTAAATGTTCACAATTGCAATTTATCTTCGTTAAAATTCGAAAATACATCGTCTCGCTGGCTGACATGCCAGTGAGTAGCAACAGTAGTAGCCCAACAATCTGGATAGTACGAATACGAAATATTCATATTTGCACGATCCACGTTCGAAACTTTCGATCGCATGCAAATTGTGAGATGATTGATCTTTTAAAAAGTAATTCGCACATTTGTTTAATAATATGTAAATATTTCCAACATTAAAGTTTACCAACATTGATAAAAAAATAAAGTAGGTAGGAATTAGATTTCTACATTTTTCTGTTCAAATAGCATGTTCTTTTACTTTCATAATTATGTAATGCTTCTTTCAATTTCACGCAAAATCTTGTGTTAATCAAAAAGTATTTCATAGTTTTGAAAAATTACATGTGTACACCAGTCTTTTCAAGTTACGTCTGTTTTTTACCAGATATTACATATATCTAGTAAGCAGTGGTTCGAACTTAAAGAGTTTGGAAACATTGGGCCAGCGTCAACTTACTCATCTGACAATGGCACAGGGGAACAGCTGTTCAGAGCTCGGTTTATCTTTGGTTTATAATTAGTTTTAATCTGTGAGATGTAGATTGATGTAGATTACTGAATATTTTGTTCGACGGTAACCTTTTGTTAATAATGATTTTGTACATTACAACTATTTATTTCCGTACCTTGAAGCGGGAACTTTGTAATGATAATTACCGGTAATAACATAAACTTACCAACCACAATCGAAGTTAAATTATTGTTAAATGAAACATAAAATCCAAAATGTGAGTACTCTTATTAAACACAACATTAATATTAATGTATGTTTAATGGTATATAGGTTAAGTTTGAAGTCCACCAACAAACTTCAGCGGGTGATTTCTGACTGGAAATGGAACACAAAAGTTATCACCTTGTGTCCGGAAATGCATAGTTTCCATGGTAGATGGCACTGAAGAACGACATCAAACAACGAACATTGGCACACAGTACATGGGCTGAATCCTTCCATACCACAACAGATGTTCAAAGTGGCCTCCATGGGATGCAATGCACGCGTCTCATCATGGATTACCTAACTTGTTCGAGTGTCCGGCTACGTGAACACGCTGTTAAAAGGTCTGAACCTCAGAACAGGCTCACCTTACACAATACTTTTCAGATGCCCCACAAGTGAAAATCCAAGGGGTTTAAGTCCGATGATCGAATAGGCCATGCAACAGGGCCTCCACGTCCTATCCAACGTCTAGGGAAGATGTTGAGGTGTCGGCGAACATTAATGCGGAAGTGGGCTGGCGCACACTGCTGCAGCCACATTGTCTGTCGTACTACCAAAGGCATTCTCCAGCAATGGAGGCAGAGCGTTTTGCAGAAAGTCCAAATACGTTTCTCCGTTCAGGCGTTGTAGAAGAAGAACTGATCCAAGCAGGCGGTCGCCAATAACTCCTGCCCAAACACTAATGCAGTTTAATGATGCCATCTCTACCAAAGATCACTTCATCGGTGAAGAGATCTGAAGACAAAAATCCCATAACGGTGATGGCCTGTTGCACAAACCAGGGACAGAATCTTTACCGGGGAGGAAAATTCGCCGGAGATAATCCCTGCAACGTTGGAGGTGATAGGGATAATAGCAGTTGTCATGTAGGTTATAGATAACCGTCCTTTCGCTTACACCATATTGATGGGCCAATTGCCTGGAGCTTGTACCAGGGTTATTTTTAATATCATGGAGAACTGTTCCTCCACAGTCCGCGACCGCCCTGAACGTATGTCTGTCTCAAAGAAGCCATGCTCACACTAACGCCGAAAATGGCTCCAATGTTGGTGATGTGGATGTTGCTGCCTGTCAGGGTACTAGGCTTGGTACATCCGTGCTGCCTCTCGACCGTTTTCACCTACTTGGTCATGTACGAACACCATCTTGGCTTGTTCCTGCAATGAATACCGGACCATTGTGCTTCTACGTTGCTTAAATCACACTATCTGCAAACACAAAATACACACTGCAAGTTATGAGAGAATGTCGTTAGTGCCATCTACCATGAAAACTATGCATTTCCGGACACAAGGTGATACGAACCTTTGTGCTCCATTTCAGTAAGGAATCATCCCTGAAGTTTGTCGGTGGACTTAAAACTCAGCCTGTATAAGACAAATGCAAATATATTTAATTCGTAAAGTTATGAAGATATGAGTTGTGTGTGCCAAACTTTCAAAGCTGCGGCAGTCACATTCTCAGTTGTCAAAGAAAAGAGAAAGTTTGGGATAGCGGAAAACCTTTTGTCAAAGTTACTGCTGGAAACGAATCTCTGAAGGGAAGGACCAAAGTTTTGTAAACGGGAGAAGACGGGTGGAAGAGATGTTAGGTTTAAACTTTTAAGTGAGGAGTCACATGATTGATTTTTAGCCTATAGGAATACAGTGGTGTATGAGGTTGAATTTGAATATAGGAGGGACGCGTGAAGATAGCCTATGAAATGATAGAAAATTGTAGTATATTCGGGAGCATCGAGAGTATATGAGCTAAACAAATTTCGAAGGAAGTCAAAGGGATCTTAAATGTGATACCTACACAACGTGTTTGCGCTAGTTATAGCTTGTCTCAACCTTGAAAGACAGTATGGAGGTAAATGGGATATCTCTGTCTTTATCTAATGCATGCATGTTGCCATTAGCTTCGTCCTTTTCTACTCTCGCGCTGTTGCCAAGTTGCTAATAACACGGTGTAAATTTTCAGTTGTTATACTTTTCAGCTTTGAACACATCCTATGCAGAATATTTTTCTCTATCAGATTATAGCATTTTAAGAGCCTTTATGGATCTCTGTGGGCACAAATTTTAAAGAAAACGAGATTTTGAATAGAAGTTCGATATTTCATGTTTCTATGCTTATCACGCAGCAACTAATAAACTAAAACGTAGAATTAACAATATATTTTTCTTAGCTAAAGTAAATTTGAGTGCTGTCTAGTTTTAATTCTCTACCTTTAATAAGATGAGCGCTATAATTTTTAAATTAAGCATTTTTAGAAAAATTCTATACGTATGCAATAGAAAAGTCAGCCAGCAAGAAACTTTTTGTTATTGGGTTTACAATGCGGACTAAGCGATATAAAATGTTGGAGAAGGTTGGGGACAATTTTTAAAAGAAGCCGGAATCCTGTAACTTCTTGCATCCATTGTATATGGCAAACAAAAGTTATCCATCTATTCAACTAAAGGCCTCAGGCGCGAAGCATAAGGCAGTTACGCTAACATCAGTTGCAAGGAAGTGGGTACGTTTATACACTGTGAAGAGTGATGTAGGTTACTCGTATTTAGTTAAAATGTTGAGTAAATGTTTATAGTTATGGGGAGGGAAGCTAGGAAGAAACGAAATGTTGGTAAACTAAGAAGAAACGCAAAATAATAATAATAATAATAATAATAATAATAATATTAAAAAGGGTGTTAGATTATTCAATTAAAATGGAGTGTTAGTAAGCCAGTAAAAGAAACAGCTAAGGCTACCGGGTGTTCAGAAACAGTGTGTATAGGATCAAAAGACCTCTGAGGACGCCATCAAAAATGAAAGCAAAAGGTGTGGAGAAAACAAAAACACGTTAGATTAACATAATCTGATGGAAAAGCGCAAAGTGGTTTGCGGCATCGTTTATTCTTTGTTGTTTGAAAACATTCCACCCACGTTGACTGCAATTTGGCCAAGGGTAAACAGTGTTGACACCATACCAGCTTTTGTCATTTTATATCTCCATATTTGATAATATGGAGATATAATGCACAATTTTTTATAATACATCTTTTTATGCCTGTAAAATCATATTTCAAAGTACAAAAATACAAAGAGTAGAGATAAAGTACATGTGGAAATTAAATGTCTTACAATAGCCTTAAATAGAAGCGCAGATACATATATCATTATTTGGTGAAGTCGCCCTCCGTTATCTAGGGGTACCATGCTAGCCTATAGCTCCCGAGGCCGCGGATTCAAACCCGGCGGAGGGCGATGGATTTTTTCGGGCGTTACTTCCTTCGGTAGGGAAGTAAAGCCGGTGGTCCCGTGTTGTAGATTTGCGGCACGTAAAATAACCTCAAGCCTGATAAAGAGGCCTCTGAGCAAAATTTCTGGTCTTTCACGCCCAATATCGAATGGGACGCTAAGAACCACAGTAGTTAAGAGCGCCCATAAAAATGGTGATGTATCATTCATAGAATGACATTAAATTAATAGACAGATAGCAGGTGGGCGTCAGATGTTGCAAGCGTACGTACACTACATGTGGCAACTGTGCGCCCCATTTAACCTGTACTGTGTTTTAAGCCTGAGACGCGCTATAATATAATAAATCCGCACCAAAACCTTGAATATAAAGATTAGTGATTAGAGGGATTTTTAAATGTGATAAACAATGTATCTGCGCTATTTCACATATTGAATACGCACTAAAACACTGAACGTAAATATCAAAGTGATTAAAACTCAAACTCACATATTCATAACAGTTGCATGTAATGGTGCAAAACGATAATTTGAATTTGTGGTGATAAAAAGTAAAAGCTTACAGTGTCATTGGGTGGAATGCATAAAGTCAAGCATAAGCTTTACCTTGCTAATTTTCAAGTGTAATCTTGGCTTTTGATGCATAAAACAGCTTCGACTTGACTTAAGTCTAGCATTTGCTTTGGAGCCAGCTAGCTGCCTAGCTTTAGCTTGAATTTTCCAGCAACGACTTGACTTTAAGTGCAAATCCGATGCATAAAACAAGCGAAAGCTTCACTTCCTCTAGATTAATCTTGACTTTTTTCAAGCTACCTCAGTAGGTGACTTGATTCATACAAGAGAAGTCTTAAGAGTTGTTTTATCACACAAAATGGCACAGTTCATGAATATCCGTCAAAGAAAAGTGTATCAAGCGAAGCGACAGTGCAGAGAATGTGTGTACAAGTCATTTTATAGGTTCAATGAGGACAATGTCGAGTTTATTTCATACCATTTCCTGGGAGAGAACGCAGAAACACGAGGAGGAGCACTGGCATCGAAGAAGAGGATGCAAATATTTCTACGTTTCGTTGGCGACCCGGGATTTCAGACTGGTGTATCATTCAAAATTTCTTCAAGCCAATATCGCGACCTGAGAATGCATATCCAGCTCGACAGCAATCTTTAATGACTAGCCAGGGAACCAATAAAACATCATCAAATTAATGTATTAAGAATGCATCAATCGTCTAAGATAAACGGATACACTAAAGGAGAAGGCGATGATAGATGACGTCACCATCTTCGATTGTGTAGTAAAATAACAGCAGCATAATTAAATTTGTCTCCCAACTGCGGGGAATAATGAGGTGAATACCCACTCTACAATCTTTATTTTACTGTTGTCTATGTTTGTTTGCGAAACTAAATGAGAAAATCAACTTCTCAGTAAAAGCAATGGATCTTCGTGAATATTGTATAGTAATTGTATTTATATTCTTTGTATCTTAACAACTATTTAAGCGGTACCGATGACAAACATGAAAGATATGAAGCCACAACTTGGTATGCGTACTTGGTTTATGTTGGCAGCCCTGAAATAGGAGCGCAAAAAGTTCAATTCGATCTGCCGTTTTTTTCGGACCACCTTGGTAAATGTTCACACTTTCCAGTAATAATTGTGAACAATTCCGATAAAGGTGGAGAAACAAAAATTTGTTCCCTTCTGTTACTTATGTTTACCAAGCAACAAAGTAAACCTTGTAGCAGTATCCTTTGTGGGTGTTGATAACTATTTATGGCCACACGTTAAACCACCTTATTAATTTTAATACGTTGTCCAAAAAACTTTTTTTTCTGGATGCAGCCCTCTGCTGCTGGAGATGTGAAGTAGGTTGCAGTCTCTTCTCATACCTTTGCTACTAGGACAGTCCTAGAAGTACCCGATCTAAAGTATAGATAGCGGTTGTTGTTTCAAACAAATGACTATGGTAGAAAGTACCACCCTTATAAAGCTTAAGTTTAAAGTTTGACGATGCTACGTTGTTTAGTAATTGTTTGGCAGCCATTAATAGTGAACTTTCTCAGCAAATTTGTAAACATGGATAAAACTGGCCATCGTTATGTGATACAATACTTTTATTTGAAAGGTTTTAGTCCAACTAATACTAAAGCTAAGCTGCTCCTTCGTTTACAACAGTAAACTACTGGGTGGCAGAGTTTAAGCGAGGCCGTACGAGTTGCCAAGACGAACATCGTAGTGGTCGACCAAATGAGGTGACCACGCCAGAAATTGTGAAGAAAATCCACAAAATCGTATTGGATGACCGTCGAATGAAAGTACGCGAGCTAGCAGACATCATAGGCATTTCAAAAAGTGTTGTACATCACATACTAACTGAAAATTTAGGTAAAGAAAGCTGTGCGCAAGATGGGTGCCGCGTTTAGTCACAATGGAACAAAAGCAGCGTCGTGAGGATGTTTCAGTCGAGTGTTTGGCGATGTTTTGCTGCCATAAAGCCGAGTTTTTGCATCAATTCATAACTATGGATGAAACATGGGTCCATCACTTCAAGCTGAGACGAAGGAACGGTCAAAACAGTGGAATGAAAGAGTAGAATCGGCTCCAAAGAAGGCAAAGACAGTTCCATCTGCAGGCAAGGTCATGATATCAGTTTTTTTGGGATGCGTGTGGGATAATTTTCATTGATTATCTTCAAAAAGGAATAGCAATCAATGGAGTGTTGTACAAACTTATTGCAGCGTTTGAATGATGAAATCAAGCAAAAATGGCTGCATTTAGCGAAAAAGAAAGTTTTGTTTCATCAAGACAATGCACCAGTTCACACATCCATTATCGCCATGGGCAAAAGCAATGAATTAAAGTTTGAATTGTTTCCTCATGCGTCCTATTCGTCAGACTTAGACCCCTCTGATTATTTTCTGTTTCCAAAGTTGAAGAAACGGCTTGGTGATAAAAGATTTGCCAACAATGAAGAGGTGGAGTCTGCAGTTGATGGCTATTTTGCAGAACTCGACGATTCTCACTATATACAGGGTATCGAAGCTATTGAACATCGCTAGAAAAAGTGTATCGAGCTGAAAGGAGACTATGTAGAGAAATAAAGATATTTTTTCCCCAAATTTTTGCGTTTTCTTTGTCAGGTCGGCTACTTCTGGGACAATCCTCGTATCTGTAGTCATTAACTATATGCCGGCTAGCTGTATTGCGGTGAAGCACATCTCTTATTCAGGTAGTGCGGGATATGAAGTAGTGGTAAATTATACAAATAACTACATCGGGATGCAGTGTTACGGAAAGTACGTTATAGCATTGTAGTTGCAATACGAACACTAAATAAAAAATCTGATGTGTTACACTCACATGACTTTCTCTACTCTTGTACAAACTATTTTTACAAACGTTTATTCTCCATATGCTTCATGTTACTCGAGATATCGAGATGTCAATCTTATTGCTAATTTTCTTGTAGATGCAAGGGGAACATGGTAGGTTATAAGCGATAGTCAAATCTTTTAAGCGCTGGTTGCTATGTGGCGCATTCTATTCTGTTTGCATATCCAGGACATAAAAAATTGAATAACGAATTTGAGAAAAAGTATAAGTATTGGAAAATTTAAGGAAATAACCTGCAATATCTCGAAAATGGTTCACTCAACAACAAAAAATGTATATGACATAAATTGTGTATTTTAACGCCATCTTTATTTTTTGTGTAGTAAACTTTTGTCTATCTCTTATGGTTTACCAGTTATGCAAAAGTCGTTCAAAATAAAGAATAATTTTGGAGACATTCCCAGAAAATTCAAGATATACATTTCATTTGTCATAAAAATATCTTAAACATATGATATTTTAATCAAAATCGTTAGAGCCATTTTTGAGAAAATTAAAATTTTCGAAAAATCTTCCATGTAAAGGGTACTCTGGGGTGGGGGGATTTTCTTGAAAACCTTCGTGTCGCATCCTTGGAAGATACTGAACCCAAATACCAAGTTTGGTGTTTATCCGACTGTTCGTTTCTGAGTTATGCTGTTCACAGACACACACAGACAGACACACGGACATGTTTCCAAAAATGCTTTTTTTGGATTCAGGGGGTCTCAAAACATATTTCCGGTGAAATCTCGGTATCGAATTTTTGGGTGGAATACAATACTTCCCCTACTTACTATACGTAGTAGAGAAAGTAAAAACACTGCGAATACTTGCGTGAGCAAAGGTTACGTGGAAATCTAATACTTGGCGACCCACGCTGATACGCGTGACTTCTAACTGATCTCACAGCCAACTACTTCAACATGACGCTATCTTTTTGGAATGGCCTCATATACGCTTAAATTTGAAATTGTACCCCACCATGCAGTAATCTTCTGTCATTGGCTACTGTCACTTGTGTTTGAATCTGATTTGCAGATCCACCCACGTCACTTTTCCATCGTTCCGTTAGGGAAACTAACAGCCTTCACAGTAGCTCCCGTTTTCTTAGCTTTAACAAAGGTTTCTCAAGGTCCTTTCCCAAATCGTCCCCTCGCCGCGATTCTTAATGCACAAACAACCCTTTTATTACATCTCCCTTGTCCACATTGTTAGAATTAAACATCTTAAAGTTGCAATACAACTTATATCCTAATAACACTTCTCAAAGCACCTTATAAGCTATTGGAGCGATCTACCTAAAGTTTCATTTATAATGAAAGATCTTTGATTTAAAACACTACATTCAACTGACCGATGTTTATATCTTGTTTAATAGACAAACAATTTTAGATGTAAGTGAGAAAGTGAAACCTGCACATGCTTGTTCGGAATGAATTAGACTAACGGCGCGATATATAAAACAGGCATTTCCAAAGAGAAGGATGCGTATGCATAAGATACATTTTTTCTGGTATTGACTTCGTATTCAATGTTTTATTTATTATATGTTATTATACGTAATAGAAGTGTCCTTGAATTGCATAAATGAGAACTGCCAAATGAAAGTGGTTAAGAAACAGGACTTGAAAGAAATTCACTCAAAATCTAAACGAGTAACAAAAATAAGGGATGTGCGAGTATAAATAATACACGAATAGAAAAAAAAATATACCTATGTGATAGAAGACACTTATATGATCATAAAGGTTATAGATTTTGCTTTGTGGCAACTTGGTGTTTCACTAAATGAAAAGTCAAAGCCTATGATTGTTTTAAGCAGGAACGACGAAAAGTCGACTCCCGGTAACATTTACTCCCTCAGAACCACCACCCTCATTCCCATTTGTATTTTATGCACTAACGGTGTGGTGTAGGCACCTACTCCTAGGATTCGAAGAAGGAAGGCATTTTCGCTATGCCTGATTTTAAGTACTATCGAGGAAATTAGCTAAGAACCGCGTCAGTAAACTAGAGCTTACAGTGTACTCAAGTATGAATGGTAGCCTAACGTTCAGAGATTCGGTAGTGTAAGTGCATAGTACAAACAAAGGTGTTTATTTGGACAATGCTTTTAGGAGAAAATTAACACATTAAGAAAAATACAGACAGATTTATTCAGGAGATTTTCCCAAGCCATAGGTTTAAATTTCAGCTCGTAAATAATTTACATATTTTACGAGGGCAGTCCCAGAAGTGCCCGGCCTAACGCACACACACACACACACACACACACATATATATATATATATATATATATATATATATATATATGTAGCGGTTGTTTGACGATGCTAGTTGTTTAGTACCTAATTGTTTGGCAGCCATCAATAGTGAACTCTCTCAGCGAATTTGTAAACATGGATAAAACTGGCCATCGTTATGTGATACAATACTTTCATTTGAAAGGTTTTAGCCCAACTAATATTAAAGCTGAGCTAGATTCTACTCTGGGGAAGTCTGCTCCTTCGTTTACAGCAGTAAAATATTGGGTGGCAGAGTTTAAGCGAGGCTGTACGAGCTGCCAAGACGAACATCGCAGTGGTCGACCAAATGAGGTGACCACGCCAGAAATTGTGAAGAAAATCCACAAAATCGTATTGGATGACCGTCGACTGAAAGTGCGCGAGCTAGCACACATCGTAGGCATTTCAAAAAGTGCTGTACATCGCACACTAACTGAAAATTTAGACATGAGAAAGCTGTGCGCAAGATGGTGCCGCGTTTACTCACAATGGAACAAAAGCTGCGTCGTGAGGATGTTTCAGTCGAGTGTTTGGAGATGTTTCGCTTCAACAAAACCGAGTTTTTGCGTCGATTCATAACCATGGATGAAATATGAGTCCATCACTTCACACCCGAGTCGAAGGAACAGTCAAAACAGTGGGTTGAAAGAGGAGAATCGGCTCCAAAGAAGCCGAAGGCAGTTCCATCTGTAGGCAAGCTCATGGTGTCAGTTTTTTGGGATACGCATGGGATAATTTTCATTGATTATCTTCAAAAAGGAAAAGCAATCAATGTCAAGTATTATGCAAACCTATTGCAGCGTTTGAATGATGAAATCAAGCAAAAACGGCCGCGTTTAGCGAAAAAGAATTTGTTTTTTCATCAAGACAATGCATCAGTTTACACATCCATTATCGCTATGGCCAAAAACAATTAGTTAAAGTTAGAATTGCTTCCTCATGCACCCTACTCGCCAGACTTAGCCCCCTCTGATTATTTTCTGTTTCCAAAGTTGAAGAAACGGCTTGGTGGTAAAAGATATGCCAACAATGAAGAGATGGAGTTTGCAGTTGAGGGCTATTTCGCAGAACTCGACGGTTCTTACTATAAACAGGGTATCGAAGCTATTGAACATCGCTAGGAAAAGTGTATCGAGCTGAAAGGAGACTAAGCACAGAAATAAAGATGTTTCTTCCAATTTTTTTTTTTGTTAGGTCGGGTACTTCTGGGACAGCCCTCGTACCAATTAACTGGATAATGATGCTCATTATTGTATGTTTCCAGTTAATATTCAAAGAAGCAGAGGCTAGCTACAATCGGGTCAAAGGAGGCATCATCCAGGCATATCCAAATCAATTTTTGTACAATGCAAATCGAAAAATAAAAGTGCCCAAGGCCAGTCATGGAAACGGTGGTCAACAAAAAGTGGAATCACAATAGCTTTTAGTGAAAACGTGAAGCCAGCGCTGTAACAGATCTACTGTATCATTTACATTGTAATTTTATCAAGCGTTTCTTATATTCCTGTTGGTAGCATTCAATTTCAAATTGGATTCAGCGTGTTGTTCTTTCGGAACAGAAATGCATGATCATGCCGCCACCTGCAGGCAAAATGCGATGTCATTGGTGTTGAAGATGAGGAAGGCCGCCATGTCTGTCGTACGTAACGATTCAGAGGTCAATATTACACACTTTCTAAATGCAAATGTGAGAGCTGCGTCTGTGTTGCATGGAGCTGAGTATTTCACAACAGCTTCAGCCATATTTCCAATTGATATAAAATATCACTGTGTCCAACCTTCGTTATCTGACCCAGTTATTTCTTGATTACAGTCGATTTTTCCCTCATTCAGGAATCAGTGCGCGTGTAAGACAGCTGTGCTGTGCGTTTCTCTGGATATGGCTATGTGTCACCAAGCTTTCAAAGCTCCATTAGGAAAGATAGTTCAGAAATGGGTTTTAAAGTTATATCATATAACGGCGATTAGAAGAAAAAGTCAAGGATGGACAAGACCTTCAGAGCAGCAACCATTTATGTGCCAATAGATTTTTAACTGGAAACCTTCCTATTTGATTTTAGTGAAATCAGTGGCTAATACGTCTTAGTAATGAATTAAATATCTGCTGGAATACAAGCAGAGTTAGACCTTCAGAATGCAGTGAAGAAATGCGCAGGAGGGAGGGGGGACTAGCTGGAGGCGTCGCAACCATACGACTTTCTCTACCCATTATCATTTATTTTAATATCTATCTACAAATTAATCGTACAAAGGCTTGTTTTTCTATCCCTTTCGGCTAGTCATTATCATTGTTGGCGGAAAGGGTTTCAATACACATTTATATTAGGTACAAGCAAGGTTTGTTTAGTGTTGCAAACCTTAGACACACCACACCATACAGGAGGCTGATGACAGTCAATTATTTCTTATGCCTGCCCTTATATTACATACTCTTTGCATGAAGGAGAAACAAAAGAACAGCAGCACTTGAGGATGTATTGTGGAAAAATCAAACGAAAAATCAGCAAATGTCTCGGAAATGGCTAATGTTACGAAGAAAGAAAGAAAGAAAGAAAGAAAGAAAGACAGAAACAAAGCAAACGCAGTTTACACAAATTGTGTACTTTAACGAGCTGTACATTTTCCTAGTAATTTTTATCTATCTCTTGTGGCTTATCAGTTATATAAACGTTTATAAAATTGAATGAAAACAGGAAATTCAAGGCTACATTTCGTTTGTCATGTTAATATCTCAAACATACCTTTTAATTGGTATCGTTAGAGCCATTTTGAGAAAAAACAAGAAATAACGAAACTTCTTCCACGTGAAGGAGCGTTTGGAGTGGGGAGAAAGCTCTTAAAAATGTTCGCCTGATATCCTTAAACGGCGTCGGAGGCAATTTTATACAATTTTCGTTGTTGCGTTATACTGTACACACACGCGCGCACGCACACACACCACTCACACACACGGAATCTCAAAACATGAACTTCAGGTAGGAAATATTTATGTTGTTTTTTGGCAAAATGCAGTACCTACTTCCCCTACCAGTAGTAGAGAATGTAAAAATAGTGGAACTAATAACTGTATTTATCCGGAAATTAACAAATTAAGCATATGTCATGCCATCCTAGACGCCACAGTTGTGTTATGTTTAGTAGGCGAATTCACCTTATTCCTTTGCTTATAAACCTGGACTTTTAAGTTATAAAGCCTTTCTTTCTATCAGAAATTATCGTAGTTTTACGTATAATGTCTATAATCTTAATGTATTTGTACCCATTCTCTTTGTTTATGCCTAAAACATTTTTAGCAATTTCTGCCAATTCTTGTCACACAGTTGAGAAGTTTCATGTTTTTAAATGTTTTAGTAGTAACGCTTCGAAAATACAGTGCGATCGTTTTATGGTGAGGCCACGGATCGCGTGTATGCGTGCTCCCCCACAATGTCTATTACACTGGTGGTTTTTTGTTCCGTAACTCCCGCGTTACTTACGAGTGATAGTATCACGCACTATTATGATAACCTAGTTATAAGTGATGTTGTAAGTGGTGTCCATCTGCATGAAGACATTCCTGGCATCTTCGAATGAAATTTCCATTCACCCGCATAAGTTCTTCTTGCGTAATGTTCATAATTTATATTTTTATATTATCCTTAAGTTCGTCTATGGTGTGGGGATTGTTCATATAAACGTTGTTTTAGGGTTCCCCACAAATAGATGCACCAATATCGTCAATTTTTCCTCCGTTAGAATGTTCTGTTTTCGCTTCTTAGGTTTAGCGATCCCGTTGTCCTAAACCTATTAACAGACGTCTAAGAACGTCTCTATTTGGAACTGGAATACCAGGAAATTTCTCCTGAAATTGTCTACACACTGTAACATGATTTGGTTTGTACGTAAATATCGTGCATAAAAATTCGTTGTTCAAACTGAATTTCTCGGCATGCATTGCAGTAGGCTAATAACAAGATATTGACACTGTTAAGCAAATCGCACACAACAGAGATGTCTTGAATAAACGTTCACCTTTGAGATGCACAATGTCAACTCTCTTTACAGCAAGAACACAGCAGCAACTGAAACACAGTTGATAAAATATAACGTTGAAGGTGTCATGCGCCGCCAGTTGCGCATCGGAAATGTACTGAGCTCACTGCAGTACAGCGTGCTAGGTTTATAGCCGGTCTGTGGCCTCACCTTAAAACGCCCGCACCGTGCAAGCTGCTTTATCAGGAAGTGCATTAACCATTCTTGGTAATGAATGATGCCACAAGAATCAGCTAAGTGAGTTGTTAATGCTTTGATATCTTTATACTTGAAAGGGTCGTTTTAACTTGCATTGTACTTTAACTGCATCAAGATAAATATTATCGAGAGAGATGGCTCCGCGGTAAGGTGT
Source organism: Deroplatys truncata (assembly GCA_030765065.1). NCBI lineage: Eukaryota > Metazoa > Arthropoda > Insecta > Mantodea > Mantidae > Deroplatys > Deroplatys truncata. Next base: position 122,458,031 of record CM060981.1, read on the forward strand.
TAGGCTCGCATTCGAGAGGTACCATATTCGATTCCCGTCGGGCTGGCTACACTGACCATGTTTTTTTCATAGTTTCCCCGGGTTGGAAGGCGAATACTGGGGTGGCTCCAGGAATTTCCTGTTCCCTCATTCTCTTTCATTTCGTTTCCTCTTTCATGTTTTAGGTGGGCTTCGAAGCTGTGCAGTGTCAATAGGTGTCGGACAGATGGCGCAGATGCCTGCTTAATGAAAAGTTCTTCTGGGCTCTACTAGATAGTAGCCTTCTTTCGACTGCCTAAGGTGGATCGAGTTCTCCTGGATTCTGCCAGAGGGAAGCCTTCTCTGAGCAGCCGACGGTGTGATCGAGTCTTGAAGCTTGGAACAGTTAGGGACCTGTGCGCGTCTCTGTAACCTGTCCGGCTGCGGCCTCTAGTTCTCCTGCGGTTCTTTCACTTCATCTGTTCCTTCTGGAGAGGTGGTAGCTAGAAAAGACCCGCCTTTGGTCGAGGTGAACGAGGTGTTTCTCTCTATTACCTTGTCATTGCCATAGGGTAAATGTAAAGCATATTAGAAATCCACGCTAGCTTATAGTGTCCAGAATAATCGCATCTGTAAATATGTATGTATATATACACATATATATATACATTTTTTTCCTCTCTCTCTACCTGACATCATACATTGTTTCATTTCGTAAAGTCTTAAGAATGAAAGATCACACAAGAGATTTTCATACAAATATGATTAAACTGGAAATCAACCGAACGATGTAGCATTCTATTTAAAATTTGTATATCTAACATTTATATTTTCCTTTTTTGTGGTTCCCCCTTGAACTTTTGTGCATTTTAACATAGCGTTTGTGGAATCCTGTTGACTTTTTAAGTGCCCTGTTTCTATAACCTAAATTATCTTTTTAAAGTGCCTGTTTCTTGGAGTTTAGTGCTAATATCCCTGCCTGTTTTATATAATTTTAATGCCTATAAATCCGCGTCCCAGCAAGTGTACGACATAGAAGAGTTCTGGAGCGCTAAACGGTATCTACTCGTACTTGGTGGTGCGCAAATATGTACGAGTTCAGGGTCACAGTTTTTGCGAGAGAGTGCAGTTCATTTACGATCATTCATTTTACTACCAATAGATGATTTTAACGACCTTCTTGGAACATGCTGTGTTTACTTTTATTGATATTACTCATGTTAGACACACGTGCAGCAATGTAAATACTCATGAAATATGCTAACTTTCGTAAAGAGTAGTAACCTTGTAACACTAACACAGTTCGCCTTTAAGACTTTGTAAGCAATAAGCTACTGCTGTTTATTGTTTCCTTTCTATCCTGTTTTAAATTACGTCTAAATCTTCTTCCAATTTATCCCATGTTTAATTGCATCCGCGCTCTTAAGTATTTTTTCGGACTTTTAAGCTTAGGACATTCTATTTAAAATGTTACATAAAAGGTGCTGTGACTTAGGGGCCATTTGTAATGAAAATTAAGCTTTGATATAACCATGCAAAACTTAAGCATAAACGTAACGCGATATGTTGTCATTCATAACAAACGGAAACATAAACGGCAGCCAATCACAAGAGAGCTGAAATAGCTGAGCTAATATGGCGGCCTGCGAAGCGATCATTGACCGACAATACACACGACAAAAGAGGTTATGTACAGGTATCAAAATTAATAATATCTAGCTATCCAGTTAAAGGACGTTAACCCGTCCAAAAAAAGTACCACCAAAGTACCAGAATTTGTTTTTCTGCAATTTATTTTATAACGACACAGTAATTTCTGGTCCATAATCTTACACAGAATGGCAGTTGGCGAGTCAACGCTGAAAAGCGGCAGTTAGCGAGACAGAAAATCTGATGTGAGGTGGCAGAATGATTACATGATGAAGTGTATGGAGAATCGCTCTCTGATTGGCTAGCACACACGCACGCATACATATTATTTTTCTTAAAATTCTTCTTTGGATTGAGGGGACCTCAAAAAAAGTATTTCTAGTAAAACTTCTTATCGAAATTTTGGATGGGAAACGGTGCTTCCTCTACCTAACACAGGTAAGCTGTAAATAAAGTAATAACGAAATGTATAAGTTGCGCAGCCTAAAAAACTGTCAAAAGCAATGGATACTATAGCTTGTCTCAATCTTAAAAGACAGTATGGAGAAAAATCGGATATCTTTGTCTCTACCTAACGCATACGTGTTGCCATTAGCTTCGTCCTTTTCTACTCTCGCGCTGTCGCCAAGTTGCTAGTAAGTAATAACATGTTGTAAATATTCAGTTGTTATAAATTTTAACACATTATCCTAAGTGGAATATTTTTCTCTATTTCTCAGATTATATCATTTTAGAGCCTTTATAGAATTCTGTGGGCATAAATTTCTAAAGAAAACGAATTTTTCAGTAAAAGTCTGATATTTGCTATTCCTATGCTTACCACACTTGACGCTGACCTCTGACGCATCAGTGTTGTTCCTGGCAGTTGCTTCAGTGGACTCAGAGTCCTGGGTTCGATGGTTGGATGGCAGGGATTTGGAATTTGTTTTGGTAGAGCTGAGGTTCTTGTTTTTCAGGGGTGGTGACACTGCCTTGATGATATTAATAATACTGCCGGAGAAGTTTGAGTTATATCTTTATTTTGTTACGTAGATTCCTATCTGGTCAACCCGCCACCTTCGTCGTCGAAACCACTGTTATTCTTATCACTTTCGACGTCGCTACTTATGTGTTTCTCCGACTAGCCCTCGAATTGCCTAGATTTCATAACTTCATCTTTACACTATAAACTTTCTGATTATTTTCTTCTTATTTTGTTTCGTCGACCGTCCTCGTGGTTAGTTTGTACCGGAATGTGTCTCGGCTGTCCTCATGGTTAGTTTGTACCCGACTGTCCCGGCGTTTTCTTTCCTCCTTCACGCCTTTCGCCAAACGTAGAATTTTCCCCCTCTCCCTTTCTTAAATTTCGTTCTGTTTTAAGTTCAAACGTATCATGTGATGCCTACGCGATCTTTCGATTGGCTCTCATTTTGTTTCATGATTTTTATTATTGGCTACCCCCACTTGACAACTTTCACATCTGCTTCTTACAGCTTATTTTGAGTTTTAAAATCTTCCCACGAACATTCTTAGATCGTAGATAAGGCACTTATACTTCCTCACCCTTTTAAGCTTTGAAACCGTTGTAAACCCTGTCCGAGCCAAAAGTATAAAGGCGAGACTTCCGGTATGCAGGTTCGTTGACCATCGCAGGTAAAATACCTCTGCTTCGAGGAAACAAACTTTGTTTCTCTGTCTTCCCTACAAACCCATTCCTAATATGAATTCAGCACATTTTCGTCGCTATGTTCGATCGTATATTATTATTATTATTATTATTATTATTATTATTATTATTATTATTATTATTTCTCCTGGGTCTCGATAACCAGCTTCATACTGTAACTAATATACAAGGGTATACTAGTTGTTCTTAACTAGAGTAAACTACAGTGTTAATATATGCCCAGTTTAAATGCTGCACCTTTAATAACATGAGCGTTGTAATTTTTTAAATGAAATATTTTCGGAAAATTCTATACCTATGCAATGGAAAAGTCAGCCAGCGAGAAACATTTTGTTATTGGGTTTACACCTGGGACCAAGAGAGAGAAAAATTTGAGGAGGGTTGGAGACAGTTTTTAAAAGAAGCAGGAATCCTGTAACTTCTTGCATTCATTGAGTATGACAAACGAAAGTCATGCATCTATTCAGGTAACAGGCGCCAGGTGCGAGGCAGAGGGAGTGAAGGTTTATCAGTTGTAAGGAAGTACGTACATTCATAGCGTGTAGAACACTGAAGTGTTTTGTAGCTTATTTAACATTTTACATATTTATGGTTATGGAGGGAGAAACTAGGAGGAGGCAAAATGTTGGTAAACTACGAAGAAATGCAAAGTAATAATGAATGTGTTAGGTTATTTTTCAAGTAAAATGACTGTTAATAAGGAAATAAAAGAAACAGTTAAGGCTACTCGGGTTTTCAGAAACAGAATAGTGTGTAGGATAAAAAAGGAGCGGATGAAAGGACCTCTAAGGACCCAACAAAAAGAATGCAAAATAGGATAAGGGAAACAAAAACAGATAGGTTAACGCAATATAATGGAATAGCGCAAAGCGGAGTGTGGCGCATCGTTCATTCTTTGCTGTTTGAAAACAGTCGCCCACATTGAACGGGATTTTGTCAAGGATAAACAGTGATGATAACCCACCAAATCATAGCTTTTATCATTTTATATCTCCATATTTCTTTTATAATACATGGTTTTATCCTGTAAAATCGTATTTCGAAGTACTAAAAATACCATGACGAGACATAGAGTGCAGATGAAAATTAAATGTCTTATAATTGCCTTAAATAACAGCGTAGATGATTCACTATTTAGCGATGTATCATTCACAAGATGACATTAAATTGTTAGACCGACTGCAACTGGGCGCCAAAATTGCGAGCTTATGTATAGTACATGTGGCAATAGTGCGCCCCATTTAACTGTACTATCTTTTATGCGTGAGAAGCGATATAGCTAAATAACGATACGCATTTGCTACTGAGTAAGTAAAGATAACCGTTCTTCTGTCACTACGGTTACTTCATTCACCTAGACAGTCCAAAGCATCGTCATTACTTCGACTAGCCACGGTTTACCGAGACGCCACGGTTAACCGTGGGATCCAAGTTGACTGTGAACTCACGGTCAACAGAAGTGCTTCTGTTGACTGTGAACGTACGGTCAACAGAAGTGCTTCGGACGGAGAAACTTTTTTTTGGGGGGGGGGTTGGGAATAGGAAGGATTCGGCGTGGAGTAGATAGGAGAAGTAAGGTAAGGTAAGGTATTGGGGTTCCGCTTCCGCACCCCCGTTAGTACGTGGAAGGATGGGTGGCTGCCAGCTTATTGCGCTGGCAGCGGAGTAGGGAAGTGTCCGGGTGATGACCATGACCGAGGCCCTGGCCGGCACCACGGGTAGGTACGTGGAAAGGAGTAGGAAAGGTTTGTAGCGTTGTTGTTTGTTCTTTTTATTGTATTAGTCGTTAATTTTGGCGCGGTCCTCGAAAGGAGCCTGGGTCGTAGTGGCTTGGACATTAAGTAGCCGTTTGTGCGTTCCTGCTCACTCTTCATGCCCGAGAGGGCGGATGTCCACTCGTCAATCGTCGTGAGCAGGGTTGTCGTCGTGTGCCTAACCTCCTCTCGGCATTCTGTCGGAGGTGGCGGTGCTGATGGTGGTGGCAGGCTGGCGATTGATTCCCCCAGGCCTCGGATGGCTGTGTCGGCTCTTTCGAACCGCCGCAGGCAGCGTGCGGTGAAGCTCTGGAAGGCGGTTGTGAAGTCTGTGACGATGGTGTGAAGGTCCTGGATTGCGCTTTCCAATGCGTCAAGGCGACCAAGTTGTGGCTCCAGGTTGGTAGCTTGAGCGGCGGTGGCAAGTGAAGCGAGTGTTTCGTCCTGTTGCGAGATGCTGGATCCGATGTTCAGGACCTCTGAATGTAGATCCTGGATTGCATCTCGCAAGGTGGTGTCTGGTGCTGCGGGTGGTGGCGGTGCTGGTGTCGGAGATGTAGGTGCAGGTACATTTGAAGCCGGAGTGGATCGACGGCTTCTCGGATACAGAGGGCACAGTGCCTGCCCGGTTAAGTGGCCGTGACCATTGCAGGAGGCGCAGTACCGGCGTCGGCGGCGTAGATCGTGACTGGTGCACTGCGCTGTCAAACTCGGTGCTCCACAGTAGTGGCACCTGGGTTGTGCAGCGCAGGTGTTGGAATCGTGGCCGAAGCAGCAGCATCTGCGGCTTGGCTGGTGAGCTTCCGTTCGGCTGGCCTCGACGCGAAGAACCTGCCCTTGAAGGCAGCCTCTCGGTCGGCCGGATCAGCCAGTGCCAGGCGGACGAAGGTGGTTGCTGCTCGAGACGTGATGATGCGTGTGGTGAAGGCCACCGGTGTTGAGCTGCGGAGAGTACGTATCTTGTAGGCAGGTCTCGAGGAACTCCGGAAATCACTGCGCTGCACCGCAGTGGTGTAGGATGTTGTGGTGGTTGCTGCGATGGAGGTGCTGATAAGACGTGCGGTGCTGTTGGCGACTGTTGTGGATGAAAGAAGTTGAGCCTTATAGGTATGCAATCATCTGCACATTCATTTCGACGGTCGACCGTAACAAGTTGAGTCACTTTCGGTTGTTTTCACTGGAATGCAGATCTCTAGTCACTATAGCAAAAGTTTTGAACAGCAGCCCGAGAGAGCGTCTACAGACAACCAACCAATGTAAGCAAACGATAAATTTAACTGATAATCGCACTCAATATGCCATTAGCGAATAACAGATAGAGTATGCTAGTCATGGCCAATCAAAGCCGTGTTACACTGATAGTAATTTAACTTCGATTATACGCTGATAGTAGTTCATGGTGGTGCACTTGTTTTTAATTTGTATGAACGCAGTAGTGAGATCACGTAGACTATGACTACAATAATAGCAACTGAAAATACCGTACTTTGGAAGTCAAAATATTGCTAATATAAAAACAGATGTAGATAATTAAAAATTATAATATAACGCCAGAAAATACAAAGAAGAACAAAAGTATGGTGTGGAACCAATTTTCAGAATTCTGCACGGAGAGAAATTATAAAATTGACGGCTCAGTTAGCGACAAATAGATTGCTTCCATTCTACAGGACTAACAAACACGGTTGGCGCTAAACTAGGTAAGTTCATAATAAGATTATCTAGCCGAGTAGCACTGGTGCTACTAGTTTTATATGATAATTTAATTTCGGTGTCAAACTCATAATCTTTTCATAAGATAATTGTTTCTGGACCTTCGGTCTCGAAACAATTATCATGAAACGTAGCATTCGTTAACTTCAATTAAATTGTCGTAAAACTATCAGCACTAGTGCTACTACTGTTGATAGTTCAGCAAGTTGTGCATGTCTGCTGCAAAGGTTGTTTTTGTTTCCTGATTATCTTGGCTATAAAGCTTAGCTGCTGTTGTAGAAGAATGTTAAGATTAAAAAACTGAGTTTTGGCCAGCATTTCGGCACAAATCTCCACTACTAAAGATGTGATATAAAGTTAGAATTTAAAGCGGGAATAAACAGGGAGAAAAGGTGGAACGCCTTTATTAAATATCACTGTGATAATGTGAGTAGGTATTTGATAAAATAAAATGTGTGACTGAATTACAGTACGGTTTTTTTAGTTGTTTTAACGTCTCTTCAAAGGCTTGATCATATGGTAACTTCTAGATTCTTTAGCGGACATGATTCAGTTTGTGCTGGATAAATTATGTTAGTTGCATAGCCGCTTTCTGTGCATCTAGTTTTGTTGTTATTGATGTAATTAGAAGACGGTATTTTGCGTTTGTGTGTTTACTGTTCTGTGTATACATCTGTGATGTCGGACTAATGGTCTTAGTTGCGTAGTCACCTTCTTGTACAGCTGCCTGGGAAACTTGTTGATAGATAACCTTAGTTGTATAGCCGTCTAACTATATAATCTATTTCTATTTCTGTTTAATTTGTTGTGCGAGTGGAATTTTGGATCTGGTATAGAATATCCAATCCGACATTTTGCTGGCTGAGCACGACAACCCGAATACGAGGCACAGACCCTATCGTCTGGACTTCTTGCTAGTTATTTACTTTTTTGTACTGCCTTTGGTAACGCTGACTCACAGAACAAATATCGGCTTTTAAATATTCGCCGTTAATCGTTCAGATAAGCAAACATTTGTATGGTCTCACCAGAGTGGAAGCAAGACGTTTCTCCTACTTGGATATTAAGGACGTAAACCTTGTACCTGGTAGAGATGATCCTCAAATAGCGAACAAGTGTATGAATAAGAGAGCTGCAAAGAATGATTTCACTCAGCAGTGCACCACAGTGCAGTTGGTTTTTTGGGCAAATATCGTATCAAATTGTAGAGCTTTGTAGGAACGTACGACATTCTCCATCTGCTTACTCATAATCTCAGCATATACACATTCCAGACACCTTTTCCCCCTAGAAGGATTTTCCAACAAAGAACTTTCCTCCTTCCTACTACTTGTTACGCACAAAACGAATTCTGCCAATGAATAATAGTTAACCTAAGAGAGATGACTTCTATTTCTCCAAATATTCTATCCAGATTTTATTAGAAGCACGTGTTTCAAGTCATCCCGAATCTAAAAAAGTATTTTAAATTTATCGACAACTTACCTATGGTAGTGAGATTGTATTCTACCCAAACACAAAATATACAGATTTCGCTGGAAATACAGGTTTTGAGGCACCATGAAAAACTAAACAACATTTCATGAAAAACTCTCTCTCTCTCTCGTGTATGTATGTGTGTGTATCAATCAGTCCGTGGACAGCAAAATTAGGTTGAAACTTAGAACGTTTAAAAAGTTAGGTAGAAAATTACTACAAGAGAACTGTTGTTAAAACATACAAACGTACACTTTCAAACTTCAAGTGGTCATTATTTTTTTTTAATTCTTGCGAGTTAATTGCTAAGCGTTTGTAATATAATGGTTATCGTTTATCTCGATCTACTTTATAAACAGTCTACTCATACTGTAATACAGCGATTTTAGTGGCACTGCCTAAATTAAATTATTTCTTGCCATTACTTATAACGGTTAAGAGGAAATAAAAATAAGATTATATGAACCATTTGTAAAATGCCTACGAAAATAAAAGACAATTCATTGAGAATATCGAGTAGCTGTTACACGTGATCTTTTTTAACAATTTGTAATTACTAGAGGGCAGCTTAATAGGAAATGAAACATTCGTTAAGGCATAAGGAACCTATCAAATTTTATTTGTTTTTGAATTCAAATTTCGTTTCAGGCAACTGACAAGTGTGCAGGTGCTATTTAAAATAACCTTATAATTCTTAACTTTCACAAAACACTCCCCTTTCTGTTGCATATTTGTCTTACTACGTCCTACTTGCTATATAAGTTATAGTATGTTGAGTCTAAGGTTGATGAAGCACTTTTCAATATTCATGCACTTACCAGGTGGCCCAACCCTTGGTGCGTTAAAAGAGTTGCAGAATTCAACGGGCTATTCCAAGTATTCACATGTCATTGGGGAATTGTCACATTAACGCCCTAAAAACCAACTGCTACCGCTACCACTACTTCCACCACTACCATCACTGCTACCACCACTACTACCACTATTACCACTACTGCTACCACCACCACTACTACTACAACCACTACCACTACTACCACTACTACCACCACTATCACTACCACTACCACTACTACTACTACTACTACTACTACTACTACTACTACTATCACCACTACCATTACCACTACTACCACCGCCACTACAACTACCACTACTACTACCACCACCACTACTACCACTACTAATACCACCACCACTACCACTACTACCACCACTACTACCACTACTACTACCACTACTACTACTACCACTACTACCGCTACTACTACTACCACTACCACCACCACTACCGCTACTACTACCACCACCACCACCTCTACTACCACTACCACTACTACCGCTACTACTACCACTACCACTACTACCGCTACCACCACTACCACCACCACTACCACTACTACAACCATCACTACTACCACCACTACTATTACCACTACCACCACTACTACTACCACTACCACCACCACTACCACTACCATTACTACCACCACTACTACTACCACTACCATCACCACTACCACCACTACCATTACTACTACTACCACCACCACTATTACCACTACTACCACTACTAGCGGTTCTCAGAAACGTCCATATGAATACACGGAGACGAGTGGAACATCGTTATCAGCCAACAGGGCCAAAATTTCGAACAGCTATTCAATGAGCGAAGTCAACATAACAGTATTGTTAGATGATAATAATAATAATAATAATAATAATAATAATAATAATAATTGTAACAATAACATTTATAATAGCAAGCAAGAAAATGGCAGTGAAACACTGCGTGCTCTCATGTTTGTTTGCCTATAGCCCGTAATGTTAGACAAGAACAGTGTAAACACAATTTTAAAACATCTGATGCGATACTTTCACATGACTTTCTCTACCCTCTATCGTTTATTAGTGAGTATACAAACTATTCTTACTAAAGTTTATTTTTACATTTACTACGTTTTAATAAAAATAAACCTTTGCAGAAAAGATATATCACACATTAGGTTATAAATACAAAGGGAACAACGATAGTTAAATGTTTAAGAACTGGACGCTATATCTTGCTTTAAAATTCCATACTATTTCTATGCAATCGCGAGAAACAACTGAATGTTAAATGGGCTTCAAAAAATGACCAAGAAATGAACAATTCCACCTATTAATAACGTATACCTCAGAAATGGCTTATGCCACAAAAAATTATTTAAATAAATTGTGTGTTTTAAAGAGATCTACATTTCTTGTGTAGTACGTTTTCGTCTATTGTTTAATGTTTACCAGTTGTATAAGATTATACAGAATTCCTTCCGAATGAAGAGGACTTCAAAAGCTATTGCCAGAAACTTCAAGATAAGTATTTTATTTGTCATGTAATATCTTTCATATATGGTATTTTAATCAAAATCATTAGAGCCATTTTTAGAAAATAAAAAATTTTGAAAAATGTTTTATGTAAAGGGTAGCTGGGGGTTGGGGGATTGTCTTGAAAATCTTCGTGTCGCATCCCTGGAAGATACTGAATTTAAATACCAAGCGTGGTACTTATCTGACTTTTCGTTTTTGAGTTATGCTGTTCACAGACACATGCACACACACTGACACACACAACACAAACACTAAAATTTCTAAAAATGTTTTTTTTATTCAGGGGCTTCAAAACATATGACGGGTTATTTATAAAAACAGCCCTTGTAAAAAAAGTTAATTTTTCAGTAGAAGCAAAAAATATTTTACAGTCCACATACACCAGTATGAACAAGCTAATTATGATAATGATCCTACAGGTTATGTGACATAGTGTAACAGAAAATTCGCATCAATTAACGCTTAATATGACTGTTATAAGTTATTAAAGATGAGCAGGTGTGACAGGGTCGTTTTTGCATAAAAATTTTAAAATAGAAATTAAGATAATCCTTATGTTAACAATTTATTATAAAATATCAAGTATTACAGCACTACACTTAACTTCCCTAACTTAAAAAACACTATTGCGTCTCTGGAAAGATGTGCAAAATACAACAATATTTTAAGCATTCTATACAAGAATTTCGAAAACAGATTTTGTGATGTAAGATTTATGGAGTTGGATTGGCGATTGTTCAATGACATTTTCTCTGTTCAAACAATGGAGGCACTTGGCTCATTGCAATTAGAAATAACGGACTTGCAAAATAACACAGGTACAATCACTCCAAAAGTTTTGAGGATGGACGCAAAAGTGTATTAAAAATTTAGATCTGATCATTGCATCTTTTCAAAATATTCTCCATTGCATTCTATACACCATCTCATCCTTTCAAGCCATTTTTCAAATGTTGAACCCCATTCTTCTTTGGAGAGAGTGCATATACATGCTTCATAAGCAGCTACTGCGGCTTCAGGTGACTCAAATTGTTGACCTCTAATTTTTTTCTTTCGTTTTGGGGAAGAGATCTGGATTGTAGGAAGGATGAAACAAATATCTGACTCTTGACTAAATTTGGTTGTTTCTTGTGCACTCTGGGCTGAGGCATTATCATGGTGCAACAAAATTCCACTCAGACCAATCTTAGGACGCTTTTTTCTCAGTTCATTGAACACTTGTGGCAGACATTTTGCGGTGTGCCATTTGGCAGTAACAGTCTTTTGTCCCTCAAGCGGAATGTCACAATGTGGCCACTTGCTGAGAAGAACGAACAGATCATCTTCTTGCCAAAACTTCTCGTTCGCTTCACTTTTAGTTGGGGATCTTCTCTTGGGAAGACCCAGACCGATGATTGTCATTTAGTTTCTGGATCATACTGGTAAATCCAGCTTTTGTAACCTGTTGCAATGTTAAATATGTTTTTGGATCTTCCTCCATTGAATCTTCAATCATTTCCTGGCACCATTGCACACTGCACACATTTGTGAGGTGCTGGGGGATCCAGCGACTACAGAGCTTCCTGGCATCCAGCTTTTCCCTTCAGGATTGTTTTCACTGCTGCCGATCCAATATTTAGGGCTTCTTGAATCTGACCATATGTGGAATGATGATCTCCCCTAACGTGCGCTCTGCTTTCACCACATTTTCATCCATTGTTGTTGTAGCCGGCCGTCCTGCTCGGTCATCTTCGAGGGAATCCCTTCCTCTTATAAACTCTGCATACCATCTATAAATGGTGGACTGCGAAGGGCAAAGATCCCCAAATGCACGATGCAGTCTTTCAAGCATTCTCTCTCCTAAACTGACGTTAAAGTCATAGAAGATCATAGCACGGAAATGCTCTCGCTTGAGACCCACCCTAGCGTATGACGTAGCAACACCTGCTATACATAAACACGCGGTGCTACCGATACACATTGTGAGGTCGCAGGTTCAAACCCAGCGGAGGGCGATGGATTTTTTTCGGGCGTAAAAATCTTTAGCATGGCTTCCTTCGGAAGGGAAGTAAAGCCGGTGGTCCTGTGTCGTAGATTTACGGCACGTAAAAGAACCTCAAACCTGATAAAGAGGCCTCTGAGCAAATTTTGCGGTATTTCACGCCCAATATATAATGGGACGCTAAGGACCACAGCAGTTAAAGAGCATCCATAAATCAAACTCAATTTAATTTAATTTTAGATACACATTGTTGGAGTGCGCCCAGGCTTGCACATGTTGCTATCTGATCTTCAAACCTTGAGAAATCAAAGAAGTGATCAAGACTAACAGAACTGCATCTGGTATCTGTGTTACTATTAAGTTAAAAAAATCTTCACACCTGACAGACAAATAATGTCCAAAAAGAAAACTCACACAGGTACATGAACATCTTGTGAAGATATATTGTTGTGTATTTTATAACGAATGCAACAGTATTTGTTAAGTATTCAGGATATCTATCAATTCCTCTGATACAACAAAAGTATTCGCATTCAATTTACTTTGTCCATTACTCATTCAACCTATTTAAGGAAAGAAGTAATAATTATTTTGGTTCCATTGCTGCAAATGCATTTGAATTACTGCAGTGTAAGCGCCTGTTTTGTTCTATAAGAATTAGTCAGCACCCTATTGGTTTAGGAGCACACAACTAATATACCGCTGAGTTACGCCACTGGATATTATAGATTTGGCTTGAACGCAAACAACCCCAAAAGAGGTCCTTCGTTTTTAGGTTTTTTCTATTTTATGTATGCCATATTCGAACTGGGACAATTTTCACTCTGAAGAGTTTCATTGCCACCTCTAGGGATTTGCTGTATATGACGTATGTCATTTATGGCTCTTATGACAGTTATGGCCTTAAACTTTTGCATGTACCGCGAAAGTGACCCCAATTTTTTGTAGGGTTACTCCTAAGTATTTGTAGGTGCTCGTCACTGTTAAATCTTGTCCCCTAAGTGTGATTGTTTCTGCGTTTTTCCTCTTTCCTCCTTTCCGGAATGGCTTAAGTTAAATGGAAGTATTCTATTGGAGTAGGATTAGCCAACCAGAAGCTGAAATAGGGCAAATTGTACAAATTGAGAAGTCAGTTGCTAGTAGACAGGTTCCTAACCGGACGCGAGACGCGTCCTCGAGAAGTTTAATACGTATTCAGTGTGAGACAAAAATAGTTTACGAGTTATAAAGTGCAAGTAATTAATAAATAAATCTCACAGCTCTCTATAATAGTGAAGTGTTATTTAAATCGTGTCAAGGATTAATAAATGTAGTGAAGTAAAAATTATAATCTGTGTAAGCCTACATTCTTCAGCCGCACCACGCCTTGCTAAGAAATTCATGTCTCTAAAAAGTAAATACTGGCGCAGCCGAGGCAAACATAAATATATATAATATTTATAAAAAAACATTAAAATACAGAGTTGATTCGTAAACATTGGGGCGAAGGCTACCGGAAACTTTTGACCATAGGTGCGGTTGCAACAACTTCAAGTTCGGCTTCCCAACAGTTGAAAAACAATACAAACTACTATTTCAAATTGTATGTGAGGATAGTCACGAATTCGTTGAAAAATGGATGCAATGCTATTCTTAAAGTTGATTTCTTACGACATACGAAATGAGTTGCATTTTGTATTGTACTTCACTTAGAAAACATATCGCATATATTACAGCTGCAAAATAGTTTTCTATAATATGGGAGGAACTATGGATGTATCAACACAAGAACAATTCAGTAATGGTGTGTTCAGATTCTTGATTCGATGTTAACTGAAACCTAGGTTGTGTCATCATTGCTTTTGTTTAACAGTTAAACTCGCATCTGAAATAAAGGCAATCCTTTGCAACTTTGGTCTATTTAAACAATTTTTGTTTGTTTGTTTAATGAAAGCTCTATCTTGGAATTTTTGGTGCCCCTTCAGTTAAATTGCTGGAGGGACGAACCCTGGCTTTGTGAGTTAAGGAAGGCTAGGCCCTTTCTGTACCGCCTAAGTCGGCGCCTATACTGCCACTGCCACTGCCACCGCCACCGCCGCCACCACCACCACCACCACCACTACCACTACCACTACCACTACCACTACCACTACCACTACCACTACTACTACCACTACTACTACTACTACTACTACTACTACTACTACTACTACTACTACTACTACTACTACTACTACTACACATTAAAAATGCAGAAACTGCATAAGTGCTCACGTTCTGATTGTTTGACATATTTGTGCATTTTATTTTTTTAACTTCTCTAACAAATTAATAAAAACATGTCTGTAAAGGAGAATTCTGGTTTAGTTTTTGAAGAAGATACAAACAGAAAAGAAAGGAAAACGGCATGACAGTTAATTATTCTAGTAACCTAGCGAGCACAAAGCAATAGAACTCTTCCCGTTCTTCAAGAGGCAAAGCAGACCGAAAGGGTAAAAAGAAAACAGAAGTGAAAGAGGTGAGTCGAGGGATAATAGCTTCCATTATATTCATCCTCAGAGGAGTAAAAGCAAAGATGCATTTTACCGCTCACTCGCCGGAAACGGAAGTAGATTGCGTGCCCCGATTATTAATTAATGTTCCCCTGTGTTGCCATGTATCCTCAGTTCACTTTTGTGACAACTTAACTCTCAATGATCGGTTTGGACATAAACATCGGTGTATTACTGTTAATGTGCATGTGATATTTATGGATTTAAAAAAGACACTGCTCTTTCTTCCAGCATTAGTAATATATCGGTGTTTAATAAAGTGCCTCATTTAACTACTTGCATTTGTGGGTAACCGAGGAGAAAACATCTGATGTGTTACAGTCGCATGACTTTCTCCACCCTCTATCCCTTATGTGCGTAAACAAATTATTCTTACGAAGGTTTATTTTCCTATCACTTCATTTTAATCGAGACAAACCTTTCCGGAAATAGCTGCATTACACATTTCGTTAATAGATACAAAGGGAATAGCGATAGTCAAATGCTTAAGAACTGGACGCTATATGCTGGCCTTAAAATTCCATACTGTTTCCGTGCAATTGTGAGTAACAACTGAAAATCGATTGGACTTTAAGAAATGGCTAAGTATTGGGCAATTCCAACCATTAATATAACGGATATCTCGGAAATGGCTGATGCCACATAAAAAGTTAATTGAAAAAATTGTGTTTTTTAAAGAGATCTACATTTTTATTGTAGTACGTTTTTGTCTATCGCTTTTTAGGGAACTCTGTGTGTCTCTATCGTCTGCGCCAGCCAGTCCTGTGGCCCATCGTCTCATGCAGTTCCTTCATCTCATCCGTTCTTCCCGGGGGTGTATGCACAAAAGATCCCTTGCGGGTCGAAGTGGTGGGTGTCCTCTCCATACTAATCCTAATCCTTCGTCTATCAAAAATTAAATTGAGCTTTATTTATGGACGCTCTTTAACTGCTGTGGTCCTTAGCGGTCCATTCTATACTGGGCGTGAAAGACCGGAAAGTTTGCTCAGAGGCCTCTTTATCAGGCTTGAGCTTCTTTTACGTGCCGAAAATCTACGACACTGGACCACCGGCTTTACTTCCCTTCCGAAGGAAGCCATACTAAGGATTTTTACGCCCCAAAACAATCCATCGCCCTCGGCCGTGTTTGAACCCGCCACGTTGGGAACTAGAGGCTAGCATTGTAGCCACTAACTCACGGAAGAGCACCCTTCATCTATCGCTATACATTTACCAGTTATAAAAGATTATACAAAATTCCTTCCAGATAAAGAGGACTTCACGGCTATTCCCAGAAAATTCAAGTTGTATATTTTATTTGGCATGTAAATAGCTTTAATATATGGCATTTTAATCAAAATCGTTAGTCATTTTTTAGAAACTCAAACATTTCGAAAACGTTATATGTAAAGGGTAGTTTGGGGTGGGGGATTTTCTTAAATATCTTCATATCGTATATTTGGAAAGTACTGAACCTAAATACCAAGTTTGATATTTATCCGACTTTTCGTATCTGACTTCTGCTGTTCACAGACAGACACACAGGCACACAAACACCACAAACTTGTTTTTTAAAAAGCTGATCATATATTCACATGACTTTCTCTACCCTCTATTGTTCATTAGTGGGTATACAAACAACCCTCACTAAAGCTTATTTTTCAATATACTACATTTTAATCACAATAAACTTTTGCAGAAATTGCTGCATTACATATAGACACAAAAGCAATACATATACTGAAATGTTTAAGAACTGGACGCTATATGCTGGTCTTAAAATTCCATACTCTTTCCATGCAATCGCGACAAACAACTGAATGTTGAAATTACTTTAAGGGAATGACCAAGAAATGAGCAATTCGAAGCTTTAAACCTTATGTGACACACTCGCTGACTTTCTCTACCCTGTATCGTTTATTAGTGGATATAAATACTAATCTTACTAAAGCTTATTTTTCTATCTACTGAATTTTAGTCCAAATAAACCTCTATAGAAGTAGTAGTGGTGGTGGTGGTAGTAGTAGTAGTAGTAGTAGTAGTAGTAGTAGTAGTAGTAGTAGTAGTAGTAGTAGTAGTAGTAGTAGTAGTAGTAGTAGTGGTAGGACTTTTATTGTGAACAGTTTCAGTCTATTCTTGTGAAATATAACAATCGCATGGACCTCATTACCGCATATGCTTTTTCTGTCCCTATAATCTAACAATATATGTATACTTACTATATACCAAATATATACTTAATATATATATATGTACTAATGTATACTAACATAATGGACAAAAGAAAAGAAGAATAAAGGAAAGAAAACAAGAGAGGAAAAAATAATAAGCATGAATTATAATTATATTACAAATATATACAGTGCTCCGACCCTTAAGAACTCCTCTTATGTACCGTCCTCCCTCTTACGCTGTCCAGGGAAATTAATCTCTTTTGCCGATTTTGACAAAAAATAATCCGTTTTATGACACCCCGCGTCCGACATTACAACCAAGCAGGCCTCCATTTCCCTTTTGGACTCCAGAAACTATGTTGGTAAATAGTTTTCTTAGTAATTCTGCTTCTCTGCACTAAGCCAGAATATGATTCCAAGTTTCCTTTCACCACAGAGTGGACATATTCTCACTCTGGTGTCATCAGTTCATTTATTGGCTTTCCAGGCGTCCAAACTTATTCACGTCGAACCACTTCTTTCCTCTTGCGTAGTTAACTATTTAGGCCTCCCTCGCCCAGTCTCGCGCTATTTCATACTGTAAGTTAAGTGAAATTTTAGCCGTACATTGTGATTCTAAATTCTTTCTGTCAATATCACATAGTCGTCTCTGAATTATCTCCCATGCGCTACGTTCCATGTCCCTCCCCTGTAGCCAAATATATCCCATTCCAATTTTTTCTAAGCCCCTGCGCAATTTAGTTTTCTTTGTAGCCCGGAAATTGATGTGGACATTAAAATGAAATCATTCGCGTATAGCAGAGCGGGTATACTATACTTCTATACTAGGAGCATCAGGTTCAACCGAAGTGCCCTAATAATTTTTCTTGACAAACTCTTCACCCGTAATTTCACCCAGAGTGCTTGCCTTTCAACGCAGTCGAGCACTTTACGAAAATCTATAAAAGCACAGTGTAGCTTTCCCCTCTTTTTCCGTGTTTGCTTCATTCTAACACTATCTAATATAAATATATTCTCTAACGTACTGTATTTCTCCTTGAACCCCGCTTGAAATACCGATACTTTGCTGTTTTCGTTGATCCCTTGTCTCAGTCGCTCATACATAATCTTAGAGCAAATTTTACTCATTACTGGAAAAAGTGCTACCCCCCTATAGTTGTCAGGAATTTTTGTGCTTCCCTTTTTATGCATTGGATATACAATCGCCGTCGTCTATTCCTGTGGAAATGTGCCCCCCTTAACCAATCTGTTCAATACTTTTAGCACCAAATTTCTAAAGATTTCGACTTTCATTCCCTCCTTAAATAGTTCAGCTGATATTCCTTCTAGTCCCGGTACTTTGTTATGTTTTAAACTGTTATTTGCCTGAATTACTTCCCGCATAGTTATATCCTTATGTAAGTTTTCGATTTTCGGCGTTCCTAGTAATTGGATTTCAGTTAGTATTAGCCCCTCCCAATTCCCCTACGGTCAAAAATTTTCTGTAAATGGATCTTCCATTGCCCTGATGTTATACAATTATGCACAAAAGGGCTCCTTCTAACCTTTTTCACAGTCCTTCACATACTAGCTTCCTGACCCTGTGACACCGCCTCCGAAATTTTCCCTACTATTTTCTGCCTCCATTCCTCCTTCTTACTGACTCCTTGTATGTTTTTCTTAACAAAACGAAACTTTTCCGTCTTTCTTCCCCCGCCCTTTGTCCTTTGAGAGCCCGGTCCATTACCCCTTTACTTTCCTTGCATTCTCTGCTGTACCAACCACCGCAGGTAGAAAATGTATTTCTCCCACTTTTTATTTTCATATTATTTCCAGCCTCTCATATTGCAGAGATCAATTGGGATACAGCATTTCTGGGATCTCCAGTGTTACCCAGAATTTCTCTAAACGTTTCTCGATATGCCTCCCCTTCCCTCCATTGATATCGTATTATTAGTCAGCCTGTCTTCAGTATTACCATCCGCGGGGCATTCTCTCTTTCTTTTTCTACTGCGATTCGTAAACCTAAAGGAAAATGGCAAGAGTTAGCCCTGTTCCCTACACAGAAATCTCTAATGGTATAATTTCTGAGCTGCAGATGATATAATCCACTACGCCCCCCCCATTTGCATTTATAAATGTTAGTTCAGATGGTAGGTCTTGACCATACATGCCATTGAGAATTTCTAAGCTTGGTGCATCACAAGACGTAAGTAGCTCCCTTCCTTCAGCATTTATTATTTTATCTTCTCTCATTCTACAGGTTAGCCTATTGTCATTAATTTCCTCCTTTTCTATTCCCCAATGACCGAAAGTGATGCTTTCGCTCCTTATCCTGGCATTGGAATCCCCTAATATATTGACCATTGCATGGAATGCATTTCCGGTAGATCCACCACCTTTTCTATTAAATACTCAAGGAATATCGGACTGCAATATTTGGAAGCGGTTGGCGCGTTATAAACAGCAATAATTATCTATCTTCCAAAAATCTATCTCCCCAACATTAACATAGTTATATAATGTCCATCCATGCCTAGTTCTATTTACCTAACCTCTCCCCACGTCCGTTTTAAACAGTGTTGATATTCCCCCGGCCATCTGTACCTCTTTCCCCTAGCCCTACTATTCTTATTAAAAAAATCTGATGTGTTACACTCACATGACTTTCTCTACTCTTGTACAAACTATTTTTACAAACGCTTATTCTCCATATGCTTCATGTTAATCGAGATATCGAGATGTCAATCTTATTGCTAATTTTCTTGTAGATGCAAGGGGAATATGGTAGGTTTTAAGCGATAGTCAAATATTTTAACGCTGGTTGCTATGTGGCGCATTCCATTCTCTTTGCATGTCCAGGACATAAAAAAAATGAATAACGAATTTGAGAAAAAGTATTATAAATTTAAGGGAATAACAAGCAATATCTCGAAAACGGTTCACTCAACAAAAGAAATGTATATGACATAAATTGTGTATTTTAACGCGATCTACATTTTTCGTGTAGTAAAATTTTGTCTATCTCTTATGGTTTACCAGTTATGAAAAAGTCGTTCACAATGAAGAATACTTTTGGAGACATTCCCAGAAAATTCGAGATATACATTTTATTTGTTATGACAATATCTTAAAATATGATATTTTAATCAAAATCGTTAGAGCCATTTTTGAGAAAATTAAAATTTTCGAAAAATGTTCCATGTAAAGGATAGTCTGGGGTGGGGGATTTTCTTGAAAACCTTCGTGTCGCATTCTGGAAGATACTGAACCTAAATACCAAGTTTGGTGTTTATCCGACTGTTCGTTTCTGAGTTATGCTGTTCACAGACACACAGACGGACATGTTTCCAAAAATGCTTGTTTTGGATTCAGGGGGTCTCAAAACATGTATTTCCGGTGAAATCTCGGTATTGAAGTTTTGGGTGGAATACAATACTTCCCCTACTTACTGTACGTAGTAGAGAAAGTAATAGGTACATTACACATTTCGCTATAGATACAAAGGGAATAGCGATAGTCAAATGTTTAAGTGGACGCTGTATGTTGGTCCTAAAATTCCATACTGTTTCCATGCAATTGCTAGAAACAACTGAATGTTGACAAGACTTTAAAACAACAAGTAATGAACAATTCGAACTATTAATAACGGATATCACAGAAATGGCTTATGCTACAAAAAAGTTATTTGGCATAAATTGTATGTTTTAAACAGATCTACAATTTTTATGTAGTACCTTTTCGTCTATCGCATGACGTTTAGCAGTTATACAAGATTATAACGTCGTGTCGCATCTTTGGAAGGCATTGAACCTAAATACCAAGTTTGATGTTTATCTGACTTTTTGTTTTTGAGTCATGCTGTTCATAGACAAACACACATACACACACGGACCTTTTTTCTAAAAATGTCCTTTTTGGATTCAGGAGGTCTCAAACATGTATTTTCGATGAAATCTCGATATCGAGTTTTTGGATGGAACGCAATACCTTCTCTACCTACTATGTACGTGGTAGAGAAAGTAAAAGCGAATATCCATAAATAGCTTATGCCACAAAAAATTTAATTGAAACAAATTGTGTATTTTGAAGAGAACTAAATTTTTTATAAGTTTTTGTCTATCGCTTAACGTTTACCAGTTACACAAGATTATACAAAACTCCTTCCGAATAAAAATGACTTCAGAAGCTATTCTCAGTAAATTCAATATATACATTTTATTTGTCTGTAAATATCTTTCACGGATGGTATTTTAATCAAGTCATTAGAGCCACTTTTTTAGAAAATCAAAAGTTTCGAAGAATTTTTCATGTAAAGGGTAGTTTGGTGTGGGGGATTTTCTTAAAAGTCTTCGTATTCTATCTTTGGAAGATACTGATCCTAAATACCAAGTTTGGTATTTATTCGACTTTTCGTTTGAGTTATGCTGTTCACAGGCGCACACACACACACACACACACACACACACACACACACACACACGGACCTTTTTCTAAAAATGTTTTTTTTTATTCAGGGGCCTCAAAACATGTATTTCCGGTAAAATATGGATATCGAATTTTTGGGTGGAATTAAATACCTTCTCTTCCTACTACGTACGTGGTAGAGAAAGAAAGAAAGAAACAAAGAAACAAACAAACAAAGAAACAAAGAAAAGGTTAAATTACGGATAAATTAGATAAGCTTGACTTTTTTTTCCATATACATGTTTCTTTGGTTAAGCTGGAATATGTAACAAGAATGTTCGTTTCTAGTGAAAAAAAATTAATGTTATCGTTTTAAATTAGCATTTCCGAACCACTTTAAGATTACAGAAAATTACAAATATTCTAATTTAGTTTATTTCAGAAGATTCTAAGTAATCAATATAATTTGACTAATAACATACCGAGCGAGTTGGCTCCGCGGTAACGTGTGAGGTTCGCATTTGGGAGTTCCTGGGTTCATATCCGTCGACCGACCACTTTGATCCTGGGTTTTTCGTGGTTTTCACTCGTCGGTAGGCGAATGCTGGGATGGTCTCTCATTTACCACAATTTCCTTTCCCTCATTTCCCTTCCATTCTGTTTCCTTCTCATGTTTAGGTGTGCTTCTGGTTTCTTGGCGTGAGGTGGTGCCGTACAGATGGCGCGGATGCTTGCTCCAAGGAAAGCGTATTCCATGGACACCAGAGGGCTGCCCGGTAGCAAGGATTGTTCATCGCCCTCTCTGGACAGTTCGAGTGGTAGGTCGGGTCTTCGAGCGAGGAAATGTTAGGGCCTTCCGCGCATCTCTTGACATATCTGCCTGCTTTAGCCTCCTATGGTTCCTTAATTTCATCCCTTCCTCCTTGGGGTGATAGCCGCAATAGTTCTCTGTAACTATCAGTGCGCGAGATGTCCGTATACCAATTATATAATAAATTATACACTTCTAACGTCCTAATTATTGACCCATTTGGTTGACTAATTCAAAATCTTATGATATAACATGGTAATCATGATTCTCCTTGACCGTTCTAAAATTTCCTTAAAGTTGCTTAGTGTTCAGCACAGAACACTAGAACATTTCTTGCACAGGCTTTCTCTAAGTTCCTGTAGTGTGCGAGGATTGGAACGATACTCTTTGTCTTTTAAATGACTCCATAAATAAAAATCACAATGCTTTAGGTCAGGAGAACGAGGGGGCTACAAATCAACACTAATTATTCTTTCATCAAACACCTCTCTTACTGCATGCAATCATTACAGGAACTTAGAGAAAACATTGTGCAAGAAATCACAAGAATTCCTGCTGCTGAGCTTCGGAGAGTGAGCGAGAATATTTACACGAGATATACTGCCTGTTTGAGAGCAGAAGGTCAAGATTTCCAGCATTTATTATAAGGTCCATTTAACCATTAGTTTAAGAAAGATTGGAATTAGCTACGAAGTCCAGTTTGATAGAATCTTTGTCCAGTTTAATTTTTGAATTATTAACCTCTTACATAAATTTCGTTTATATATTATGAAAAATTAGATATCTCTGCATATTTCACGGAAAAGGCTAAGCTATTTTGAGCTTGGCCAGTAAAATAATACAATTGTTTTGAAGGACCCTCTAACTAAATTTTGTTGCTGTTGTTAATCAAGCTGAAAAAGGAATTTGCGCACTTTTTGTTATTCCCGCACTATAGATTATTTTTGTAGCATATATTGTTGCAAGTCAACTAAAATTTTTAATATCTGTTGGAACAGCAATAATTATGGTTGCTCCTGCAAAATATTGATAACTATTTTGAATCTGAACTTAAGCATTATATAGGTATTAGTAACGTAAGAGTAGCTGTAGACCAGTTTATAAAACTATGTTAAAAGTAATTCAGATTATTATTATTATTATTATTATTATTATTAAACTTTTATTTTGAACTATCATAATATTATTTTACATGTTTTAAAAAATATCATAAAGAAAGCACAATGAATTATAATAAATACACTCCTTATTACACTATTTAATAAGAACATTCTAATTAATTTAAGACCTGCAATGTTAATGTGCTTTTACTTTAGCAATTTCTCAATATTATGTGGAACTAGTTATGTATAGAGAACAAGTATATTAGTAAAATGTGCATCTGTAATAGTTGAACTCATTTATTCCTCATTTATTCAAGGCAGAAAAGGTTTTCTCACAAATGTATACGCAGCCATATCTGCACACAAGCCTTACAGCAAGATCGTAAATTTCAGGAAACCGATCTGAAGGGACATATTTCCAAAATTCAGTCAAATTAGAAGTGGGTGACCCACAATGTTCTTTAAATTTAGCACAAAGTCCTTAGTGGTTTGGATAAAATTTCTATTTTTTCCATTAGCAAGGATGGGGACTATTTATGAATCCCAGATTCTGAAATGGAAAATCGATTTATGAGTAAACCTATGTTACTATTTTCAGATTCGAAAGAGCAAGAGTTTGTAATGATAAATAGGTGCTCATCGGAACTTGAGCTATTAGCGGGCCATTACTTGGCCCGCTGGCCTAGGGTTGACCACCCCTGACGTAGACTATAGCGTAAACATTACTTTGTTGTTGAAAGCAAAATTCATATCATTGCATTACAAATGAAAGGTAAAGGTAGGTATCATGGAGGGGCCTCTGGAACCTGGGCAGAGCACCGCACGCAGGACAGTCGGCTCCCTGTGCTTCTACCATGACCCCTGGGAGGGAAGGATAAGGGAAGAAAACCGTAGGGCGACCAGATACGTATGCCGATGGGCGCAAGCATGGACGGGGTCCCTAACGTTTCCAGATAGAACACACCTGACGCCGCACGGTCCTTGCCCACAAGCCATCAACCTCCAGGGTTCTCCCTGAGCGGAGCTCTACACTGAGGCGAGACCTAACTGAGCGGTACTGCAGCAACACCAGGGAAGAAACCTTTATAGAGCGCAAGCCACCGACCAGCCGCAAACCACCGAACACCTTCGCCTGGTCCTGAAACAGATGACAAGGAAGATTATGGGTACAGGAAATGAGTAAGGAGAGTCGTGGTAGAAGATGAACCACCTCAGCATTCGCCTGACAACCAGGGAAAACCACGAAAAACCCATTGGCCAGGGTGGGCGGTCGCTGAGGATCGAACCCGGGACATCCTGAATGCGAGCCACAGAAGTAACCGCCTGAACCATTCCCTCAGTGTTGCAAATCTACGTAAAATGGTTTTGTGATATTAAACACTTATGAGTAATTTTATTTTATTTTCAAACTTGAACTTCGAACTTATGTTTTCAGTTAGTCACCACTTGATGTTTTCACACTCTAAAATTCTAACGACGTGATCTTCTGGTACCGGATTTTATGCCTTGGATGACCTTTACTAACTTCTCCGACAACCGGCTGCACACGAATCCAGAATCCAGCTGAAACCGGCTCGTCCTAAGCGGAAGGCACCAATGCCAATTTATGGATTAACTTTCTATGTGTGTTTCACTTTCAAAGAAAATGTAGGAAAAGAAAACGTCACTTAAGATGCATATGATGTAATATAATGTAATCCTCGCTAAACATCCTATTAAATGCAGTATAATCACATAAAGGTGTCCCTTTGCATGGGGCGATGTCCCCAGTCTGCCTGTCCGAATGTCGAAAATTTTCATTCTGGAAACTTTAGCATCCCGTCTTCCTGGTTCCGCCGTCCGATGTCTCCTCTCACCCTTTCTCCATCTCTCGCTCACTCCCTTACGGGGCATAGGTACAAATCCTCAAAAGTTCGGTGCCAAGTCCCCTGTGACGATAAGAGTAACAGAAAGGTTCACTGAACTACACAAGCTTGTCCTTTCAATCAGATGGCAAAAACGATTATTTCTATTCATTAATTACAGATCAATGACGTCGCCAGAAGAAAGTCAACATACGGGATTTGTAAGGATGCCCGAACCACATTAAGTATTTGCCACTAATCTTATACACATATTCTCTCTGTTCCAAGAGAAGTAGAATACTATCTTGCTCTGCTTTACTTGCAAACTTCCTCGAGTTTCTGATTGCCATTGTCAAATTTATTAATGAGCTGTCCTATCCGGCGTTGCTCAGGTGGAATTTACGTCTCTAACCAAGATTTTTAGTAAATTCATTTAAGACCTGTATACTTCACAACGATTTATATATTTTTACTTTCTCTATCACGGACATCGTAGGTACAGAAGATATTGCATTCCACCCAAATATTTGATACCGAGATTTCATCGGAAACGCATGTTTTGAAACCCCCTGAAAAAAAGAGGTTAGAAAAAGGTCCGCGCGCGCGTGAACAGCATAAACACCAAACTTGGTATATTGGTTCAGTATCTTCCAAAGATACGACACGAAGATTTTCAAGAAAACCCCCCACCCCAAACTACCTTTACATGGAAGATTTTCGAAGTTTTTTATTTTCTAAAGATTAGATCTAACGATTTTGATTAAAATACCATATATTGATGGTATTTACATGCCAAATAAAATATATATTTGAATTGTTTGGGAATAGCCTTTGAAATCCTCTTCATTCGGAAGGAATTTTGTATATCTTTTATAAGCAAGAAACTACTACATCACATAAGTAGTAAATGTTAAGCGTTAAACGAAAACTTACTACATAAGAAATGTAGATCTCTTTAAAACACAGAATTTATTTTAAATAACTTTGTTTATCACATCAGCTAATTCCAAAGTCATTCAGAATGAAGAGGACTTCATAGGCTATTCCCAGAAAATTCAAGATATACATTTTATTTGTCATGAAAATATCTTAAATGTGTGGTATTTTAATCAAAATGGTTAGAGCCATTTTTGAGAAAATAAAAACAAAATAACAGGGTATTTTCCATGTAAAGGGTAGTTGGGATGGGGGATTTTCTTTAAAATCTTTATCACATCATTGAAAGATGCTGAACTGAAATATCATGTTTTGTACTTAAATCTCTTTTCATTTTTGGGATATGCTATTCTCCTCTCTCTCGCGCGCGCACGCACGCGCACACACACACACAGAGCCTTTTCGTAAAAAATTTTTGTTGTTGGTTTCAGTGAGCCTAAAAACCTGAGCTGCTGCCGCCACCACCACCACCACCACCACTACTACTAATCTTATATTCTTGATAGAAATATAGCTAATGACTTATTTTTCTGTTTTAGTGTTATATTGTTATTACTAGTTATATATTAGCTTTTTATTTTTCCCGAACATCACATAAGGAAATTCTGAAGCCCAATAACAAAGTCTATGTATGGCATAATTTTATATTAATTTCAACTGATAAGTGATTAAAATATGGAGATATAGTAAGTATTTTCCAATTTCTCCCTGAATTTTATATTTTTCTTCTGGTAAAGTTAACACTTTTTCATATTCTTTATAGTTAATTTACAATAATTGAAGAACTAAGGCAACACTGCTCTAACTCAAATTTAAGATTTGAAAACAACAGAGTTTAAAATATTAAATATATCTGTAAATATTGTTCCCAGAACAATCATATTATTTTAAATAAATATTTAAATAACTTTAAAGTATATTACTTGTTTAATTTCTTTACGAATGTGCTATTATAATGAGCAAACTTTTGGGATAGGGCAGTATTGCTGTGGAGCTTTTATAAATACTTTCCAAATAAATAGTAGGTAATGTTTGTATAAGTGTGACTCTATGATGGAAAATATATTATGAAGGATTTACGGTCAATGCTGTAAACTGAGCTGAGTAAAAGTTCTGCAACAGAATGTTTGTTCAGTAATTCCTATAGGTACCAAGAATTTTTTTTTAATTTGGGTATATCCTCTGCCATTACATTCTTCTGGAACTCACAGTAAACATATGAGATGCTCATTATAGATGATGTATATCTTTACAAACGGAAATATTTGTCTCATATATCCACAATGCTTGAAATGGAACAACATTCTGCACATTTTATTCCTAAAAAGAGGCTAGTATCTCATGAAGGTCACATACAAAAGGTGTGCTTACTGGAGAGTTGGAAATATTGAGAAGTCAAAAGCAAGAACTGTCTTCCAAATACACAGAAGAAGTTGTGCTTTGCTAAGGGACGACTCTTTCTGAAAAAAAAAAATCTTTGTTGGAGTAACATGACTACTTTGGGGTGCACCATTTCTAAAGGTTTGTATCAGTGCAAAGTATAGACTTGGGAGTGACTTATGGCACAAAAACTTTGAACTACAACGTTTCATTAAGTAATGTAAACATTTTGCCAATTTCTTTCAGTTTGTTTCCTCAATTACTTTTCAAAGTTGTGACAGAACTTATAGCCCAACAAATATATTCCATCATATATGGCATGCAATGTTTGATAGCTCATTTGACAGAACTTTTTAAGTGGATCATTTTTATTTTAACACAAGCGACTGCTGCTATTGTATCCTGCTATAATGCGAATGGCAATAATGTCTTAATTTGCTGAGTCAGGGAGTATGCAAAATGCATAGCATCTCCTTGCAGCACATCAATTTTTGTTGACTTCATGAATAACACTGACCAACATTGATTCTGTGGTATAAAGGAATATATGCGACTTTAATGGAAATCAGTGCCCTGATTTTAAAAATGAAGTTCGTTTTTGGCTATCACATGTTGATTTTCTTCCTAATCGGCTCACTTCTGTCCTCCCTTATCACCCAGATATTTATGTTTATATTCCAGCAATTATCAGTTTTGTTCTGCGTGTCAGGTCTGTCTTCTTGTGAGGTATTTATGTTTACATTTACAGCTATCATAGATCTCAACTTTAGTTGAGCTGAAAACTTGTGTTAATACGCACGTTTGTTTTTTATATGTGTAGTACTAAAATAAAAGTTCAAGTATTACTTCTACATCCGCAGGAGACAGTCTACAAAGTCCTCAGAAGTTTTGTTACATTTGTGGGTGTTACATGTTTGACCGGAAGATACGTAAAATAGACTCACAAATAAAGAAACTATATTACTCAAGTTTCAAAGAGAAAGTTGATCAGGATAAATTGTTAGCATCTCATATTGCATGCAACAGTTGTGTTCGGGATTATGTCATTGGTATGAAGGAAAATCAAAGACAATGTCGTTTGCCAAACCAATGATATGGAGAGAGCAGCAGAATTACCTTGACGATTGTTACTTTTGCATGTGCAAAGTTGCTGACTTGCTGACTACAACAAAAAAAAATAAGAAGGAATTAAATATTCAAATCTGAACCCTTCTCATCATAGACCCAAACTATACATACCACACCACCAGCAGACCTCAATTTTAGTGAATCTGAAAGCAGCTCTGTGACTTTTGACAATGAGTTGGTTTCTGATCCAGAAGAATTTGACAATTTACCGCAACAGTTTAATCAATTTGAGTTAAATGATTTAGTGAAGGATTTATACCTCAAAAACAAAAAAGTGAATTATTGGGCTCAAGACTACGGTAGAAGAATTTATTATCACCTGGCATTACATTTTCATGGTATAGGAATCACGCAATAAAAAAATTCCACAAGTACTACGCAGAAGAAGATCAACTTGTTTTGTGTGGATGTGTGTAATCTTATTCAACAGTTGGGCAGGGAATCATATGAGCCAAGTAACTGCATCTTTTTATTGATTCTTCCAAACAAAGTCTAAGGCAGTGTTACCTCATAATAGCAACAAGTTAGTTTCAATACCGCTTGCATATTCTACGAACCTAAGAGTCTTATGAAACTCTGAAGCGTGTTCTTGAGAAAATTAAGTTCCACGACCATGAGTGGCAAATATGTGGTGACTTAAAGGTCATTGGTTTGTTACTAGGACAGCAGGGAGGATACACAAAATTCCCTTGTTTTCTTTGCAAATCGGCGGGGAACAAACATTGGGAAACTGACCAATGGCCTGTGAGGCAGCAACTGGAACGTGGATCAAAAAATGTTATTAATTTAATGTGCCTCTTGTTGATCATCAAAAAATTCTACTCTCTCCATTACACATAAAATTTGGCATGGTAAAACAATTTGTGAAAGCACTTGACAAAGTTGCCCTTGCTTCCAGTACTAGTGCACAAAGTTTCCATCATTGTCACAGGCTAAAATCAGAGAGGGAGTATTTGATGGACCACAGATAAGGAAATTGATGAAAGATGTTAATTTTAGCAGCTCTATGAATGGAATTAAAAAAGATGCATGGAATGGATTCAGAGGGGTTATTAAGAAATTTCTGGTCAACATGAAAGACCCTCAATACAAAGAAATTGCCAGAAATATGCTGGAAAATTTCAGACTGCTTGGCATAATATGAGTTTGACGCTTCATTTCCTCAAGTCACATCTTGACTACTTCCCGTTGAATTTAGCAGTTGTCAGTGAAGAGCAAGCTGAAAGGTTTCACCAGGACTTGAAAGATGTTGGACATTATCAGAGATGTTGGGACGTACATATGATGGCCGATTACTGCTGGTATTTTGTACGCAATGAACCTACCAAAGAACACTCGAGAAAATCACATACACCGAAGTTCCTTGGGAAAAGAAAAAGGGATACACAAGATAACTTACTTTCTCAAATTCAGGTACGCTTTCATGTTATTATTATTATTCTTTATTTTCTTTACAAGTTGTATACGAGTGTGTAATATTTTTGCAAATTTTACAATTATATTTTCATTGAGCATTGTCATATTACCAAAACAAGATGTGCTTGGAAAAACAGAATGCATTTTTGAATTCTGTGCACTGAAATTAGTACGTCACCTACTTTTAATCGTACCGCAGAAAAAAAAGTTTTCATTTGTAATAACCTAGTGTAATCTGGTCATTTTGCTAAGAAAGAAAATATAAGGTGATTATAAATGCTTGGTCCTTCTGCTTGAAAATTCTCATCAAATCTTTCCTTGGCAGTGTGTAGAACTTATGTTTACCAAATGGCCTATTAATATTGTCACTGAAGTTGGATCAATTGCTTACCATTAGATGCATATTGCACTTCTTTACAGAAAAAATATGTATTTATTTAATCAGACCAATTTGTTCAGCCTGAATGAAATGGAACTCTCCACCAGGCAAAAAATATTATGGTTGAAAATTATTATAAATGGGGGAGGAGAGGGTCACAAGCTTATAATTCACTGAATCTGGTTATTTTACAATGGTAATCAACAGTCAATAACTAAAAACTTATTACCATGTAATCAGAAAGTTAAAGAGTATTATACAGTGGTGTATTAACTGTTTGAATTCTTTCCATGTTTATACTGGTAAATGAAATTACAATAATTAAAAATATGTGCCTCAAAACAAGTTATCTCAGTAAAACTTTAAAACTAAAATGGAACAAGTATGCCCTGCTATACTTCTCTTATATAAAAGTTTTTCATAAATTCCTCTGTATACTTAACTATGCCTACACTTCAAACAAATGAACCCATATTTGATAACCCTGGAGAAACAATATAATATACATAAAATAGATAAATGTGGTCAAGAACAGCTACCTACAATAGAAGATTCTCAGAGAACTACAAAATGCTGTATAGCTATGCCTCCTATGTGGAACGGAAGCAAAGAAGCTACTGAAAAGTATTAAGCGACTTCTTTAAGAATCGTGAACTTCATTAAACCTTTTTGCAACAAATCTTCTAGTTTTGAATAGTTATCTGAAACTGCCAAGTGGTATATAGTGATGATAAGAGGAAAGAGGCGTATCATATGTTATATTGCATCACTGGAACATATGGTGATCTTCAATGCTTGGATCAATCAAATAGTATAATAGAGCAAATCCTGTCTCTTAATAAGTCCCTTTTTAGTTTAAGGTTGGCATTCACTTTGAACATTGCATGAATCTGGTGTCTGATGATAATATGTTGCTGTTTCCAATGCACCCCATGTGCAGGGAGCTTTGGAAGCAACTTTGTGGGAATCTCATTCTACCAAATGATGGCTAGACCCATTTATTAGCTGAAGGCACCATGCAGATGCTGTCTGTTACCTTCAATCATGTTTATATGCTTTGTATACATTATCCATACATGTTAATAAACACGTTTATTATTTTGACATATCCTATATCACAATTTACATATATCTTAGAGCAAATACTACATTGCACCAAAACAGTATCATGCATATGGATATCAAAATTATAATAAACTGCCAAAAGAAATAAACAACATCAACAACTTAAATTTATTTAAATCGACAATAAATACAGTTTTGCTTGACCATTGTTTTTACACAGTTGATGAGCATATGGAATTTACTTAACTAGTCATTACAATTTCATTTAATAATTTTTTTTTTATTGAACTATTAAATTATTTATTCCATTTCATTTTTTTTAGTAGTGTTTAATGCCTATTCTTATTACATATAGCACCACAGGAGTGCTGTTGGTAAATGAAATGATATTTGGGAAAGGAATTTTTTCTGGTGGAAATAAACATTCCAGGCCTAAGTTTAGGGTACCTCCCTGATCTTTGCCAGTTATGAGAACTGAGGAAAACCCAGGAAAAGCCTCAGTCAGGTAGGATAGTTTTGGCAAGATTTGAACCATAGACCCTCCTCAATTGGGTTACTGCAGAGCCGTCTCACTTAGTATTTCATTACCTGATTAGTTATATACCTAACTGTATAGATATTATATTTTAACATCACATATTTACTTAATGGATTATTCATTGTAATTTTATTGTAAATGAATCAGACTTTATTTGAATTATCTATTCTAAATGTTAATTTTAGTGAGTTGCGTATAACAAATTTAATAATATTTTATCTGTATAGATCTATTTTAGTTTTACTATATAATCAACTTAAAATGTTGTTCTTTGCATAACTCATTCAGTGTAAATTCTACTTAAATTTTATGTATTCCATATCATTGCATATTATGTGCTCTGTTTGATTATAAGGGACAATTAAATAAATAAATAAATAAATAAATAATGATGAGAATGGCGATGGAATGAGGGTACCTATAGCTTTTACAATTTTTCTATAAATGCCCAAATAAATAAAGAAATGCCAGTATGACCATGAAAGTTACCTATGAACTATTTCATGTAATCTCTAAAAATACAATCTGCTTCTCCCTTTAACATTTTTAAATTTTATTCCAAACAAATGTGAGAGTGAATGCGTGTATATTAAACAATAGCAAATTATTAATACTAACAGTTGTTTCTCAAATCAAACTGCTGATATGATCATTAAATTAACTATGAAAATACAAATGAAAATGTTTGAGAAGTCTAATTGAGCAAACTTCCATATAAAAAAGTAAAAAATGTTTACATTTGGAAAGCTTTTAAACCATAAAATTCATGATTCATGAATTATCGCACTACAAAGCCAAGGTATAGAGTGTATAAAGTGCTGCTAGGTTATATCTCGCCAAAACTACAAGCATTTTCATTAGTGTTTCTCCTGCCATTTTTAAAGAAACTTTTTGGGTCAAATTAATGATAAAAATCTTCTTTCTGAAACTATAAAAACTGTGATTTTGAATTGAGAATCATTACTACACATAAAACAGTAGTTCCAAGAGTTGGTATGAAATGTTACTTCTTTCACTTACACCAGAATGTTTAGTGTACTTTTGAAGATGACAATGCAAACCAGGCATTTAAAAACGAAATAGATCAGCACTCAAGCTTTGCATTTGTGCCAACTGAAGATGTTTTGTTGACTTTCAATACAAATTAAACTTCAAAGTGTTCACATTGTGAACTATTTGAACTTAAAATACATCAGGGGCAGGTGTAGTAGTAGAACTTTGAAATCAGCATATTGCAGCAAAAGCAATTAAGTCAAAGCAAATACTTGGTAGAGTATTCAAGAACATGGGCGAGGAACCATCAGTTGTAGGGGCCCTGAAAAGCTGTGAATAAATTCAGCAGAAAGTGATATAAATGTAACTCTCAGCAGGTTAAAAGCCACAAAATTTAAAGAGTTTAATTTAATAGTAAAATATCATAAAGCATATATAACATATTAGTCAGCCATGATATAAGTACATTTGGTGGGATGAGGAATTAAACAGTTACAGAGCAACTAGGCAGGGTATCAGGTAAAGAAACATCCACAGTTCTGAATTACATTTACTAGCGAGGCTGAGATCTGCAAATGTAGTACTGTTTTCATTGTGCAACCATAAATTCCCCTATTGCCTTGCCCCTCACTCCCCTCTGATCCCTAAACCTTGATGAAGGCATGTTAACAAATACAGTGGCCCCGTCCTCCGAACGTACTCATATTGTGGCCGACTAGTATGTAGGTGATAACTGCTATTTATTCCTTCACTTTGAGATTGTTTGTGTGTTTAGTGCTCTGCCTAGATGCTTGATACCTAATTACCAATTAGTGCAAATATTACAGAATCTGATTGTCATTATTTTGCTTCTTGAGTCATGTATATAAAACCACTTTCAAACTCCTACTGGTATATCAATGCTAAGAAGTGGTAATGTTGATAGTCTGAGAATAGATACTGCATAGACAGTGTTGTCTTGTTCGAATCTGGTAGTAAACATATGAATACAGAGAAGCGCACCATGCTGACAATCTATGCAATGAAAATTGACTGCAGTTCCATTAATTAATGCCAAATGTATGCATACATGCTTTGGATGGCTTGCACACACAGGATTTTTTTTCTAGCACTGCAATCATTCCCATGGATTTCCTAATGAGATTTAAATTTATGCTATGCTGCTGGTCATAATGTTGCAGCCCTCGCATTGCTGCAAAAAAATGCAAAAAACATGCATAGTCCACTTCTCATGGCTGTGTATGACATCAGCACCCACAAAAATATTTGACTTAGAGAATCCATTTCAATTTGTCACTTCTCCACACATCCAATGAAATCAAGTAGGCACAGTTGCATTTAATTTAATGCAAATGTTTTCTGATGCTTCAAGGTTTTTGTTGTGTGCAGTGTGTAGAAAAGGTAATTTATGGATACTAGTTAGACGAAGTAACGCTGATCACAATACATATCAATTTTAGTTTCCACATAAACTGATTTAAAGCATCATGTCTAGTGACAAATATTTGAATAAGTGATTCCTGAAGGGGCCAGATGCAAAAATAGAAATGCATAAGTAATGCCAACAAAATGAATTTTGCTGCTTATTGCAAAAGGTAAATGCTGCAGAAATTGGGGGAGATATTTTGTTTTTTCTTTCCTTTCTTTTTAACAAAATCACGCTCAAATCCTTCCTTAATCATCTATCTCTTGATTCACTTATTACGGAAATTTAAGAAAGAAGAAGAATATTCAAAGTTTATATTCTGAGGAATGTAGAATGATACTTTGCAATTATTAAAAATGTATTTTTTAAGACTATTTACTCAGCTTCACTGTTAGGTATATTTACATTGAAGAACATGTCTACATTAGCAGCTGTAACTGACTAAACAGTTGTCTGATGTGTCCCTTAGAGAAAAAGAAACTTCTATGGACCATGTAGACAACAATAATTGAAATGGCTGATGGAGGCAACTGAAAAATAATGTATTAGGTAAATACGCCTAACAATGAAGTTTGAGTGAAAATAATTTTAAAAATGTGTTTCTCAAATGTTATCAGAAGTGAATGCTGAAAGAAGAATAAACGACAAAGAACAAAAATGTTTTGAAAGAATAAGCATCACAAAGTGGTACCAAGGGTATAAAAATAAGTAAATTTTGGGCTGCCTAAGGACCTATGGCCATAATCTTGCATTGTAATGCAAGCTTTTTAACTATCCTAGATACATATATGTATTTAATTTTGTAGTACTCAAAACGATTTATCAGATTTATTATGCCAGATGTTACATGCAGAAATTTATCATTTACCTAAATGCAGTATACAAAATACAGTTCAGTAAACTTGTGTTTTTCTGTTTGGAGTATGATGCACTTATGAATTGGGTATTCAAAACATCATGTAACATCTATATCCAACTTAGGTGACACACTTCAGTGAGCTTCACATAGGAATAGTAAGAACAATCATTAAGAAACCTTGGCTGAAACTTCATTGGGAAAACATATTATTAGATGGCCAAAAAACAAAATTTAGCCACTTCTTGGAACATTAAGCATCTGCAACTGATAATAAAATCTGTCAAAACAGCATGCAAAATGAAGTTTTCCCTCTGCTTTTGTCATTCCTTAGTGACAGTTATTTCTTCTTCATGTTTGTATTTGACTAAATGTGAAAATGTACGCTGGTCCTACCAGTGTGTTGTTTCCTATCACTCATGAATGCAACAAAGAATGTACAACCATAGAATACAATACTGGAACATTGATCTCAGGACCCTCTTACTAAACCCAGCAACTTTTCTTTGGTATCTGGCATCTTAGAAAGATATTCACTCCGACAGTAAAGTTTCAACTAAGATTCCAATATGAACATTCTCTCCATTCCCTTGTCAGTAATCTGAGTCTTGATGAACATTCATGAATATTATTTCTAATACTGTGTAGCTACTAGGACTTCTAATATTAAACAAAGTAAATCAACTTATAGTAAAGGAACAAAGAGCAGAAGATATTCTCTACTTAGTCACTTTTTAAAAACAAAGTTTTAAGTTACTAATTTAATCAAATTATGTATCACTACAGCTTATATAATCCAAATGCATCAAATCAATGTCTTAAATTTCTGTCAATGGTATTTGGGAGTAATAAGCATGGCAAAAAATACAGTAGTTGTATTATATGGACAGTGCAGTCCAAAATTTGACATGCCTTTTGTTATACTAATACAATAACAACTCAAACTTGGAGGTACTAACCACGCTATATTAGGACTACATTATTTCTATATATCCAATTCCATACAATTTAGAACTTATAATTTCTTATGGGATATTTTTCCTTTTTTTATTTAGGGCAATACATACAAAAAGATAAATGGATACAAAATTAATCACTCAGTATATGTGCTTTGGTGAGATATCACTTCACTACAACCAACAAACACTCTTTACTGCAAAAGTGCTCTCACAAACTCTGATCAAAAGCAGGAACTTCTGAAACAATGTATGTTTCATACTGCTTAGATTTAACTACTTTAACTAGTTTCAACAAACAATAAATTATAATTATAAAAATATTTCTAATCTTTAGGATAAATAGCTTTCAACTTTGCTCTTGGAATGTACTGAGCTCCATCAAAGTACTCAAAATTCTTCTTAATATCAGGATGCTGCACCTTCAAAAGGAAAAAAAAAAAATACAATAATCTAATGATTAAAATGTAATGCATATAAAATGAAACTTGGAATATGAATACTTTTTGGTACCTTAACACAAAAGAAATATATGTTGTTCTTTCACATTGGTAGTTGAAAGGTAAGGTTTTAAAAACTGAATTAGATTCAAAGTTCAAAGCCATGACTGGAACTTGAACCATGGACCTTCAGCTTTCTGTGCTGGCATGCTACTATTGGCTACTATGACAAGACTCCCAAATGCACAATGAAACTCTCATCTGATTCCTATATCAGGAACTTTCAAGGCAATCACAATTTTTCAGAGATTTTATACCTTAAAGAAGCAATATGAACTTAAAAAGGAAGATCTTGAGCAAAGAAATAAAACACTGTTTAGTTCCAGTTAAAAATCCAAACATATATTCTAGAGATATATAAAATATAATTGCTGAAACTCTTTAAACGATGTTTGTTGCAATGCTTGGCTAGAATTTTACTTTTATGAAAAAAGTTAGGTATCTATCTCTTTTTTACTTTTTCTACTACGTATAGTAAGTAGGGGAAGTATTGTATTCCACCCAAAAATTCGATACCGAGATTTCACCGGAAATACATGTTTTGAGACTCCCTGAATCCAAAAAAAGCATTTTTGGAAACATGTCCGTGTGTGTGTGTGTGAACAGCATAACTCAGAAACAAACAGTCGGATAAACACCAAACTTGGTATTTAGGTTCAGTATCTTCCAGAGATGCGACACGAAGGTTTTCAAGAAAATCCCCCCACCCCAGATTACCGTTTACATGGAACATTTTTCGAAAATTTTAATTTTCTCAAAAATGGCTCTAACGATTTTGATTGAAAAACCATATGTTTAAGATATTTTCATGACAAATGAAATGTATATCTCGAATTTTCTGGGAATGTCTCCAAAAGTATTCTTTATTGTGAACGACTTTTACATAACTGGTAAACCATAAGAGATACACACAATTTTACTACACAAAAAATGTAGATCGCGTTAAAATACACAATTTATGTCATATACAGTTTTTTTGTTGAGTGAACCATTTTCGAGATATTGCTTGTTATTCCTTTAAATTTTTCAATACTTATTTTTTCAAATGGGAATTCGTTATTCATTTTTTTATCCTGTATATGCAAAGAGTATTAATCCGTGGCAAAGGGAATGGTGCTGCACCTAGCAACCAGGTATTAAAAGATATGTATATGCTTAAAGGCTACGGTATTTCTATATTGCCCTTGTAAATATATATTCCCCTTACATCTACAAGAAACTTAGCAATAAGATACAGTCTGCAAATGCTTATCTCGATTAACATGAAGTAGATGGAGAATAAGCGTTTGTAAAAATAGTTTGTACAAGAGTAGAGAAAGTCATGTGAGTGTAACACATCAGATTTATGCTGTTCACTCTTTTTCATCAGCTCTCTCTTCATTAAAAGTCACCCAATGATTCAGATTGTGAGAACTTAAAATGGCTGGAGAGAATTGCAAATCTTTTAAATCACATATAGAGTATATACATAAGCATAAATTCAATGAAGTGAAGTGATGAGTGCTCAGAGCATTTCACACCAGATGGTTTTAATACTTCAGTAAAGCAAGGTATAATGAAAGACTGTAGATTTAAGACTTCACTGAAAAGAATGGTGGTTACCACTCTTAATCTGAAAATACAAATCTTCCAAACTTACCTAAGCTTAGAACCAGTAGTTATCTGAGAAAAGAAATTCTGACATGTTACATTCATATTACTTTCTCTACCTAATTGTTTATTTTTATATAGCGTCCACAAACTATTCTTACAAAAGCTTATTTTTCTATTTACTTTATGTTAATTGAGATAAACCTTTGTAGAAATAGTTTCATTTACACATTCCATTGAAAGTACAAGGGATATAGAGGAAATCAAATAGATATTAAAATATTTAAAAGCTAGTTGCTATATGCTGGCTGATAAATTATACAGTCTTTCCATGACATTGTAAAACCACAACTGAATAGTGGCAGTACTTTAAAAAATTAATGACAGAAACATTGAAAAATTCAAACCAACAACATAAAGCTCAAAAATGGCTAATACCCCCCCCCCTCAAATTTTTTTAAAAAGACACACATTTTTTTGTGTAGTACGTTTTTGTCTATCTCTTATGGTTTACCAGTTAACAAAATTATACAAAATTCCTTCTGAATGAAGAGACCTTACCAGGCTATTCAAAAAAATTCAAGCTATGCATTTTACTTTGCATTTAAATATCTTAAATATATGTATTTCAATCAAAATCTCTAGCCATTTTTGAGAAAATCGAAAATTTTGAAAAAAAACAAATCTTCCATATAAAGGGTAATTTGGGGTGGGGAGATTTTCTTGAAAGTCTTCACGTTGGATCTTTGGAAGATGCTGAAGCTAAATACCAAGTTTGGTATTTATCCAACATTTCATTTTTGCGTTATGCTGTTCGGACACTGACATGCACGCACACACAGAGAGAGACAATCTTCTAAAAATGCTTTTCTTTGGGTTCAGGGGTCTCATAATCAGCACTGCCAACCGCAGCAGCCAAAATTTCAGTAGAAAGTGATAAAACAAAGACTTGGCTAATTGGTACAGCACTTTTCTGCTGTTTCAAGGGTCCCGCATTCAAATTCCAGCTGGACACATGACAGTTATATTATACATACATGGCATTAAATACCCTTAATAGTGCCCACTCCCGCTCTTTTCATGGGAGGGTGGAACTAGTGCTTCTAATGGAAGAAAATGGTCAATTTTGCTGTCATGTTTTGAATTTGAAGAAAAAATACTAATAACATTGTTCTGTTAGTTTTAATGACAGCAGTAAAGGCTCTGCTTTTGCACCAAAATAAATTTGCTCAAGAGTTAAGAAGACATTAGGGTTTCGATATCCACCCTTTCCACTTGTTAAGTAATCAAGGAGGGTATCCAAAGATGCAGCTACACTTGTGCGCAAGGTGAGAATCTGGGGGACATCACTTTGCATCCATTTGTTGAGGTTATTGAAACTAGGCAAAATAAAACCACATTAACTCCAAATTGAGCTTATTATATGTGTCTTTTAATTCTGAAAAATAGTTTCTGAAGTTTGCAATCTATCTTCTGCTACTGCATGAACGACAAAAAGGACAAGTGCTGTTTTGTTCCAAAATTTGAAATACCAAGTGTGAAGTGATAACCACCTGGTCTGGCATGGATGTAAAAGCTTATGTGGCTTCACTTTCATAAAAGCTTGAAATTATTTAACTCTTTCTACCTGTTTAGCACTAATGTGGAAGTAACTGTGCTTATCATCACTGTAATTGTAACTGTAAATATGAGAACGTGAAGTGGTTACAGGGATATTATAACTGTTTTGGCAGGAGTCAGAGCTTCAATGGCCAGCGCACGAGAAGCCATGCGGTGGCTTCAGTGTAAATGAAAAGCATTTTATTTGCTCATGCTATCATGAGACAGCTCAGATTTTGTTAGGCAGTCAAGACTGCATTCTTATCATTATCACATAAAAGTATTAGGGAAGCAGTAAGTGGCATTAGTGCAATTGTATCACTATCAAAAGGATCAAATTCATTATTAGATTAAACAATTATTGCCCAAGTTAAAATATCAGGAGATCTGCTCATTTTCTTTTATTGAATCGGTAGATTTGTAGACAAGTTAAAAAATCAGGAGATCTACTGAAAAATCAGTAGGGTTGTCAACTCTGCTTATAACAAGCACTTCCAGTGAAATCCCAACATAGAATTTTTGGGTGGAATACAATACTTCCTTACTTATTGTAAGAACATAGTAGAGAAAGTAAAAATTGTTGCAAATACAATTGCATAATGTTGAATATTTTCTGGCTATTGCAGATATTGCTTCTGAATGTATAGAATTCAATAAAACAATTCAATTTGAAATAGATAGGGAAATTCTATATCCTACTCACTTAGTTGGACAATGGAGAATAAGAAACATGATTATATGAAGTCAATTGCTTCCCGTTCTTTCTTTTCTCTGTATGAGTATTTCTGTTACCATCTCAACTTATGAATGTGTGTGAATTACAACCATAAAGATCAAAACACAACTACTCTACTCAGAGAGTGGTGAGGAATCACCCTATCATACAGAAATAATGGGGTAAACATGAAAAATGCATTCCTGTGACAACTGATATCAAAAGCATATGTTTTCATGAGTTCTAAAATGTAAATAAGGGTGTATATAAACAGCATAATTGTTTTTAAATTTAAAATCATTGGAACTTGCACAGAGTGAAGCAAATAATTAAATTATGGAAAATCAATCGAGATTAAGCACTCATATTGTTCCACTTACCAAGTTACTGGCAGGATGTATTTCAAGGAACTATTGTCCCTATTGAGACATTACAGGAAAAGATAGTTTAATCTCTAAATTCACCAACCCTGCATCAGATGATGACACAGACACCCAGGGAAGAAGTTTAGAGAATCACCAGTTAGTCGACCAGCAGATGAAAATGAGGATAATTTGGTATGTGGAGCAATGTGAGTACTTAAGGTTTAGTATAACCGTTATTTATTCATTTTATAAACTGAATCTTGATACAAAGGTGGCTAATATAACACAGCACAGCTTAGTGACAAAAACCAACAATTTTAAGAAGAAACATGACTTAACTTGGGATATCCCAAATTCTGAAATGTGTAAATTTGTAGCACATAAACAGTTTTTATGTTAGATTGATTCATGGATGTTAATTGGTCATAAAAATCATGCTTTTATGCTACTCAATGTAGTGAAAATGGTAAGAAACAACTTTACTGAAATAGTTAGATTTTAACACAAATTTAGTAGGCCAAGGATGTTCTACCAGCCTAAGATGTTTACAAGGGCAACAATAAAAATTTTTAGAAAATCAAACAAGGATTAGTTTTAAAACATTTTTTTTTTTCCAAAATAAATCAATGCGTTTTTGCATTCAATGAAACCAGTCCTTAAAGCAATGATACCAGTCTTCCTAAGGCACTTCAGAAACTAGGTTTTTATAATGTTCCGCTGCTTCATCTGATGATGAAAAAGTGATTCCATGCATTTTATCCTTAATTTTTGGAGACAAAAAGAAATCACAAAGTGCTAGATCAGGGCGTATGGTGGAGGATCCATGGTAATGACCTTTAGGGCATCCAGATACTCAGTTGTTAGTTTTGCTGTATGTGACAATGCATTGTCATGATGTAACATTATTTTTTCTTTTGGGCATTTTCAAGAACTTTTTAAAAAATTTGTGATAAACAGACATTTGTGTACCAATCGGCAGTAAAGGTACATCTACGTTCTAGTGCTATAATAGCAATACGGCCCATTTTAGAAAAAAAAAAAACTAGCAACCATCTTCTTATCAGCACTGCAAATTCATCAGACTTTTGTAGGCTTAGGTTCTGTTCAAAAGACCCATTGAGCTGACTGTCTTTTCTTTTCAGGATCATAACAATAAGTCCAAAATTCATCACCAGTAATGATACCAGTTTTTGCAGAGTTTTTCTGCACCAATCAATGCACTGTTACGATCAGGAGACAGTTTATGCGGAATCCATTTACAACAAAGTTTTCTCACGTTTAATTGTTGATGTAAAATTTTTTGAATCTGACTTTTACCAATGCCCAATGTCGCTCAAATAAATTCAAAAGATTTCTCTTGATCTTCTTCAAGCATTGCTCGAACAGTGATAATATTTTCATCAGTAACAGCAGTTCTTGGGCATCCTTCACGAAATTTATCATTAAAAAATCTGATGTGTTACACTCACATGACTTTCTCTACTCTTTTACAATCTATTTTTATAAACGCCTATTCTCCATATGCTTCAAGTTAATCGAGATATCGAGATGTCAATCTTATTGGTAATTTTCTTGTAGATGCAAGGGGAATATGGTAGGTTATAAGCGATAGTCAAATATTTTAACGCTGGTTGCTATGTGGTGCATTTCATTCTCTTTGCATGTCCAGGACATAAAAAAAATGAATAACGAATTTGAGAAAAAGTATAAGTATTGAAATATTTAAGGAAATAACAAGCAATATCTCGAAAACGGTTCACTCAACAAAACAAATGTATATGACATAAGTTGTGTATTTTAACGCGATCTAAATTTTTTGTGTAGTAAAATTCTGTCTATCTCTTACGGTTTACCAGTTATGCAAAAGTCGTTCACAATGAAGAATACTTTTGGAGACATTCCCAGAAAATTCGAGATATACATTTCATTTCTCATGACATTATCTTAAACATATGATATTTTCATCAAAATCGTTAGAGCCATTTTTGAGAAAATTAAAATTTTCGAAAAATGTTCCATGTAAAGGGTAGTCTGGGGTGGGGGGATTTTCTTGAAAACCTTCGTGTCGCATCTCTGGAAGATACTGAACCTAAATACCAAGTTTGGTGTTTATCCGACTGTTCGTTTTTGAGTTATGCTGTTCACAGACACACACACACACAGACACACACACGGACATGTTTCCAAAAATGCTTTTTTTGGATTCAGTGGGTCTCAAAACATGTATTTCCGGTGAAATCTCGGTATCGAATTTTTGGGTGGAATGCAATACTTCCCCTACTTACTATACGTAGTAGAGAAAGTAAAAAAACTGATCTCTTTTCAATTTGCTGTACCAATTATAAATTGTTGCCTTAGATGGAACTTCTTCACCAACTACATTTCTAAACCAACCTTCATATTATTTAAGCATTAATTATGATTTATAATCGTAAAACAATCATAGCCCGGAAATGTTCTCTAGTCAAATTCCATTTTGAATGAACACAAAGTCTTTAAATGATGATAAGGCAAACAACTCGCAATGCATTAGATAATAGTTGTTAAATATAAACAAATTTAATTTCTTTTTAGAAACATGGCATTCTAAAGACTTTCAGTATTGCCCTTGTCATTTTGAAAGATGAGTAAATAACAATTTATATGCATGTTAGGACAATATCATAACTCCATAATATTTTACCAGCATGATTTTAACACTCAAACATATTTAAAGCCTGTACTAAGTATGTGTCTGATAGGGATTGGAGTAAATGACATCATACATAAAGCTCTGTATTTTTGTTTCATGTAATTGTACTGGTTCAAACAAAAAACAACATTCTTATACCCCTTTCTCCTGTTATTCTAGATGATCATTTTGCAATTTTAAACCAGACTGCTCCTTTAGGGCGACTTGTAAAGCTACAAGTACTTTTATTTACAGCTGCATGTTCCTAACTGTGAAATCAATGTTTTCAATTCTTGTTCAACTTTGTAAAATTAGCATGCAAACAGCCAGCATTGAAGTAATTTACATCTAAAATTAACCCTGTAGTGTGGACAAATATCAGCTCACAATTAATATCACTTGCAACATTATGCTGCTAGTCACCTTTAAGATCGCCCTGGAGTTTTCCTGGGATATTGGAATTAGGTACGAGAGGTTCAGTGCATGTTTGGAGGAGTCTCATTATAATAGTAAATAGGCAGAGGATGATGATCTCTGGGCGTAAAAATCCTTAACATGGCCTCCTTCGGAAGGGAAGTAAAGCCGGTGGTCCAATGGCATAGATTTACAGCATGTAAAAGAACCTCAAGCCTGATAAAGAGGCCTTTGAGCAAAATTTTCGGTCTTTCATGC
The DNA here is from genome assembly GCA_030765065.1 of Deroplatys truncata. Lineage (NCBI taxonomy): Eukaryota > Metazoa > Arthropoda > Insecta > Mantodea > Mantidae > Deroplatys > Deroplatys truncata. Next base: position 122,502,609 of record CM060981.1, read on the forward strand.
CCAATACAGAATGGGATGCTAAGGACCATAGTAGTTAAAGCACATCCATAAATACACTCAATTTAATTTTTACTTTCTCTACTATGTATAGTAAATAGGGGAAGTATTGTATTCCACCCAAAAATTCAATACCGAGATTTCACCGGAAATACATGTTTTGAGACTCCCTGAATCCAAAAACAGCATTTTTGGAAACATGTCTGTGTGTGTGCCTGTGTGTCTGTCTGTGTGTCTATGTGTCTGTCTGTGAACGGCATAACTCAGAAACGAACAGTCGGATAAACACCAAACTTGGTATTTAGATTCAGTAACTTTCAGAGATGCGACACGAAGGTTTTCAAGAAAATCCCCCCACCCCAGATTACCCTTTACATGGAACATTTTTCTAAAATTTCAATTTTCTGAAAAATGGCTCTAACGATTTTGATTAAAATATCATATGTTTAAGATATTTTCATGACCAATAAAATGTATATCTCGAATTTTCTGGGAATGTCTCCAAAAGTATTCTTCATTGTGAATGACTTTTGCATAACTGGTAAACCATAAGAGATAGACAAACGTTTACTACACAAAAAATCTACTACGCGTTAAAATGCACAATTTATGTCATATACATTTTTTTTGTTGAGTGAACCATTTTCGAGATTGCTTGTTATTCCCTTAAATTTTTCAATACTTATTTTCTCAAATGGGAATTCGTTATTCATTTTTTTGTCTTGGATATGCAAAGAGTATTAATCTGTGGCAAAGCGAATGATGCTGCACCTAGCAACCAGCTATTCAGAGATATGTATGTGCTTAAACGCTACTGTATTTCTATATTGCCCTTGTAAATATGTATTCCCCTTACATCTACAAGAAACTTAGCAATAAGATAGAGTCTGCAAATGTTTAACTCGATTAACATGAAGTAGATGGAGAATAAGCGTTTGTAAAAATAGTTTGTACAAGAGTAGAGAAAGTCATGTGAGTGTAACACATCATATTTTTTTACGTGCTTTAGTTATAAATATTTTTGTCTCAAAAATTTTAATGACATATTCTCCCAAATAAATGACTGTTACAGATGGTCTGGTTCACCTGTATACACCAACCTGTATGTGAGGAGTATTGTATCTGAATATTCTTATTTAGTTTTATTAAATATCACAAAATCATGCTCATAGTTACACAAAATACCACAATAATACAGCATATTTTCAAAACCTAAAACCTTACCTCTGTATTTTTCAATAATTCCAACTCTTCTTGCACAACGTAAGTGATCTGATAACCGGGGCGATCTCTTTCATCTACTAAAATGGCATAATGTGGCCAATTCTGTAGCATCTGAAAATATAATTTAAATGCAATAAAGCTGAGTTTTAAAGCTACTCTGCTCTACTTGAGAAGAAATGAGATAATGCTACAATTGGAGGAGGAGGTGGTGGCAGTGGTAAACTACCAATATGCACATACTGAAGGACCAACAAGGACAGGATGTGAGATTCTTAGTGAGCACTGAATATGCAATATGAAATCAACTCACTGTGCTAGCAGCAGTTTAAAGATACTGAGCAGAATTTCATGAAATGTTTTATGCATATTCACTTAAATGTTTTACGTGAATATACAGAAAACTATGGAAATGGCCACAATCATGACCCTTTTATTTTATATTCTGTAAGAAAAAAATGTACCTTTTATGGCTAAAATGTCTATAAAAGCTCTAATACAAATTTAAAAATAAACAAAATATTTTCATTCATCTGTAAATTTCTGGTCATTTTGCTAAAACTACCTTGAATCTTAAAAACAAAAATGTTACAGCTTAAATGTTTTGAAAACTAATAAATTTAACTTAACAAACAGCAATTAAAGCTACTAACTCAATTTTATATCAGTGTTTCTGAAACCAGTATTTCAGAAATATTAACAACTAGCTGTCTTTTCATTATTGCACAGAGGTTTTGTTTTTTAAATCACCATGTTTTTTTTAAAATTTTATTTAAATCCTGCATTCTTTAGATATACACTCTATTAACAAAGATCTGGAAGAGCTCTGTTTTTAAGCTAAACTCACCCCTTTAAGCCCTTAGAACAGTAATTTGTAAAGCCCTACAGTATTCATACTAATCATCAAATATCTCCTAACATCAATATTCATGGAAATGGTTTGGTCTAAAGCTAAGAATAGGAGCAAATACTCCAAAGCATGTAATAAAATACACATAAAATACGGTGTAAAGAATTACAACCACTGTTCTGCTTATTTATTTGGCTATTTAACACTTTCATTATTTCCTGAGAATTTATATATATATTTATTACCCAGGAGACATTTTAATCTTCTTGTATACTAAATGCAGGTTGCAATATTCAAAGCAAATAAATAGCAATTAGCCACATAAAGGTCATAAGAGGTTTGGGCTTCTGGAAACTTCACTACATATATTTATACCATTAAAACAAATTGGGGTTCTAGTAATAGTAGTAGAAGCGAGGCTTTAGAATGCACAACTGCCTAAGTCATTAGTGTGCTGACAAAAGCATAAACATTCAACATGAGATACTAGTTTTGTCTAAAATATATATACAAATAAAACTGACTAAAGCCTGATAACAGAACTAAAACTAAGTGAGCTACAAAGGTGTGAAGAGTTGACATAAGCAAAACAGGTAAAAGAATTAAATTCCATCAAAGAACTTGCAAGCCTGAAGATAATTAAAAACCTGCTCAACTGCAAATGTAGCATGCCCAAGAATACCAAACAGGATGGAGGCCAATCGAAAAGAACACAGAAGAGCATTCAAATTCGGACATTGCAGACAGAAAGAGGTACAGATAGGAGCATGCTAATTCTTTAACAAATGTTGATGCCTAAAATGACTGTGCCCTATGCTAATTTGCATTAAAACGACCTTGCGACAACAATAATGCCAGAAGGTAGTCAGACAAGAGGGAGTGATTTAATTTTCCATAATTTGTTACCCTGAAGTGCAGACCATTCTGCATGTTAGTATAATAGAATAGCTTGAAGGAGATAATGTATAAAATCATCAGAGAGAACTCTGGAAGTAAGTTACCTGGATGCTAAAATTCCTACTTTGGTTGCATCAGCAGCAGCCTCGTTCCCTGGCATGCCAATGTGACCAGTAGCTCATACAAATGATAAATATGTGCCTTTAAATTGAAGCACATGTGGACAGTCCTCAATGTGCTGCATTATATGGTGGAAAAAATACACCACTTGAAGACTTTGTAAAGAGATCAGTGAATCCGAACAGATAACAGAATGAAAATTCTACTGTCGAACATATAGATTATCCTGATAGAGAACAAAAAGTTCTGCTGTAAAAATAGAACACTGAGAAGGCAGGCAGTAACTAAAAGAAAGAATCATGGAAAACCCCTTGATCATCCTTGGAGCCCTTGGTATAAATATATATGTTATCAGGAAAATGCACTTTTAGCTCCACAAATGCAGACAGGATGACTGAATTAGGGGCAGTGGACATCCATATGGACCTCAAATCAAAATGGAAGGTAGGCTCTACCTGTAGCCAAGGAGGAAAGCGAGTGTTCCTCTTGACAAAGGTAGTAGGTAAGGGAACTTCCAACTTCTGAAGAAATAAGGGAAGGCAAACTCTGGAAGGGAGCAATGCTTGAGGACTAATCTCATAATGATGATTCTATGAATCAGTGAAAAAAATGTGAAGTACAGTTGATAAGGCAAGTCAACAAACTGAAAGCATAGCTGGAGAAAAGAACATCATACTGAAAGCTTCTGCAAAGACTGACAGTAGGACAGGTAGAAAGACTTGGATTGCTTTCCTGATGCCTCGGTGATGCACAGCATCCAGGTGACATAAGATCCATGGCCATGTAGAACTGTAGATGCATGCACAATGCACATGTAATAAAGCTCTGATCAGAAAAGTTAATGATAGAGGCACAAAAGAATGGTCCGATGAGTGCCCCAAGATATGCCAACTAAAACCCATAAAATGCAAAGGGAATGGTCATACTGTTTCAATTACCTTATAGGCAATGGCAACATAAGTTTCGATTAAATATCAATCCTAGGAACTTTGTTTAGTCTGCAAAAGGCAGAGTTTCTGGATCAAGTTGAAAAAAGAGTGGAAGAAATGCCTTCTGATGCCACAAATTGACAGTCTTCTCAATGGAAAATGCGACGGTATTAATGTTATAAATGTTTGACATTATTGTAGCCCCACGTTGTGGTAGCCAATTTGCGATAGTTTATTGCTTACGTAACATCTTTTTACGTAAATTATTCGAACTTGAATATCTTATATTGTGCTGCTTTTGTTTTGTTTGGTTACATAATTTTAACTGCCCCACGTATGGGAGCCACTTTGGAACGGTAATAATGTTGTATTTATTTAACATTTTTGTGTATGTTTATTTTGTTGTTGTAGCCCCATGTTGTGGTAGCCAATTTGCGAGTGTATTACTTATAAATGTTTGTTTACATCACGTGTGTTGAAGCCATCTTGTGACGTCATTCATTTGTTCGGTTTGTAGCTCCATCTAGTGTTAGCAATTTGTGGTACCTAATATCAGTGTTTGAAAGAATTTTAAGTTTTGTTTACTGTCCTCCGGCTAGCTATTATCTTATCTTGGGTCGAACATGTGTCTTGATCAGGGTTGTGTAAACGGAAAGGAATCTTTTATCCAAAAAGAACACTGATGAAGAAATTTGTTTTATAATTTTTATTGTCGAACACGTTCACTATCACATTTATACATATTGATCTAGATACTCGCCAAACTGAAACTGTTATAATAACTTCTTACTGATAATTCTTTTAATCCACGTACTTCAATCTTTTATATAATTAACCTTACAATACTTTAGATCTTTCATAATTCTGCTGCGCGTAACTTGTGAATTTATATCCCATGTATGACGAACTAATACTTTTGACAAACTGACTGAAAACGACGTGTAGTGTACACAGATTATTGATGAACTGCCACCGATCTACCTCTGACTTGGCTTATTTATACTCCTTCAATCAGATACGCCTAAAGATTATAACTGAACTGCAATTGGCTAATAAAACGCGCCAACATTAGCGTCTATTTTAATATCCAATGAAAATTATGAATATATATGCTTTAGGGAGAACACATTCCAGAAGTTTCTAGCGAAAACGCGCCAACATTACGTAACTTCCTTGTTTCCAATAATGATAAACAGCTCACCCCCCTCGCTGCATTATTGACAGTTTCAGTAAAGCCGTATAAACTTATTTCCCAATAATAATTACAATTAATAAACATCTGAAATCAATGTCACATAAAAATGCATATTCATATTACAATCATTATTTACATTAAAGTAATTTGTGATACAAATTACCGCAACATATGCCCCACTAGAAACATAATTATAAAAATTTACAACTTGTTTGGAAATTTTATAATTGGGTTTTTAGTCTCCTAAATCTTGTAACACACGCTATCACTTTCACTTGACACTTCACACGCATTTAAACACACGACATGTTTTTCCTCTACCTTGCCACTACTTACTGGCTCTGGTTTAATTTGTTTAGACATTAATCTGACATTACAATGTTTATAGCAAATACTATACCCTGAAGTATTTAATTACTGCAAATTTTTTTTTTTTTTTTTTTGTTTTACTTTCTTAGATTGTTGACAAAAATTTATGCATTCAAGAGTTTTTGTAATTATTAAACATTTACCAAAAATATTTACCCTGTACACAAATATATTTACATCTCTTAAATCTAGACAATGTTTCACCTTTTCTGTTTGCTACATAAGTATTTGTTTTATTTATTTTTACCCAATTTTTGTTGTTTTGTAATTTATATTAATATCATATTAAGTTTTAATCTTTACATTCTTAATTTCAAATACTGTTACAGTTACTAAAAAATTTAATTTTTTTTTTTAAATAAACATTTCTCTTTTTTTTTATAATTTATTTCTCTTTTCAAATGACATATATAAATAGTTAACCCTCTTACGTTCCAATACATTTCTCTGCAAGTCATCTTTAACTATCCAGCATTTACTTTACATCTCATTGCTATTTACCCTCCTGGATCAAATTGTGTGTGGCTAAACATTACTCGTAGCCACATCCTAACCTTCAAATTTTTGTTCATGAATAACCTCTTGTATTCATATGAAATTTCGTTCCCTGATAACATTTGAAAACAATCTAAAGTTTCTTGAACAACACATCTTTTAACAACTGTCATTTTCAATTCTTCTACTATCTCTTTAATCTGAGAGTACTCTGACAAATCTGTACTAAACTGTACTGGACTGGAGTTTTCATTCTGAACAGCTTGGTACTTATTAAATTCAGAAGTTAGCTTTTGATTATTTACAGGCAAAACTTTAACTTCTTCGTACAATTTATTTCTTTGCATTACTGACTCATTCTGTATTTCTGATATCTCCCCTCTGAAATTAACTTGCGCCTGATTCACATCTACATTTATAACCTCTTTTATCTCTCTTATCTCACTTGAAATGTTACTCATTCTACTACCTAACTCTGTATATTCTACATCAACATGTTCACTTTTAGTATTAACCTCATTTTCTTTGTTACCTATTTCCCTGCTCATGTCTAGCATTTTCTTTGAAACTTCTCCTATCTTACTTGCTATTACTTCCTGATTTTCATTTCTCATTCTCATCATACTACTATCTAGCTCCATGAATTTCTTTTCAATTTCTTCCCTGTTTTGTTCTAAGCTTTTACCAATATCTTCCCTCAATTCTCTCTTATTCTGATCTAGTTTTTGTTCTAAACTCCTATCAATATCTTCTCTTAATTCCCTATTATTCTTTTGCATATCTTCCCTGTTTTGATCTATTTTCTTTTCTAATTTCTCATTATTCTTACAAATTTCTTCCCTTAATTCTCTATTATTCTGATCTAGTTTTTCTAATTTCTCATTAGTCTTACCATTATCTTCCCTCATACTCTTAACAATATCTTTCAGCATTTCCATCATCATACTAGCATCAAAATTAACATTTCCTGCTATTCTATTCTCACTTTCTGCACTAACATTTCCACCCTCAAATCCTAAAAAGTTTGGGCTATTTTCTGTAACCTGTATTGAATTACAGCTAACTGTTACATTATCTCCCTCCATAATAATTTCTTCTGTATTATTAGTAGCCATTGTTTTCTTTATCCTACCACTCCTTAAGTACATTTGAAGGTTACAATTTTGTTTTCTAAAAAAAATTACGATACTCTGACCTTTGTGATGCTGTCTGTTGCTGTTACATTGATGTCCAGCTTCCTGCCCCTCTCTCCTAGGTTATATGTCGCTTCGATGAATCTTCGTCGTTTTGTTGTCCTGTAGTTTGAATTTCCCTGTTGCCTTGTAATCTCGGAATTACGATCGTAGTCTGTCGTCCCTGTTGTTTCTGGAATCTGCGTCTTGTAGATCATTTCACTGCTGCATTCGTTCCACGTCCTGGTTCCTTTCCTGGTCACTCTGCTCCTTCCTGGTTATGCTGATCCTTTCCTGGTCATCGTTTTCCTTTCCTGGTCACTATGCCCCACGTTCTGGGTGCCAATTTGCAACGGTATTAATGTTATAAATGTTTGACATTATTGTAGCCCCACGTTGTGGTAGCCAATTTGCGATAGTTTATTGCTTACGTAATATCTTTTTACGTAAATTATTCGAACTTGAATATCTTATATTGTGCTGCTTTTGTTTTGTTTGGTTACATAATTTTAACTGCCCCACGTATGGGAGCCACTTTGGAACGGTAATAATGTTGTATTTATTTAACATTTTTGTGTATGTTTATTTTGTTGTTGTAGCCCCACGTTGTGGTAGCCAATTTGCAAGTGTATTACTTATAAATGTTTGTTTACATCACGTGTGTTGAAGCCATCTTGTGACATCATTCATTTGTTCGGTTTGTAGCTCCATCTAGTGTTAGCAATTTGTGGTACCTAATATCAGTGTTTGAAAGAATTTTAAGTTTTGTTTACTGTCCTCCGGTTAGCTATTATCTTATCTTGGGTCGAACATGTGTCTTGATCAGGGTTGTGTAAACGGAAAGGAATCTTTTATCCAAAAAAGAACCCTGATGAAGAAATTTGTTTTATAATTTTTATTGTCGAACACATTCACTATCACATTTATACATATTGATCTAGATACTCGCCAAACTGAAACTGTTATAATAACTTCTTACTGATAATTCTTTTAATCCACGTACTTCAATCTTTTATATAATTAACCTTACAATACTTTAGATCTTTCATAATTCTGCTGCGCGTAACTTGTGAATTTATATCCGATGTATGACGAACTAATACTTTCGACGAACTGACTGAAAACGACGTGTAGTGTACACAGATTATTGATGAACTGCCACCGATCTACCTCTGACTTGGCTTATTTATACTCCTTCAATCAGATACGCCTAAAGATTATAACTGAACTGCAATTGGCTAATAAAACGCACCAACATTAGCGTCTATTTTAATATCCAATGAAAATTATGAATATATATGCTTTAGGGAGAACACATTCCAGAAGTTTCTAGCGAAAACGCGCCAACATTACGTAACTTCCTTGTTTCCAATAATGATAAACAGCTCACCCCCCTCGCTGCATTATTGACAGTTTCAGTAAAGCCGTATAAACTTATTTCCCAATAATAATTACAATTAATAAACATCTGAAATCAATGTCACATAAAAATGCATATTCATATTACAATCATTATTTACATTAAAGTAATTTGTGATACAAATTACCGCATCAAAAAATTGAATTTGTCTGCAATACTCCAGGAGTACAGGAGGTCAAAACAATGTTGCAGATAGCATTTCAATGCACAGGTGCACCAAGAATTAAAGTAAATGGAAAAATTGTCGATGACATGTTACAATGAACTGTCTGGTGGAACACATCGACAATAGAATTCATGGCCAGTCCTGATGTATTCCGTTCTCTTGATTAAAATGCTAGAGAAAAGTGAATCCACATGCATGTGAAATACCTGATCCTTCATAAATTCCTGAATAAAGGTAGCCAAATGACCACATAATCCCCAATGATGTAAGGTAGTTTATTTTAGGCCTGGATCTGAATTAATTTACATTTTATTTTAGGTAATTTTTGTTACTTTTTTATACGCTTGAAATCCGGGAACTCAAGTAATGTGTTACTTATATGAATAATGTAAATAAATCTTTCTTGATAAAGATCTTACATGCAACACCTCAGAATATTTGCCTGAAATGAATACGGAGAATTTAATGCGTTCATTCCACCATGCTTGTTGCTGTATCCAAAAATTAATTAATTATTTTTAAAAATTTTTAATTTGGTTCGGGAATGAAAATGGAAACAGTTTGCAGGAGGGCAGAAGGGGATTTTCAGCTAGAATGGTCAGTAGCAACACTAGCAATGCTGAAGCTGTAGTTGGCAAGGTAGAACAGTTATAAGCTCAGAAGAATTGGTCTGAATTCCCACAGAGATACAGATCTCACGCTGAGCTATGTTGGCTTCCCCTTCACAGAATAATTTATGCTGCTGATCGACGTTGACCTCTAGAAGAAAGCTGCCAGTATACTTGATGTCCATCTGTGCCTGGTTGGAAGTAAATACCACCAACAAGTTAAATCTCCCTGCATTACCGGCCAGTGCACTGCAGCTTTCTAGTCAAAAGATGGCAGCGTAAATGGACTTGGTGGTGGTGGTGCTGCATATGTTCCTGACATCATGTCATGTGTGAGGTGGCCTGCATTACCCTGGGGACAAGTAAGATGAGCTGAAGAGAGAGGAAGATATGAGTTCGTCGGCCGTTAGGGAAGCATCGCATCAAGACCTGCTCTAGGGAAGCGTTGTCGTGCACATGCCATTTTTTGTCTTTGTCTAACTTTCTACTATAAAATCTTTTTGAGTAAGTAAGCTTTCTAAATTGAAACATTCAGTGCAAGTGTCAATTTTCTTTAACTTCTCGGGTTAGAGTGAAAATAATTCATGTTAAATCACAATTGTAAATTTCTGTATCATAATGGAGTAATGCAGAGAAACTAAAGCTTGATAACAATACGGTTAAACGCATTAATGCTAATTTATAATGTTAAACTTGTTCAAATATTTCGTATTATAAAGAATATAGTTCCATGCTTTAGCTGCAAGGAACCAAATGTTTACTGAGTTTAACAGTTGTTTTATGAATCGCGAATTCATTTCCTTTCCTACTTTGTCACAAGCTTTAAATAATTAGTAACATCCGGGGACACTTGGTGTTTCGAAGTGTTCATTAAATGGGCCCAGCACTATAACAGTATGATAATTAGATAATTTGTATTGAGTTACCTTTCCTTTTATTTCCCAACGTTACAAAAGTAACAGTATGTTACAAATGGTATCAGCATGAAACGAAATACAATTATAGGGCAGTAAACGCGTGCTAGGAATACTTATTCTTAAAATATATAGCCTGGAAAGTTTTCTTTGTCTGCCATATTACACAAAAGTAATGGGTGTGGCATTATGTAATGTTAGGAAAATGTATTTTTCTGGTTTAGCAAAGCAGGTTAGGTATTATTTCTTTGTATTCAGGTTAAACCTGTTTACCTTGCAGCCATTCTAAAATTTTAAGTTGGTTTCTCTTGCACGCCACGTGTAAAATTATTACATTCATGGTTTTCAGAAAGAACTACGCATATTTGTTGCACACATATACTTCATGATGGCGACTTGTAATTTTGAATTACTTCGTAAGAAGAATTACTCTTTTGTTTAAGATTAAGAGAACTGCGAGTAGATCCAACGGATAATATACGGAACTTGGTTAAACAGTTAAAAGATAACTGAAGCTATGCCGGATGTTTCTAATTTTTCCGAGGGCGATATACTTACTCTTATACAGAATTGTAAATTTCAATTACAAATTTACTACACTTATTGCTGAGCAAAATTTACCATTTTTGATTACTAATGGGGCGCTGTTTATGAGTGCACCTTTCACATTATATTGAATGCGTGGATTTTTTACAAGTTTGGAAATAGAAAACTTAAGGTCAATAAAATGTTATTACACAGCCTTGCTTCAAAAGTGTTCAATTTTAGCTTTGTTGGGTAAAGAAATGTCTGACTTAGCATCTGAATTACCTGCTTCTGATCTAACTACACCATTAGTTCAGGATGAACCAAAGCATACTTCAGCACGTTTTCAATGAAAACTGTTAAAAATTGACCATCCACCACAGAAATTGCTATCAAATACTCATCTTATAATAAATATGCCACAACAGATTTTAAATTTTTGGGATTTCTTTATTCATCTTGAGAAACAATTTTGTTAACAGTTACAGAAGATAAAATTCAACATTTTTTGCATTCAGCATCAAATTTATCACTTGAAGTTGAGGATTTCCATACTTCAGTATTACAATTTTTTTTCCTCTCAAGTAAGATCAACATTTTTCCACAGTATTATAATGCAGTGCAGACATCGCAGGAAGATTTAATGGGGTATATTTCTTGTGTCCGCAAATAAGCTAAAATTTTTCAAATTTTGGATAAGAAGAATGAGATTTGTGACATATTGTGACTTGTGACTGGTATGCCTTTGTTAATCGACCAACGTCATTTATTGATTTAGGTAACCTAATTATGTGGCACCAACAACTTGAGGGACTATCTACTGTTATTCACAGTTAATGTAACAATATGAACTCAGACAATGCAAACTCTGTCAGCATTAAGTCAATCGTTGGATTCTAATGTTTCATTTAAGAATAATACTCCTTTAAATTGCACTTATTGTGATAAACCTGGACATGTACGGGAATGGTGTTTTTGTCGAGAACGTAACTTAAACAGAACTAATGTAATTCACAATGACAATTAAAGATGCCTCAATCTTTTGATCACCGTCAACCTTTGGGAGCTCCATTCATGCAACATTCTCAAATGCTGCTTGATTATTCAGACTTTATAGTATGTTTTGCATTTAATCCGAAACAATGGATTAAATTTTCATTGGGTTCTTGTACGACTGCTTGTTTAACCCCTATCGGGCGTTTCTACTCGTTCTGATGTTAATTTGTTGCATCTTTCCAAACATCAGCAAAGGGAAATTCAACAACTTCTCATCAAGTATAGAGATGTATTAGCAAATAAATTGGGACTAGTTTGAGATTTTCATTATGACATATAGTTGTTAGATAACACAGTTGTTCGTTCACCACCGAAATTACGGTTCTTCACAATAAGATTGATCAAATGTTGACCTAAGGCATTATTGAATCTTCAAATAGTAGTTATGTTAGTCCTTGCATTTTGGTTCCCAAGCCAAATGATGAGTCACAGTTAGTAATCAACTTCCGTAAATTGAATAAACATGTCCAGGTGGACTCTATGACATTACCTTTAATATATAATGCAGCTCATTACTTTAAACAGGCAAAGGTGTTTACTACGTTAGCTCTAAATCAGGCCTATTACCAGATACTGTGGCGCCAGATTCCAGTCCATTAAATGCATTTGCTACTCCATGGAACTTGTATCAATTTTAAAGGGTTCCTTTTGGGCTGTCAACGAAGGCACAAGTTCTTTCTAGATTGCGAGATCGTATTCTTCATAAATTTAAATTTGTGTTAAATTATTTAGATGATTTAGTGATTTACTCTCCGGAATTTAACACACACTTACAGCATTTACGTACAGTTTTTAACTGCCTTTGGAAGGTGGGACTTACAGTTCATCCTTTCAAAATTACTTTTGCTGTTTCAGAAATTTGCTTTCTTGGACATCTAATCCTGCCGGCAGGAATCTCAATTGATCCATCGAGGACATTACCAGTTCAAAACTTTCCTATTCCTACAAATTTGCAGACTCTTTCATCATTTTTGGGCATGATGTCATTCTTTGCAAAGCTTATTCCTAATTTGGCAACAGTGGCAGAGCCACTTTATACTCTGCACAGGAAGGGCATTATATTTATTTGGACTCCTGCTCATCAACAGGCATTTGAGCACTTGAAAGCAGTAAGTATGAATCTGCCTGTTTTAGGAATGCCGGATTTTGACAAAACATTTATTTTACACACTGACACTTCACGTTTTGGACTCTCAGCAGTTTTGTTACAGGATTTGGGCCAGGGTCGATGCTTCATAGCTTATTATTCACATAACCTGTCTGACCAAGAACATAAGTTATCTATATATGAATTGGAAGCCTTAAGGGTCTTACCCGCCTGTGACCAGTTTCGTTCGTTGCAATAACCAGGCTATTACTTGGATACTTTCACATAAACGCCAGACCAGGAAATTGGCATATTGGGCAGTGTGTTTAAGTGCATTCCAATTTACTGAATGCCACATTAGAGATGTGGATAATTCAGTGGCACATACACTTTCACGTTTATTTCAGGAATATCCACCTTCGAAAGTTCAACTTCCACAGATTGCTATGCTCAATGTATTATCATGTGACTTCCCAGAAGTTTTTACATCATTAGCCTTGTTTTAAGGCCCTTTGTGGTTGGAGGATAAGGCCGGTCAACCTTGACAGGTTATGTGTTTAAGAATGAAGTTTTGTTTACCAAGTTTCCACGTTCTCAAGATTTATGTATTGTTTTACCGTCAAAATTGGTGCCTATCATCTTGAAGTATTTGGGGCACATTTAGGCATTTTCAAGACGAAAGGTAAAATCAGACGCAATTTTGTTTGGCTCAATATGTACCGCAATATTCTCAAATTTGTAGATGATTGCCCTATTTGCCACAGTTCTAAACTGCTATATTCTATGTGCTTTGGGTTCCTCAGTTCCAAATTGGCCACTTATCCAATGGAAAGTGTTTTTGGATTTTATTGGTCCTTTACCAAACCTCTCTCTGAGAGAATACTTATTTATGTGTGCTCATTGATGTTTTCGCTAAGCTTCTTTGGTTAGTTCCGGTATGGGCTTCTATAGCATACAACACTATAAACGTGTTATCTGGAATTTTTTGGTCTTTCTGATAATGCCTGCTATTTTAAGGCATGGGTTTTTAGGACCTATATGTTTGAAATGGCATTCAGCTTGTTCACACATTGCTATATTATCCTCATCCATCTTTGGCGGAGAGAGTGAATCGCAATCTGAAAAGCATATTGATTGCTTTTCATTTTGACAACCATCATCTTTGGGAAGGTTGCCTGCATTTTAATTGGCTTTTAATCTGGCACAGCATGAGGCTCATCAAAGTTCTATTTCACCTCTTGTTCCGATTTCAATCTATTTGTCCCATACTTGGCACCTCAGGATTTACTTCCAGATCAAGCTGACTCAGAGTAGGTCAATAAGTTGTGGCAGACTACATTTTGCCAGCTTTGTGCTGATAGACAGTGACTAGAATGTCGGTATAGTAGTTCTCGTTAACCTGTTCCTTTACAGGTTGGGGGCTTAGTTTTATTGAAAAATTACCCACTTAGCTCAGCACAGCAGCACTTTACTCACAAGTTGACACCACATTATGTAGGCCCATACCGCATTATCAAAGTTGTCAATCGGGTTTCTTTCCAACTACAACATTGTTTGTCTGGTAAGTGAACAACAGCACATGTTTCTCAATTTACGTTTTGCTTCTTCAGCTTCCTTAACACCGACAGAATAGTGGCTCGACTGGCTCACATCTGGCATGGGGATTTGGGGCTCTTTGGTTTTTTTTGCATTCCCCAGTGATCTACAAGTCATTTTTGGTGTGTACCATGTCAGACAATTTTTTCTTCTTCTTTTCTCTGTGTGAGAATCTTCAACTTCTTTTCATGTATTTTGGTTTCTTTCTGTATTGTGTCGACACTGCATTTTTTGTTAATTTATTGAGGTGCTGTAGTTGGTTTATTTGTTCTAGTAGCTTGCGTACAAGACGTAGTTAGTATTTAAACAGGAGTTGGTTTATATTTATAGTTTATCATTATAAGTGTTTTATATTTTTATTGTTATTGAATTATTGTTCTTTTATTTTATCCTTGTTATGCAGCCTTTTAAATTGTTATATTAATCTATATAATGGATGCATCCTGATTTATATTATTGAATTTCAGCTTTGTAAATTGGCATTGATTTACGTTGCTTACGGTCCTTCATTTTGTATTTTCCCCATTACATTTAAGGTTTTGTGGACTTTATTACATATTTTTTGTGATATTTTCCTGTATATGGTATTATTTTCTTCTCTTTCACCTTGGTTTGTGTGGTTATTGGTGCTGTTTCATGTGCTTGTCGCCCGGGTTGTGCTCCACCTGAGGAGTGACTTCTTTCTGCAAGTGCCACTTCTTGGCAGAGGGAGGAGTTTGAGCCATGTTGGCTCCCCCCTCACAGAATAATTTACGCTGCTGATTGATGTACCTCTACAAGAAAGCTGCCAGTATACTTGACACCCATCTGTGCCTGACTGGAAGTAAATACCATCAGCAAGTTACATCTTCCTGTATTACTGGACGGTGTACTGCAGCTTTTTAGTCAAAAGATGGCAGCAAAACTGGACTGAGTGGCGCTACATATGTTCCTGGCATCCTGTCACATGTGAGGTGACCTGAGTGACCCTGGGGATAAGCAAGATGAGATGAAGAGAGAGGAAGGTCTGAGTCTGTTGGCCATTAGGGAAGCATCACATCGATACCAGCTCTAGGGAAGCGTCGTTGTGCACATGCCATTTTTCGGCTTTGTCTAAATTTCTACCACAAAATCTTTTAGAGTAAGTAACTTTCTAAATTGAAACATTCAGTGCATGTGCTGACTTTCTTTTAACTTTTCAGGTTAGAGTAAGAATAATTCATGTTAAATCACAATTGCAAATTTCTTCATCGTGAAGCAGTAATGCAAGGGAAAATAAAGCTTGATAGTGATACGGTTAAATGTAAATAATGCTAATTTATAATGTGTAAACTTGTTCAAATATTTTTTATTATAAGGAATATAGATCTATGCTTTGGCTGCAAGGAACCAAATGTTTATTGAGTTTAGCAGTTGTTTTATGAATCCTTGAATTCATTTCCTTTCCTACTTTGTCACGAGATTTAAATAATTAGTAATTTCTGGGGACATTTTGTGTTTTGAAATGGACCCAGCACTATAACAGTATAATCATTAGATAATTTATATTGAGTTACCTTTCCTTTTATTTCCTACGTTACAAAAGTAAGAGTGCACTACAATGCCCATACACAAGGTAGAGGTAGACGATAATCCAGCCGATACAGGGAGATACTGCGGTCAGCATCATGCTTTCCCACAGTTGGAATGCGTCTTTCATGACCATAGACCACTACATATTGTAACTACTCAATGCATCATGAAGCTCAGTTAATTCCTCTTCCTCTTCTTATTCATTTGTTTCATGCAGGGGATGACTCAGTAGAGGATATAAATCCTTTCCACTGCTCTTTTGGTCAACTCAAATCTCTTTTGCCTCTTGGGAGTGCATCTCAAGCTATCTTGATCAGCCTGGTTCTGTTGGCTCTGTCTATGTGAGAATTCTACTCTTCTATAAATCCAAACTGGTTTTATGCATGGCCCAAAATATGTACCCATATGGATGGGCCCCAACCCATGTGCATTCCATGGCTTGAAAATGAAGCACAATGCTTCAATCACTAAGCCATGATGCGGAAATTTCACAATATTCAGTGCATATAAATACATAGGCTGGTTATAGGAATGCAATGATCAACCACCTAGAGGGGAGCAGCCATAACAATATAATCAATAATAAATGGCTGATAATGTGAATAAAAATTAATGCAACAAGTCTTGTAGTTTAATTCCTTTTCAAAAAGGTGGTTATATTTGCTCAATAATTAGATTTTTCTCAATTCTTGTGCCCTGGGTAACTACAATATGTGTGTGGAGAGAGAGAGAGAGAGAAAGAGAGGGAGAGAGAGAGGGAGGGAGAGAGAGAGAGAGAGAGAGAGAGAGAGAGAGAGAGAGAGAGAGAGAGAGAAGGGAGGACTGTGAATGTTTACAGAAGGAACAGAACTTTGTGCTGTAAAAGCATAAGCACTGTAAGAAGTATTGCTTTCAAGAATAAAAGTCATGAAACCTAAAACTGCTTTAGTTACTTGTCACAATATGACAATGTGCATTAAAACATTTATTTAATTGTGGTTTTCATCTGATCAATTTAACTTCTGAAAATATTTGTTTGGTTGATTGGTTTATTTGTTACATTATCACCGTTGTCATCATCCTTGCAAGGATTAGGAACTCTTACTCCTTCAATGCTATAATGATCTCTTCCTCAGTTACTATTTAGTGCTCAAATTCAAAACAGCATAAAATTACTTACACTCTTGTTGCATCAACATCCTCATTTCTGTATATTTTATTTTTCTTATACTGCAAGTGCTTAAGAGATATTTTTTGGTACTTTGTAACACAGTTTCATTTTATGATCAGGCCTGCTGCTATCTTGTAAAAACACACAACACCTGTAATCATGTCCCACACCAAGCAAAGTTGTAACAATGAATTCCATGTAATTATGTATAGTGACCATCGTAACTCTCTGGTAGGAAGCAGATATTTAGGCAATTATTATTTATCATTTATTGCTAATTAATGTGATTGCAAATCAACATGCATGTTAAATGTGATAGAGCATAGATTGCTACATTTTGCTCAAAGTAACACTTCGTAACCGGACGCGGTTAAGATAACGCTGCAGAGATCTAACGCAATTCTATGCAAGGATGTGCGTCATCGAGCTCTTGCAGGAATGCTTACTAATACGTGCGTAATTGTTTTAAAGCTATATATATGTAAATTCATAGCGAAAGTTACACCATATTCTGTTTAGTTGTTGAGGGTGAAACTTGTGTTGCAAGACACTATGACGGGCATGGTCCTGATCATCGCAACTACCATGAGTGAGTAAAGAATTAGCCTAAGATACTGCCAGAGAGTGGGGAACTTACTAAGAACGTATTTAGAACTTATTGAGAACTTAATAGAACTTCCTTAGAAGTTATTAAATAGTACAGAGAACTTGTTTAGCATTTATTAGAAGTAAAAGTAACCAGGGTATTCATTATAATCTAATAAAGAGCGTATGTTTCACATATATAATCATGTAATAAGGAATATAAGAAATCTATTATTGTTTTGTGCTTCACATGCTTCAGCTTAATGATTCATGCATTTTATTCTGTTCATTTATTCACAGTCATTTTATTATTGGTAATAAATATAGTTAATGTTTATCCATTTGTATTATTATGGAATAATCCTATACATCCCTGATTAAGAAAACAAACACAATTTCCTCAGAACGGAGAGGACGTTATCGCCCTGAAAGGAGCGGGCATTATATTGGTAGCAGCGGTGCTGGATTTTGTTGGGAGTTAGTTTTAACAGATGTTTTAAAATTGTTGGGAGAATTGTTGAAAGTTTGAGAGACTCTGACGTTCAAACCATGCGTATCTAACGAATGCACGAATTCATGTTGTGTTTTAATTGTTTTCTTTTTCAGCTTCTGTGTATATACAGAGTGTACATTACATATTTCAGTGTTATATGTGAAAGCGATTAACACCTGTCATTTTATTTACTGATAGTCAATATTTCTGTGATTATGTAACAAGCTCCAGAGTACAGCCTTCGCATTCACTCTATAATCTACGCAAAGGTAGAAGTGTTAGAAGTGTTACCTAATAGTTAATTTCAATGTGGGTTGAGAAGATAGACGCTATAGTCAGAGATTTTGGTTGTTATATTATATTGATTGCCACGGCGATTGCTACTTCTTGCTTTGTGTATCTTGCTTATCATTGTAGTAGTAAGTGTTAAAACAGTGTCATGGCAACGGAATTAAAAGTCCGGGAGTTAGAAGACAAATTGAGTCAGATGACTTTATTGAGAAACAAAGATGTTAGTATTGCTAATAACATACGTGAATTTACGGGAGATCCGAAACAAAGTAAACCAGTTAAAGATTTCCTTGCTAACATAGAACATTTAGCAGTGGTAGGAAATTGGACGGAGAAAGATCAAGTTAACATAGCTAGAGCAAAATTAGGTGGAACGGCTTTACAATTTTTCAAGGGTAGACCAGACCTGCAGGTTGGTGACATTGCATGGCATGCGTTCAAGAAAGCTTTTATTGATCGATTCACGGAAAAACTACCAGCTCAGTACCATTATACAGCACTTCAGGATGCTATTCAAAAAAAAGATGAAAGTGTAGAGGTTTTTGCAGATAGATGTAGGCAGTTATGTCAGAAAACGATCATTCAATCAGATAATCCCGTGATGCAGAAAGTAATTAACGAGGAAGCGGAACGTAGACTTCTTGCCGCGTTCATACATGGACTTAGGGGTGTGGTTGGTCAGCAGGTTCGATTCCAGATGCCGGACACTTTGACAAAAGCCATACGTGCAGCAACAACTGTGGAAAACGCAGAGAAGCAAAGGGGCGGCAGCAATGGCCAAAATAAACCGAATGGAGCAGAAAAGAAAATATTTTCGGTGACACAAGCATGTTTTAAGTGTCATAAAGTGGGACACGTTGTAGCAAACTGTAGAGTTAAAAGTGCAAATAGAGACTATAGAGGCGTAAATAAACTACTGAGAGGTGAACCTCAGGGCTTTAGGAAACCAAATGGGGAATTTTAGAAACCGAAAGACGTACAGAGGCCCTATGGCACAAGTAGTCAGGGAAAATCAGATAAAAGGTGCTATAAGTGTAATATGCCAGGACACATGATAAAAGATTGTAAGTGGAAAGGATCGAATCAGGGAAACTACAAAACTGTGCCAAGACGCGGGGATATGGCGCAGTATTAGCTTCAGGACCCGCAGGGACAGGGACTGCCGAGGAGTTGTATGTACAAGTGGTGATACAAGAGAAATGTCATCATATGATAATTGATACGGGTGCTAATGTCTCAGAAATAAAGACTAAATAAAAGACTTAGAGCTTACCTTAATATCACCATACATACGATGTAACCACGATTCTGGAGCCTGAAACAATAATATTATGACATAAATGAGAAGGAATAATGAGAGATCTGGTCACAGAGAAGGAGAAAAGAAGAGGAACAAGAAGTTATCTCTTTCTGTTACAAAATGGTAAATTTCAACCAAAAAGAGGGATTGAGGCACCCAAATATGTAAGAACACTTTTATTAAGCCTTGGTTCTAAGATATAAGGATGTCAACAAATTTTACAATTAGTTCTTCTGGGTAGTATTCCACATATAAATTGAAGATAAGAGTATTAAAGAAATTCCCCTCTGCATATACACTAATGTTGGATTCACTCTGCAGTTTCTGCCATGGTATGCTTAACCGTTCCTGATGCTACAAGGACTACCAGAAAAGTATGTTACTGACATCACTGCCCGTAATGCTGTTACCTTTATCACTACCATGTAATAGGTTATGTGAACAAATTTACAGCTTCCATGTTTTTATGAGTTACATTTAACTGGGAATACTTATGCTTTTTTTATATTATTCCTTTATATTACTGTTATTGACTGAGTATATTCTGAATCACTTTTATATGTTGGCATCATACTTTAGGAATTACATTTTATTTAAATTATGCTTTATTCAAAGTAAAACACATTATCATGGCCTTCATAAACTTAAGAATTAAATATTATGAAAAACATCTTTGATTTTTTCACATTCAAGGAGAATAAACAAGCTATCAATTTGATACTCTGTGCCATTGCAACAAACAGGTAAATGTAGAATATTAGAACATTTTAAAATTTTACACACTTCACTGAAGTCTTCCATCAGAGATGGACTGTGCTTAAATCTTATGCCGGAGGAAAACATATTATGACTTTGTCGTAATATGTAGTGAGGTAAAAGCTAATACAAATAGTTATTTCATGTTTATTCAATTGATTTACTACCAAGATATTAATTAACATCATGATTGACAGTTAAATAATACACTCTAAAATTGAATTTCATTGGATTTATTTTTGCTCTTGAGACCACAACCTAAGACTCATGACTCGATAATTATACCAGAGCACAATATCAACATCACAACATTATATTAATATCTTTTATCCTGCTTCAAATGACACCCACATGGATGGCATGAATAAAGAGAGTAAATGATAAAGTAAAACTTGAAGTGAAGTTAAGAAGCAAGAAGTAAAGAAATGAAGAGAGAAAACAGAAGAAGGCAACTCAACCTTGACAGCAGAAAGAAATATATGAAGCAGAAGGCAACTGACACCGGAATAACAGAGAGAAGAAAGAAAAAACCAAGAAGACAAGAACTGAATATAATCAGGAAGAGGTGTAAGAAAAGAGACTATGAAAAGTAAGAGCATTCCATTATGTTATATACTTCTGAGAAATAACGAACTTAAGAGTGATAGAAATGGATAACAGAAACGATAGGGTAGAATCATCAGGAACAGGAGTTTGTCTGGCCTAGATAATCAAGCAAAAAATTTAGCAAGAGAAACAATGTCAAAAGATGATATATTGAGACAAACCATGAATATTAGAAATGTTAAACAAATGCAGCAGATAATGTTAGAAAGTAGGATCAGCCTATAAAGTGAAATGAAAGAATGCAGGATCTGTCTATAAAATAAAATGATGAAAGAAGAACCAGCCTAGAAAATAAAATGTTAGAAAGTGGGACCAGTCTGGAAAGTGAAATCAAAGAATGTAGGTCCAGCCTAGAGAATGAACTAAGAGAAAGCATAGCTAGTCTAGAAAATAAACTGGAAAAAAATAGGACAGGTCTAAGAAATGAAATGAAAGAAAGTAGAGCTGGTTTAGAAAATAAAATTCAGGATATTAAAGCAGGATTAGCTAAAGAAGTAGTCAAAATAAAGAAACAACAAAATATTTTAGGCTTAAACAGAAGGAAAAAGTAATGAAATTAAAAATGCATTAAGTAAAGGTGTAGAACAGATAATGAAAGAATTCGCAATCATTGGCCAAACTGTAAATGAACATTTAAATAGAAATGATAATGGGCATATAAAAGAACTTGAGTCATCAGAAATAAATGTATTAGTGAGTGAGATGCAAACACAACCTGGAATAATGAACAGAGTAAGTAAGATCAGAATAAATTGAAAGATGAATTAAATGACAAACTAAAATCAGTGCAAGCAGACTTAGAAAAAGAGAATGTGAACAAATTGAATCAAGCTGTGATTGCATTACAGTCATAGAGATTGTAACATGGAATTAACTAACAAAACTGACTGTGAAGCACAATGCTCAAATAGTTCAGGTAAGGATAAAAATATAAACCATAATGAATTAAACCCCCTACTTAGACATGTGTAACAACATAACATGAGGATGTGAAAACCCACACACCCATACTATATGGCACATGTTACACAAAGAGTATTTTATGTAGAACACCACCAGCACATTTGACGAGGACAAGGGAGATGATCCAAAATTATTCATCAGGGAAATGGGAGATTATTTGAAACTAAGAAAATACCTAATGAATTGTGCATGATAGTCATAAAAAAACAGTTTGAGGAATACAGCCTTGGACCGGTTACAATTAACATTAGTACAATATGAATCATACAGCTCTTTTTAGCATGTTACTGGAGTCCAGTAAAGCAAAACCAGATATAGATAGAACTTGCAAACTATAAAATATGAACCCTTACAAGGAATTTCCATGGTGGATTACTTTTTGAAAATTGTGAACAAATGTAAATTACTAGATTCACAAATGACGTAACAGGAATTAATCACTACAATAAATGGACATTTTCCAAATTTGATTTGCACAAGTCTCTTTGTAGCAAAACCCATAGACTTCACAGATATGATGGAACTACTGACACAAAATATACAATGCGACAACACAAAGAAAAGATATGAACAGAATACCAATCACCAAATCAACATACAGGGAACAATAATGAAAGACATAATACAAAAAACGATAGAAATACACAGGTTGATAACAAAAGGATAAATAGGAGGAAAGAGGCACAACCAGTTTCATGTCAAGAAAATAACATGGGAACACAGAATATTAGGCAAAAATACAACCAGCCATACAATTAAGGCATTGCATCAGAGATAGTCACAAGCCACATTTTAAGACAAATCAACATTTTGTTAAAATTCTACACTCCATCAACAGATGTCTCTAAACAGTCATAACTTGCTGCCAGCTGTATTCAGAATTACAAGGAAGTGTTGTTCTTTCCTTCATTCTTTGACTTCATATTTTCTCTGAGACATAATCACAACACACATTATAGCACCAATGAAAAGAAAACTGGATTTTCCGCCTGGGAAGAATGATAAACTTGCAGAGATATCTGTAGAAAGCGATGAAGATGAAAGTGATTTAACTTCTAATGGATTCTCCTCTAAATCTGACTCAGAAAATGAACAGGTAAGAGAAGTAAACATTCCTCAATAGTAAACTTATATATCATAGGTTTTCTCTTAGGAAAATATTGTGCTTTTTATTACCAATAACACAAAATATACAGTAAACAAAATCAACTTCAGTTATATCGTTTCCTTTATGCAATATATTATTGTAGACATTAAAATATTTAAGTTACTACAGCATGCTATATGTGGCTTATGATTATCTCTGTTGTAATTTTTTCAGTTGACATAAAAATCTAGAAGTAATGAAGTGAACCCTTGTAAAACCGCAAAATCAAGGAAGAGAAACGCAGTAAAGAAATCATGGTCTAGATCAAAATCCAAAAGGAGGAGAAATGAAGGAAGGTCTTATGTTTCACATAAAACCAAAACGAAAATTGAAGCTGTCACCATGGAACAAAAATGTACATGTCCAAAGAAGTGTTATGATAAATCGTCTGTTAAAGTACCTTTTATTGTCACTATGCTGCAGAGAGAAGATTTCAAGGAGGTGGAAAGGCTCCATTCTGACGTAGTGAAAAAGGTAGTGTACAATAACGGACCCATTCATTTTGCAGACGCTGTGAGCTTCAAGTTTGAAGAAAATAATAGCAACTACCAGTTTTCTCAGTACTGCAGTCAAGGATGCTATTATGAAGTTCCCATTCGTAGAAAAGGCAGATCTGCCCCTTCCAATCCATTTAGTTTTCCCGAAAAATACAAAGAATCCTTGAAAATAAACAAAAAGAAACTCCAAGATGTACTGTCACTAATGGATTATGCCACAATGGTAAATCAGACATTCTTTCGTGCCCTTGTAACTGATAATGAGACGGACTTGGAGGTTGAAGATGTTGATTAGGAAGAAATGATAAACAATTTTTAATACTTATACTTTATTCTTATGATATTAGATGAAAAGAAACTAATAAAGCATTGAAAATCCAATAATTGTGTACTTCCAGAGAGAAAGTCATAAGCCACAACTAAAATTACTTACATTCTTTTAACATTTTTACATAAATAATAAAAAATGGATTAGATAAAATAACATTTTCTTGTGTAAAATGTTTCATAAAATATAAGGGAATATAATGTCTTAACATTGTGCCATGTTTTCGACTATTCTGATTTTAGGATTTCTTCAAAGTTTTAAAACATTTTCCTGAAAAATTGTGATTTTGTGGCTTATGACTATAGTATAAATCCCAGGATGGACATAGAACACACCAATGGGTACCAAAGAGGAAGATAACAATTTGCACTCCGAAAGTTGATTATATGAAAAATGAGAAACAAAGGAGTCTCTTAATCATAATGGTAAAAACATTCAGAAAAATGTAATGACAATATAAGAAAGCATAAGGTACACTCACCTCAAATTTGTGTTAAGATGTGAAATAAGGAATGAATTAGATTGAGTTTTATTTCTGAATGCTCTTGAACTACTATGGGTCTTAGCATCCCATTCTATATTGGGCATGAAAGACCGGAAATTTTACTCAGGCCTCTTTGTAAGGTTGAGGTTCTTTTACGTGCTGTAAATCTACAACATGGGATCACTAGCTTTACTTCCCTTCCAAAGGAAGCCATGCTAAGGAAAAAATCCATCGCCCCCCCTAGAATAAGGAATACCACGCCATGATAGACACAGGTGCAAGTGCCTCAATGAGTAGTGAATACTTAAAATAAAGAGAGTTGGAGGTTGTTACACTACTTCACTAAAAGGCACTTATATTGAACGTGTTTTGGGAGAACGGTTTGCTCCCATCGTCAGCATGTTTCCAACTGATTTTGCTGGTTACTGTCTGGGGAATGTGTGTGGTTAGTGGTGTTCTCTGGTGCTGGGCTGATGAACCTCCAAAAGCTGCTGGATGGCAGTAGTTCAAAATTCATTAGGTGATTCCTGTGTTTGATGATACGTATTTTTTCCCAGATGTCCAATTCATAGCTGTTCTTGATCGGTTTTAAGAGCTTTATGTTTGGAGTGATTTCATGGTTTGAAGACCAGAAATGATGTGCTACTGCTGATTTATCTGTCTGTTTTTGGTAAATGCATCTCATATGCTCTTTAAGTCTTATTCAAGATTTCTTTTGGTTCTTCCTATGTATATCAGGTTAGTCATTACAAATATTTGATATATACCAGCTGATTTATCATTGGGGATAGGATCTTTTGTTCTGTTGCATAGTAGTTTCTGAATATTGTAGTCATTCTGTGGAGTCAGGGTGATGTATTTCTTGAAAATCCTTTGAACTTTATGTGTCCAAGGGTGGTAAGTGAATTTTCTATATGTTTGTGGTTTTTGTTGTCTGAGTAAAGTAGTCGTTTATTAGATGTATTTCTGTGTTTCAAACTTTTTAATCTTCTTATCCATTGTTGTTTTCGGTGTCCATTCATGGTGGCTATGTGGATGTGTTCGTATTCTTTCTGGTATTCCTCTTCCTCCAATGGTATATATACTAAGTACCTTTTTAGTGATGTAGTACAACCACCTCTGACTATCTTTATTTTAAATTATGAACACATCATTGTTACTAGTTTCTCAATCTTCAAATTAGTGAATACTTATTTAAAGAATAGGTCGAGAAAAAGTAGAATATTTACCAGTCTATGAGGTCTATTGTAGCGTGGCAATCAGCAAGAAGAAAGAAAGGATCAGATACCAGGTAATGTTAAAATTGCAAATAGATAGCTGGAGATTTGATTTCACTGCATTAGTAGTGCCATTTAATTATGGGAAGTAATTTGTTGTATTATTGGTGGTCTATGTTAGATTTTGAAATGCATAAAATGATAATATACAATGCATCAATGAAAGTAACAGATGTATTGAAGAAAAAGATAGTTAGGATAGGAGCTTCTATGAAATGAATGAGCATGAGAGATTTTTACTGAAAATAGTCTACTGAATATGTTATAGTTAATATTAATATGTGCAAAGATGATAAAATAAATGAAAATGTTAGGGAGAATGTTGATTTTTGCTATCATAAGTTTTGGATAGGCTACCATGATATAAATAAACATGATTTAAATGATCTTAACTATAAAATAATACCACAGAACAAGCTAGAAATATAAAACATACTAAAGTAGAATATGCTTACAATCTAAATAATAATCAAAAAGAAAAATTAACATTTTAATGAAAAACTTAAAGGTATTTAATAAGAAACCTAGTATGGTAATAAGTATCTACACATTTCTAAAGTAGAAAACCTAAAAAGATTTACACATGAATCCAGACCCATAGCCAATATTATTAGAAAAGATGCAGACAAAGAATACAAGATATGCTAAAAGATGGAAATATAGAAGTATCGATGTAACCATACATAAATCCTTTATTTTGGGCACATAAAGGCAAGGGAAGCTCAGAACAACAACAATTGACAGTGGAAAAGTAAATTCATACCTGATCATTTTAGACCAAAGGGTATGGATCAATTGATTACTAAACTAAATAGGGAAAGTGTTTCTTCAGTTTAGATTTAAATTTTTCATTTTGTCAGATACAGTTACATGAAGATGTAAGGAAATACACTGGTTTATTCATACTGGAAAAGCTTACCAGTTTAAAAGATGTGCTTTTGGATTGTCAATGAGTAGACTACATACTCTTAAGGGCATTACATAACATTTTTGGAGAAACTATTGCAGAGTTTGTAACACAATACATCAATGACTTGCTCTTATATAGTGTGCCAGTGTGCGCGAAGCTGCCTGTGGACCGCTGGTAAGCACATTCTGACCCGGCACCTAGGTGGTGCCCTCGAATGGCCATCAGAAGAATAGACGTGCAACAAACCCCTTTATGTGCTGCTTCCCTGCAGCTTTTACTGCTCCAGAAGATTCTTTATCAGCCGTTCCCAGTAGCCTTCCCTTCTAGAACATTACACTTTGTATGTGGGCCTATATATGGGGACTGCTCTTGCTCAAGAGTTAGTTATGAAGTTAAGTGCCATAAAAAATTCAAAGAGTTCAGACAGTGCTGAGTGCAGTTCAGTTGTAATTCGATTTGATAGAACAGTTGTTCTGTTCTGAATGAACAAAATTTCTCAAGTGTACAGTTTGTGCTATGCTGAGCACCTAAGTAACAAATAAAGTGTGTTTAGCAACAACTGGTGTTTTCATTTGTTACATTGGTATCAGGAGTGGGATTGAACACCACAAAGGATGAAATGAGGAATTCTTAGCTGAAATCAAAAACCATAAAATTGAGGCAGTATTTTAATGCCTAAATAATATTAATTGTATTTTATTATAATTAAATTCAATAACAGCCCATCTTGAAAACAATATGTATATAATTATTATTTAAATTGTATGTAAGCCATTGCAAATACTTATTTTTTATTGTAAACATATTTATTAATGTCATGTAAATGTTTATATACTCTAATAGTGCAAAAACTGTGAGAATAATATGTTTTAGCTTGTTAATAATGAGGTGGTAATGTAATTTTGTGACAATAATGTGTCTGGAATTTTAAATAAAATACTGGTCATGAAAAGATCGGTAGTGACATAAGTTTCGCTTACAGTTTGGAATTAGCCAATCAACAGTGAAGAAAAGTTTTAGTTTGAATACTTAAATTCTATTGGACTAGAATTAGCCAATAAGAGACGGGCATTACCGAAGCTTCAGGGTTTTTACCGTTGAATTTAGTCAGTCGCGGGCATGATGTTATAGAGTGCAGATGTAAAAGTCGCAGACATGATGTGATAGCGTGCAGATGGCAAAATGTGTTCTCCGCTAGTAAATACATTAAGAATATGTAAAGTGCTCACAGTTATCTTTTATAAAGTGTTGTGTTTTATAAATGTACAAGCATTAAGAAATAAAAAGAAGTGAAATTTAAAAGTAAATTTTGTGACGTCTTTAATTTTGGTCATATCATGACCTGAACAAGAACCTTATGTTTCTATAGTGCGACTGAAGCAACCGCAGCAGATTAAAATAATATTACGTAAAACAAGCATCATCTTCAATACTACAAAGTTTGGCATCCCAAGCATCAACCAACTTCAAAGTGTATCTTCATTATGTAACCTAAATACATTCTCAAAGTGATGCACATACGTGGGGGCTTCTCTCATCTCACATCCAGCATCCAACTAAATAACTTCTTCAAAATTGGCAACAAATACAACGAGCCTCAATAACATTCTCAAAGTGGTGTAAACTGTGGGGCAAACTCCTCCAAACAACTACCATCATCATAACTCTCACAAATTGGCATCCCTCAACGTGGAGCTAAATAATTACATAACAGCACATTTTTTTTAAATATACGTAATAATATTACGTAACCCACAACTCCTACAAAATCCGCAATGGAGAACAATGGACACCAAAATGGAATCTGGGAGGGAAAAGATGCCATGATGGAAGACTTAAGGACTTGGAGGTCGGGATGGCAGGACGCTACACAACATCTGCATGTGTCAAGCCACTCAACGTCAACTTTTGAAGTCTTTTGCCGACAATTCGCCGCTGTCGCCAGCCACAACCAATGGTCAGCAGAAGAGGAAGCCACACAGCTGATAGCCAGCATCCAGGGATGGGCAGTAGAAGTTCTGAATCTGATTCCGACATCGGCGGCATCCAGAAACATTTGAGAGACCCTCGAAAACCAGTTCGAGAACCGTCGTTTGGTCACAGCCTATTGTATTCAGCTCAAGTCAAAGCTGCAGCACAAGCCATGTGTTCGCCCTGGCAATTGAACAGCTTGTGAACGCCCCGCCCAGTTAAGTGTCCCAGGAAGCTGCCTATTCCTTTGTCGATGGGGTGTGTGATGCCGAGACATGACAACGTCTGATGCTCGGCAAATACACCATCCACAAGGTGCTAACGGCCACGTTGAGCAAGCAGGCGGCCAAGGTAACAGCTGCCCCCACCTTGAAGTTTGGGAGTATTCGATATGAGGATCAACCCAGGGACGTAGTCGAAGCTCTTCAAGTGGTGTGTGTTGGGGATGCCAGCCAGAACACTAGTGATGGATTGTCCAAATCAAACCGAGGATCAGGTGAGAAACGAATAAGTACCGATGTGGCAAGGGGCACGTCGGACTATTGTCCTACTCCCTCGAGTGACGCTGAGTGCCTTGGGCAGAAGACTGGATGACAGCCTTGTGCCGAATACTAATGAACAAAAGTGCAGCTGTGACCGTAATCAGACCTGACGTTGCTAATGGCTTGCCATCAAGGAAACCAAATTGGCCTAATATCAGCTAGTGATGACATCGGACGATAGCTTGCCTGTGGAGGCCCTGCTGGAATTAACCCCAGGGGCAGAGCATTGTACACCCAGGGTGTTTGTAGCGAGGATGGCTGAGGGACTGGATGCCCTGAGGAGCTACAAGGCGACATGGCCGAGACGACGTAACCTGGAGCCCCAATGAATATCCGGGGATCTGCAGTGTGATCCTGATGTGGTTGTACCCGCAAGAAGCAAGGTGGTTGTGAAGGCACATCTGGATGGTCAGCAGTTTAAGAACCTGATTTTAGACCGAAAGAGGCCATTGAAAGGATCATACGTTGCCAAGGTAATGTTGCCTTGCCGGGAGGAAGTGCCTGTGAGACTGCTGAATCCATCGAACATCAATCAGGACATACATGCCGGAACGGAGTTGGGGAAATGCTAGTCAGCTGCGAGTGTATCACCATGGGATGGATCCGAGGAGCCAGCACCATCACAAGATGTGGGTCCCTGGCTAGAAGACTTGCTGAAGAGGGCGGCCGACCATCTAACAGTGGCACAACTGGAGATGAATTGGCATTTACTTAGACAATATCAGTCGCACCAACCGAGTACTCCACTATGTCGACATTGGAGATGCCAGACCTATCGGGCAACCACCAAGATGTGTTCCTCTGGCAAAGGAAGCAGAGGAGAGTATGTAGTATGTGAGATTTATGAGAATTATTGAATAGTCTGATAGCCCTTAGTGGTACTCTATAGTCCTGTTGAAGAAGAACAGTGAGCTCCTCTTCTGTGTGGACTATAGGAAGTTGAATGCTGTCATCCGAAAGGACTGCTTTTCCTTTACCCTAAATTGACGACACCTGGATACTACTGCTGCTACTGCCCAGTGGTTCTAGACCTTGGACCTGAAATCGGGATACTGGAAAATGGCTCTGGATCCCTTAGACAAGGAGAAGACTGCATTCCTAACAGGCCAAGACGCTCACCAGGGTTGAAAAGAACTACTGCATTATCGGTGGGAGCTCCTGGCAGTGGCAAAGGCACTGGAACACGTCCATAAGTACCTGTACAATCAGCTATTCTACCTGAAGACTTTCCAGTACCACCTCACCTGGCTGTTGATCTTTAAGGACATAGTGGGCCAGACAGGCCATTGGATCCAGAAGCTTCAAGGGTACTTCACATCACAACATGATGGAGGAGTGCCCTGCCCAGATGAGTGCAGCCATTGCACTAGGGTAGAGTAGGAGCGTGCCACAGCTGTATGTGTGATTTCGGTGGTGCCTACAAATGGCTGGGATAGTGCAGGTCTAAGGGGGAGCAGCTGGCAGATGCCAACTTGGTCCACTCCTGAAAGAAGTGGAGGCAGGAACTAGGCTGAGCTGAGAGAACATCGCACCAAGGAGTAGTGTATAAGTTCTACTGGGCCCAATGGGAAACCAAGACACTGAAAACCAAGGAAAGTGTTTTGTTTAGAGTTTGGGAATCTGCTGACACGAAGACCTGAGAAAGCAATTGATCCTTCCTCATGGGTAGGGTGAAGTCCTGCAGGAAGTACATGCAGGGACTTCAGGAGGTCATCTTGGAAGCAATTGAATGATCGACAAAAGTACTACTGGTTGAGGCTATGGGCAGACACTGAGAAGTGATGCCACCAAAGTCATATGTGTGTGTGAGTTGTGGCCCACAGACTAGGGAGCCAGAGCGCATGCAGCAGTATAACATGGGAGCAATCTTTGAGCACATCACCATCGACATAGTTGGATCATTCACTGTATCTGACAGTGGTAACAAGTATCTGTTGGTGGTCATGGATTATGTGGCTGGAGGTGTACGAGATATTTAACCATTCTTAAGACCAAGATGATTGTGGACTGCCTCGTGGAATAACTGTTCTGTTACTTTGGAGTACCGTTAGAACTATACAGTGATCAGTGCACCAACTTGGAGTCGAACCTGATGAGGGAAGCAATGGAGAGACATAGTGCACAAGATGCGCACAATGCCTCTCCATCTGCAGTCAAATGGCATGGTTGAGTGGTATATTAAGACTCTTGAAGATGAGAAAGGTCGTGGAAAATCACCAGAGGAAAAGGGATATCAGGGTGCCGCTATTCTTGCCGTTCTACCACTTGTCAGTGCGCATCACTGGATTGACACCAGCCACCTTGGTCTTCAGAAGGGATCTGCATCTTCCATGTGACCTGATATTCGGCAGCCCCCCTAGGGCAGAACAACTGGCAATCAACTATGTGGAGAACCTCGTAGTCTTTTTTCACTATGAGTAAAAGAAGTTCCATCAACATATCCAGGTGGCGAGCGACCAGATGTGGTTGTATCGCCCTACCTGCACCAGGGGCATTGCCCCAAGCTTCAACAACCATCCCACCAAGTTCCATACCACATGGTGAAGAGGATCAATGATATAATCTACGGTATCCAGAGGTTGCCCTAAGGGAAGATGCTGATGGTACACCTAGATCATCTAGCCCACTATAACAATGTTGGTCAGGACGGTGACATCACAACTAGGTCACTTACGTCAGAAGCATTTTCAAGAGCCATGTGTAGTGGGACTTTAAAACATTTTTTCTTTGCTTTCAAAAGAACGTAACATTACAACACATTATCATTTTAGCACTCGTGCATGTTTCCAATTGCATATATTCGGTTATAGACTGCACAAAAGTAAACAACAAATAATAACTATTTTACAAACTCTTAGTAATACAAAAGAAACATGTCATTACTTGCTAGTACTTGCTCATGCTCATGAGAAAGCATGTAAAGAATAGAATGGGATGCTAAGAATCATAGTAGTTAAAAAGCTTCCATAAATAAAAACTCAACTTCATTTAATTTCATGCTCATGAGTTGTGGCCTGGGCAACTTCAACACTGT
Source organism: Deroplatys truncata (assembly GCA_030765065.1). NCBI lineage: Eukaryota > Metazoa > Arthropoda > Insecta > Mantodea > Mantidae > Deroplatys > Deroplatys truncata. The sequence continues at coordinate 122,535,111 of CM060981.1, forward strand.
GGTTATTCAGCTACCTGGACCAATTTACTCATAAGGATAGCTCCAGTTCATTTCTACTTTTAATTAGGTTTCTAGAATTTCTGTTTCTCCATGATTATTAATTTTCCCCATCTATTTGCTTTTTAGTTTAGCTAAACATTCCCCGAACTCCATTATGTCCTACCCTGATTTCAAGTTCAGCAACTTTTTCCCCACTATATCAGTATAAGAAAACATATTATATAATATAAATTGCATGGAACTGATATTAAGAAATGGAAAATGATAATACCTAATTGCATGGAATACGAACAATTACCATATTTCACCATACTCTTGTATATTCGAGTTGTGAGAAAACTGCCTTAGCAATAAGTGAAATATTAAAGGTATTTAGGAAAGAAAGTTAGAAAACTAATTTCAATTTGTGATCTCTGCCAAAAAGCTAAATCCATTAATATAAAATATGGTTTGCATCCACAGGCAATTTTACAGGACCAAAGGAATGCATTAATCACTATTGGTACAATGGTGATATGCCTCCATGACAATTAATAATTTGAAGCTGTACATGATTTTAAGCATTAATATTGAAAGTATGAACTAACAGTAGCACACCAAGCGAAACTGCCCAGTCCCTAGAATGTTGCAAAAATATTAAATTACTTCATTAATTGCAAAAATATTTGCAAAATATGCATTAATTTCACAACAATTGACAGTTTTAAATTCATAGCTACCTATATTTGTTGCAAACAGAAGAATATGTTGATAAAAGCATTGGTAACCATGTCATCAAATGTTTACCTGCTAAAAAGAAGATGGTGCAGTAGTTTAAAACTAAATTATTTTGTTCTATTTGTTGTATCATTGCAAAATATGTGCCAATTTTACAACAATTGGTTTTAAGTTTATAGTCACCTATATTTTTACTTCCTCTACTACGTATAGTAAGTAGGGGAAGTATTGTATTCCACCCAAAAATTCGATACCGAGATTTCACCGGAAATACATGTTTTGAGACACCCTGAATCCAAAAAAAGCATTTTTGGAAACATGTCCGTGTGTGTGTCAGTCTGTGAACAGACTCAGAAACGAATAGTCGGATAAGCACCAAACTTGGTATTTAGGTTCAGTATCTTCCAGAGATGCGACACGAAGGTTTTCAAGAAAATCCCCCCACCCCAGATTACCCTTTACATGGAAGATTTTTCGAAAAGTTTAATTTTCTCAAAAATGGCTCTAACAATTTTGATTAAAATATCATATGCTTAAGATATTTTCATGACAAATAAAATGTATATCTTGAATTTTCTGGGAATGTCTCCAAAAGTATTCTCCATTGTGAATGACTTTTGCATAACTGGTAAACCATAAGAGATAGACAAAATTTTACTACACAAAAAATGCAGATCGTGTTAAAATACACAATTTATGTCATATACATTTTTTTTGTTGAGTGAACCTTTTCGAGATATTGCTTGTTATTCCCTTAAATTTTTCAATACTTATTTTCTAAAATGGGAATTCGTTATTCTTTTTTTTGTCTTGGATATGCAAAGAGTTATAATCTGTGGCAAAGGGAATGGTGCTGCACCTAGCAACCAGCTATTAAGAGATATGTATATGCTTAAAGGCTACTGTTTTTCTATATTGCCCTTGTAAATATATTTTCCCCTTACATCTACAAGAAAATTAGCAATAAGATTGACTCTGCAAATGTTTATCTCGATTAACATGAAGTAGATGGAGAATAAGCGTTTGTGAAAATAGTTTGTACAAGAGTAGAGAAAGTCATGTGAGTGTAACACATCAGATTTTTTTAAGTTCCATTTATACCCCATCTTTAACTACAATGGTCTTATCGGTGGCCTTTCCTTTGGAATATATTACTACCTACAGGCAATAGTGTTAACTTGTATTTGCTTGTCGTTGGATTTCTGGTAAACTTTGGGTTTTACTCAGTATATCTTACACACACTCACTCTCTCATTCATACTTCCAGACTCTGGGAAGGATAGGGAATCGAACCCGGGGCCCCTTGCACAGCAGAGAGAAACTCTATTGACGGAGCTACGCCACCTACATTTTTTGCAATAAAATAGAAGAAAGTGTTTATTCACCATTGATACACTAATCACAGCATTGGTAACCATGTGACCAAATGTTTATTTGCTAAAAAGAATATGGTGCCACAAGCTTAAAACTAAATTACTTTGTTCTGATCGTTTTGTTATATTGATTGAAATGCTTTATTTTTTAATCTTGAAAGTCCGGACAAAGAATGGCATACCATTTGAAGTTGCTCAGTCTCTAGTGTCGCACAAATATTTCTAACTCATATGGTGATCACCATGTCACCAAATGTTTCTCTGCTAAAAAGAAGATGGTTGCACAAGCATAAAAGTGTTAATATATTATTTTGTTCTGTTCATTGTGTTATATTGGTTTGTTTAATAATGAGTGACTGTTTAAGAGGACATTCAAAAAGGAATGCATAAGTCACTATTGGTGCACATGAAGAAATGCATGCAGGACAATATAATTATAAACATATTTTTGTTGTGCTAGATGTCTTCAACAAATTTGTTAAAATATATACGGTTACTAATATTAACAGCTATACTTGCTTAACTAAGATAACTAAGAACTATATTCCAAAATAGGGAAAAATGGAAGCAATTTTATTAGATAATGCCAAGGTACATAAAAATAAACTGTTCCATGAAATGTTACAGACATTGGGAATTAAATTGTACAGGTGTATTTTATGCAATGAAGATACCTCAATACTGAACATGGACCACCTTAGGAAATGTTCTCCTCTAATATCATTTAATTCAGATTGCATATAAAAGTTATACTGGGAAGCAAGACAATGAATGGAGAGCGTCCAAGTGCCTGGACAACTGCCAGTCACTGTCACCACTAATAAATTTGAATTCTGTGAATGAATATGTTTAACAATGCAACTCTGTGGGTATTTATTAAAAAAAAACACCTATCAGTTATCACGTATTCCTTCATGAGGCAACCCTGAAGAAGAGTTCTCTACCAGCTTAGGCAGAATTTGCAGATCAGTGGAAAATACTTCTGTGTAGCTGCCCTGAACTGTTGAACCAACAATGAACTGCCTCAGACCAAGTTCAGAGAAGACCAGGGTAGGTAATTTTCACCCTTAGTAGCATCATTGAACACGAGAATCAAAACCCACCAGAGCAGAGGACCCTCAGGAGGCATCTATCCCAGCAGTGAATTTGATCCCCAACCTACTTCATATTGATGGCACCCAATGTCATTGCATGCAATCTAATCCTGCTTCAAAATTAATGGTGCACTAAGGCTTGAAACAGGAAGAAAGATCATCCCAACACTTCAATGCAGAAACTGAAGTGCATGAAACAAACAGACCATAGACAAATGATAGCTAGGAAGTGAAAGAGAATGAGGTGTAGCTTAGCACTGCAAGAACAAAGTATGTTTAAATTTAGGAAGTATAGAGATAGGAATAAAATAATTTGGAGCGATAGGGAATTTGCAGTGATCAGCCCAACACTTCAGTGCAGAAACTGAACTGCATGAAACAAACATATCATAGACAAATGATAGCTAGAGAGTGAAAGAGAATGAGGTGTAGCTTTGCACTTCAAGAACAAAGCATGTTTAAAGCTAGGAAGTATAAGAATAGGAATAAAATTATTTTGAGCTAGAGGGAATTTGCAGTGCTACAAATAGGAACAACAGAGAGGTGTTAAGTAGGGAAGTGCAAGAATATAGCTCTGGAGTGTAGCTAGCAATAGATAGGGTTCCCTGGAAATGATTTTATTTTTTAGGAAATTCACTTTAAAATATCTAGATTTCTGGGTTATTGTCAATTTGGTAGTATTATTTTTATAAAGGTATATAAATGCAAAGTTCTGAATAAATTTAGGCTTTTTCAACAAAATTTACTTTTTAGGAGAAAGCAACCATGGTGAGTATCTCTGCCTTCAGTCTTTTCTTCCTGTCATTCACAATGCCATACCTAGAGATAGACTGTTCTGAATCCAGATTTGATGTAGGACACCAGATGGCTTTGAGAGAAGCTTTGAAAAACTCTGCATACTCTTCTCTCAAGAGCAAATAATCTTGCAGATGTCCGTATAGGTACACTCTGGTTGTTTCATAACCCTAGCAGAATAACATAGATAGCCTTCAAAGAATGTAAGGGAATCTATTGCACTTACATATGATAATTTTTTTCACTTCCATCATACACTAGCAACAGTTGGGATTTCATTGCTAAGAATTCTGGGATCAAATAGTTCACAACTGTTGAAAATATAAATTTTGATGGGTCTTCTGTAATTGTTATTTAACTTGATAAGGCTCTTTGTGCAGTGGTCTTCAGTTGGTACATTGCTTTAGCCTTTTCTACTGTTTTATTTGTTGCAGCAAAGTGGTAGCAATGTTACGTCCATCTGCAGAGCAGTACAAAGAGTAGCGAAATACTGACACTGCTATAAAACATGCCGCACCGTCATCAGCACACCGCAACGATTACAAACGGGAGCGGGCTCTCGGCGCAACAAGTGACAGTGGCTAAAACGACAGTGCCCGATTCGAAGTCTACATAAAATAACTTCCTCCCGACGGGAGGATCGGGAAGAAGTTGCCCAGGCAGAGGGTAAAGGCTTTATCTCCCGCAATTTGCTAGCCTGGACAGAGGACCAGGCAGAAAACCAACGATAGAGAATAGACTTCTTTAAATAGTGACTAAAATCGTCCGCAGGAACAGAGGAGCTAAAACAAGATCGAGATAAAATAGCACTTTTGGCAGTAGCATCTGCACCTTCATTACCAGGAATGCCAACGTGTCCAGACGAAGAATAGGCTGACTCCATCAGAGGTAAGCTGGTGGGAACAATCCTGGAGATGCTGCACGATAGGATGGCGTACGTACAGCGCACGAAGGCTAGAAAGGGTGCTTAAAGAGTCCGTGCATAAAACACAATTCTGCAGACCACGTTGACGAATAAAAGACAGAGCTTGTTCCAGAGCACTAAGTTCAGCAGTAAAAATCGAGCACTGATCAGATAGACGAAACATAAAACGTTCTACACCAAATAAAAAGGCACATCCAACTCCACGGTCATCCTTTGAGCCGTCGGTATAAATAAAACAATGGCTGCCAAAGTGAGACTGAACTTCGGCAAAAGCCGAATGGATGACCGGAGCGGGGGTCGTGGACTTTGGCATGGACGTCAAATCAAGGTAGCAAGATACTCCAGAATGCAGCCAAGGGGGGAAGTGTGTGTGACGTCATGGAAGTAGAGTGGGCAATGTGATATTTAAATTCCAAAGTATCCGGCGGAAACGTACCCCTGGCGGGAGCAAGGCCAGGGGTCAAGACGCATAATGACGATCCAGCGAGTCCTCAAAGAAAGACGAATAAGTGGGGTGTTGAGGCATACAGGACAACCGGCAAGCATAGCTGCAAAGAAGAACGTCACGACGATAAGAGAGCGGAGGTTCTGCATCTTCTGCGCAAAGACTCAAAACAGGGCTAGTACGAAAAGCACCAGTTGAGAGACGAATGCCCTGGTGGTGGACTGGATTCAAGCGACTCAGGATGGAAGGTCGCGCAGCAGAATACACAATACACCCATAGTCAAGCTTAGAGCGAACCAATGTTTGATAAAGTCGCAAAAGGACCTTGCGATCTGCACCCCAGGATGTGCCACTTAAAACACGTAAAATACAAAGAGAACGTTCACACCTTGGTTTCAAATAGCTGATATGCGACGACCAACACAACTTCCTATCCAAGATTAACCCGAGGAATTTCGTTTCGTCCGAAAATGGGAGGAGTGCCGCACTGAGTTGGAGACAAGGTGGAGGGAACTCTTTACGGCGCCAGAAATTAATGCAGACTGTCTTCTCAGGAGAAAATTGAAACCCGTTTGCAAGCTCCAGGAGTGAAGGGAGTTAAGACATTGCTGCAGTCAGTGTTCCAAAAGACAGGTGCAACGAGAAGTTGCGAAGACGGCGAAATCGTCAACAAAAAGCGATGAGGAAATTCCAGGTGGAACACAGTCAGCAATGGGGTTAATTGCTATAGCAAACAGTGTGACGCTGAGTACCGAGCCTTGAGGTACTCTGTTCTCTTGGATAAAAATTGAAGATAAAATTGATCCCACATGCACACGAAATATCCGGTCCTTCATAAACTCCCGAATGAAGGCAGGGAGACGTCCACAGAAACCCCACAGATGGAGTGTACAAAGAATGCCAGTCCTCCAACATGTGTCATAAGCTTTCTCCAAGTCAAAAAATACTGCCACAGTCTGGCACCCTGTCAGGAACCCGTCCAGAATGGAGGTCGAAAGATGGACAAGATGATCCACAGGAGAACGGTGTCGGCGAAAACCACATTGCACATTCGCTATAAGGTTCCGAGACTCAAGGCACCAGACCAAACGCCCGTTGATCATGCGTTCCAGAACCTTGCAAATGCAACTGGTTAAGCAAATCGGGCGATAGCTAGATGGTAGTTGGCGATCTTTTCCGGGTTTCAAAACTGGAACAATGGTGGCTGCTCGCCAACCTGTAGGAAGAGTACTAATTTACCAGATGCAGTTGTAAATCTGAAGGAGAAAGCGCAGTCCAGCAGAGGAGAGATGTTGAAGGAACACCACGTGAATAGAATCAGGCCCAGGAGCGGTAGGCTTAGAAGATGCTAGGGCATGCTCTAGCTCGCGGAAGGTAAATGGGCGATTATATTCCTCCTGGTTGCTGGAGTCAAAAGAGAGTGCATGGGCCTCCACCGCGGCCTTGTGTGGAAGAAAATCCGGGTCATAACAGGCAGAGCTGGAAATGCGTTCAAAGTTCTTGCTGAGGGTATCGGCAATAGAAGGTGGTTCGCAAATAGTACTAGAGCCTACCCGAAGACCGGGAATAGAAGAAGAAAGGGTCTTGCCGGCCACACGCCTAAGTTTGTCCCAGACGACCGATGTAGGTGTAGAGCTATTGAAACCGGCTACATAGCGCTCCCAGGAGGCTTTCTTGCTGTTGCGAATTACTCTGCGAGCTGTAGCGCGTAATGCCTTATAACGGACCAGATTATCAAGAGTAGGGTGCCGCCGAAATACCCTAAGAGCACCGCGTCGTGCACGAACGGCGTCCCGACATTCCGCGTTCCACCAAGGGACCGGTAAACGCCTGGGATGTGAAGATGTGCGGGGAATGGAACGTTCGGCAGCGGCAAAAATGACAGTACACAGGTGTTCCACCATGAGATCCACAGAGGAAAAGGCGCAGTGAGAAAAATGCGCTAGACAGGAAAAAAAGAGTCCAGTCAACTTTGCGGAACTGCCATTTAGGAAGGACAGGTGAATCGACAGAAGAAGACAGGAGAGTAATTACGCACGGAAAGTGATCGCTAGAATGTGTATCAGCTATGACATACCATTCCATACGATGAGCAAGCTGCGCAGAGCAAAGACACAAATCCAGATGGGAAAATGTGCCGGTTGAATCGGAGAGAAAAGTGGGTTCACCGGTATTCAGAACAGAAAGGTAGTGCTGATCAAGAAGTGCAGCCAAAAGTTCTCCCCTCGCGGACGCCCTAGGAGAACCCCACAGAGGGTGGTGTGCATTGAAATTCCCCAAGAGTAAATAAGGGGCAGGTAGCTGTAGAATCAGGCGGTCTAGGTCATCCTGTGCAAGAGGAGAAGAAGGAGGAACATAGAGGCTACAGATACGGAAGTTAAAACCAGGAAGAGAAAGGAGGATCCCAACAGCTTGCAGAGGTGTGGCAAGCGGAACCCGATTATAAAACACATCATCGCAAACAAGTACTGTAACACCACCGTGTGCAGGAGAACCATCCGCTGGAGCAAGATTGAAGCGCTCCGAAGTATACCTACGAATGGCAAAGGTATCCTGAGGTCGAAGTTTCGTCTCCTGTAGACAGACTACTAGGGGGTAGTGAGTGTGCAGTATCATGTCCAACTCTGCTCGGTGTGCACGGAGACCACGGATATTCCACTGAAGGATGTGATTAAGAGCCATAAATATAAAAATAGGCAAGAAGCGCGTGCGGGTAAGGCTATTTAATAGCCGCAGTGGATCGGTTGAGTTTCACCTTTTTCTTCCGGGTAGGACTGCGCTCCGGCCGTGAATGCGCAGGCCTCTCGAATCCCTCCGTGCCACCATCGCTGCTAACAGAATCTGAGCAGGTGGTGCGAGTCCTGGAGCGAGAACGGGAGCGACACGTGGGACGACGAACAGGTGATTTGCGACTGGTGTGGTCAAGAGAGGTGGAACCTGCGGACGAAGCTGATGGGGTGGAAGCATCTTTTGTGCGAACAGGAACCGGCGAGGGAAGTACCGGATACGAAGGTTTATCAGTTTGGACCCCAATGGAAACCTGCGAGGGCGAGCCGGGACAGGTCTGCACAACGGCATCCTGTTTCCAGACACCGAGGCGGACGGCAACTGAATACCTCATGGTGGATGTAGAGTGTAGTTCGTGATAGCGCTTCCTCGCTTCTGGAAAGGTCAGGTGTTCCTTCACTCGAATCTCCTGTATGGTCTTTTCCTACACAAAGCGTGGGCATTCCCTAGAGTTCGACGGGTGTGCACCTCCACAGTTTACACAGGCGGGGTCCGTAGCACACATGGAATCATCGTGACTGTCGCTTCCACAACGAGGACAAACTGGTGAGCCAGTGCAACGTTGTTGTGTATGACCGAATTTCTGGCAGCGATAACAACGCATGGGGTTAGGAACATAGGGACGAATAGCTGCGCGCTCATAGCCGCACAAGATGAACTGCGGTAGCACGGTTCTTTCAAAGGTAAGAAAGACCGTGCGCAGCGGAAACGGTTGATCGTCCCTCCTCCCGATTAGCCTGTATGCCGCAATAACACCTTGGTCGGAGAGACAGTTAACAATGTCTTCATTAGAAAGTCCGACCAAATATGAAGTTGTAACCACACCACGACAGCTGTTAAGGGTTTTGTTTTTTTCCACAGTCACCGGGTAGGAACCTAGTAGACTGGCCTTTAGCAGTTTAGGGACCTGGGCGTCTTGTGCAATTTCAATCAGTAAGCTTCCATCCCTACACCGTGTAGCATTCTTCACAGGACCACAGATTCTATCAACCTCCCGCTGAATGTAAAAGGGGCTGAGGTGCTTCATATCTTTACTGTCGCTCTTTAGCTGCATAACGAAAAAACGAGGTGTTGAAATATTGGAGCGCAGAGGAGCCATAATGGAAAGGTCCCCCTTCCGGAACCGTCGGCGTCAGCCTGCCATCCGGGGGATGTAGAAGAAAGACACCTTAATCTTCCGGTCTGTGCCGGCCTGGAGCCAATGCTCCAGGCCTGATCTCAGAGAATACCTCAGAGGAGTTACCCTCTGACCGTCACTACTTACCGGTTTACGACACGTTCACCATAGGCTGGCCCGACTTTACGCCCCTTCCACTGGAATAACCGCCAGTGGCCCCCCACTTTAGGCCACGCTGCCTCAACAGAGTCAACGTGGATTCAGGGGACTTGTGGTAGATTACATCGGGCCCCAGACAGCGGTAACACGTCGAGGCCCCCCGGACAACCCAGCCATGCGTGATCGCTGAACTGTCTGAGGGGACCCGGCCCCTATGGGGCTACGTGGGTGTATGTGACAATGGAACGGCTCCGCACCTAGTGTCGCAGGAAAGGGGTAGTGAGGAGGGTTCACTCAACCTTCACGCTTGAGACCTCCGGAGAGCACACAAGTTGAAAGCTGCGCTGAAACCGTGGGACAGCAAACACGGAAATAGAAAAGATCCCTGTTGGTGAGACAGGAGTAAATAAACCTAAGATGCCTAAACCTAGTACAAGGAATAATTGTAGAAGAGGAAGAGTAAAGGAAAGAAACATAACGTGGCTAGTCCAGATGGGGGTGAGGGGATGAATATGGCGATGATTGGCTCGGGAACCCCCGAGTGTGCCAAAAACCCGTACTCACATAAGGTGAGCCCCTGAGGGGACAGCACCAGTAATTGTTATTTTGGGTTCAAGAAAGAAATAAGAACTTGAATTCATTAAATGGTTTTGTATACCTATATGGTTGGCAGGGGATTGGCAGTATGACTCCCCAGGATTTTCAGCCAAATATTAGTCTATTCGGTCATGGATTTAAATTCCCGCAAAATTATTGATTTTGAACTTTTTCAAAGAGGTATGATGAAAAGCTATTTGGAAAAGGCTGCTTGTGAATACATAATGACTAGGCTTGCAAAACAGGAAATGTATAGAATTGGAGTTTTTATCTCCGACAGACATATAGGCATAAGATACCTGTTAAAAACTCAGTATCTGGAAGTTGAACATGAATTTGACATATGGCATTCATCTAAAAGTATAACGAAAAAGATTAAAAGGTAGAAAAAGAATACCCAGAGCTGATGGCATGGAAAGCCAGTATAAATAGCCATTTATGATGGGCTGTGCAAAACTGTAATGAGAACGGTAACATATTAATTGAAAAATTCACATCAATTCTTCATCAAAAAAACGAACATAAATGGCTAGGAAACAGTGAATGGAAATCTTGTGAACATGAATTGTTGGAAGAAGCATAGAAATAAATTATGGATTAAAGGCGAATCAAACGCCTATCATGCTCTGAAGAAAATTAGTTTGGGCAGCACCTTCTTAAAAGATTTGGCTCATACTCAACATTATATACATGCCCACAGTTTAGAAAGTTATCACAGTCTATGGGTGGCGTGCACCATGTTGGAGTAAATTGCTTCGGAAGTAACGTTTACTAAAGAAGTTCCCACTACGGAAGTAGGTTACTACGGGAGCAATTTACTCTGAAAGTAACATTGGAGAGCTCAATTACAATTTACTCTTTTAGTTATGACTACAGAAGTAAGAGCTCATTACTCCCGAAGGTATTGTTTTGTTATTGTGGATGCAATTCATGGCTGTCACATTTGGTGAACAAGTTAGTAACAATAAAATTGCTTTGGTGGACTTTGTGACAGTGATGTGTGTATAGTTAGTAACACTTTTTTTAAATGTACTGAAGGATACCTTAGTGGTTAGGAAAAGCTTGTGAGGTAAAGTGATGCAATAGTATATTCTGACCCTTGTTGACTGCAACAACTTCCAGGAGTTCAAACAACTGAAAACTCATATATATTAAAAATGGAAGCAGTATTAACTGTGAAGTCAACATTCATCTCCAAAAACGTTCTATGATTTTAATAATTGATGTAAGTGAAGTTTAAGTGTGTGTATACAACTCAGTCATACTTCTAAGGCTGAAAACTTCTTTGCCAGCCAGAAAAGCCCTAATGAGCATATTTTCAGACTCCAAAAGTATGTTGCTGGTCGATTTCCTTTCATGAATGAAAGACTATAAAAGCAGCATAATACTGCAAACTGCTAGACAATGTGAGAGCCATAACCAGCATAAATTAAGGAAAATCCATTGAGGCCTAGAATACCCTCCTTACAGTCCTGATTTATTTGCTTATGATTACCAGTTGTTTGGACCACAAAAGGAGGCATTAAGATGGAAAGAATTTGGCAATAATACAGAGTTTGAGGACTTTGTATACAACTGGCTGTTGCATGCTCATCTTACTTTAATGACAAAATAAAAAAGCTACCCACCAAATGGAGAAAAGGCAATCCTGTTGAAGGAGACTATGCAAAAAAGTAATTTAAATGTTTTGTGATGTCATATTCTAACAATAAATTTATTTCTAAAAACTCTGGTGTGTATTTGTATGACCTTTGTAACACATCAGAATTTATTACCTTGGCATAAAGATCCCAGCCAATAACAACACCCTTATAGCCAAGTGTTCTGTGCCGTACTACTTGGCCTACCCTATAACGTAAATGTGGAGGCCGTTCTGCTCTAACATCTGAGGAAGTAGCAAAGTATCCTTCTCGCTCCCTATATTGCAGGACTTCAAGTGCAGGTGATTCAGGACCAGTATTTCCATCTCTGCTAACATAATCTCCTGGAGGAAGTATGCCTAAAAGACAAAGGAAATCATTTACTAATTTTGTCACTTGTTAATGGTAACTCTTGCTTTCAGAAAAGGAATATGTTATGCAGATGTAAATTCTCCCCTGTTTGTTCTTATGCCAAAGAAATATTACATTTTTACTTTCCATAGCATCTATATATAGTAGGTTGAGGAAGTATTGCCACCCAAAATTTTTATGCAGAGACTTCACAGAAAATAAATCTTTTGAGGCCCCTGAATCCAAAAATAGCATTTTTAGAAAAAGTTCTGTCAGCAAACAAGCAGAACTCATCAAAAAACCATCCATTCACAGAAAAACACACTTAGTATTTAAGTTCAGCATCTTTAAAAGATTTTCAAGAAAATCCCTCCGTACTAAACTATCTTTACATGATACATTTTGATGCAGTAATTTGTATCACAAATTATTTAAATGTAAAGAATGATTATAGTGTGAATATGCATTATTATGTGACATTGATTTGAGATGTTTGTTGATTGTAATTATTGTTGGGAAGTAAGTTTATTCTGCCTTACTGAAACTGACAATAATAGCGTGCAATAATGCAGCGAGGGGGTGAGCTGTTTATCATTATTGGAAACGAGGAAGTTACGTAATATTGGCGCGTTTTCTTTTAGAATCTTCTGGAACATTTCCCTAGAGCATATGTATTCATAATTTTCATTGGATATAAAAATAGACGCTAATGTTGGCGTGTTTTATTAGCTAATGGCAGCTCAGTTATAATCTTTAGGCATATCTGGATGAAGGAGTATAAAAGGTAGGTTAGAGGTAAAGACCCCGCCAGTTCAACAAAAATCTTTGTACACTACACGTCGTCTTCAGTCCGTCAGTTCGTCGAAAATATTTGTATGATACACGTCGCCTTCAGTCCAGCAGAAATATTACACGTCGGCTATCGATTCACAAGTTACGCGTAGCAGAATTATGAAAAATCTAAAGTGTTGTAAAGTTAATTATACAAAAAGTTGAAGTACGCGAATTAAGAGTGATCAGTAATGAAGTTATTATAACAGTTTCAGTTTGGCGAGTGTCAAGATCAATGTGTAAATGTGATAGTAAATGTGTTCGACAATAAAAGTGTAAAACAAATTCCTTCATCAGTGTTATCTTTGGATAAAAGATTCCTTTCCGTTTACACAACCTGTATAAAGAGAAGTGCTTGACCAAAAGGATAATAGCTAGCCGGAGGACAGAGAACCAAAATTAAATAAAATAACAGTAGCATTCTTTCAAACAAAAACTAATACTGCCGCAAATTGCTAACACCAGATGGAGCTACAAACCTAACAAATGAATCACGTCACAAGATGGATTCACCACATGAAGTAAACACACATACACAAATAACATTATAAATTTACCATCGCAAATTGGCTCCCAAGCGTGGGGCTACAATAATGTTAAATAAATAACATTAACATTAAAACCACTTCAAATTGGTACCACAATGTGGGGTAGTTAAAATTATGTAACCAAACAAAACAAAAGCAGCACAATATAAGATCTTCAAGTTCTAATAATTTACGTAAAAACATATTACGTAAACATAAATACTACTTCAATTTTTAGTTATTTTTTATTTTTTTAAAAATAGCTCTAAAGATTTTGATTGAAATATTATATGTTTCAGTCATTTGCATGACTAATAAAATGTATATCTTGAATTCTCTCTGAATAGTATATGAAATCCCTTTTATTTGTCTATATTTTATTACAGGTCTTCAGATTTATTCAACCTTTACTGCTAGTTGTTTTAAATTAATGACATCATTATTAATTCAGCGAGCCCCTTCTCTCAAAGGGGAGGTGCGGAATTGAACCTCAGACTGCATGGATCTCTGACTTCATAAACAGGTTAATGCAGTACAGCAGTGCAAAACTGTTTTTCATTAGTACCCTTTGTGCATTTTTGCACAAGAGATGGAAGTGACCACTGATCACAGAACTTGCATGGTTGAATGCTACTTCCAAAATAGAAGGATATGAGTGGGGAGTCTACTGTTATGATATTGGACACTGTGTGCATGATTTTCTCCATTCTTGCCCAGAATTTCATCAAGTTCCCAAGTCAAAACGTGATAAAAAAAACAAAAGCCAGTTGTTTTTTATTAAAAAAAAAAAAAGAGACAAAATATTTAAAATATTTATAAATGGTACATCAATTCTTTTTTATTAAAAAGAGTTAAAGTGTGCCATTAAAGCCGAGACACTCTTCGCTACAAAACCCACCCAATTTTTTGAGTTACCTATCAACATACATGCCGAGATTGCAAGTTTACGAGAAGCAAGTGAAAGACGTTCCAAATGTAAATACTGGAAAGGTACGATACAAGTCCCATTTCACTAAGGTTACTATGAAACTGTTAACATCCACCCCTTCCACTCACCTTTTCACTAGTCCTCTTTCAGAGCCACTGGTGATAAATTCGCTTCAAAGTATTGATGTCAGTGCAGACAACCTAATGGCGGCAACAGCCAAATAAATTTGAAGAACCCGTAAAATTTGTATAAGAGATAGACATCAATTTATGACAAGAAAAATGTAGAGCTCATAAACATCCACAATTTGTGTTAAAATCTTTTATAGCATTAACCATTTTCAAAATATTCCATGTTGCAAGTATACACTTTTCCAAAAAGTGGGTGTGTAATCTAACAGACATGCTTGAAAGCTCATGATTCTTATTTTCTTTCCTTTCATTGCAAGAGCTTGTTACCATGAACAAACAATTGAATGCTGTTTCTGGATATTGTAACTAAGCATTTCTTGTTTAATTTCATTTCTAAGCAAAAGTATATCTTGAGTAATATAATGTGGTTAGAAGAATTACATTTTATGTGAATACTATAATTATAAGAGATATGTGTGAATCTGACATTGATGGAGAAAGTCATGTATATGTATCACATAATATTTGTAAAACTTTTTAGTGCTATTTAATTTGAATTAACTTCTATTTAATAAACCAGAAAAATAAAATACAAATTATTCTTACCCTTTAATAACCAAGTAACAAATTGGATCCAACGTAACTTCCATGCCTCCAATCTGAACCATGCATCCCTTAGGTGCTTAATTTCACCTACCAACTGCAGAACTGCTTGTGATCTTCCAGTTCCAGTTCCCACATTACCAGAGAGAAGATACTGTGCAGGTACACAAAGAAGCAGAAGTCCAAGCTGTATTGCTTCACGCTGGGTTAGTGGCATGGAGTCTATGAAAAGAATTAAAGTATACAGATAACAACATTGTAACTCTCTGAAATAGAATATGAGCCTCCTAAAACAAAATGAAAATAAAAGAAAAATATTAAAAAGGAAGCAATTAGGGAAGAAATGAGTCTGGAAAAATATATTTTTATTTTTTAAGAAATTGAAATATTATTATGAACAAATAATACTGTATAATGGATATTTGAATGGCTTTTATATTTTGTTGATCCAGTGACCTTGGGATTGCAAGTATAATGTAACAATTTATTAAGCAATAAGAAATGTACCCAAGTTTTTATGCTTAAACTAAAGGAATACTGCTTAAAGCTTTACTGAATTTCTTTTCTATGTTAACAACAGCAAAGAAATGCAGTTTTTCCCCTTAAATGGCAATAAAATACCAGGAAAGTTTAACTCACTCATTGAAATGTATGCTTATAATATATTTCATGTCAAAAAGTGAAAAATGTCTCCTTTGCTACATTTTAAAGCTAATTTAAGAAAGTGAATGTTCAACTGTCTTATGTAGCATTTTCTTTTACCAAATAACATACAGAGTGGACCATTTAAGTTGAGACTGTACAATGTCTCCAAAACTAAGCATTGCAGAAAGAAATTCTTTGAATAAAAGTTGCTTGATATTATGGGGGGAAAGTAAATGTCATTAGTCATATTTTATTTGGAGGATACTGTGATAGTCATTTTAGGGTCAATTTAAATTGACCCTAATTGTACGTTGCCATTTAAAAATATTAAATTGACCCTAAAATGACCATCATAACGTGCTCCAAAGAAAACATGAATAATGGCATTTATTTTCCCCCATAATATTAATCAACTTTTATTACAGACATTTCTTTCTACAATGCTTAGTTTTGGAGATATTATACAGTCTCAATTTAAATGGTTCATCCTGTATAATGTCCCTACCACAATCAAGTTTAAAAAACAAGCCGATGATGTCACAGAAAAAAAGATAAGAAAGAAAGAAAAGGAAAAAAAAAATGTGAAACTTCTCTTACTTGTTGACATAATTTTACACTTGAATTTATTAAGGTTTCCCTCTTCTGTGTAACACAGACATTTAATAGCAGTAAAGAAAACCTGAAAAATAGGTATTTAATGATACGACTCTTAATGCATGCTACACTTCATCACTTTTAATTGCCTATATTGTATTTACCAGGATGTTTATATCCTTTGGTTTTAAATGACCCAACCGTAACCCTGTAATCTCACTTGAAGTTAGGTTTCACAAACCTCTGGTTTGTAGTATGGTATGTGTGTTTCGTTATTAGGTATTAAGCAAAAGGAGATTTAAAGGGCAGAAGGCAAGCTGGTAATAATATGTACCCATGCTTAGTGGGATGTTGAAAAATGTTTGTAACATCTGAAGCACTGCAACTTCTGTGTTTATTCTTTACTTATTTATTTCATTATAATGAGTTTACAGACTAAGTCTTACGTTTAGTAATTAGTTCTCAGAAAGCTCTGGAATTATTTTTATTTGTTTGGGCACGAGAGAACAATGTGGTCTATAACTGCGCTTTAATGGATCAATATGAAACTTATACACGTATTTAAAATTTTTGGCATAAAATGATCCTTTAGGTTACGTATAAAGGTTCCTCTTGAATTACACGATAACCTTAGAAACGTGCTGCTATTCATAGTACGCGATAGGTAATATTAATTACAATTTTCAGAGCTTTTGCATTTGGAAAAGTGTACAGACATGCTTGTGTAGAGGTTATGAAGCTGAAAAACCCACACTATTTATTCACTGTGCTACTATTAGGTAACTTTACCGGTTCTTTATATATCCTGCATATATCTTGCGTAATGATTAGGTTTTCAACATTATCATTTTAAGGGAATCAGGAATTTTAAAATTTATTTCCTAAGAACACACCACAGAGCAACAAACAGCAGATGCTATTATTTTACCAGTTGTAATTAGACATGGGGCGATTCATGAACGAATCGTTCATATGAACCACTCCAAGGAAAGAATCGTATGAATCGTGGCAGTGTTAACATGAATCGTCGTTCAAAATGAATCGTAAGAATCGTCCATGAATCGTCGTTCAAAAAGAATCGTGCATGAAGTCGTTCAGAAAGAATCGCAAGAATCGTACATGAATCGTCGTTAAAAATTCTGATGTGTTACACTCACATGACTTTCTCTACTCTTGTACAAACTATTTTTACAAACGCTTATTCTCCATCTCCTTCATGTTAATCGAGATAAACATTTGCAGACTATCTTATTGCTAATTTTCTTGTAGATGTAACGGGAATATATATTTACAAGGGCAATTTGGAAATACAGTAGCCTTTAAGTACATACATATCTCTTAATGGCTGGTTGCTAGGTGCAGCACCATTCCCTTTCCCACAGATTAATACTCTTTGCATATCCAAGACAAAAAATCTAATGTGTTACACTCACATGACTTTCTCTACTCTTGTACAAAATATTTTTACAAACACTTATTCTCCATATGCTTCATGTTAATCGAGATATCGAGATGTTAAACTTTTGCTAATTTTCTTGTAGATGCAAGGGGAATATGGTAGGTTTTAAGCAAGTCAAATATTTTAAGCGCTGGTTGCTATGTGGCGCATTCCATTCTCTTTGCATGTCCAGGACATAAAAATATGAATAACGAATTTGAGAAAAAGTATAAGTATTGGAAAATTTAAGGGAATAACAAGCAATATCTCGAAAACGGTTCACTCAAAAAAAAAATGTATATGACATAAATTGTGTATTTTAACGCGATCTACATTTTGTGTGTAGTAAACTTTTGTCTATCTCTTATGGTTTACCAGTTATGCAAAAGTCGTTCACAATGAAAAATACTTTTGGAGACATTCCCAAAAAATTCGAGATATAAATTTCATTTATCATGACAATATCTTAAACATATGATATTTTAATCAAAATCGTTAGAGCCAGTATTGAGAAAATTAAAATTTTCGAAAAATGTTCCATGTAAAGGGTAGTATGGGGTGGGGGGATTTTCTTGAAAACCTTCGTGGTGCATCTCTGGAAGATACTGAACCTAAATACCAAGTTTGGTGCTTATCCGACTGTTCGTTTCCGAGTTATGCTGTTCACTCACACACACACACACACACACACACACACACACACACACACACACACACACACACACAAGAACACACAAGAACACACACGGACATGTTTCCAAAAATGCTTTTTTTGGATTCAGGAGGTCTCAAAACATGTATTTCCGGTGAAATCTCGGTATCGAATTTTTGGGTGGAATGCAATACTTCCCCTACTTACTATACGTAGTAGAGAAAGTAAAAATGAATAACGAATTCCCATTTGAGAAAATAAGTATTGAAAAATTTAAGGGAATAACAAGCAATATCTCGAAAATGGTTTACTCAACAACAAAAATGTATGACATAAATTGTGTATTTTAATGCGATCTACATTTTTTGTGTAGTAAAATTTTGTCTATTTCTTATGGTTTACCAGTTATGCAAAAGTCGTTCACAATGAAGAATACTTTTGGAGACATTCCCAGAAAATTCAAGATATACATTTTATTTGTCATAAAAATATCTTAAACATATGATATTTTAATCAAAATCGTTAGAGCCATTTTTGAGAAAATTAAAGTTTTCGAAAAATCGTCCATGTAAAGGGTAATCTGGGGTGGGGGGATTTTCTTGAAAACCTTAGTGTCGCATCCATGGAAGATACTGAACCTAAATACCAAGTTTGGTGTTTATCCGACTGTTCGTTTCTGAGTTATGCTGTTCACACACACACACACACACACACACACACACACACACACACACACACACACACACACACACACACACACACGTTTACAAAAAATCTGATGTGTTACACTCACATGACTTTCTCTACTCTTGTACAATCTATTTTTACAAACGCCTATTCTCCATATGCTTTATGTTAATCGAGATATCGAGATGTCAATCTTATTGCTAATTTGCTTGTAGATGCAAGGGGAATATGGTAGCTTTTAAGTGATGGTCAAATATTTTAACGCTGGTTGCTATGCGGCGCATTCCATTCTCTTTGCAAGTCCAGGACATAAAAAAATGAATAACGAATTTGAGAAAAAGTATAAGTATTGGAAAATTTAAGGGAATAACAAGCAATATCTCGAAAACGGTTCACTCAACAAAAGAAATGTATATGACATAAGTTGTGTATTTTAACGAGATCTACATTTTTTGTGTAGTAAAATTTTGTCTATCTCTTATGGTTTACCAGTTATGCAAAAGCCGTTCACAATGAAGAATACTTTTGGAGACATTCCCAGAAAATTCGAGATATACATTTCATTTCTCATAACATTATCTTAAACATATGATATTTTAATCAAAATCGTTAGAGCCATTTTTGAGAAAATTAAAATTTTCGAAAAATGTTCCATGTAAAGGGTAGTCTGGGGTGGGGGGATTTTCTTGAAAACCTTCGTGTCGCATCTCTGGAAGATACTGAACCTAAATACCAAGTTTGGTGTTTATCCGACTGTTCGTTTTTGAGTTATGCTGTTCACACACACACAGACACACACACAGACACACACACACACAGACACACACACGGACATGTTTCCAAAAATGCTTTTTTTTGGATTCAGGAGGTCTCAAAACATGTATTTCCGGTGAAATCTCGGTATCGAATTTTTGGGTGGAATGCAATACTTCCCCTACTTACTATACGTAGTAGAGAAAGTAAAAATCTGATGTGTTACACTCACATGACTTTCTCTACTCTTGTACAAACTATTTTTACAAACGCTTATTCTCCATATGCTTCATGTTAATCGAGATAAACATTTGCAGAATCTATCTTATTGCTAATTTTCTTGTAGATGTAAGGGGAATGTATATTTACAAGGGCAATATGGAAAAACAGTAGTCTTTAAGCACATGCATATCTCTTAATAGCTGGTTGCTAGGTGCAGAACCATTCCCTTTCCCACAGATTAATACTCTTTGCATATCCAAGACAAAAAAATGAATAACGAATTCCCATTTGAGAAAAGTATTGAACAATTTAAGGGAATAACAAGCAATATCTCGAAAATGGTTCACTCAACAAAAAAAAAGTATATAACATAAATTGTGTATTTTAACGCGATCTACATTTTTTGTGTAGTATACTTTTGTCTATCTCTTATGGTTTACGAGTTATGCAAAAGTCGTTCACAATAAAGAATACTTTTGGAGACATTCCCAGGAAATTCAAGATATACATTTTATTTGTCATAAAAATATCTCAAACATATGATATTTTAATCAAAATCGTTAGAGCCATTTTTGAGAAAATTAAAATTTTCGAAAAATCTTCCATGTAAAGGGTAGTCTGGGGTGGGGGGATTTTCTTGAAAACCTTCGTGTCGCATCGCTGGAAGATACTGAACCTAAATACCAAGTTTGGTGCTTATCCGACTGTTCGTTTTTGAGTTATGCTGTTCACAGACACACAGACACACACACACACACAGACACACACACAGACACACACACACACAGACACACACACGGACATGTTTCCAAAAATGCTTTTTTTGGATTCAGGAGGTCTCAAAACATGTATTTACGGTGAAATCTCGGTATCGAATTTTTGGGTGGAATGCAATACTTCCCCTACTTACTATACGTAGTAGAGAAAGTAAAAATCTGATGTGTTACACTCACATGACTTTCTCTACTCTTGTACAATCTAATTTTACAAACGCCTATTCTCCATATGCTTCATGTTAATCCAGATATCGAGATGTGAATCTTATTGGTAATTTTCTTGTAGATGCAAGGGAAATATGGTAGCTTTTAAGCGATAGTCAAATATTTTAACGCTGGTTGCTATGTGGCGCATTCCATTCTCTTTGCGTGTCCAGGACATAAAAAAAATGAATAACGAATTTGAGAAAAAGTATAAGTATTGGAAAATTTAAGGAAATAACAAGCAATATCTCGAAAACGGTTCACTCAACAAAAGAAATGTATATGACATAAATTGTGTATTTTAACGCGATCTACGTTTTTTGCGTAGTAAAATTTTGTCTATCTCTTATGGTTTACCAGTTCTGCAAAAGTCGTTCACAATGAAGAATACTTTTGGAGACATTCCCAGAAAATTCGAGATATACATTTCATTTCTCATGACATTATCTTAAACATATGATATTTTTATCAAAATCGTTAGAGCCATTTTTGAGAAAATTAAAATTTTCGAAAAATCTTCCATGTAAAGGGTAGTCTGGGGTGGGGGGATTTTCTTGAAAACCTTCGTGTCGCATCTCTGGAAGATACTGAACCTAAATATCAAGTGTGGTGCTTATCCGACTGTTCGTTTTTGAGTTATGCTGTTCACAGACACACACACACACACACACACACACACACGGACATGTTTCCAAAAATGCTTTTTTTGGATTCAGGAGGTCTCAAAACATGTATTTCCTGTGAAATCTCGGTATCGAATTTTTGGGTGGAATGCAATACTTCCCTTACTTACTATACTATAAAATGCTTTTTACTTTCTCTATTACGCCGTGGCCGAGTGGTTAGACCGCTCGCCTTCCACCGGTTCAATCCCAGGGACCTGCATGGGATTTGTGGTGGACGAAGCGGCGTCTGGGCGGGTTTTCTCCGGGTTCTCCGGTTTCCCCCGCCATTCATTCCACCAACTGCTCCATCATCACCTTTCCTTTCATCCATTTCACCAACATTTCGTTTCATCTACTTCCTTCATCCCATACCAGGCATCGGGCTGATCACCCATCCTGGATGCTCTGTCTGATCCATGAGTGTCTGCTCCTCGACGGGCCTCTGAGCCCAGGCACCTGCTTGTAAGTCCTGGGGGGTGTAAGTCCTACATAAGAGGAGGGTAAACAGATAATGAATGAATATTACGTATAGTAAGTAGGGGAAGTATTGCATTCCACCCAAAAATTCGATACCGAGATTTCACCGGAAATACATGTTTTGAGACCCCCTGAAACCAAAAAAAGCATTTTTGGAAACATGTCCGTGTGTGTGTGTCTGTGAACAGCATAACTCAGAAACGAACAGTCGGATAAACACCACACTTGGTATTTAGGTTCAGTATCTTCCAGAGATGCGTCACGAAGGTTTTCAATACCCCCAACCCAAACCCAAACTACCCTTTACATGAAACATTTTTCGAAAATTTTAATTTTCTCAAAAATGGCTCTAACGATTTTGATTAAAATATCATATGTTTAAGATATTTTTACGACAAATGAAATGTATATCTCGAATTTTCTGGGAATGTCTCCAAAAGTATTCTTCATTGCATAACTGGTAAACCATAAGAGATAGACAAAATTTTACAACACAAAAAATGTAGATCGTGTTAAAATACACAATTTATGTCGTATGCATTTTTTTAGTTGAGTGAACCATTTTCGAGATATTGCTTGTTATTCCCTTAAATTTTCCAATACTTATTACTTTCTCTACTACGTATAGTAAGTAGGGGAAGTATTGTATTCCACCCAAAAATTCGATACCGAGATTTCACCGGAAATATATGTTTTGAGACCCCCTGAATCCAAAAAAAGGCATTTTTGGAAACATGTACGTGTGTGTGTGTGTGTGTGTGTGTGTGTGTGAACAGCATAACTCAGAAACGAACAGTCGGATAAACACCAAACTGGGTATTTAGGTTCAGTATCTTCCAAGGATGTGACACGAAGGTTTTCAAGAAAATCCCCCCATCCCAGAGTACCCTTTACATGGAAGATTTTTCGAAAATTTTAATTTTCTCAAAAATGGCTCTAACGATTTTGATTAAAATATCATATGTTTAAGATATTTTTATGACGAATAAAATGTATATCTTGAATTTTCTGGGAATGTCTCCAAAACTATTCTTTATTGTGAACGACTTTTGCATAACTGGTAAACCATAAGAGATAGACAAAATTTTACTATACAAAAAATGTAGATCGCGTTATGACGCAGTAATTTGTATCACAAATTATGTAAATGTCAAGAGTAATTGTAGTGTGAATATGGATTATTGTGTGACATTGATTTGAGATGTTTGTTGATTGTAAGCATTGTCGAGAAGTGGGTTTATACGGCCTTACTGAAACTGACAATAATAGCGTGCAATAATGTAGCGAGGGGGTGAGCTGTTTATCATTATTAGAGACGAGCAAATGACGTAATATTGGCGCGTTTTTCTTAGGAATTTGCTGGAACATTTTCCCTAGAGCATGTGTGTTCATAATTTTCATTGGATATAAAAATAGACGCTAACGTTGGCGCGTTTTATTAACCAATAGCAGCTCGGTTATAATCTTTAGGCATATCGGGGTGTGGGAGTATTCAAAAGAGCTAAGTCAGAGGTAGATCCCTCCCAGTTCATCGGAAACATTTGTACATTACACGTCGGCCCCAGTCCATCGGGAACATTTGTGCATTACACGTCGCTGAGTTCAACAAAAACAGTCATGGTGAATACATAGCATAGTTTATCGATTCGCAAGTTACGCGTAGCAAAGATATAAAAAAATCTCAAGTGTCGTAAAGTTAATTACACAAAAAGTTGAAGTACGCGAATTAATAAGGGGCAGTAAAGAAGTTATTATAACAGTTTCAGTTTGGCGAGTGTCAAGATTAATACGTGAAAGTGCATAATGTGTTACGACAATAAAAGTATAAAACAAATTCTTTTATCAGTGTTATCTTTGGATAAAAACTCCTTTCCGTTTACACACCTGATTAAGAGATTTGCTTGACCGAGAGATCATAGCTAGCCGGAGGACAGTGAACCCAAAAATTAA
This sequence comes from Deroplatys truncata, assembly GCA_030765065.1. Classification (NCBI taxonomy): domain Eukaryota; kingdom Metazoa; phylum Arthropoda; class Insecta; order Mantodea; family Mantidae; genus Deroplatys; species Deroplatys truncata. The sequence continues at coordinate 122,559,194 of CM060981.1, forward strand.
ATACAATAATAGGCGCTCAGTAAAAGATAACACGAAGTGACCGCGACAAACTGTCTTTTATACGTGCGGCAAATAAACAGTAGCATTCTTTCAAACAAACACTAATACCATCGCAAATTGGCTACCACAACGTGGAGCTAACAAACTTAACAAAGAATACCGTCGCATAATTGGCTCCCAAACGTGGGGCTCAATAAATAAAATAAACATAAAACCGTCACATATTTGGCTCCCAAACGTGGGGCTAACAAATAAATAACATTAATACCACTACAAAATTGGCTCCCAGACGTGGGGGCAAAACACAAGTAAACACAAATGAATAATACCGCCGCAGTTAAAATACACAATTTATGTCATATACATTTTTTTGTTGAGTGAACCATTTTCGAGATATTGCTTGTTATTCCCTTAAATTTTTCAATACTTATTTTCTAAAATGGGAATTCGTTATTCATTTTTTTGTCCTGGATATGCAAAGAGTTATAATCTGTGGCAAAGGGAATGGTGCTGCACCTAGCAACCAGCTATTAAGAGATGTGTATGTGCTTAAAGGCTACTGTTTTTCTATATTGCCCTTGTAAATATATTTTGCCCTTACATCTACAAGAAAATTAGCAATAAGATAGAGTCTGCAAATATTTATCTCGATTAACATAAAGTAGATGGAGAATAAGCGTTTGTAAAAATAGTTTGTACAAGAGTAGAGAAAGTCATGTGAGTGTAACACATCAGATTTTACTTTTTCTCAAATTCGTTATTCATTTTTTTTATGTTCTGGACATGCAAAGAGAATGGAATGCGCCACATAGCAACCAGCGTTAAAATATTTGACTATCGCTTAAAAGCTACCATATTCCCCTTGCATCTACAAGAAAATTAGCAATAAGATTAACATTTCGATATCTCGATTAACATGAAGCATATGGAGAATAAGCGTTTGTAAAAATAGTTTGTACAAGAGTAGAGAAAGTCATGTGAGTGTAACACATCAGATTTTTTTTATATTGCCCTTGCAATTACAAAACAAGGGGAATATAGTACGCCTTAAGCGATAGTCAAATATTTTTAGAACTGGTCCCTATGTGTAAAATGTAATTCTCTTTGCATGTCAAAAGAACGTTTCTACAAATGTTTATCTCGATTAATATGAAATAAATGGAGAATAAGAACTTGAAAAATAGTTTGTACAAGAGTAGGGAAAGTAATGTGAATGTAACACATCAGATTTTTTTGGATTTAGGGGGTCTCAAAACATGTATTTCCGGTGAAATCTCGGTATCGAATTTTTGGGTGGAATACAATACTTCCCCTACTTACTATACGTAGTAGAGAAAGTAAAAAGACACACAGGCACACACACGGACATGTTTCCAAAAATGCTTTTTTTGGATTCAGGGGGTCTCAAAACATATATTTCCGGTGAAATCTCGGTATCGAATTTTTGGGTGGAATACAATACTTCCCCTACTTACTATACGTAGTAGAAAAAGTAAAAAGAATCGCGATCAGGCCATTCTCGATTCATTCTCGCTTACGCTTTGTTTACACCCACTCCAAGCACCCACTCTAAGCTTTGGCTGCCTAGCCGAGCCCGGACGAATGTTGTCGTGTGAGTACGATGATGAGCAAGGAAATCTGTGAAGGAAATTACCAAGCTGCAAGCGGCAAGAATTGTGATACTGCAACGTGGTATACGAAAACAGAACAACAGTATTGCCGATTTCCGTCGATTGGTATGATGAATGATGAAAGTATTGAGTGAATTGCACAGGTCTAAAAAATCGCTAGAATTCATAATATGAATTGGTAGATCAACACGATTCTTTGAGATGCTGATGTCATAACCTAGGAGTACCACTAGCGCTTGCAGAAAGCCAACCGAAGTTGCCCGACGAAGTTCAAGCGAATGCCGAAAATGAACGAAAGGGAACGATCTTCCAGTTCAAAGGGGGAAGGTGTCGCGACCTCTGCCATGCTGATTGCTGAGGCTTGAAACTAAACTAAGATGGAAGTCAGCTGATAAAATAGCAATGCCGAAAATATAAAAATAAACCAGAATTTTCATATCAACGAGCAATTGTGTAAATGTAGGAGTTTATAGTGATACCGTATTTAATATTGAGTACCAAATAACGCGCATTCGATCTTTAAAACTGGAACATGACCTGAAAACCTAGTAAGGTAGAAGACAGGTTATGAATCGAAAGTTTAGTTGGTTTTAATGAAGAATTGAAATATATATAGCGAAAACAAGCTAACCTTAAATATAAACTGTAACTTAGTATGTTAAGGTGTTAAAATGTGTTCGAATTAGGGACTGTATTTCGAAAAGTTTATTTTTATGGATTGCACACTAATATCGTAAAACGAACAAGAGAACTCGTGCTCAAATGTTATGTCTGATACCTATTTCAATTTTGAATGTGATGTAATGATAATAGTTTGGGATCCATAGTTTGATTTTGGATGTGTATTAGTGTTGTGCTCAAACACTATTTCCTGCTGTTATACCAAATAAATAAATTAGGACATAATGGTCTTTTCATTGCAAAATAAAGGCTGGTTCACAACCACCCGGTAACGGTAACCAGAACGGAAACGAGAACGGGAAGCAAGAAATTTTGATTCACAACAGCCCGGTAACGAGAACGGGAATGCATATCGATCACAAAGTGAAAGTCGATTTTGCGCATTGGGATTTCATTTGTTTTTAACTGACCAATGACATTTTTTCACCTACTTCCAATTTAGCCAAGCCAACGTCAAAATTCGATAGAGTAAGCATTATCTAAATGCATATTCATTACATTTCCGATCCCTCTACTTATGCCAAACTTTCATTCCTTTATTTAATGGTATACATTAAAATTGTTTATTCTTTTTTCATTTCTACCGGATTTAACTGTTCTTTGTAGCTTTTGCCATTGTTTTTAGGTAATAGCCAGTTTTGAGTTGCATATAAACAAACTACAAATGATCCCTTCACCAGAGGAACCAACGTTGATTAGATTTGTGGGTATCGGGATGAGGTTAGGAAGCACATTTACTACTAATTCCTTCCAGTTTCATGTTTCCAGCTTGCGACTATAGAGAGCACTAGTGGCTGTTTCATGTCACGGCCGCTTAGAATAACCTCTAGAGTGAAGAGTCTAATATGCCGTGCCCGGGAACGAGTTTTGAGTTTTTTTTTTTTTATTTATGGACGCTCTTTAACTGCTATGGTTCTTAGCGTCCCATTCTATATTGGGCGTGAAACACCTGTAATTTTGCTCCGAGGCCTCTTTATCAGGCTTGAGGTTGTTTTACGTGCCGTAAATCTACGACACGGGACCACCGGCTTTACTTCCCTTCCGAAGGAAGCCGTGCTAACGATTTTTACGCCCGAAAAAATCCATCGCCCTCCGCCGGGTTTGAACCCGCGACCTTGGGAACCAGAGGCTAGCACGGTACCACTAGTCCACGGAGGACGACCCGGGAACGAGAACGAGAAAGTTAAAAGTTGGGCAACTCTTCTTCCCGTTCCTGGGGCCCGGGAAGGCTTCCCGTCGGTTGTGGACACTCCCATTTGAATACATGTATTTCAACTTTCCCGTTCTCATTCTGGTTCTGGTTACCGTTCTCGTTGGTTGTGAACCAACCTTAACTTAAAGCATTTCATAAACAGAAAATTCTCCATATGCACTGTGTATCTTTGGGAATTTTTTGTCAAAATGCGTAACTCGGTTAAGCTCTGCCCTTGGAAGCACAAATAGTTACATAAAACTTGTGTATTACCACATTATTGCTGAATGATTTCTACATATCGAAATGTCAGCTACCATATTTATGACAAAACACCCAACTTAAATTATATAAATGTGTAATATGTATTGCATGGCAAAATATCTGCTGAAATAGTTATTCTTTTTTAAGTATCTACTTTATTTACATACACCTCATTTGTGAAGTCATAGTAGGAGCTGGCTTGTAAAACAACTTCTTGGTTTCATTACTTGATAGTATTGAGTAATGCTATCTCTGTTTTAAATGTTGTCTCATATTCACACTTCTAATTGGGCAGCACTATGGCCTCTCACAAATAAGCCTGGATTCAATCCTAGGGATCAGAGGTGGGATTTTGTGGTAGATAAAATGGCACTTAGAATGAATGTTCTCTGGTTTTCCCCACTATAATTCCATCAATTGCACCATCTTCATCCCCCCTCCCACCAGTCTCCAATCTCTGTAAACCTGTGAAGTTAAAAGGGACATTAAAATTAAAAATACTATGGAGGACAGAGAGCAATACTAATGAACGAGTGTCTCATCCAGCCCCCAAATTTATAAACCAGCATGTGCTGTTACATTCTTTCTGCAGTCAACATATGAAAAACAATTAATACTGGCACACTAAACGACATGTTAAAGTGATTGACAATTATGAAGAGTGGGTGTGATATGGTTAAACACAAAGAGACATTGTTATTATTTAGAGACATTGCATTCACATTCATATTCAATAATACTGTATAACACATTTGTATGGTATTTTAAGGAACATGTGCCTACATTAATATACATTTGAATGGCCTACCCAATTAAAATGTTCATTAAATTCTAACCTCTTGAATGTCTGTTATTACAATCTATTGGAATGATCTTATAGGTAATTGCACTTAAGTCACTTATGCATACACAAAGCCAGTTCTAGTTAATAAAACTTACAGTTATTGAATAGAAAATACATTTTGATTCCTTTTTCTGGGAAAGGTTCTATATATAACATTTGATATAACACAGTGGAGGTCCTACAGCACATGGGAACCTTAAATTTATTGACAGGACATATGGGAAAAAAGCAAATTGAGCCCATACAGTGATGTTTGTTTGTTTGTTTGTGTTTGTTCATTTGGTTCCACTGTGAGCAATGCTCAAGGGAAATTGAACACATCATACAATTATGAAGTATGCAGAGTAAGTAGGAATATACCCAATGCCAAGAACAGCCTTTGGGGGGGGGATGTTCCCCTCCCCATCATGTCTTATCTAAGAGAGAAAAATTTGTAAACCATCACCATTTCAACAGTAAACTTCTCGACACGCATTACAGTAGGACAACAATAGCAAATAAGTGTTAATCACCATCACATGCAATCTGCCCTACATAAAGTGCTTACATGAGGTTGATACTATTATGATGATTAATTCACTTTGAATAAGCTCGAAATTATAACTTTATACTTTGTTATGCTTAAATTTCAATTTCCCATGTAATCTCTATTACCTTGAAGACATGTTTGAGAAAGACATCACTTGAAACGAGAAATTCTCATTATTACTGCATGGGTATTATTTGGGAGGACAGTATACAGGGTGGAAGGTACTGCTTGAACCGTACGTTAATGATGGATTCTATATAATGAGTAGTGCAAATATGTCCAATACAATTTTTGTCATTAAACCTACAAAAATGAAACACAGTGTTTTATGTTCCTTGTGCCTGTGTCTGTTAGCCATTTTATTACAGTTCAAGCAATATCTTTCATCCTGTATAAGAAAACATTTATAAGATGGTGGAGTTTGCATATACATAAAACAATATAACATATAAAACTGGGATGCAACAGATCCATCTATCCCATTGACATTTTTTTTGTAGCCCATTTTCCTCTGTTGCTTAAATTTACCAGTTACACAAGAGTATACAAAATTCCTTCCGAATGAAGAGGACTTCACAAGCTGTTCCCAGAAAATTAAAAACAAACATTTTATTTTTCATGTAAATATCTTGAATACAATGGCATTTTAATCAAAATCGTTTGAGTCATTTTTCAGAAAAAAAATCGAGAATTCTTCCATGTAAAGGGTTATTTTGGGCGGGGAATTTTCTTGAAAATCTTTGTGTCACATCTTTGGAAGGTACTGAACTTAAACCGATTTGTACTATGTATGTACAAATTCCTGCTTTGAAACGCATGGCTTTATGTATTCACTTTCAATTGCCAGTCGAAATGCGCGCGCCAACGTTCCACGATACGTATTTGACCACAGCCAATGGGAGCAAAATGTGCCGGAATGGACTACTAACCTTGAACTGGAAGATCGTTCCCTTTCGTTTATTTTCGGCATTCGCTCGAACTGCGTCGGGCAACTTTGGTTGGCTTTCTGCAAGCCCTAGTAGGAGTACCGAGTTCAGCCGAGAAAGAGTAATTCTTAAAAACAAATTGTGTAAATAGCTGTAAAGCGAGTAAAATGAATCGTAAGCATTGCCAATAGATAAACGTAGGCTGCAGCACGTGGTATAAGCAATTGAAGTAATTTTCAATGCTTTACTGAGAGATTTGATACACAGTATTGCATGATTACAGTGTAGTAGATATTATAATGTACAATACCAAAATATATGCAACTGAGGGAAAAATAGATAATTTTAGAATTCTTGTTTGAAAAACATTGTGATTATAAAATATTAAAGTGTTTAAAATTATATAATTGAAAAGCATTAATTTATATACTATAATCTACATTAAAAGTATCGGAACATTCATCGATATAACTAAGCGAAGAACTTAAGGATGCATTAGATTAGATCTAATAATAAATAAAACATAAAATTATAGAACTGAATATATATATATATATATATAAATTGTATGATAAAATCGAAGAAAATTAATTTAATTGAAAAGAGCATATGAACTACACTACATCACTATTAATTAATGAGTACAATCGTTAGGAAAAAGACACATCGGACACCCCAGGAAAAGATGGGAGTAAAGAATGCAAAGGCAGTTGGAATGCCTAATCATCGAAAGAAGAATATAATAATAATGTGTTCATAATTACTTTGTATAATACCTTATGTAATCGCAACTTAAATGTAATCACACAGGATGGTTTCATTGACAAATTCAGGAAACTCCAAGTGTATTACCCAAAATAGCGCGGAAAGCATTTTTATACACATTGTCTTTTTTACGTGAAAGAAAAAAGATCATAACCCTCATCGTAAATACAAACCACTGATTGCGTATTTTGTTTGCAAAGTACAAACGGGGGACGGTTCATATAAGAATTGTAAGTGAGAATAGGCGGCAGTGAAGGGGACGATCATGAGTTGGACCAGCAGGCAAGCGGACGATTCATGAACGAATCGTGCACCAAGGCAGGCGAGCAGACAAGGGCACGATTCAATCCGATTCATGGTTGAATCGTGTAGTAGACAGTAGACAAGGGGAGGATTCATGAATCGTGAACGAATCGTATAAATCGATTACTGCAAAAGAATCGCTCAACCCAACCCTTAGGGCGATATGCACAGTCATTACCTTAAAGATACCTTAAGGTTTCCTTAAGGAAACGAAAAGGATATGCGAAGGTATGATTTCGTATGCAGAGACGATTCTTAAGGACTCCTTAGCCTTGCGGATGCCTTGAGGAGCGCCTTCGGAAATACTCGGAAAATGTCCGTGAAACTATTTGAGTGTTCATAATTCTCATACGAATACGTCACTTTCAGCCAATAGGAAATATTCATAAACATAAACAATACGCACATCAATAAGCATGGCGGGTGAAACTCCTCACAAGGTGTTTTCTCCAGAAGAAAAGTAAATTTTAATTGATCTAATCAAAGAGAAGCGAATTATTGAGGATAAAAGAACGGACATTGTAAGTGTTGCTAAGAAGAAGGAAATCGAACACCAATTTAATAGCAACAATGCCAAGTTCAAGGTAAGAAAATAAGTTTGGTTAAGTATGTATTACAACAACTGCAAATATCAAACAGCATTTGTGGTATAATTTATTCAAATGTAATTAATACAGTTTCATGGAGTATTCTAATTTTTTAAATACACTTACTATATTAAATGGAAGCTCAACACGATTTGTCAGTGAAGGTTAATTGTGAGTGGTATAGTGTTGTATTTGTGTATTTGTAGCACCACGTTGTGGATAATGTTTCTCACGTAATGTTGCTTACCTCACGCGTGCAGCCATCTTGTGTGACGTCATACGTTGGTTGGTTCATTTGTTGTTTGTAGATTCCTCTGACGTAGCAATTGGTATCAGTTTTAGGTTATGTATATTGTCTTCCGGCTAGCTATTTAGGTAGACATTTAACTCTTGCAGGTTGTGAAGCGGAAAGGAATCTTTTGTCTATAAATGATACTGATGAAGAAACTGGTTTTATAATCTTTATTGCAGAACACGTTCACGAACACTTTCACAAATTAATTTGGATACTCGCCATACTGAAACTGTTTGTAATAACTTCTCACTTTTAACTCACGTACTTCAACTTTATATATTTAACTGTATAATCCTTTATAAGATTTCTCGTACTTCTGCTGCGCGTAACTTTATGAATTTAGAGACCGACATGAGAATCTTGTTGAACACTGGGAGCTGACGTGTTACTTGTTGAGAATCTTGTTGAACACTGGGAGCTGACGTGTTACTTGTTGAGAATCTTGTTGAACACTGGAGGACGCTTACCTCAGACATGGCTTATTTATAGACTTGCCTTAAGATACGCCTAAAGATTATAAATGAATTACCATTGGCCAACAAAACGCGCCAACATTAGCGTCTATTTTACTATCCAATGAAAACCACTAATACATATTACTTTTATAGAATATTCTGGAAGCTTTTTTTACTGAAAAGGCGCGAAACATTACGTAACTTCCTGGTTCCCGGTAACGATAAACAACTCACCCCCTTGCTAAAGTATTATGTTATTGTTAACAGTTTCAGTAGAGCCATATATTATTATTTACCAATAATAATTACAATTATTAAACCCCTGAAATCAATGTTACATAAAAATACATATTCATAATAAAATAATTATTTATATTAACGTAATTTGTGATACAAATTACCGTCTCATATGCCCCACTAGAAACATAATTATAAATATTTATAACCTGTTTTGAAATTTTATAATTTTGTTTTTAGTCTCCTAAATCTTGTAACACACGCTATCACTTTCACTTAACACTTCACACGCGTTTAACACACGACATATGTTTTATCTCGCCACTACTTACTGGCTTTGGTTTAATTTGTTTTGATATTAATCTGTCGTTACAATAAATTTTTTTTTTTTTTTATAGCAAATACTTTACCCTAAATTATTTAACTAGTGTTACAAAAAATGGTTTACTTTCTTATATTGTTACCAAAAATTTATCAATTCAAGAATTTTTTTTGTAATTACCATACATATTTACCAAAATATTCACCCTTTACATATATTTACATCTCTTAAATCTAGGCACTGTGTTACATTTTCTGTTTGCTACATAAGTATTTGTTTCAATTATTTTTAATTATATTTACCAAATTTTTTGTTATTTTGTACTTTGCAAATATATTTACATCTCTTAAATCTTGACAATGTTTCACCTTTTCTGTTTGCTACATAAGTATTTGTTTCAATTATTTTTAATTATATTTACCAATTTTTTTGTTATTTTGTACTTTGTTTTAACAATACTCTTTGAATTGTATTTACGTACTTTTAATTTAATATCATCTTAAGTTTCAATCTTTGCATTCTTATTTTTCAAATGTTGTTACAGTTACTAAAATGTATTTATTTATTTATTTTTTTATTTTTTTTTTTTTAAACATTTCTCTCTCTCTTTTTTTTTTTTTTTTTTTATAACTTATTTCTCTTTTCAAATGACATATATATAAATAGTTAACCCTCTTACGTTCCAATACATTTCTCTGCAAGTCGTCTTTAACTATCCAGCATTTACTTTACATCACATTGCTATTTACCCTCCTGGATCAAATTGTATGTGGCTAAACATTACTCGTAGCCGTAACCTAACCTTCAAATTTTTGTTCATGAATAACCTCTTGTATTCATTGGAAATTTCGTCACATGATAACATTTGAAAACAATCTACAGTTTCTTGAACAACACGTCTTTTAACAACATTCATTTTCAATTCATCTGCGATCTTTATAACTTGAGAATATTCTGACAAATCTGTACTAAACTGTACTGGACTGGAGTTTTCAATTTGAACATCTTGGTACAATTTACTTCTTTGCATTACTGACTCATTTTGTATTTCTGATATTTCCCCTCTGAAATTAAGTTGCACCTCATTTACATCTACATTCATAACCTCTTTCATCTCTCTTAGCTCACTTGAAATATTACTCATTTGACTTCCTAATTCTGTGCATTCTACATTAACCTCACTTTTAGTATTAACCTCACTTTCTTTATTACCTATTTCCTTGCTCATGTCTAGCATTTTTTTTGAAATTTCTCCTATCTCACTTACTATTACTTCCTCATTTTCATCTCTCATTTCTGGCATACTACTATCTAGCTTCATAACTTTCTTTTCACTTTCTTCACTACTTTGATCTACTTTTTGCTCTAATATCTCACTCCTCCTACCAATATTTTCAATTGATTTCCTGTTTTGTTCAAAGCTCTTACCAATATCTTCCCTTAATTCCCTATGACTCTGTTGCATATCTTCCCTGTTTTGATCTATTTTCTTTTCTAATTTCTCATTATTCTTACAAATTTCTTCCCTTATACTCTGAGTTAATTTTTGTTCTAATTTCTCATTATTCTTTTGCATATCTTCCCTCAATTGATCTGTAATACTCTTACTAATATCTTCCCTTAATTCCCTATGACTCTTTTGTATATCTTCCCTCATATTTTTCATATTTATCATCATTTCCATCATCATACTAGCATCAAAATTAACATTTCCTGCTATTCTATTCTCACTTTCTGCACTAACATTTTCATCCTCAAATCCTAAAAAATCTGGACTATTTCCTGTAACCTGTATTGAATTACAACTAACTGTTACATTATCTCCCTCCATAATTATTTCTTCTGTATTGCTAGCAGCCATTGTTTTTATTTTCCTACCGCTCCTAAGTCTCATTTAATTACCTTTTTGATGCTGTCTGATGCTGCAGCTTTGATGTCCAGCGTTCTGCCCCTTTCTCCTAGATTTGTATGTCGCTTCTGCGTTGTTTTATGATGAATCTACGTTGTCTCGTTGTTTTTGCGTCCACTTATCCGCGTCATTTGTTGCTCCTCTTGTTTCTGGAATCTGCGTCTTGTAGATCATTTTACTGCTGCATTCGCCTTTTCCTGGTTAATTCTGCTACTATCCTGGTTATTCTTGTTCCTTTCCTGGTCACTTTGCCTTCCTTTCCTAGTCACTTCGCCCCACGTCCGGGCGCCAATTTGAGAGTGGTATAGTTGTATTTAACATATTTGTATTTGTTTCGAGCCCCACGTTGGTGCGGCAATTTGAAGTAGTTTTAATGTTATGTGTTTGTGTATTTGTAGCCCCACGTTGTGGAACCAATTTGTGAGAGCACATTTGTATGTTTACTTCACTTTAACTGCCCCACGTTGGGCGCCAATTTGTGAGTGGTATAGTGTTGTATTTGTGTATTTGTAGCACCACGTTGTGGATAATGTTTCTCACGTAATGTTGCTTACCTCACGCGTGCAGCCATCTTGTGTGACGTCATACGTTGGTTGGTTCATTTGTTGTTTGTAGATTCCTCTGACGTAGCAATTGGTATCAGTTTTAGGTTATGTATATTGTCTTCCGGCTAGCTATTTAGGTAGACATTTAACTCTTGCAGGTTGTGAAGCGGAAAGGAATCTTTTGTCTATAAATGATACTGATGAAGAAACTGGTTTTATAATCTTTATTGCAGAACACGTTCACGAACACTTTCACAAATTAATTTGGATACTCGCCATACTGAAACTGTTTGTAATAACTTCTCACTTTTAACTCACGTACTTCAACTTTATATATTTAACTGTATAATCCTTTATAAGATTTCTCGTACTTCTGCTGCGCGTAACTTTATGAATTTAGAGACCGACATGAGAATCTTGTTGAACTGGGAGCTGACGTGTTATTTGTTGAGAATCTTGTTGAACACTGGGAGCTGACGTGTTACTTGTTGAGAATCTTGTTGAACACTGGGAGCTGACGTGTTACTTGTTGAGAATCTTGTTGAACACTGGAGGACGCTTACCTCAGACATGGCTTATTTATAGACTTGCCTTAAGATACGCCTAAAGATTATAAATGAATTACCATTGGCCAACAAAACGCGCCAACATTAGCGTCTATTTTACTATCCAATGAAAACCACTAATACATATTACTTTTATAGAATATTCTGGAAGCTTTTTTTACTGAAAAGGCGCGAAACATTACGTAACTTCCTGGTTCCCGGTAACAATAAACAACTCACCCCCTTGCTAAAGTATTATGTTATTGTTAACAGTTTCAGTAGAGCCATATATTATTATTTACCAATAATAATTACAATTATTAAACCCCTGAAATCAATGTTACATAAAAATACATATTCATAATAAAATAATTATTTATATTAACGTAATTTGTGATACAAATTACCGTCTCATAATGCATCTGCCATTCAATACGGATTGGTGTTATAAAAATATGCATCGAATTCAAAACTATTTCGATACACCAAGTAATTTATATTTTAACGTTTGCCAAAAATAACTGATTAGGAACCTTAAGTTCCATATTGAAATGATTTCAATACGTATTGAGCCCACCTTCCGAGAACATTGATGGCGTGTATGTTTGTTCAAAATATTATTGTTATTAATTTAATTACAGTTTTGATGTAATATCTAATTATGGTGTAAGTAATTCATTTACTTCAAAACAAAATGTTAAACATAGATACACCAGAAACATGTAATAAAATAGTTTATTAGCCTGTTTTATACACTCTGATTTTCAGTATTACAAAATTGGTTACATATGTATTTTTGGGGTTTAACATTCGTTAACCTGGTATGTAGGTTATTTCAGACGATAAATGTATGAAATATAAATGATGCTCAAATTTATCCACATTTCGGGATTAATAATTGTTTGCATATTTAAATTATCTAGTTAATCGCATTGCTGAGAGGGACACTAGTTAAAAACAGAATACCCCGTGTTCCATACCATCACTGAATAAACAATATTACGTAACTGACATTTTAATAATTTTTATTTTATATTGTTATGATAACCTTGCTTGAGTTGTCAGTACTTTTGCAAGTGCTTTCCTTTTTAGGCATGCGAATCTTTTCTTCCACACTCCATTCGCTCTATTATGTTCCTTATTGATTAGAACTCTATATATGAAATGAAAGGAATAATAAAACATTATTTTTTATTGTTGCAAAAATGTAGCTTGTGTAATTACAGAATACTAGCATACTAAAGAGCACACAAAATTATCTCCTAAAGCTGATATGATATAGATAACCTGCTGATTTACCAAAAATGTAACATGTAATAGCTTTCCTTCACACTTTATCCATGCTTAGGACTGGCAGCAAATATATTGGCGTGTTTAAAAGCTGGAAGAATTTCCGCTGTCAAAATCTTAGGCTAAATCTGGTTCACAGAACGTATTTACACTACATACACTTCCAGATAACAAGATAAACAAAAACAGAAAAATTGCAACTCTGTTGTTAAAAGTACATTTTTATATGTTTCAGAAATATGGCAATTCAGAAATATGGATCTGCCCATGGTTCTTGTTACATACAAATGCTCAGTTGAAATGTCTTTGTATGAACTGTTGCCTGAGAATACGTGCTCGTGGGTTCTGTACAGCATTGGCATTGGCCACAGGTATACCCTCAACTGGTTCTTCTTCCACATTCTCGAAGTAATCACCTCAGAATGTCAATGTTGTGTAAAGTAGCACATGTAACAATTATTGCTTGTGTGGTAATTGCTTTTGTAAGTAATTTCCTCCTTAGACAAGGAAATCTTTGTTTCCATACCCCGTTCAGTCGTTCTATGATATTTCTAGTGGATTTGTGAGCTCTGTTGTATCTGAAATTAAAGGCACAAATTATTGTATTTCAGTATGTATTCTTGTAAAAACTTGTATCTATTTTTCTTAAAATCTGCTGGTATACCAACCAATGTAATGTTCTTTCTTAAGATTTAGATAAGTTCAAAATGTCAGCTCCCTTACCAATACAATAATAAACATATAATGAAAATTCTTTGTTTTTATTATACAGCCTGTAATCCCTTAATTATGTGCATATATATTTCACACTTATTTTATACATATATATTTTCTCCGCCCCCGCCCCAGTATCATTCTCATGACAAGTAAGTATTCAAATAGAAATTACCTTCGTTCTGCTGGGGTTCTCACATGATGATCTAGTATAGAAGTGTAAAGGTAGGGCAGTTGTGGATAACCGTCTCCAAGCAGAATTCCATGTACTCTGCCATCAATACATTTCTGACAAATAGCAGAGTTGTCAAAAATTCTGCTATCATGCATTGATCCTGGCCAACGTGAAACAATGTCCGTGATCTCCATCTGAGGTCCACAAATTAGCTGAACGTTAAGAGACATCCAACCCTTCCTATTCCTGTACAACTCGGCAAACTGTCCTCCGGGACTTTGAATAGGAATATGGGTGCAGTCTATTACACCTGAAAAGATGTAGAAATAATTTACAGTTACTCAAACAAACCTTTTATGAACATAAATAAAAAATGCAGCATTTGAAATTACTATTGGCTTTCATTCAAGTTGCAACTGATTTTATGAGACTCCTTCAATATAGAATTGTGATCACCTACCTATAAGAAAATTTTATATTATGCCCTTTCATTTATATCCATATTTTCAAATTTGGTATCTACTATCATCATGAGTGTCTCATGCTTTATTAGCTTAATGATAGGTAATAAGCCACTACCCTGTTTTAGTCATTAGTAAATACTATTATTACCTGTTACACCTGGAAACGGAGCCACTTCATAGAATAAGTTTCTATTGTTGCCGTACTGTTGTTCCGTTAATGGAAATTTCATAAATTGGCTTAAGTTCTGCGCAATACCAATAGACACTCGCTTGATAATGTGGCTCACTGTGCTCTGGTTTATCTTTATGAGATCTTCATTAACAATCTGAAAATACAAATTATGAAACTAAAGCATAAGTTTATCTTAAGTATAAACACAAGGAAACTGTAACTATTACTATCATTAAAACATTAGGAGCATATTTTAGAATAAATTAAAACTTACTTACTAATAGAGCGATTCCAAAAATATACTAACCAATTAAAATCACATTAAAGAAGGCTTTTTAAGATAAAAGGAAAGCTTTTACAGCACTACAATTTTAGGAATATATTTTTATATCTAAACTAAAACCGGCTGAACCAGGCTAGAAGCATGCATTTTAGCCAAACAGCTCATGAGAAGTGAACATCCCTCCCCCCAAAAAATAAATTAGTCGCAAATTTAGAAGCAGACAAAATAAGCAAAGCTAAGCTAACCTAACCTAAAATTTTACCGTTAACACTCGTACGCTATCCATTTTGCTACTTATATACTATGCAAGGGGCTGAAAATCACATTCTCAGATATCAAATTGACGCACATTTTTTGCACATTATTCTGATATAACAGACACAATCTGTGCATACCGCCCAATGTTTTGAGTACACTTATATAACTGAATTAGCTTTACAAATAGGTTTTTAATTACACTTATATTTACCTGGAAATCTCCAGTTGCATAAAATCTGAGTGCACAGAGAATTTGATGAATTGGAGGAAGTGGTAGGCCTCGTTGTGTCCTCTGTTCTTGAAAATGCACTAGTGGCAAAATAGCTTCTGTTACAGTATTCTTTGAGAATCTGTAACGTTTAAAAAGCTGTAAATCGCTATAATGCTCTAGAGGGTTTTCGTGGTCTCACAAATACCTCCTTTGCAATGGTAGCTCATGTTCCAAAGCTACATTTTCCATAAAATGGTTGAAACTCGATCAATTCGTGGTTAAGTATACCCGCCATTGTGCAAAATACAAGGGAAGGAATCCTTAAGGAGATGACAAGGTTGCTTTCGGCAGCCTTCGCTGTTCCTTGAGGAAGCCTCAAGGCCTCCTTAAGGGTTTTAACTCTGAATACGAAATTCATGCAAACTGCTAAGGAAACCTTAAGGTATCTTTAAGGTAATGACTGTGCATATCGCCCTTATTAATCAACACTATCGGTGAACATAAATGATTGCAGATCCGACTCACTCAGTAGTCCGATCCGCTTCAAAAAAATTATACAGATATCAACACATCAGAATGATCATAGGTATTAACGCTACATTTATATTCCATGTATCACCGACGTTAACGTGCAACGCGTTATTGCTTTGTGTACGTTTAAAAAAGAAATGGCAAAACCTTGAACATCAAAGTTATCAAATATCAATGTATTTATTATTTTAAAACATTTATCATTAACTTTCTTTGTACATTTCTTTTGGATTTGACTATTTTTTTCATTTTCTTAAACAAACTGAATTAATTATACCGTTCTGCCATCTATACTTGAAGCAAACTGATATAGTTTGGGTGCGCATATGTAGATGGCAGAAGAAGGGGATGTTTATTAAAAGAACTAATCTGGCTGTATACATATGGCCGTATGCACCATACTCGCTAAACAAACCCTTCATGGATCTTCAGTCTACCGCAGTAAGAATTTGACCGGGTGATCATTAAATAGCCATCCACTACTGTTCACGCAGTTTATGCCCCCGCCGTTGAAACGTTGAACTTGACAGCCAGCGATTAAGTTGGTAAACACTCGCAAAAAATAGGTGAAAAGATTTAACCATTACTTAGAGTTCCTATACCAATCACAAGGCAACATTTCGGGTGGTGTGTGGCAAAACGCAAGCGGCTCTGTTGCCGGATGTAGATATTTCCAACCACGTGTGTCGAGTTGTTGTTTGCAAGCTAATATTGCTCATTGTTATTTATATTAATAGTTATTGTTGCTGTTCGTTTATACAGATAAATATGTTTACTTTCTCTACTACGTATAGTAAGTAGGAGAAGTATTGCATTCCAGTCAAAATTTCGATACCGAGATTTCACCATAAATACATGTTTTGGGGCCTCCTGAATCCAAAAAAAGTATTTTTGGAAATATGTCCGTGTGCGTGTCCGTGTGCCTGTGAACAGCACAATTCAGAAACTTACAGTCGGATAAATACCAAACTTGGTATTTAGGTTCAGTATCCTCCAGAGATGCGACACGAAGGTTTTCAAGAAAATCCCCTCACCCCAGATTACCCTTTAAATGGAACATTGTCGAAAATTTTTATTTTCTCAAAAACGGCTCTAACGGTTTTGATTAAAGTATCATATGTCTAAGACATTTTTATGGAAAATAAAAGGTATATCTTGAATTTTCTGGGAATGTCTCCAAAAGTATTCATTGTAAACGACTTTTGCATAACTGGTAAACCATAAGAGATAGACAAAAGTTTACTAAACAAAAACTGTATATCGCGCTAAAGTACACAATTTATGTCATATACATTTTTTTTTGTTGAGTGAACCATTTTCGAGATATTGTTTGTTATTCCCTTAAACTTCCCAATACTTATACTTTTTCTCAAATGGGAATTCGTTATTCATTTTTTTTGTCTTGGATAAGCAAGTTAACCTGTGGCAAAGAGAATGGTGCTGCACATAGCAACCTATGCTTAAAGGCTATTGTGTTTCTATTTTGCCCGTGCAAATACAAAACACGGGGAACACAGTACGCCTTAAGCGATAGTCAAATATTCTTAGAACTGGTAGCTATGTGTAAAATGTAATTCTCTTTGCATGTTAAGAACATAAAAATAGAACAACGAATTCTCAGTTGAGAAAAAGTGTAAGTATTGTAAAATTCAAAGAAATAACAAGGAATATCTCGAAAATGGATCACTTTACAAAAACAATATTTATGACATATATTGTGTGTTTGTGTGTTTTAACGAGATCTACATTTTGTATGTAGTAAAATTTTGTCTATGTCTTGCGGTTTACCAGTTATGCAAAAGTCGTTCAGAATGAAGAGGACTTTTGGGGACATCCCCAGAACATTCAACATATACATTTTATTTGCCATAAAAAATTTCTTAAACATATGATACTTTAATCAAAATCGTTAGAGCGGTTTTTGAGAAAATAATTTTTTTTGAAAATGTTCCATGTTAGGGGTGATTTGGGGTGGGGTGATTTTCTTGAAAACGTTTATGTCGTATCCCTGGAACATATTGAACCTAAATATGAAGTTTGGTGTTTATCCGATGTTGGTTTTTGAGTTATGCTGTTCACAGATACACACACACGCACACAGACACACAAGACACACACGGACATGTTTCCAAAAATGCTTTATTTTTTTTATTTTCTGGACATCCAAAGAGAATGCAATGCTCCACATAGTAACCAGCTCTTAAAACATTTGATTATTTCTTAAAGCCTACCATATGCCCCTTACACCTACAAGAAAATTAGCAATAAGATAAAATCTGCAAATGTTTATCTCGATTAACATGAAGTAGATGGAGAATAAGCGTTTGTAAAAATAGTTTGTACAAGAGTAGAGAAAGTCATGTGAGTGTAACACATCAGATGTTTTTATATATACATATTTAATTCATGTTATTTATACGAGATTTGAAGTGCGACAATGTGTGATATTAATAAAAGCGAGCCATGGCTTGTAGCAAAACCGAGTCATCGGTAGCAGCGAGTCGGGAGTCACAGATTTGGTATTAATAAAAGCTTCCCCTCCGTGCTGAGCCTTAGCTTTATGAATGCGAGTCTCTAACTCGTGTTTCTCTTCTTCCTTTGATGCTTGATAGGTTTCGACAATGCGAAATGTGGACTTACATGAAGTTAAAAATCAAATGTTATTCTTCCAAAAAGCAATTAATCTTAAAAAAAAAAAAAAAAAGGAATTAGCCTTTCATACACAAAATGCATAAGTACATAAAAATATAATCCTTTCAAACAAATAAGAAAAATTTGTATGTAAAAATATAAGTATATCTGCCCGTCTTGGGCTAAGAAATGGCATTCTTTCGGAAAGTATCTGCCCTGCTGCAGAAAAGATTTCCTCAGCTGGCACGGAGGTGTCAATATTAATTGAGCAGGTATAACTTTGAATATTTATATGAACTTTTTATCTAAAGAAGACTCCACACAGATACTTTACAACAAAACGAAGAAAAAATATTCCACCGAGGGAGTGGCTCAGGCGGTAAAATCTGTGGCCCGCATTCGGGACGTTCCGGGTTCAAATCGTGGTTTTCCTCAGTCGCCAAGGTAAATACCGGATTGGATATTTCATACCACGACCCAAAGTTCCACCCTAAGTCTAAAACAATGAGTAAAAAAGAAAAAAAAGTGGTAATAGCGAATGCTATGCCATCTATCCACAGACATCTGTCATGTAAGCAGTTGGACTGGACGGCACCCTAGCGCCATCTGCACGGCACAAAGCAGAAGATCCGGATGCCATGCGCTGGGGGACAATAGCGCTTGCAGAAAGCCAACCGAAGTTGCCCGACGAAGTTCGAGCGAATGCCGAAAATGAACGAAAGGGAACGATCTTCCAGTTCAAAGGGGGAAGGTGTCGCGACCTCTGCCATGCTGATTGCTGAGGCTTGAAACTAAACTAAGATGGAAGTCAGCTGATAAAATAGCAATGCCGAAAATATAAAAATAAACCAGAATTTTCATATCAACGAGCAATTGTGTAAATGTAGGAGTTTATAGTGATACCGTATTTAATATTGAGTACCAAATAACGCGCATTCGATCTTTAAAACTGGAACATGACCTGAAAACCTAGTAAGGTAGAAGACAGGTTATGAATCGAAAGTTTAGTTGGTTTTAATGAAGAATTGAAATATATATAGCGAAAACAAGCTAACCTTAAATATAAACTATAACTTAGTATGTTAAGGTGTTAAAATGTGTTCGAATTAGGGACTGTATTTCGAAAAGTTTATTTTTATGGATTGCACACTAATATCGTAAAACGAACAAGAGAACTCGTGCTCAAATGTTATGTCTGATACCTATTTCAATTTTGAATGTGATGTAATGATAATAGTTTGGGATCCATAGTTTGATTTTGGATGTGTATTAGTGTTGTGCTCAAACACTATTTCCTGCTGTTATACCAAATAAATAAATTAGGACATAATGGTCTTTTCATTGCAAAATAAAGGCTGGTTCACAACCACCCGGTAACGGTAACCAGAACGGGAAGCAAGAAATTTTGATTCACAACAGCCCGGTAACGAGAACGGAAATGCATATCGATCACAAAGTGAAAGTCGATTTTGCGCATTGGGATTTCATTTGTTTTTAACTGACCAATGACATTTTTTCACCTACTTCCAATTTAGCCAAGCCAACGTCAAAATTCGATAGAGTAAGCATTATCTAAATGCATATTCATTACATTTCCGATCCCTCTACTTATGCCAAACCTTCATTCCTTTATTTAATGGCATACATTAAAATTGTTTATTCTTTTTTCATTTCCACCGGATTTAGCTGTTCTTTGTAGCTTTTGCCATTGTTTTTAGGTAATAGCCAGTTTTGAGTTGCATATAAACTACAAATGATCCCTTCACCAGAGGAACCAACGTTGATTAGATTTGTTGGTATCGGGATGAGGTTAGGAAGCACATTTACTACTAATTCCTTCCAGTTTCATGTTTCCAGCTTGCGACTGTAGAGAGCACTAGTGGCTGTTTCATGTCACGGCCGCTTAGAATAACCTCTAGAGTAAAGAGTCTAATATGCACAATAGGGATCTAATATGCCGTGCCCGGGAACGAGAACGAGAAAGTTAAATTTGGGCAACTCTTCTTCCCGTTCCTGGGGCCCGGGAAGGCTTCCCGTCGGTTGTGGACACTCCCATTTGAATCATGTATTTCAACTTTCCCGTTCTGGTTTTGGTTACCGTTCTCGTTGGTGTGAACCAGCCTTAACTTAAAGCATTTCATAAACAGAAAATTCTCCATATGTACTGTGTATCTTTGGGAATTTTTTGTCAATCTGCGTAACTCGGTTAAGCGCTGCCCTTGAAAGCACAAATAGTTACATAAAACTTGTGTATTACCACATTATTGCTGAATGATTTCTACATATCGAAATGTCAGCTACCATATTTATGACAAAACACCCAACTTAAATTATATAAATGTGTAATATGTATTGCATGGCAAAATATCTGCTGAAATAGTTATTCTTTTTTAAGTATCTACTTTATTTACATACACCTCATTTGTGAAGTCATAGTAGGAGCTGGCTTGTAAAACAACTTCTTGGTTTCATTACTTGATAGTATTGAGTACTGCTATCTCTGTTTTAAATGTTGTCTCATATTCACACTTCTAATTGGGCAGCACTATGGCCTCTCACAAAAAAGCCTGGATTCAATCCTAGGGATCAGAGGTGGGATTTTGTGGTAGATAAAATGGCACTTAGAATGAATGTTCTCTGGTTTTCCCCACTATAATTCCATCAATTGCACCATCTTCATCCCCCCTCCCACCAGTCTCCAATCTCTGTAAACCTGTGAAGTTAAAAGGGACATTAAAATTAAAAATACTATGGAGGACAGAGAGCAATACTAATGAACGAGTGTCTCATCCAGCCCCCAAATTTATAAACCAGCATGTGCTGTTACATTCTTTCTGCAGTCAACATATGAAAAAACAATTAATACTGGCACACTAAACGACATGTTAAGTGATTGACAATTATGAAGAGTGGGTGTGATATGGTTAAACACAAAGAGACATTGTTATTATTTAGAGACATTGCATTCACATTCATATTCAATAATACTGTATAACACATTTGTATGGTATTTTAAGGAACATGTGCCTACATTAATATACATTTGAATGGCCTACCCAATTAAAATGTTCATTAAATTTTAACATCTTGAATGTCTGTTATTACAATCTATTGGAATGATCTTATAGGTAATTGCACTTAAGTCACTTATGCATACACAAAGCCAGTTCTAGTTAATAAAACTTACAGTTATTGAATAGAAAATACATTTTGATTCCTTTTCCTGGGAAAGGTTCTATATATAACATTTGATATAACACAGTGGAGGTCCTACAGCACATGGGAACCTTAAATTTATTGACAGGTCATATGGGAAAAAAGCAAATTGAGCCGATACAGTGATGTTTGTTTGTTTGTGTTTGTTCATTTGGTTCCACTGTGAGCAATGCTCAAGGGAAATTGAACACATCATACAATTATGAAGTATGCAGAGTAAGTAGGAATATACCCAATGCCAAGAACAGCCTTTGGGGGGGGATGTTCCCCTCCCCATCATGTCTTATCTAAGAGAGAAAAATTTGTAAACCATCACCATTTCAACAGTAAACTTCTCGACACGCATTACAGTAGGACAACAATAGCAAATAAGTGTTAATCACCATCACATGCAATCTGCCCTACATAAAGTGCTTACATGAGGTTGATACTATTATGATGATTAATTCACTTTGAATAAGCTCGAAATTATAACTTTATACTTTGTTATGCTTAAATTTCAATTTCCCATGTAATTTCTATTACCTTGAAGATATGTTTGAGAAAGACATCACTTGAAACGAGAAATTCTCATTATTACTGCATGGGTATTATTTGGGAGGACAGTATACAGGGTGGAAGGTACTGCTTGAACCGTATGTTAATCATGGATTCTATATAATGAGTAATGCAAATATGTCCAATACAATTTTTGTCATTAAACCTACAAAAATGAAACACAGTGTTTTATGTTCCTTGTGCCTGTGTCTGTTAGCCATTTTATTACAGTTCAAGCAATATCTTTCACCCTGTATAAGAAAACATTTAGAAGATGGTGGAGTTTGCATATACATAAAACAATATAACATATAAAACTGGGATGCAACAGATCCATCTATCCCATTGACATTTTTTTTGTAGCCCATTTTCCTCTGTTGCTTAAATTTACCAGTTACACAAGAGTATACAAAATTCCTTCCGAATGAAGAGGACTTCACAAGCTGTTCCCAGAAAATTAAAAATAAACATTTTATTTTTCATGTAAATATCTTGAATACAATGGCATTTTAATCAAAATCGTTTGAGTCATTTTTCAGAAAAAAAAATCGAGAATTCTTCCGTGTAAAGGGTTATTTTGGGTGGGGAATTTTCTTGAAAATCTTTGTGTCACATCTTTGGAAGGTACTGAACTTAAACCGATTTGTACTATGTACAAATTCCTGCTTTGAAACGCATGGCTTTATATATTCACTTTCAATTGCCAGTCGAAATGCGCGCGCCAACGTTCCACGTTACGTATTTGACCACAGCCAATGGGAGCAAAATGTGCCGGAATGGACTACCTTCCCCCTTGAACTGGAAGATCGTTCCCTTTCGTTTATTTTCGGCATTCGCTCGAACTGCGTCGGGCAACTTCGGTTGGCTTTCTGCAAGCGCTAGTCCTGCCCTAAGTCACGCTGCTGCCATCCTACATACTTCTAAAATCGCTAAAAATACGCCAGTAGTAGTACTGCAGAATGCGAGTGTTTTTGGCAGTAGATAATCCATGCTGCCGAGAGGAAGAAGGCGGTGTCTGTGGAAGGACTTTAAAATGTAAATACATTTTGTAACGGTATTATGACATTTCTAATGAACCAAACTTAGGTAATGCAAGTACCATATAACTTTAAATCGTAACCTCGCGCAATTCCCCAATAGGTACAAAAATACATTTCCTAATGGGATTACGACATTTCTAATGAAATAAATTTAAGGTAATGCACTTAAACATAACTATTAAATCATAACCTCACGCAATTCCCCAATAGGTAAATAATCTTAAAATGCAACTTAACCAATACGTAGTTCCACGCGCTAGTGTGATTGACAAACGGTACACTTTAAATATGCCATAATGCCAAACACCACTCATTTTAGCAAATTTTTTGGGATTAAAAAGGACAGGCTGGAGCAACATTCACGAATAGTTTCATATGCATTTTCCTACAAGATATTACATATGGAATGAGAAGTGATTATACTATAATACTCTCGATATCATTAAATGACTCATTTTACTGACAAAAGCAAGAAACATTTCAGATATTAACAACATAACCTAAGTAATCTCAAGCTAAAACCGAAATGAGTATAACTTTATACAAAATTAGGGGAAAATGAAATTACTAAATTAACTTATCTCCAGTTTCTGATACATGCACTACTACATGTACAAGTTACTTTTCCTAGAGATTATGTTCTGAATTAACTCAAGGTAGCCAATATATACAACAGAAAAGGCACGAACGTATTATAATATCCACTGGCTACTTGATCCCCATGATGGATAGTTTCCTAAAGTAGTGCCAAAAAATGTATGGACGACGGTGGTCAGTTTCAGCATTTCTTTTCATAAAGTTGGTAAGTAAAGCCTTTAAATGTAGTTTTAAAAATGTTGTATGGTTTCATCCGCGCCTTTCTATAATAACGGCAGACGGCAACGAGCGCCGAGGACGCGGAAAGGAAAAACCACCGCGCAGGCGGTTCGTAGTTTTTTGGCTGACCCTGTATTATTACTCCTTGCTTAGGTTAAGTAAAAACCAAGAGTTGCACAAAAGCAAGCGTGCATTCCTTAACGTTGTCTGTGATTTATTTATATAAGATTATGTTGCTGAGGTTGGTTAACATCAAACCTCGCCATTTTGTCGATAATGCGCATACGGAACTGCCAACCTATTGTAGTTAAACAAATCCGCTATATTGCCAATGTTTTGATTTTGTTTGCTTCCCTCTCACCGTAACGTAAATGCTAAGACAGTGTATTGTTTATAATGCATTACACCACTGGTTCCTAATTAACCTAAGTTTATATGTAAAAAAACTAAACCTAACCTCCAGTGAATCGCTGGTGGCTAATTAACCCAAGCTTATATTAAAAACACCTAACTTCTGTGTATCAGAAATATAAATAAAATTGAGTTTTATTTATGGACACTCTTTAACTGGTATGTTTCTTATCCCCCATTGTATATTCGGCATGAAAGACAGATATTTCTCAAATGCGTCTTTATCAGGCTTGAGGCTCTTTTACGTGCTGTAAATCTACGACACGGGACCGCCGGCTTTACTTCCCTTCCGAGGGAAGCCATGCTAAAGAATTTTATCAAAACCCTAAGCCTATTAGGATAAGTTGCCTTTCTTGGGCCCACATTAGCGACGGAACTGATGTGTTATATGTCCAACAGATGTCACTGTATGTCATTCTCTGACTGTAACGCAATGCGTTAGTGTAACTACTCGCTGTTAGTCACAGAACAGCAAACTGCTAGTTAACCTAAGTTTATATAGCAAGTTTAACCTCCCGGGAATCACTGGTTGCTAATTAACTTAAGTTCATATAATAAACCTCCCGTTAATCAGAAATAGGCTAAACTTCCGTTTACCAACCCCACGAAAAATGGGTTAAATTACCTTAAAACGTGATAAAAGTGAGTTTAGCGTATTTGCCATAGTCGAAAAGTTCACCATTATTTTATTAGAGCGATACATTAAGTGTTGATTTTGGTTACATTTTCAAGAAGAATGGTTATGTGACAGGTGGTTCTAACCTCCATGTTATTTTATGGGCGATTGAATTCAGATACACAATGAATCACTGGAATGGGTGCATGCAGTGCTCTATTTAGGTCATCGTGCTTTGCTCGTCAAGCTTTATTAACAAAATAACAACAATGATTCCGTTGCACTTCGGTTATGCCGAACAGCAAATGACCATTACTAATTTGCAAAAGATCTGAATTGTCGAATGTGCTGGCTCCTTAGAGGTGTAACCAGGATAAGAGTGCAAATCTGTAGACTTGGATCCTGTTGCAACTGCTTTAGTGGAAGCCAATGCAGAGCAGGGATCTAGCAGTGTATGGGCAATATCCCAGAAACTGGATATGCCCTAGTCAACTGTTTGGAAATGTTTGCACAAAGTGCTGACATTTTTCACCTACAAGACTAACCTCGTCCAACAATTGCATGCTCAGGATGCAGGCAGCTATCCTACAGTTCTAAAACATTTATGGGCATAAAGTGGAATGTACTGTAAACATGTTACAGTTTATAATTCTCTTGGCTTGCAGAAAGATAAAGGAAAACTTGAATCACTGGTATGTGACCAGGTATCTCAAAGGTAGATCCATTAATGCTACTAAGCTTACTTAATGATTATAGTACAATGTAAAAATTTATGCTTCCAATTCATCATGACTATTTATATTTGAAATAAGACTGAGTATGAAGTTGGGGGGAGTGCTGAATTTGATCTTATTTGAGTCTCATTTGATTCATTCTTTCAACATTTCTCTCTTGTGAAATATCATATAGGATTATTCAGAAAGTATGTATTTCAGACTTTTATTTCAATCAAATTGTGAAAGTTAGAAACACAATCTACTAATCTGAATAGAAGGAAATTGACTTTTTTAAAAGCAGGCTTAGGACACCCATTCGATGATGTAAAGCAGTGTTGATTTACAGAAAAATGGCTAGCACATTACTTCTCAGTACAGTACAATTCTGTATTAATTACATGAACAACAGTGACAGTTTTTAACTATGACAAACATTATACATGAAATGCATTCTCAAGCATGCATATGGTGTATGGAGTAGCATCTGGCTTTGGTTGTGCTGCTCAGAGGTTTTACTAGGAATGATTTGCAAACTGACAAGTTCTTCACTATAGTAGGAAAGAGTGGACCAGGGTGAGACAAAAACAATATTATGCCTTATGGCGATATATATTTCTACAAATGCAAAACTACTTATAGGTTATAATATTACCCTAACCTTCCTCTTGAATTTGCCACATTTTAAAATAAAACATAAAATAATTCAAATTACATTTATGTAGCAAATGTCTCACTGTAGCCCACCAATGTTCCATGGGCAATGGTCCACAGTGAGACAAAATCAACTGAAGTTAATGGAACATATTAGTCTATGAATAAATATAAATCACTAAAATTATTACAAGCAAAATATTACAGAATATTCAGTTTTCCAAAATTTACACAAAATTTGAGATATGCTTTCTGTTGTTCCATGCTTAGAAGGAACTAAAAACACTGTTCTAATGTCTTTTGCAGGAACTGATGCAACATCTGTAATATCTGGAAAATAAAACTTCTCCATTAGCTTTGTTTTCCTAAGGAATTTAACTTCATAGTCACCATCATCTATATCACTGAGCACCTCCCCAACATAAAATTTTGAATGTTTTCCAAAACTCTACCAAGACATAGCCACCTTTTTCTGGTTTTGAGTTGAGTTGGTCTTACATTTGTAGTTCTACTTCTTCATTATCCTCCGATGAATTATCTGAATCAGAACAAACTGTATCGCTAGCTTTGGTTGCTGGACCCTGCTTAGACTTACTTGTCATTTCTTTAAACAAAATTTTCTTGCAATTATTGCTCTTATTTTGGGATTGAAGTGCAAGTCTGTTTTTTTCTGGAATGTCAGTTGGAATGAAAAATCTTCCCCTTTCTCTTCTGGAAGTAGACTCCTTCCTTTCTGTTGTTTTTGGGAAACTGTTTATATCTTTTGGGCTGATATACCTTTGTTTTATACAGTTTTTCAACACATGCCTAACAAAAGGAAAGATCCCAGATTTGCAAAATCCTGATAAAATATTTGCTGGTGTCATCGCCCTTTCATGAGCGTGGCCAATGAAACCTGCAACTTCATAAATAGACAGTTTTTGCCAGATTTCTCATCATCCAGGAATCAACTAGAGCATTATAAAATTATTTAATAGCTGAGTATACTGACACATCTAAAGGCTGGAGACGGTTGCTGCAATGAGGAGGGATTGTCAAAATTGTCACTCCATTTTCTTTAGTGATTTCAATTGCTTGTAAAGTTAAATGACTATCTGATTGTCTATGATTAGGAGAGATGGGTTTTCCATAGAAGAATTATTTGAATGTTTAACAAAATATTGAAAAACTTCTACAAACAAATCTCCGTTCATCCATGCTGATGGTGTAGCCAGGCCAAGACTAGCAGTGTGGGCTCCTTGAAGCATATCCTTAAAATGGACCCTAGGAAACACAATAGCTGGAGGAAGGGCATTACTTGCAGCATTTATTATGCAGCATGCTGTGACAAGTGTGACTTTTTCACCACTTTCGCCACTTGCTTCACACCTTTGCCTGCAATTTTTTTTTTTTTTAAAAAAAGTTCTGCACAGTGCTGCAACCAGTTTCATCCACATTGAACATTTGAGTTCCATCTGAAAAGTGATCAGATTGCTTCAACACACTTTCAAGCCTAACAAAAAATAGCCCCATATTATGTTTATTAAATGAAGTTGCACGCGATAGACTGCAGTCCTCTTGACTGCCATAGAAACAAATTTGGATGTCACTTTAAGAAGCCTTGCACCCATTCTATGCCTGCTCTTTTTGTAATGTCCCATGATTCAGGGCATTTAATGCTGTTTCTTGATGCCATTTCATAGGCCAATGCTCTACAGTCCATTAAGCTTAGTCCATAACATATGGCTGAGCAGGTCAGTGAATATTCTTTTAATTCTTCTTTTTGTTTGTTTGTAAATACTTGGTGGCTTTTGTACTTAGGACACATACTAATTTCACTATTATCAGCCATAAGTCCATTCTTGTTCTTCACTAGATACCTAAAAGAACAAAATATTCATTGTAATATTTCGTAAGGTTATTGTGTAAAAAAAGTGAAGATAATATGCAACGATAGATGCATTAAATAATATTTATAATAATTAATATTCCTAAATCTAGACTAAACTTGTGTTATCAAATTTGATTCCGTTAAAATTGCACTTACCTATGGAGTGTCTGGAAAGCCAAGTCCTTTGCTTTTGCTGCTTTACACATTGACATACCCTCTTCTACCAATTTTACAGCAGCTCTCATATCGTCTTCCTTAAAGGTACCAATGGTGATTTTTCTCTCTGTTGCGTGTCATATCTTAAAAGAAATTTTAACAAAATATTTAGGTTACAATACCAACATTTAGATATGCATATTTTAAAATTGTGCTTCTGGCCTACTTTAAATAAAAACCATCTATTAACCCAACAAACTTGGGGTACAGACACTTGTCTTACTCTAGCCCATTCTGTTGTCTCTCACTGTGGCCCACGTGCTCCACATAAAATTATTTTGAGACACAGAAACTTGCCCAGAAACATTGTAGAACTTGTTAAAATATGTAATTTGAATTCTTTTTGAGCATTGGTCATTTATGAGACATTTGCTGTTATTAGTTAAGTGTGTTTCAGTATTTCAAGTTCTACTCTTGAAAAAGTATGTACATTGTTTTGCTTATCAGCTCAAGCAAAGAGTTTGCAATATCAAGGCAAGCATATAGCAATGTGCTTTGTTTTATTAAGTGTCCTTTATTGAAAGACTGCCTCTTGGACAAAGCGTAACAATAAAGGAACAGGGCAATAAAAACAGACCAAGTCGTACAACAAAACAATACTAAAAGAAAGCAATCATGTTATTACAAAAAATTTAAATTTAGTGAAATTTTAGAGGTTTCACAAATGTCTATGGCGAAGAGATTGAAATATCAATGTAGGGGACAATGCTATAAAGGTGATTTCTTATCAAGGCTACTGATCTTTTCAAAGCAGAAGTTCCAATTCATTTAATGGCTATGGTGGGCAAGCCTAACATCTTGCAGGTGTCAGCAAAAAACTTGGAATTGCTCCATGGGCATCTATTAACAGCCCAATCACCGCAATGTGGTCAAGAGAATATTTTTCATTATAATATGGAACTGATGGTTGGTTGATATTCTTTCTCTAATCATTCAACCTCCTTGGCTTGTGTAGGACTCGTTTCAAATTGTCTTGTATCTGATATGTAATTCATATGTGAGCCAGGTTTAAAGGCAATTTATATTAATATATGTCTTGTACTGCCCTGTATGCAGTTCTGGGGATTTCTTTGAGAGCCAAATATCCAACCTTCTGGAGAGAATTAGCTAATATATGCCAAATTGTGTGGTGACGAATATTACTGAGTGCTTGGCCATAGGGACAAAAGCTAAAGACCTGAAAGAGTTTCAAACTTACTGCAGACAGCAGCTATCATCCTGGCTTTGACCCTGTACAGCTCCCATCACAACATTAAATGTCATCTTTAAGGCTTCCTTCCATTTAGTGCTGAATAGTCTGTTGTGTGTAAAATCCAGTTGTTAGCAGGAGTATATTTTGTGGGTTTTTGAATCAAATATAACTATGTCAGAAAAATTGACACCGAAATAAATATATTCTGTGGAATATGTCGCTCGAGATATGTAAAGATTCCTGTATTAATTTGCCTTTAGAGATGTTAATCATGATACATTTATTATAGTTGATAGTCCAATCTCATTAAAACCTTGCACAGCCATTCACATTAGTTATAAAGAGATGGACAATCTTTTGCTATCAAAATGATATCATTTGCAAATCCAAGAAATGTGAATGGAGACGAGACATATCAGATACTAGATTATAGCCATAAACAGAGGAGACATCTTAGGACAGTTCATTTAAGATTTATGATCAGTTGTGAAATTGCAGAGGACTGAGAAATGTGGGAAACTTTGCATGTTTCCTGTTTTTAGTGTAATCTGCTTAGTTTTTCTGTCAATGATACCCGAAATGCTAGAACCAGCCATAATGAAGCCTTTCACCTCTCACTCATTCATGCCGGAACCGAGGGGACTGCTCAATATTGTGTGCACATTTTACATAAAGCACTTGTATAAAAAGGTCAGGAAATGCGTCGCTGTCTGCAACGTTTACCAGTGAGCGAAGTCTTTAAATACAAAATTTGACATACAACCATAAGCCACAGAGAAGGGCTAAATGAGCTAGTATGTATGAATGGACACTGAAAGCTCCAAATGGGAAAATTTGGTTATAGGTACATATTAGTGCTAGTAGACGTGTATAGTCATTTCTGCAAGGTGTGCCCTATGAAGAAACTTACCTCTAAATCCTGTCTAAATAAAGTGATAAAGGACTACATACCTAAATATGGCCAAATTAAGGACTATCAGATAATGCTAGCATAAATAAGCGCAGATTGTTTAACAAAGTGTTGGGAGACAACAATATAAAAGTTTACCATAGTACAAATTATTTTGCAGCTGGAAATACAGCCCTGAGATTTGATGGCTTATCTGCAGATAATTTGTCACATACTGGGACAATTATTGCCAATAATTGAATCTATAGTGAACCGCTCCATCCAGTTAGAAAATATGCGCCACACTTCATGACGGGAGAGAATCCTAAGAGATATCTGGTTTGTCAGGAACCATCATCAAAAGTGCTGGTACTACCCTTATGGAAAAATGTCAGAAGGCAATTGCTAAAACACGGTGAAGAACCAAACTCCGGAAGGCAAAAGCAAACAGACACAAGAGGGAATGGTTCCCAAAAATAGATGAGCAAGTACTCTTGAGAAATTGACTCTCCGACCAGATTAAATAGAGATACTTCAGAATGGAATTGCTATACATCGGCCCATACAGAATAACTAAACAATTTGGCACTCATTTCTTTGGGCTGTATTGTGCTCAGAAAAAGAACATTTTCAGTGGATACCATCTCAATTCTTAAAACCATATAGAGCTCAAAACAATGTAAAATGAATTCCCATTCAAAAAAAAAAAAAAAACCCATCAGGAACAATAAGAGAAATGTATGTAAACTCTCTAGTATAAAAAAGAAAGCCTGTAAATAGTTATGTTAAGGAAATTTAAGTTTTATGTATTACCTGGTAGAAGCCAAACTTAGGCGGTTTAACACCAAGGGACAAATTAAGTATTGCATTTTATTAATATAATAGTGTGTTCAATGATAACTTGTAATAGTAATAAGAAGGAAATTGACATAACCAATCTGCATCAGTAGACACATGCAAAGACAGGGCACTTATTAGAATTAGAAGAAACCTGTAAATATTATCTATAGTAACTAGGCTAGCTAAAAGGAGTGGTTGATATGCAAGAGATACATCCAACTGTCTCAAAGAGCTTTTGAAGAACATGTCAAGGACGAATGCTAAGTGTCAAGTGAAGTCAGCAGACCACATTTTATGATGGTTCCTGGAAACCGATGGACAGTAGGAGGAGTGAGCAATCCTCTCGCTAAATATCACATCTTGGAACTTTAAAACAGGGGTGAATAAGTGGCCAAAAAAGAAGCCAGAGATAAACAGCACTCAAATAGAGCCGAAAATGTAATAAATGTACTGTAACCTTCTGTATTAGCATAAGAGTGACCAGTGTATGTTTATGCATCTATGCATACCTATATATGTATTATCATTAGGAATTTTAGGGCAAGTTATGTGAAAGCCAAACTTCAATAATTTTCGGTTTAACTTTACCATAAGGGGCAATCTGAAGTGATAATTCTGATGGTCAGAAAAGAAATCATTAACCATCATTAATTACAAAGTTATTGGCAATTAATCAATCAAATTTGATAAATCCTACAATTTTGGGAATATAAAATTAACACTATTAGAAAGCCCATAAAAACTCACTGTATTAACATTATGATAAATATTAGTTAATAAATAACTCCATAATTATGCAGTGTTACTTCAAGATTTTCTTTACAAAATAAAGCCTAGGCAACCATTCATGTCTTTGTTATATTTTAAATGCCTTAGTTTGGGTGATGCGCAGTCCTATTGTATTCATGGCGATTCACCAAAATTTAGGGGAAAGCAGTGTCAGTTTAACGTAACAGTTGAAATTTGAAAGTTTGAACGAGTGCCAATGAAAAATCCAACCAAAGAAAATGTTATAAAACTTGTAGAAACCACCAAGGTTTGCACCTGGCATATATAAGCTTAGCTGGGGGTGAAAGTCAGTCGGCATATAATTCTTCAAGTAACAAGTTGGTGTGCCACTCTTGAATACAGTTATTTTTCACAAGTTGATATTTAATTCCTTGTACGACAAACAGCGGTAGAAAGAAAAATGATATAAATAGTAATGTACTGAAATCAGCAATAGATTAAAAAGGTGGAGAATTAGCTGTGTATCACTTGGAGTGTTATAAAGAACGTAAAGGTGTTGACAATAAATTGTTGTGTGAGAAAGTTATATAAGCACGTGTTTCGGAGAAGTGTGGAACCAAAGAACATCAGTATGGCAAAGGAGTACTGTTTCATAAAATGGAATCTTGTAAGAGGCATAATGGTTCAAACAATGTCATTGAAAGTGAAATCATTGTATTTTCCTTTAGTGCACTCTAAACTAGCATCCCATATCTTTGGATATTACCCACAATTACAGCATTCATCATAGCTGAGGTGACTAGGATCAACCTTGGGAAAAGCTCTGGATCCTGAAGTGACACAAGAGGTCAGAGGACAACTCTTCTAGACCAAGCACATCATCCATCGATTAATCATTGTGAGCTGTACAAACCTGCAATCATTAATATTCTGATCAAACACATTTGTATTGTGGCAGTTAATAAACTTGGCTTTCCAAACTAATAGTCTTGTTTATATCCTTCCAATTATATAATAATTTGTTTGGAGGTGAAAAGTCTTTTAAGTTCTTGGGTTTATCATTTTCAAGACCTTGGCTAATGTTCCATGGGATTTTTGTGATTTGCAACTGCCATTCAACTAATATATTCTGATAGATGTAATCACATTAGGATGTGATCTGCTAATGTATATGGACATTCCTTAGTCAGAAAAGATTTATTACAATGCGGGTAGGAAGTTTGATGGACTGCAAAGTATGGGAACTTAGTGTATTGTCAGAACGTTGCATGTTATCTTTTGTACTGGATTCGTCTTCCTGGGATACAGAGTAATGGCTCCTGATAAGGTATAATATTAATGCCACAGGTAAATTGTTTACTATATAACTTGCAAGTCACCAAAATATATGGAGTTTTAATGATGTGTAGGTCTCATTAGTAAACAATTTTGTTAACCAAGATGAACAATTTAAGGTTAAATGTATGTCAAAATAAATGATCGAACACTTACGAAAAATGTCATCATTTTCAAAGATGGTTACTTCATGTGGCTAATATTGTACTCACTTTCAAGTGTACCTTAAAGTATAAAATACAAGAAAATAATTGTCTGGCCTCAAATATGTACAAATTAATACCATAACCTACTACATCCATATCGGCTGTGATGCAGTAATTTGTATCACAAATTACTTAAATGTAAATAATGATTGTAATATGAATATGCATTTTTATGTGACATTGATTTCAGATGTTTATTAATTGTAATTATTATTGGGAAATAAGTTTATACGGCTTTACTGAAACTGTCAATAATAGCGCAATAATGCAGAGAGGGGGGTGAGCTGTTTATCATTATTGGAAACAAGGAAGTTACGTAATGTTGGCGCGTTTTCGGTAGAAACTTCTGGAATATTTTCTCCCTAAAAGCAATATGTATTCGTGGTTTTCATTGGATATTAAAATAGACGCTAATGTTGGCGCGTTTTATTAGCCAATAGTAATTCATTTATAATCTTTAGGCATATCGTTGAGTGGGAGTATAAATAGAAGCCAAGTTAGAGGTAAAGTCAGTCAGTCCTTCAGTTCGCCGAAAACATTCATACACTACACGTCGTCTTTAGTCAGTCAGTTCGTCGAAAGTATTAGTTCGTCATACGTCAGCTATAGATTTACAAGTAATAAAAAGATCTAAAGTATGGTAAAGTTAATTACACAAAGTTGAAGTACGCAAATTAAAAGTGATAAGTAAGAAGTTATTATAACAGTTTCAGTTTGGCGAGTATCTAGATCAATATGTAAAAGTGATAGTGAACGTGTTCGACAATAAAAATTATAAAACAAATTTCTTCATCAGTGTAATTTTTGGATAAAAGATTCCTTTCCGCTTCACGACCTGTATTGAGACACATGTTCGACCCAAGATAAGATAATAGCTAGCCGGAGGACAGTGAAACAGAACTGAATAGAAATTAAAAGTTAAATTCTTTCAAACACAAAACTAGGAACCGCAAATTGCTAACGCCAGATGGAGCTACAAACCAAACAAATGAATGACGTCACAAGATGGCTTCAACACTGATGTAAATAAACATTTGCAAGTATATCACAAATTGACTCACATACGTGGGGCAGTTAAAATTATGTAACCAAATAAAACAAAAGCAACACAACAGAAGATCTTCAAGTTCTAATAATTTACGTAAAAACATATTACGTAAGCACTGAAACTCGCAAATTGGCACCCAGAACGTGGGGCACGATAACCAGGAAAGGAACACGATGACCAGGAAAGAAGCATAGTGACCAGGAAAGGAACACGATGACCAGGAAAGGATCAGAATTAACCAGGAAGAAGTGAGATGACCAGGAAGGGGCGAATGCAGCAGTGAAATGATCTACAAGACGCAGATTCAAGAAACAACTAGAGGAGCGACAAACGACACGGATAAGTGGACACAAAAACATCAAGACAACATAGATTCATCATAATACAACGCAGAAGCGACATACAAATCTAGGAGAAAGGGGCAGGAAGCTGGACATCAAAGCAACATCAGCAGATAGCATCAGAAAGGTTAGAAAAATGTTATGTTAATTCTAATAAAAAAAAAAAAAGGGTAAAAAAAATTTAAATGTACCTTAGGAGTGGTAGGATAAAGAAAACAATGGCTACTAATAATACAGAAGAAATAATTATGGAGGGAGATAATGTAACAGTTAGCTGTAATTCAATACAGATTACAGAAAATAGCTCAGACTTTTTAGGATTTGAGGGTGGAAATGTTAGTGCAGAAAGTCAGAATAGAATAGCAGGAAATGTTAATTCTGATAATAGTATGATTATGGAAATGCTGAAAAATTTGAATGAGAATATGAAAAAGAATAATGAGAAATTAGTAAAATAAACTCAGAGTAATGAGAAATTAAGGGAAGATATGGAAAAGAATAAGAAAGAATTGAGGGAAGATATTAGTAAGAGTATTACAGATCAATTAAGGGAAGATATGCAAAAGAATAATAGGGAATTA
This sequence comes from Deroplatys truncata, assembly GCA_030765065.1. Lineage (NCBI taxonomy): Eukaryota > Metazoa > Arthropoda > Insecta > Mantodea > Mantidae > Deroplatys > Deroplatys truncata. Next base: position 122,595,203 of record CM060981.1, read on the forward strand.
AGGGAAGATATTGGTAAAAGCTTAGAACAAAACAGGGAAGAAATTGAAAAGAAATTCATGGAGCTAGATAGTAGTATGATTAGAATGAAAAATGAAAATCAAGAAATGATAGCAAATGAAATAGGTGAAGTTTCAAAGAAAATGCTAGACATGAGCAAGGAAATAGGTAACAAAGAAAGTGAGGTTAATACTAAAAGTGAACATGTTGATGTAGAATGTACAGAGTTAGGAAGTCAAGTGAGTAATATTTCAAGTGAGCTAAGAGAGATGAAAGAGGTTATGAATGTAGATGTGAATAAGGCGCAAGTTAATTTCAGAGGGGAGATATCAGAAATACAGAAGGAGTCGGTAATGCAAAGAAATAAATTGTACCAAGATGTTCAAATTGAAAACTCCAGTCCAGTACAGTTTAGTACAGATTTGTTAGAGTACTTTCAAATTAAAGAGATAGTAAAAGAATTGAAAATGAAAGTTGTTAAAAGATGTGTTGTTCAAGAAACTGTAGATTGTTTTCAAATGTTATCATGGGACGAAATTTCAAATGAATACAAGAGGTTATTCATGAACAAAAATTTGAAGGTTAGGAGATGGCTACGAGTAATGTTTAGCCACACACAATTTGATCCAGGAGGGTAAATAGCAATGAGATGTAAAGTAAATGCTGGATAGTTAAAGATGACTTGCAGAGAAATGTATTGGAACGTAAGAGGGTTAATTATTTATATATGTCATTTGAAAAGAGAAATAAATTAAAAAAAAAAAAGAAGAGAGAAATGTTTAAAAAAAAAAAAAAAAAAAAAAATTTAATTTTTTAGTAACTGTAACAACATTTGAAAATTAAGAATGCAAAGATTGAAACTTAATATGATATTAAATTAAAATTACGTAAATACAATTCCAAGAGTATTGTTAAAATAAAGTACAAAATAACAAAAATTGGTAAAAATAATTAAAAACAAATACTTATATATCAAACAGAAAATGTGAAACAGTGTCTAGATTTAAGAGATATCAATATATTTGTGTAGAGGGTGAATATTTTTGGTAAATATGTTTAATTAAAAAAAAAAAAAATTCTTAAATGTATAAATTTTTGTCAACAACTTAAGAAAGTAAGCAATTTTTGAAACATTAATTAAATAATTTAGGGTACAGTATTTGCTATAAAAAAATTTGTGATGTCAGATTAATATCTAAATTAATTAAACCAGAGCCAGTAAGTAGTGGCGAGATAAAAAAAAAAATAAAAAAAAAATATGTCGTGTGTTAAATACGCGTGAAGTGTCAAGTGAAAGTGATAGCGTGTGTTCCAAGATTTAGGAGACTAAAAACCCAATTATAAAATTTCCAAACAAGTTGTAAATATTTATAATTATGTTTCTAGTGGGGCATATGATGCAGTAATTTGTATCACAAATTACTTAAATGTAAATAATGATTGTAATATGAATATGCATTTTTATGTGACATTGATTTCAGATGTTTATTAATTGTAATTATTATTGGGAAATAAGTTTATACAGCTTTACTGAAACTGTCAATAATAGCGCAATAATGCAGAGAGGGGGGTGAGCTGTTTATCATTATTGGAAACAAGGAAGTTACGTAATGTTGGCGCGTTTTCGGTAGAAACTTCTGGAATATTTTCTCCCTAAAAGCAATATGTATTCGTGGTTTTCATTGGATATTAAAATAGACGCTAATGTTGGCGCGTTTTATTAGCCAATAGTAATTCATTTATAATCTTTAGGCATATCGTTGAGTGGGAGTATAAATAGAAGCCAAGTTAGAGGTAAAGTCAGTCAGTCCTTCAGTTCGCCGAAAACATTCATACACTACACGTCGTCTTTAGTCAGTCAGTTCGTCGAAAGTATTAGTTCGTCATACGTCAGCTATAGATTTACAAGTAATAAAAAGATCTAAAGTATGGTAAAGTTAATTACACAAAGTTGAAGTACGCAAATTAAAAGTGATAAGTAAGAAGTTATTATAACAGTTTCAGTTTGGCGAGTATCTAGATCAATATGTAAAAGTGATAGTGAATGTGTTCGACAATAAAAATTATAAAACAAATTTCTTCATCAGTGTAATTTTTGGATAAAAGATTCCTTTCCGCTTCACGACCTGTATTGAGACACATGTTCGACCCAAGATAAGATAATAGCTAGCCGGAGGACAGTGAAACAGAACTGAATAGAAATTAAAAGTTAAATTCTTTCAAACACAAAACTAGGAACCGCAAATTGCTAACGCCAGATGGAGCTACAAACCAAACAAATGAATGACGTCACAAGATGGCTTCAACACTGATGTAAATAAACATTTGCAAGTATATCGCAAATTGACTCGCATACGTGGGGCAGTTAAAATTATGTAACCAAATAAAACAAAAGCAACACAACAGAAGATCTTCAAGTTCTAATAATTTACGTAAAAACATATTACGTAATCATTATGTCTTCTTACAAATTGGCTACCATACGTGGGGCTAACAAATACTTATTACGTAAACACATGTCATCTCGCAGCTGTTGTCCCAGTGTCCTGTATGTTTCTAAGCAGCTTTGATAAACTGTATAATGAAACCACTCTTGAAAATACTTTTATTGCAGAATTCATATGCAAATAAAATTAGTAGGTATGCGTAAGATTTTTTTATTTAGTTGAAGTCAACACTAAGCAGCAGTGGAGAAAGGGGTTGCTGAAGTTAAAACTTTCTCACAGCATACAAGATTTTGTTTCACATGAAAGTGAATGTGCATTTTAAGCAATATGAGCCTGAAAGGGTTAGTTAAGGTATCAGGTATCAATAAAAACTCTGTTATGCTGTACACAATGCAGGTACATACACAATTTATTCACTTCTCTCTCAAATGTTAACAAATAAAATGAAAACACTATCAATGATGCATGTTTATATTCATGTGAAAACAAATGGCAATAAATACATGATATAGGAAATGAATCTCCATATTTCAACATTTACTTGCTGGGGGGGGGGGCGGAAACATCTAAATACAGCTGTGCAGGATAGTACACCTGTAATTGCTGACAGAAACGGTTAAAGTTTGCATTCCATCAAGTCAACATCATTTATGTTAAGTATACGGTTTATAACAATTTTAATAGGAAACAAAATATTGCACATAAGCCTATTCAGAATCTCAAAGAATTATATAGTGTGTAATATTTTACATTTATCTGGAGTAAGCGAATAATTAGAAATAGAATCACATGCATTGTATTTGCAAAGGAAGTCAAGAAAAAGTTTCCACTTACTATTCTGAACACTGTAAATAGTTTTCTACTGTAATAGTTTTCTTCCGATGTGTTCTCCTGTGTTTCTGTTTCTATTTTATATTTGAAATTAATTTTTATTACTTTTCCTAGCACTTTGTTTTACATTTGACAAATCATTAATGTGAAAATAGATCTGCAAAACACCTATGTAAACAACTTGATAACTTAAAAAAACTTAACAAATCAGAATTTTCTTAATACAAACTTATTCCAAACCCATGCTAATATTTTTTTTATCATTAAAACTTTATTGTTAAAAAGGACCATATAATTACCTAGAGCATCTATATATTATACAGAATTCTTCTCAAAATATTTTTACTCTTAACAAATAACAAAGTTATGCTTCATTTTCTACATAAGCAAACAAATGATAACATAAGTTTTCAATCCAATTTTGAAACTGTATGATGTTTCAAGCATTGTTGAAATATGAACATTCTTGAACTGCTGAGTCAACACATGACATCAGAGCTTCAACAATTTATTTCGGAGCTAAAAAATAATGCTTATTTCAATTCAAGCTGTTTGGCAACAATATTCGAGTGAGTGAAATCATACTGGAATGTTAACAATGGGAACATGAAGCTAATAACAAAACAATTACAAATCTTGGCTACAATTTCCTTATTACTTAGCCATTTTCTTAACTTGTTACTCTTCAGTGGAATTTCCTATTGGCCATATAATGTCACTCTTATGCAGGTTTTTTCTACTCAATTTTTCTAGCCCACTTATGTTAAGCTAAATTTCAATTTGTGGTCCTAAAGTTTACATCATTGTTTTGTGGTAAAACAAGATATAACAACAATATTTATGCAAGCAATCACTAAGGAATTTTTCATTTTCCAATTTAAACACAACATTCTTTCATTCAGAACTATAAAGTGACATCCGACTAAAGCAAAGAATTTGTGACATTTATACCACAATAGTAATATTGTCTTGTTACAATTAACATTTAACATGTTATTTCTTTTTTTTTTAATATATATATATATATATATATATATATTTATACCATTTTCTCAATTCACTCAACATAAATTTCTTTATATATAGATAATATTTATGATACAATTTGCCACTCGCATTTCATGATAAATGCACCTTACATATTTTTATTTCTCAGCATTTACTGTACATTGCAAGTTACTGCATACATATTATCCTCATCCTCTCAATGAATTTTTCAGACACTTACGAAGGCACAAGCACCCAGATTATTTAGCACATTCTTCTTCACCCAAAGCAGCTTGAAATAATGAAGAGCAAAAAAAATCCATCCATTAAGGAACAGTGCAACATACATGCACTTAGTTCTGACAATATTAACTTTGGGTGAACAAGAAAAATAAGCTGAAACCATTCACACAAAATTATGAGAGGGGAGAAACAATTTTAACAATATAGGAAAAGATAAACGGCAAAATAAAATGACAGAAAAAGAAACTGTATTGCCATCACAAATTAAGTTTTTAGATAACCGTAATGCTCACTAACTCATCAGTCAATCATCTATGAACATTAATTGGACATTTAACTGTTCAATTTGTATAACTTATCACACGTTTAGACTGTTTCATAATTCTGAAGACTGGTTCAAGTCTGAGTATTATAATGTTTTACTTCCTATCATCCAAAAGTTGGGAAATGGCAGGTTTTCCAACTATACAATTTATTTAATATGTACATTATCCCTTTCTTTAATATTAACTCTCAACTTTGTGTCTATATGTCATGTTCGTATTGCTATGCAAACTCTTGCATATTATTATAATGCTTACACAGATCTACACGGTGCCAACTATATCCAGCAACAGCTTAGGAATCACACACTGCACGAAGTAGAGTACACCACTAATTGTGTTAATGCTGAAGGTTAATGGAGAAATGTCCATTGTACAAAACTGAAACATCTAATGCTTTACATTTAGAACTCCTTTGCCATACTAATATGCAGAGATATAATACAAAGCTCAACAACAATTCAATAAGCAAATTTTCAGCACATGTTTTTCTTCTTCACTGAAACTTGCTGTGTTTTGGACATGTGATTTCTAAGAAACCTCCTGCTTTAGGAAGCTATTTCTTTAAAACACTAATATGAAATTGGTTAAATGGACTAAATGTAACAGCAATATGAAATGAAGTGGACAAAAAACTGCTATAATTTGTAGCTGTAGGGTGCAAAAGATTATAAAAGATTGTGCTTATAATGCTGCTAATCAACATCATTGGAATATTTATGAGCAGCTTTATTTCTTCCTGTAGACATTCCATAAACCACATTACAATAACATATTGCAAACCTTTCTTCTTGCACAAAACCTTCAGCTCAGCAAAAATAACATTTCTCCACAAACCAAACAACAACACTTACAAATAAGCACTACAGCCATGAGACAAAATAATGATACATGCCACAGCCTTGGAGCTTCTTATTATGATGGAAAACTCGCGTCTTACATAGGTGAACTCTTATTTTGGGACAGGGTGCATATTCAGAAACCGTTGTATTCAACAGAGGCAAATTTTTCTATATTTACAAGATGGCCTCAATTCCATTTAAAGTCCTGAAACAAAACACATGAAAGTACAAGTAATTTAATCACAAGTATTACAAGTTCAAATTACAAGCAATATTAAATTATAGTCACTTTAAAGTTAAGAAAACAGTACAGGCCTTATGGCTACTTTTACCCTAAGAATTTGTTTCCCTGAATTTGTTTTAGGTATGTTATGTACATTAGATAAAAGTAAAGATGGAGATTTATGCTCTAACACTGAAACCTGAAGGTTTATTGTAATATTTTCCATGTTTATTGCTTCTAGTAAACAGACCAGTGTCTTTAACAAGGAATTATAGAATATTAACTAGACACTTTCCTGGGAGATCTGCTGAGCCAGTCATTCCTAGGCGTTCATATCTTTGTCTGGCTAGCTCCTTGCAATTGAAGATTACATGAGAGGCAGTATCCTCCTCCACATAACCTGCAAATTGGGTTTTCCTTAAAGATACCCATTATATTTAAGTGTTTTCTTAGTCTACAGTGATCTGTAAAGAGGCATATTATTAGCCTTATTTGTGGTCTACGGAAATTTAAGACATCTACAGTAAGAGACAGTTGGTCTCAACATTCTCTTACTATGTTTATGTCCTTCCACTTGCTCCAATTGTTGCTGGTGGGTACATTATGTATATAATATAAAAGAATATATAGTTCTGGTTAAACATATTTATAACTGGTATTAAATGAATAATTTCCTGCTATATTTTTGCTTTTGCTATTAAAAGCAATAAGTTTTCGACAATGTTATTGGAACATCCCTTCATGATTGTCTCAACTTCTCTGCCATGCTGTACAGCTTTTGCATTACACTGTACAACAAATTTAAACTTTTTTTCGCTCTCAGAAATGAAAATAGGTGATTTTAGTGAATTGGCATGCACTAATTTTGAATCTGTAGTCTGTTTTTCTCTATCACCTAATGGTTTTTTTTTTTTAGGATGCACAGAGTTTTTTTCAGCATTTAAGCATTGTAGTTTTATTTGTACTCATATTTAAGATAATAGTTTTGCAATAATATTACTAGAATCAATCCATCTAGGTAATCCAAATCATAAATATTATAACAACTTTTATAATCTAAAATAATCTCCAACAAATATTTCTAATAATGATAAAATTGCGTTTTATGTTGCAACACAAGCTCAAATATTGTAAACAAATTATCATTTTTTAAATATTCCTTCCTGGATGATTTACAGTGATAAGATAACTCCAAAACTTTAAAATAAAGAGAGTTGAGGGTTGTTACACTACATCACTATAATATTCTTACTTGAACGCGTTTCGGGAGACGGTTTGTTCCCATCGTCAGCATGTCCTCATCTGATTTTGCTGGTCATCGTCTGGGGAATGTGTGTGGTTAGTGGTGTTCTCTGGTGCTGGGCTGATGAACCTCCAAAGGCTGTTGGGTGGCAGCAGTTCGAAATTCATTAGGTGATTCCTGTGTTTGACAATATGTATTTTTTCCCAGATGTCCAATTCATTACTGCTGTTGATCGGTTTTAAGAATTTTATGTTTGGAGTGATATCATGGTTTGAAGACCAGAAATGATGTGCTACTGCTGATTTTTCTGGCTGCTTTTGGTAAATGCATCTCATATGCTCTTTAAGTCTTATTTCAAGATTTCTTTTTGTTTTTCCTATATATACCAGGTTACATTCATTACAATCAATTAGATATATACCAGCTGATTTATCGTACAAGCCACAAACATGCAATTTTAAATAGTATTACAAACAGGTTAATACATATACCAATGGAGAAAGAGGAATACCAGAAAGAATACCAACACATTATCAACATAGCCACTATGAATGGATACCAGAAAAAAACAATAGATAAGAAGATAAAAGGTTTGAAAGACAGAAATACATCCAACAAATGACTAAGTTACTCAGACAACAAAAACCACAAGCATATAGAAAATTCACTTATCACCCTTGGACACATCATAAATTTCAAAGGATTTTCAAAAAATACATCACCCTGTCTCCACAGAATAACCACAATATACAGAAACTACTATGCAACAGAACAAAAGATCCTATCCCCAACGATAAATCAGCTGGTATATATCAAATTGATTGTAATGAATGTAACCTGGTATATATAGGAAGAACAAAAAGAAATCCTGAAATAAGACAAAGAGCATATGAGATGCATTTACCAAAAGCAGCCAGATAAATCAGCAGTAGCACATCATTTCTGGTCTTCAAACCGTGATATCACTCCAAACATAAAACTCTTAAAACCGATCAACAGCAGTAATGAATTGGACATCTGGGAAAAAATACATATTGTCAAACACAGGAATCACCTAATGAATTTCGAACTGCCGCCACCCAACAGCCTTTGGAGGTTCATCAGCCCAGCACCAGAGAACACCACTAACCACACACATCCCCCAGACGATGACCGGCAAAATCAGATGAGGACATGCTGACGATGGGAACAAACCGTCTCCCGAAACGCGTTCAAGTAAGAATATTATAGTGATGTAGTGTAACAACCCTCAACTCTCTTTATTTTAAATTATGACACATCACTGTTACTAGCTTCTAAATCTTCAAAATTAGTCAATACCTCCAAAACGTCTGTGATTCTGCCAGCAGAAATCAGCAAGCATGTTCGTTACTTATTTCCCTTTATTGCCTTTCCATTTCTAATGTGTCCTGTGAAACTTTTCTCCATGCTCATCGCTAAAGTACAGTCGAAAGAAATGTCAAGTGAGAATGAAGAAAGTGAATCTTAAAGGACGAACTTCATCCCAATTTTTTATAACTCCTTGATAAACCTTCATCATCTTTGTAATTGTCTGCTCTGTAGTTCCCCAGGGGGGAAGAAAGAAATCACACCAACCCACAGATTTAAATGCAAACCAAGCTGTTTTTTCAACTGATGTGTCTTCTCGAACACAACATCATTATGCAAATCCCATATTTGAGGCCCTGCAAAAATGCCTTCCTTTAGCTTCGCTTAAATGTTGAAATTTCCCCTTTAAATATTGGGATGCTTTTCTTGATTTGTCTATTGCCTAAACAAAGTTCAGTTTTATATGAATGGCAGTAAAATGATTTTAGCTTCATCAACAAGTGAGTGGCTCGTATTTCATACCTTTTTGTCCTACTACTGCATTTTCTCTTGATGGCAACTCCCTAATTTCATAATGATTACGCCTATCCCTATATACCACTCAAAGGATGCAGGAACATTTTGTGAATCCTGGTTGCATTCCTCTTAGCATACCTATGATTTATATCATTACAAATCTGCAATCATGCTTTGGATAATTCAAAGACTTAATCATTTTACCCATACCGTCATGTTTCTTATATTAGAGTAGGCTACTGGGTCTTTGATATAATTTCCCGTTATGCAAAAGCACTGCCTTTAAACTCAATTTTAAAGAGTCTATGAAGAGATGCCATTCTTGAGGATTATGATCTCTTTCCAATGCACTCATTAGCCCATTAACATCAATACAGTAAATTTTTCATTTTCTGTGAAAATGACCTTGGATGGTATTTCTATTTTCTATAGGATGTTAGTTTTGTACCAGGCTGTAAAAGCTTCCATTCATGAAGTCGAGATGATACTCACAACTTGTGTTTTAGTTAATTGCAAATCTTGCACTAGATCATTTAATTTAGGTTGTGATATCAAATGATGTTCTTGAGATAAAATGGAAGCAGGATCAGAGGGGGGAAGAGGAACCAGAGCCAGGAGGTTTCAGGGGTTTTTGGAATTGGTAAAGAATCGCATGTTTAATGCATCATGCGACTGATCGCAAATTGGGATACTCAATTGTATGCTTACCTTTAGATTTCAAAACATATATATTGACCATACAAGAATAGCAATCACTAGTGTGGTCCAAAAGGTTCCCCTCAAAGCATTGGAATGCCAAATGACATGCACGAGTGTGTACCTTTTAACCAACCTGTTATAAACTTCTTTTGACAATTTCCACAACAAGAGTTTGGCACACAGTATTTACCTTTGTCTCCAAATTTACTATAATTCTCGAAATGTAAACTGTAAGTCTTTACAAGTAGGGATGTGATAGTTTTGCAATGAGATTCTGTACTATACTTTCCACACACATAACAGAATACATTTGGGGAATTCTTACAGTGACAAGACATTACAAAATTATAAAACCTTACGTAATAAGATAGATTGTTTTAACCTAATTTCTTAATTTAGTGCAAATACTTATTAAAACGACACATCACGAACCCAATGATTCAGTTAGTTAACATGAACTACACAGATTGAGGTATTAACAGAGATACTGTTTAACAGATCCTCAGTGTAAAAATAGCAGGCAGTGGGGAGGGGAAAAAAAAAGAAAAAAAAACATGCACGCACACCTCCCCTCCCAGAGATTCCTAAGAGGGACGATTTCCTGAGAAAGGAAGCAAGAAAGAGAGAAAATTCTTTGGGATTAAAGAGGAGCTCTCTCCATATGCTGTTCAAATGAACACCTTTGTTATATGGAACGACAGCAATATCAAAAAAAGTATTAGGTGATACGAAAAATCTAAATCATTTTCGTGTTCTGCGAGTCTGAAAACAGGTTATTGATTTATATAGCGATACATAGAAAATTATATTTGAGATACAAGTGCCCTCTGTATTCCAGGTGAAGTACGAGAGCAATATAAAAAATGTGTTAGGTGTAATGAAAAAACTTATTCCATTTTCATGTTTTCTATGGGTCCAAAAACATAGTAATTCATAAATTTTGCACCTGGGAGGAATTTACTGTTATACAGTGTTATTAATTACTCTGTGTTGCTGAATATTGTGCCACTGCCTTTCTCCTTCTCAAAATATTATGACGCTTAAAATATTCTATAACAGTGCTTATTAAATAGTTATAAGTGTTAATTAGTCCTTCAGTAAGTCCAAAGATTACACACATGTTAAATAAATGTATTCATGTAAAAAACAAAGACCAATAGAGTTGCATTTACGTTGTCATAAAACCTGTACTGTTTTCTTAACTGTAGATTTTCTAACAGTGTACTTATTCAATGTGCAAAATGCATACAATCTACAATTACAGATTGGTTACCTAAGCTATCGTTTAACCTTTACACTAATGGCTAGGTACGCAATTTACCGCTGTAAAATTATGACCTTAACTTGGATAACACTAATGGTAATATGTAGTCAAGATTGACTGATAAAAAGCTGATGCATTTCAACCATAATTGCCAATTAACTGATTAGAGCATGAAATAAAACACCTGTGCTTGCAGAGGTGAAAGATTAATCATTTTATTCCACATCTTTCAAATGAGCAAATCCAGCTACCTAAAAGGCTTTGAAAAGAAAGAATTGTCAAAACTAATATATTTACTTAGAAGATATTTGTTTTTTAAGTGACACAATACCTAGATGAGCTTCATTCCTCTCCAATCACATTTGTGGGTATGAGCACCTCCTTTAAGTTTACATTAGTGCAAAATTGAGTATTTGTGTTAAACATTTATATGAAATAAATACAATATATGTATTAAATATTTAACATATATCCATCTCTTGTGACCCTCCAATACATGGGTGGTTAGCATTTCTGGATATTAGAAATCTACATTTGAGCAATCAAAATTTTAAACCTTATTTTCTTATTTACAATAATATAGCACATGTTTTATTACCAGAGACCAGAAGTTTAGACATTATAAATAGCTAACATAGGCAATAAAAAGTAATATAGAAAAATCTTACATTATGCCTTTTATTTACTAGATTGCAGTATTCAGACAAATGCATATTATGTTATGTTGTTGTTGTTCACCAATGGCATTGGGGATTAATTGATCTGCATCATTTTCCCTCTAGCTTCCTAATATAAAGTCTGTAAGTTATCACTTTTAAGGCCTTTACATTTGGCGAGATATTGTTTGTTCAGAATGACATCTTCACAGAGAGTGCACTTGGGTGTAGGTAGGCATCGTATCATGTAGAGATGTTCCTTCCTAGGCATTTTTTGTATATCAACTCTATCTTTAATATTCTTATAATCTTTATCTTTTAATTTATCTTCATCGTCTCTGCTGTCTTTTGAAATGTTATTTAAGGTTATTTAATTGTTTATTTATTTCTATTTGTCCTACAGGTTTTATTTGAAGTATTGCACCTTTCTTTGTTAATTGATCCGCATGTACATTGCCCAAAAGTCTGACATGAGCTGGGATCCATTGTAGAGCGACATGATTTCTAGTTTCAACTGCTTTAATTAGGCTTCTTATTTCTTTAATATTTCTTGTTGTTTTATTTGTAATTTACTATTCCATTTATGGCTAATTTTTGAGTCTGATAAGATGACTATTTTGTTTTTTATGTATGGTCTATATAAAATGTTCTGTAATGCTGCTTTTATAGCTGTTAATTCTCCATCATAGTGGTTTGACGTTTCATCTAATGTTAGATACTGTGCAAAATGTTTACAGTATACTCCTCCACTGGCATTCTTTTTTTATTGATGAGGGAGCCATCTGTATAATTTCAGAGCCATTCTTTTTCTGGGTATCTTTCATTTTCTGTAGCTATTGCTATGGCTCTCATTTCATCTGATATATTGTTTTGTTTGTGCATTGTATATATCAGGTCATTCTGATATTGTATATCAATGTATTCTATTGGACTCTTTACCTCTGTTGCAATTATATTCTTGTAGTTGAAGTTATTAATATATGTTCTGAAGCTTATTTGAGTTTTTAAATTACTTATAGTATTTGCTGTGTGGTACCACTTGTATCTGTTTCTATTGACTTGCAGTTTTTGTGCTAGAGTAGTTGCTTTCAATTCGTGTTCCAATTCTATAGCCATGTTTTTTGTGAAGCTTTGTAGTACTGTGATTGGTGGTGTTTTTACAGCTCCTGTTATTATTTTTAGTGAATTATTTTGTGAAATTTCCAGTTTACTTTTAAGTCTCATTTACTGTTGCTAGTAGTTCTCCTCCATACAATAGGTTAGGTTTTATGTACGTTTTATATGTATTATTAAGGATCTACCCCATTTTATTCCTGCTAAATGTTTTAAAATGTTCTTTTTGTTAATTTTATTCGTTACATTGTTTACATATTCTTCCATTGATAGTTTTTTACTTTCTCTACTATGTATAGTAAGTAGGGGAAGTATTGTATTCCACCCAAAAATTCAATACCGAGATTTCACCGGAAATACATGTTTTGAGACCCCTGTCCATAAAAAGCATTTTTGGAAACATGTCCATGTCTGTGTATGTCTGTCTGTCTGTCTGTGTGTGTGTGTGTCTGTGAACAGCATAACTCGGAAACGAACAGTCGGATAAACACCAAACTTGGTATTTAGGTTCAGTATCTTCCAGAGATGAGACATGAAGGTTTTCAAGAAAAACCTCCCACCCCAGGTTACCCTTTACATGGAAAATTTTTTGAAAATTTTAATTTTCTCAAAAATGGCTCTAACGATTTTGATGAAAATATCACATGTTTAAGATATTTTCATGACAAATGAAATGTATATCTCGAATTTTCTGGGAATGTCTCCAAAAATATTCTTCATTGTGAACGACTTTTGCATAACTGGTAAACCATAAGAGATAGACAAAATTTTACTACACAAAAAATGTAGATCGCATTAAAATACACAAGTTATGTCATATACATTTTTTATGTTGAGTGAACCATTTTCGAGATATTGCTTGTTATTCCCTTAAATTTTCCAATACTTATATACATTTTCTCAAATTTGTTATTCATTTTTTTTATGTCCTGGACATGCAAAGAGAATGGAATGCTCCGCATAGCAACCAGCTCTTAAAAGATTTGAATATCGCTTAAAACCTACCATATTCCCCTTGCACCTACAAGAAAATTAGCAATAAGATTAACATCTCTATTAACCTGAAGCATATGGAGAATAAGCGTTTGTAAAAATAGTTTGTACAAGAGTAGAGAAAGTCATGTGAGTGTAACACATCAGATTTTTATCTAATTCTATCCCTACGTACATTGTTGTAGTTGCTTCTTGTAGTATTTTGTTGTTGATTTGCAGGCATATATTTTCTGTTTTATGCTGCATTGTGAATAGTTGATATCAAGTTTTTCTTGTATTTATTTCCATATTGTTATTATTAGTCCACTGTTCTAGGGTTATGATTATATTCTCCATTGCTGTTTGTAGTTTTTTGTAATGTTTGCCAGATCTTATGTTCTTTTCTGAAGTCCATATTACCACGTCGCCAGCAAACATTCCTACTTGTATGTTACCTATTTTCTTTAGTATATTTACTAGGACATTTATATTTATTTATTATATATACCGAACAGAATAGCACTTGTAACAGACCCTTGAGATAGTCCAATCTCGTTTGTTTCCATTTAGATGTGGCTGTTTTGTATTGTACTGCAAACCATCTTTGGGATAGGAAGGTTTGAAACCAGTTTAGTATGTGGCCTGATATGCCATATGTCTTCATCTTTTATAGTAGCATTTGTCGCCATACTGTGTTAAATGAATCTTTGAAGTCGACAAACAATGCTAGTGTATTATTATTATTATTATTATTAAATTTTTCTTTAATATACTGTGCGAGTCTTAAACCTGGTGTAATGCTGAGCTGTCCTTCCTAAATCCAGCTTGTTCAGGGACTAATAAGAGTTTGTGTTTCTAGATAGTATGTCAGTCTTGTAGCTACCATTCTTTCAAAGAGTTTTGCTATGTTTGATGTTAAGGATATCAGTATATAGCTATCTATCATTTGAGTTGGTTTTCCTTTCTTCTTAATGGGTATAATTTTTGTTTTTTTCCACAATGTTGGTATGTTATTTCTGGTTGTCCAGATTTTATTGAAAATTTTTAATCAAGTATGGAGTGCTTCATGTCCGAAATTCTTGAGCAGGTCTGGATGTATGTTATCAGGACCTGGGCTCCTTTTATTTTTTAGTGTCCTTATTGCTTCCTTTATTTCTGGGAGTGTGAATGGCTCATTGAAGATGTTTTGAAAGTTAAGACGTATCTTCGAGGTTGCTATTTCATAAGTTTTATTCTGTTTTTTGTTTCTATTTTTTAATGCAGTGCTATTTTTATAGTATGTTGCTAATTTTTCTGCTATAAGGTTATCCTTGTATATTGCTTTATTATCAACATTTAATGGCTGATTTTGTTGGTTTTCTCTATTTATTTGTTTAATGTAATTATGTACCTTAGTACTGTTTGTTCTGTAGTCTAGTTTGTTTATAAATTCTTCAAAGCTCTGTTTTTTTTTTTTTGTTTTTTTTGTTTTTTTTTTTTGACAGTTTTATAGCCTGTTTTAACTGTGCGTTAGCTTTTCGTCATTCTATAACATCTGCTTTGTCTTCTGTCCTTTCTACTTTTTCTCTAGTTTTATCTCGTTTTGATTTGAGTTGTGCTAACTGTTCATTCCAGAAGGATTTGTATTTATGAACTTTCCCTCTTGGGATACATTGTTTTGCAGCTTTTAGAATTGTGGCATTTAGATCTTTCACTACTTTATGTTTTGTTCCAATTTAATTTCTTTGAAAAGTTTGTTTGTTATTGTTTTATATTCTTCCCAGTGTGCCTTTTTGAAATTCCATTTAGGCCTTTTTTTTCCTTTTGTTCTAGGCGGTTGATGATTTAGATCTGTTTTTGTTATTATGGCTCTTATGTTCACTACCACTATCTTCAATTACTTTTTTTTGTAGTTTTATCTTCTAAATCAGTTGATATGATAGCAATGTCTGGATTGGTTGACTGTCCTAAGTAGTGTATGTAGGTTT
Source organism: Deroplatys truncata (assembly GCA_030765065.1). Lineage (NCBI taxonomy): Eukaryota > Metazoa > Arthropoda > Insecta > Mantodea > Mantidae > Deroplatys > Deroplatys truncata. The sequence continues at coordinate 122,610,856 of CM060981.1, forward strand.
TTGGGTCTTCATCCCTATGTAATATTTTCATTAAGTTTTATGTTATCATGTTGTATTATATTTTTAGAGCAACTTCAAAGTTTTAAACAAAATACTAATTGTACTTGATAGAAAAATGAAAATGTTTCTTGAAGGTCTATACATTACAATGCCTTGTCGACTTATTGGTTGCACACGATAACCAAATGCTTTTTTAAATTTTCTGGAGTCATGTCGAGTCTCCTATCAGATAATACATTTTTCATCTGAGAAAATGACATCTCAACATCTACAGAGGTAACTGGAGCAAATCTAAAAAATTGAACTATTGTAGGGTGATTTCTACTGCAATAGAACTGTTCACTTTGTAGAATTTTTGAAATGTTTCCAAGTTTGTCAAGATCAGGATTTTTCAAATCCTTAACTAATGAACCCATTTCCCTGGCACTATCTCCAATCTTTGCACTGCAATATTCACAATTTTCACTGACTTTGCCAAAGGCTGCCCTCTTTCTTGAAGCTGGCAGATCACTTGTGGCAGTAAACCGAACTCGGCTGCAATGAAAGTTAAGTAATTTCTCACTTCTGAAGATTCAAGAAATTTTTGTGCTGCTACAATTGAAAATGCTTCATTCTCCAGAGCAGTGACCACCTTAGCCATACTCGGGGAAATTTGAAGCATAGTAAACTGCTGCTGCTGAAGTTCATGTCCCCCATCTCGTTACGATAGGTTCATGGGGCAGAGGTATATCTGGTACATTGTCTTTAAATGTCTGAATTCTTGATGGGCCTTTCACAAAGATCTCCTTAATATTGGAAATCAATTTATTGACAACCGAAAACAAGCTTTGTATCTCTTCCAACACCCTGTGTAATCCATGTGCTATGAAGGTCAGGTGAAGCATGTTTGGAAACAGCACTTTTAAAATTGTCCCAGCCTTTTACATGTATGGTGCAGCATCCGAGATGAAAAGTAATACATTTGGTACTGAATTTCTTCAGGCCACAGTGACTGTAATAAATTGGTAAATAACTGTGTGATAGTTGAATTGCAACTTTTTCCTCACACAGTCAGTTGTAAGCAGGAATGCTTTTATTGGTTCGCTTTCTGAAGGATCTAGTGATCCAACAAAGACATTGGCAATAAAACGACCCATAGGATCAGTTGACTCATCAATTAAAATCCAATTACTTTTTAGTTCATCTTTAATGATTTTCATTACATCATAACATTCACTTAAGTAACATTTTTGCAAACTTGACTTGCTGGGCACAGATTCGTTCATATACTTCTCCAAAAACTGTCTTAATGTAAGATTCTGTAGTTTCCACAAAGGGATTGCAGCATCAATAAAAGCTTTACATAAGTCAAATGCAAATTATGATTTTTGACTTCATGTTACAATTTCTGTTGGAAGCAAAGAAATCATCTTCCCAGTAGCCTTGGAAAGTGTAGTTGGTTGTACTGATATGCTGAGAAATGAAATATTTCTTTTCATAGTTCAATGATTGCTCACATACTTTGCACAGAAGTATTTTACTGTCAGCAGAAAATGCATCGGATCCGTTGCAACTTACTGTGTAAAGAAACACTGAATTTCAGCATTTCACTAGCTTCCTTGCACAACAATGTTGCAAAAAAACTGAAAGAAACAGAAATTTAGAACAATAATGAAACCACATTTAAGCTCCGGCACTCATTGTTGCTTCTGAAGGAGGTATGATCCGATGGGAAGCCAAGTAAAGGCAAGCAACAATTAAAATCCTTACCTCTTTCAGGCAAGCTTTACCAGTTTTACCCCTTAAAACTGTTACCTCTTTTTATGGCGACACTCATTGTTGCTTATAAAAGAATACGAACTGATTGGAAGGAAATAAATAACAGTTTCAGTGCACTCATATTCATGGTAGCAGTTACAGAAATAAATTAAATACACATGTAGGCAATTTTTAATAATATTATTAATATTAATAATAATTATATTAATAATATTATTATTAATAATTATATTAATATTAATAATAATTATATTAATAATATTATTATTAATAATTATATTAATAATATTATTAATAATTATATTAATAATATTAATAATAATCATAATCATAATAATAAAGGCAGCATAAAACTGTGGGCGTTTCAATCACAAAGATGTAAATCGTACAGATTCACTTTCAAATTGAAGATAGTTTTAACACATTTAAAAAGGCATTCTGCCAAAGTTCCGGTCTCTGTTTATTACTGCGATTGAATGTGTAGTAGGCTCTTAAAACCTAAATAACAGGAGGATACCCAAAGTATCATTGTGTAAGAAACAAATGGCAATGGAGGGGTAGAAGAAGCAAGTTATGTCCCTAAAAGAGCTTTTACTCAATTATCTGTTTTAGACTGTTAATTTCTACAAGCTCATGTAATGTACTATTAAACCCAGAAATTATATTTAAAGATGGGAGAAATGTAAATAAGCAGATAAAATGCTAAAACCCTGGAGATCTATATATATACTTTTTTTTTTTAAATTTTAATGTTTTAGTTGGTTCAGTATTTCTTATATTAAATGCTTAATTTCCTAACTGCGCAATTTTAATTCACTAATATAGCATTTATGTAATCCTAAGAAAAGCTTTATAGATCAAGCTTTTTATTACTGATGCAGTTTCTTAGAAAGTCAGCCTCCTTTGCTTTCAGATTTATGGAAATAATCCCTTTTTAGGCTTTTTCTGCACTATGGGCTCATTTTACCTGAAAAGCAAAAGTGACACTTTTGGTCCACTTTTGGTACCATCTTTTAGTAAAACTGTTACCGAGGATTGCTCTTGGATTATACTGATTTTCCTTGTTAATTGTTTCTTCTGCAATTAGCTCATAGCATTTTGTAGCCAAAATAAAGGTGCTACAAATCTTTACTATATGGGAACAAGAACATAATTGCACAAGAGTACATTCAAAATGCTTATAACAATAAAACTGAATTACTATGGTTGAGCAACTGCCAGCTGATTGCATTACCTCACCAAGTTCAAAGCTTGCTGTTGCAATTTTAATTTACCCTGTTTAACATTTTAATCATTTTGCTCATTCTCTTCTCTCTCTCTTTTATAACATTGCCATTGAAAAATTATGCTTTGAAAACAATTTTCAGATCCCAGATCAACTCTATATTACAAGATTCCAAGTTTTACTTTCTCTGCTGGTTGAACAGAAGAAGATGCAGGCTCAGAGAATCACAGACTGGAAAGTATTTATATAACGAATAGCAGCTGATGGTAGTGAATGAAGTCTGGGGATAATCTCATGGTCCAAATATAGCCAAAAGCTATTGATTTTGTGAGCAATAGAAACATCTGACTGCATTGGATGCATCACATGCCCACTTAAAACGTGGTGACTAAAATTTGCGTAAAATATGGCAAAGTGTTAATTTTGTGATTTGCATTTATATAATTCGAAAACTCTAACATTTTGCAAAGACAAAATTTTATTTTATTTTATTTTAAAATAGTTTGCTTCCAATGGATTTTGACCTCTTTAATATGCAAAACACGTTACAAACAAATTAATGAAATTGGACTGCTTTTATTGTTTACCAACAAAAACAAACACCCCTAAATGGCTAATTAACATCTGCACAATTAATATGCCAGAACATAAAACTAATATTTTACAGACATTAAACCATGAAATGTTTTCTCTATAAGCATCACTAATAGTCTAAGCAAGAACATGGACGAACTTATTTCACAGTTAAATTGCATTTGGTACTGTATGAATAGGAACAACATTGTTGCAAAGAAGATATATATGGCTAATACAGTATCAGAACTATTCTGTAACTTTGTTGTTAAGAAGGCGACTACAATTATCTGTTAAGCTTAAAGAACAAATGTGCCGCTATTTGTCATTCAGTAACTTGTTTGTTATAGCGATATTTGTTTTCTAGCAGTTTGTTAGTCCACTGAAGTGACCAATCGAAAATTCATGTGCTCTGTGATAGTGTTTTGTTTCACACTGCCACCAGTGCAGGAATACCAACTACCAAGTGCTTTTGATATTCGTCCTTGCCAAGATGGAGACAAAGCGTGCTGTGAAAATGTCACACGAAAAATATAAAATATATGTGGATTCTCAAAATGTGCACCCATTGCTTAGAATATCAAGACCTACATCATCTTGTGACCCCAAATAATTAAGATTTTTTATGGAAAAATTTCCCAAGCTGTTGAACAGCTGTGGAAACGGCCTGTTAAACGAGTTTAATTTTAGGTTAGAAAACAGACAGAAGACTTAGCAATGTAGTTTCATATTGTTTTGATGAAAGTTTCACTAATTCATATCAACCTGCAATTATTGCTTAATTTTGTTTATGGTTTTTGCTTTTTAATTATATTTTTTTAAAACTACCAGTTGTCCTGCAGATTTTTCTGAAATTTTAATATACATCAAGCATAAGTAGATACTTATTCTTTTATTCAGGATTTGGCAATATTTAACTTAGTTCAGTTCTTTGGACATGTTCTTGCATCTTAATCTTTGAATGGAAGTCATTATTGGTATATGATAATATCCATATTCCTTTGTTAAGTTGATCATAGTAAAAACAAAGTTTGTTTCACTAGTTATGTTATCTGGGGAAATGTTACAGCTACAAGTATTTTATTTTGCATTATTGTTATATGCAAATTGATCAAGTATAAATTATCATTTTAAAACCCAAATGACTACCTTCTATTATGTTCTTTCTCTTCAGTATAAATTCAATTTTATACAGTTATGAGAAACTGGTAAATAGCTTTATGCTAGCCAATTCGTTTAGCAGATTGGAAATTATCTTAAAATAATTATGGGAACAAAAATGTATTGCTGTACTATCCTATAGCTCTCAAATGTGCTTAGTTCCTAATCTTAGCCTAAAAATGAGGTAAATTTGTGAACCATGCAAATAACACGAGCTAACACTAGTTGAGCCCAAAATTCTTAAATTAGTAACTTACGTTTTATTACGATACAAGATTACACAACATTTATTTTCTTATTTAAGTTCATCTCTTAAAAGTTATGTTGGGAGCATCATTTACCAATGCTATCACACGGAGCATTGCTTACTAAAAGCACAATCTGTAAAATTTATATTTTATACTAAAATGAATAAATAAACATTTGATAATTAAAAGTTTAAACTTCTATTATGCTTTTTCTTTAATAGCAACATTACAACATTTATGGAAATCTGTTGTATAACAAACACATTAGCATAAGGGTCTCAGGGTTTGTTGTGTTCAACAAACAAATCCTTATTCTTAACAAAAATTTTTTTTGTTATGAAGTTACAGAATGCTGATCAATTGATTAGCAGCTTTAACAATTTGTTAAGCCCTAACAAAACATTACAGAATAGCCCCAGATGTCCCATCTGTAGTTAGAGAGCAATTATTTTCCTCTTTCTGACAAGTTTGTGAAGATTCCCAATGCAAAGGAAACTGGACTGAACTATCAAATTTGATGTGAAGCTTCAAAGATATGCTTCCAGAAGCAAGCCTACATATCAGATGATATAGAATTAATGAGAGTATTTAAAGAATGGTGGATGACAGATGCCACAATTGCTGGGTATACAGGCTAACAAAGCAAAGTTATTCTGAAGATGACAAATGTACATAGATGGACATGAGTCTTCTGATCAAAAATAATTACTCAATGTTGGATGAAACTGATAGAATATATACATATGATGCAGTTTCTTACATATACTAAAGATAGGCAATAATTTACCAGTAACTTAATGATCCTGAAGGCGGTAATAATACATGATAAGACAAGGAACATATATAGTAATGTAATTTTTATTCTCCATTTGAGACTATTTTGAGTTTCTAAGTATGGTTTATTCTGTCAAGTAGAGCATTAATCCAAAAAATATAATTGTATTAATCCTGGAAATGAATGGGATGAAAGTTTCTAGTGCTCTATACACTACAAGTTACCACAAATTAAATAATAAGTGACTGGTGAACCAGTCTATAAGTAACAGTTTCATGCAGAAGTTCTGCAAGTGTATACCTATTTTCTCCCTGAGATGAGGTTCATAGTGCTCCAAAGGGATCCAAAGGGAGTGACTGAGATCCTGGTTGCTGAGGTGCAGTAGTTTGCGCTGCCAAAGGTTGTTGCCCCAACATACCGGGTGCTCCCCCTATCCTTGGGCTACCCATCATTCCACCACCTGCCATCATAGGTGCTGCCCCACCCATCATAGGTGCTGCCCCCATTGGTCTCATGCCTTGCATTCCCTGCATGCCCTAAGCAAAAGAAATTTCAAGAGATATAGTCAAGTCCTTGAAGCCTTGAAAGTTACTAAAATTCACAGGACAATGAAGTCTATAATATATTAAAGACCGACGGTGATACTGAAAGCTTAAAAATGAGCAGTAAATTGCTATTCTAGGCATTAAAGATGTTAATTTTTTCATTGTGGGTTGTGAGCTGGCATGCTGAACAGCAGTGTACTCAGTTAAAATTATAAACTTGAAGAATCAGATAAACAATGTGCATTGGAATTTTATGTTCTGCTTTTTCATCTGCAACAGTTAAGATTGGAGGGCCAGAGAGTGGGTGTCTGGAAGTTCATAGCAAAACCTATCTGTTTCTCTCATTACTCATAAAAGTAATCCATTCACCCATGTCACTCAAGGAGATACTGAAACTGTCTCCTTCTGTTTTCCATACATTTGCTTATGAAATTAATTAGCAATTTAGGCAGTTGCCTTTAAGAAGTGTTAGAAATTTATTCATGAATGTTAAGTCTTACTTTATCTGAAGCGTGTGGATTAGTTTTGTACACAGTGTCTCCAAATGCATCCTAGAGGTTAAATATATAGTAGACTCGGCTATCTGACTTGTGACCATCTGGTCTACTTAAATAGTAAAATAATAATTCTCTGGATAAAATGAATAATTTATTGCATGTACTGTACTTTTTTAAAGCTTTAGTAAGCACATACCTGCTACACTCCTATGTGGACTTTCAAAATGTTTTGTGCATCTCTTGCACTTCTGGCACATGTAAAGCCACAATTATAAGTTATTGTATTGTTAATATTGAATAAATTAAGAGAAAACTCTTGAAAAAATGAGGATTAGAAGCCCTGTTTCAACACTCATAAACAATGAACACATGCAGAGAGCAGCTCTGTTGGCAACCCTATGTTCTTTGTTTCGTCAGCTGTATATGTCCAAAGTGCATACATTGGTAAATTGTTTTGTATGCTCTGTTGTGTTTTAATTAAAGATTGTGAAATGGGTAATAAATGAAAAGAGCAGCTCTGCTGGCAACCCGTGTTCTTTGTTTTGTCAGTTGTAGATGTCCAAAGTGCGTATATTGGTAAATTGCTGCTTTGTGCACTCCATTGTGTTTTAATTAAAGATTGTGAAAAGGGTGGTAAACGAAAAAAAGTTGCAGTGACTATGGATGAGAAACTATGTGCTATAAGGTGACTAGATTCTGGGGTAACAGCCAAAACTATTGCTTTGGAATTAGGGGTAGGAAAAGTACAGTTGGAGACTGGAAGAAAAATCGAGCAGAAATTGAAAAGGGGTGTGCTGCCCAAGCTAGCGGAATGAAAGTAAGAAAAATGAATGCTAAAAAATAAGCATAAAGAAGTTGAAGCTTTATTTTTGTGGCATGAACACTCAAGAGGAAAAGGCTTGCCCGTTATTGAGCCAATATTGCATTGCAATTTCAGCAACAATACTAGAAGGAGAAGATTCAGAATTTACTGCCAGTGATGGATGGTTGGCCCAATGAAAAAAAGGTTTGGTATTTGCCAGATTACTATTAGTGGAGAGGCCTTATCTGCAGAAAAAGAGGCTGTGCCATTGTTTAAAGACTATCTTTTGAAGTTAATTAACAAAGAGGAAATTTCTGGGGAACAGTTTTACAACTGCAATGAGAGTGGTTTAAATTACAAGATGCTCCCTATGAAAACACCTGCTTCAAAAAATGCAGCTCAGCACCCAAGACACAAGAAAAGTAAGGAATGAGTCATCATCTTGGCTTGCAGTAATGCAATTGGCAACCACAAGCTTAGGCTTACATTAATAGGGAAATCATGGAAACTTAGAGCTTTCAAAAACCTGAAAAATCAGGGGGAAAAAAAATAGCATGGATGAATTGGAAATCTTTAAAATCTGGTTCCAAAATGAATTCGTACCAGCTGTAAAGAAATATTTGAAAGACAACAATTTGCCAAGAAAAGCTGTGTTGTTTCTTGATAACATGCATTCACATCCTGGCAGTGGCGAACTCATAGATGGAGATATCAAAGCATTATTTTTACCACCAAATGTGACTGCTCTGTCAGTCGATGGACATCCTCAAGGGCATCCTTGAAATGCTAAAGAAAAAGTATCGCCAGCATCTTCTCAGTTCATTGATATCAGCAATAGTTGATAATGAGGACTCTGTAACCATTCTGAAGAGGATTGACTTGCTAGATATCATAAGGTGATTGGCTGAAGCATGAGAAGAGATTCCAAACATACCACTTTTAAGGTCTTGAAAAATTATTTTGGGCCATGAAGGTGGAGATTTTAAATTTGAAACCATGTGCAAAACCGAAGTCAAAGATCGAAACAATTAATTTTGTTGCTAAAAAATGTACCATGTTGATGCAGAGGATGTCACAGAATGGATGGCAAATGATGTTGATAAATTAACTGACAATGATATTGAGGAAATGGTGACGCAGGAGGAAGTAACAGAAGAGGCAAGCTTAGATGATGGAAGAATCTCATCCCATATTTGGAAGGGTTCAAGATGATTGAGGCAGCACTGCAGTACATTAGTGAGCAGGAGGAAGCAATGGCAGCTGATATCATCTGCTTGTATCAGTGGAGGGATATTGCATCACAGAAGAGGGCTAAAGGGGGCAGGGGCAGTCATCTATCAAAGACTTTTTTAAAACCTCAAACCTGTAAGTTTCAATTTTATGTTAGGCCTACTTTCTCACATGTGTGTAATCATTTAAATGAACAGTAAACTTTGTTTTAAACAGTTTTTCTAAGAATTAGGTCTATGTTTTCCGTTAATGTTTTATTTACTTTAAAAGCGTATATATTCATACTTTACTATGCATATTGTTTTATGTTTTGTAATAATTTTTGAAACATGCAGTACAGTACGTACATATTAACACTTATAATTAGCATGTACTACATTAAGAAATCAGAAAATATTAATAAAACTGGGTTTTGATACAAAAAGGATGTTTTTAATGGTATGGTTGAGTTTGGAAGAGAGTATTTATAGAACTCCAGCCTATCCCGCTTGACCTTCCATCACATTAGGCTAGATAACTGAGAGTCTACTGTATATATAACAATGAGAGTGAGAGGAGTGTGTGTGTGCATTTACTGGGAAACTGTTGCAATCAAGCATGAATCTTAGCTCTCTCGGAGATAGGCGGATAAGCACTCATTATGTTATTAACTGTGAAGGTGGTTTTATTTACAACTTCTAATATTATTTTCAGATTTACCTTTTACCGAGACATAGCTGCAGAATAAGGAATGGCTACAGTAGTTTTTGTTTGTTTTTTAATTTTTACAATAACTTAAAGGTACTGCAGTCTCAACAAATTTAAAAGCTAGCTATTACTGTTTTGGATCTACAGTAACTCAAGCAAAATTACATATAGAGTACAGGAGAAAAAGAAAGTCCATTTTATAACTTTTTATAGAAATGCATTATATTGCTTTTTGATTGTTTTTCTCCTTGTACAATTTATTTTGGATTTTTTTTCTTCAATATTTCATCATGTTGGAATATTTTAAATTCCAATTAATGGTGTGGCATCAAAATCTTAAATTGCACTATATGTAGAATTCAAAATTTTTCACCTGTACTCCTCATATGTCCTACAATTGAAAACTTAAACTTGAAATGCTACTAGTATGTAGAAGACATGCAATAAACAAATGAAAGAGATTCTTCTTTGTCTAATGATGCCATTAATTTTAACTAAAACTACCTTTATATGACCATTCTGAAGCAATGACTTACCAATGGCTGCGTAGGTGAAAACTGAGAAGACATATTCAATGAGGTCATTCCTTGGCCCTGAAAAACAGTACAGCACATTGCCACCTTCATGCTCAGGCCAGTGCAAATAGTAAGGTAGCATAACAAACTACAGCTAAGCTAATGTGATACGTGATCTAGAACAAGCAGCATTGCATTCTTTACAAAAGAACTGCATTACTCTTTGCATGCGAGAAAACTAGATAAGAAAAACTTCCCTTCTACCAACCAATGTCTCTCTTTGTCTGCAATTTGTATAAGCCAACCAGCCATCCATTTCCAAGAGATTACCACTTCAAATAGAAATAAAAGAAATTCATTTGGTTGCATAACTAATATTTTTTTGGGGATATATATCGTCAGTGTGCTGATTATTGCAATTTTCTATTTTGTAAATGTTACCATGTATATTCCCTTAAAGGATGAATGTTATACATACAAGGGTCATTTCAGAAGTCGTGGCAACTATTTTTTATCTTCCAAATAACCAAATATGCGGTTAGTTTAATATATGTGTTTGAAAACATGTACACAGTACGCAATGGCACCACCAGATTGTGTGTGCGCATTGGCGGGTAGTAGACATGCAAAAGTTAATATCCTAGAGGCTGTGTTCCAAGATGGATGTATGCAAAGTTAAACAGCAGCCATGCATAATTGGGCAGTAGGGCTTTGCCTTATTGAACTATTGCACGTTGGGTGGAGGCCTTCAAATGCAAACACACAGCAACTGTTGACCTGTGCGCAGTGGATGCCCAGGGTCTGCTCACAAAGAGGTACAAGTGGCTGTTATTGAACACTTCTTAACAGAAGAAAGGTGTTGGACTGTGACTGAATTATCTGCACATACTGGTATTTCTGCATTGACAGTGTTCCGCATTTTACAAGAGGACTTGAAGATGCACAAGGTTTGTGCAAAAAGGGTGCCACATTTGATAGATGAGGTGCAAAAATGGACTCCATACGAGACATGCCATATCCATCTGGAGTGATTCTAACATGAAGGAAATGACATGTTGAACTGAATAACTGCAATTGATGAAACCTGGACATGAGCATATGAACCAGAACAAAGAGTCAATCAAATGAATGGCAACATCGTTCACCATGAAGACACAAGTTTCAATGGAATCCATCACCCAGAAAGGTCATGATCATTTTGATGTATAACAACCAAACTATTCTAGAGTGTCATCCTATTCGTGAAGATTGCACTGTCTAAAGATCATTCCTGCAGCCAAATCTGCACTGTACACTGTGGAGAAAACATCCAGCTCTTCTAAACAATGCCATAATCCTCACTGATAATGCAACAAGCCACACTGCAGCTGGTGTCCAGAACCTTTTGCAGTGGCGGAGGATGGGAGATCTTGTAATACCCTTGCAACAATTATTTACACTTGGTTATATTCTGGCAGGTTAACACATTTCAAACAATGCCCTTCATGCACTGCATTTGTAATGTTTAATTTGCAGAATTTATTCCAGTTATTTTGAACAATATTGAGATGGAATATAATTTTTATACCTACATTGGATAGCTTAGACTAACTATAATAAGAGCAGCATGTGTTCTGTGTCTGTTCTTTATGACTGAGTGTTCTATTTGGGCTTTCATATTTGTGTAGGCACCTCATTTTATTTTACCTGTGAGTCATTCCATGCAAAATTTTAGAGTTAGAACATAAGGATCTCTGATGTTTTTATACTGTAGTATATGAATGGCCTTTATGTTAATATGTACATGCCACAATATACGACTCTTTGTTGTATTGATGTTATGGCTTTCAGAAGCACTTGAATTCTTAGCCTTCGGACTGATGGACATCTAAAAACATTCTTTTGTGGAACATCCTTCGTTAGCAGGTAGCAACTAAAGTATCACAGGGAAAATAAAAGACTCGCGGTTGATGTGAGGTTTTATTTTTGTGTAAATAGTTACTTGTTGGAATTTGAAAGTAACTTAAAAAATATAAATCATTAAATATACACAAACCTTTATTTTTGTTCCATTTTTATTTCTTGTGAAGAATATGAGATGTTAGTGCATACATGTTAAGTTCCATGTTGTCTGTAATCATATAGAATGCTACAGTCAAAAGAAAATTTCTTATAAGGCTCAGTATAGCTTGAAACACGCACACATCAAGGTCGCATGTGTGATATGGCGTAACACAGACCCAGCGTGAGTGACGAACTCCAGAGAGGAGTCGCCCACTCCTTATCAAAGAGTGTCATCCGTTAATTTTAGTTCATAATGCCTAAAGTTAAAGAAAAGAAACTGTGGAATATCTTGTGGTTGTGTAATCCATTAAGATTGAAAAGACATTCTAAGAAAGTGGGTAAAAGAAAAGTAACAGATGGTATGCGCAAAAAGGTTTTGCCTTTAGTAATAGGTGATGCTATTTGTATAACTTGCAGTGTTAGGATTTCCAAAATGAAAATCAAAGCAGATGACATGGACTCTGAAGTTGCTAAATCTTCCACTGAAGATACAAGTACATTAAATAAAGTGTTAACTCCATTAGGTGAATCCCTTATTTCCAAATCAAAATTGTCTCGCATTAAGTTGTACTTCCAAAGAAATCTGCTTCTGTGGCCAGGACATTGGACAGAAGTATTTTCAAAATTCCTGTTGGAAAAAATGATGGGGATGAAATGATTTCTCAGTTTAAAGATAAGCTTGTAAGCGTAAACACTGCAGCTAAAAATATACAATATTAAATTACAGAAAAATTGAGTCAGAGTTGCACTTAACATCACTTACATGTTTTTCGTCTTGACTGGCCATCATCAACAGAAGTGGCCGAATGGTTCCGTGTGCGTGCGTGTGTGTGTGTGTTTTTTTTTTTTTTTCTCTCTCCTTTTATTGATCTATATGTTCCATTACATTGTGTAATACTACATGTTTGGTTTGCTTTTCTAAGCTATTGATTTTTGTAACAATAGCTTAATCTTCAAATGTTTACAAAATGGACATATTCTTTAAAATAACGTGACAATTTCGGCTTTAGTTGGTGGCCATTTTCCTCTTTTTGAAGTATTTTTCTTCTGAACGTTTTCCTTTCCTCCTCAAAATTGCTGCAGTCAAACAATACATGGTCTGTTGTTTGCTCTCCTCTATTGCAGGGACAGTTTGGGTCTTCTGTAATGTGAAATCAGCAATAGTAAGTCTTTAGCCTTCCATGTCCTGTCAGCATTATTGTAAGATTTGTTGTTAGAGTAATTCTTAATTTCATTCTTTCTGAAACAGTAGGAAAATATTTCTTTGTCTCCTGACCTTTAGTTGGTTTTCCCAATTTTGTTAAGCTTTCCTGTTGTAATATTTTCTTGATGGTGCTCTTCGGAATTCTATTATAGCAGTATTCTCCTTCACTTACAGTTGCCTTCTTTGCCAGCTGCTCTGCAATTTCATTGCCTTGTATCCCTGTGTGCGCTTGGACCCATTCTATTTATATGTTCCAGTTTTGTTTTTTTGAGTATTGTTAACCGTATTCTAATTGCTTCTATTAGGTTACTGTGGATTTTATAGCTATGTAACAACTGTATTGTAACTTTGCTATCTGTGTATATTACTACACTTCTGTTAATATCTTCGATGAATTGCACATTTTCAACATTTTCTAGTGCTTTCAAAATGGCAAATTGTTCTGCTTGGTTATTGGAGCATTGTTTGTCAAGTTTATAGCATTTGATGTTTCAGTTTATTCCCATGATAAATTGCTACTCCAGAGCCTGCTCCTTCAGTTTTGCTGCCATCTGTATAGATTTCTAAAGTGTACGTTATTTTGGTTTATTTCTTTTATTGTTGGGATGTCTGCTGGATGAGAATTTCTTATGTTCCACAGGTTCGTCTATGTTCTTGTCAGAGTCCTGCCTTAATAGTTTGTACACACTGGCAACTTCCTATAGTTTAAGCATTATGGGTGTAAGATCTGTTAAAATAGAGAGTGTTTCGGTAGATGCTGTATTGAACGCTTTAGCTATTTTGATATTTGTTGGGGAAAAAAAAAGTTTTATTTATGGATGCTCTTTAACTGCTGTGGTCCTTGGTGTCCCATTCTATACTGCGCGTGAAAGACCAGAAAGTTTGCTCAGAGGCCTCTATCAGGCTTGAGGTTCTTTTACATGCCGTAAATCTATGACATGGGACCACCGGCTTTACTTCCTTCTGAAGGAAGCCATGCTAAGGATTTTTATGCCCTGAAAAAATCCATCACCCTCTGCTGGGTTTGAAGGTAACCACTACACCACAGAGGACGACTTATATTTGTCTTTACACTCTTAGAAATTTATTTGCATTGTATTTCCTGTCAGTGGTTTCTATCCACATTGTAGCTGCATACAAAAGTAATGGTAAAATTGCACCTTCGTACATTGTTTTTAAAGCCTAGTGTTTTAGTCCCCAATCTAGTTTTGCAGAATTTAGACAAAATGCTTGTTAATTTAGCAGCTCTGTCACATGCTGAATGTGGTCATTAAAGTTGAAATACTGTCGATAATCATTCCTAAGTATTTGGGGTTTTTCTACTTGTTCTATTTGTCTATTGTTAATTCCACTCTACAGTTATGTGTTGTTAGTATTGTTTTCGTTTTCGACTTCTGTTCATTAAAGATAATTTTATTCTTGTCCCAAATTTCAATGAGAGAGAGAGGGAGGAGAGGGGTGAGAGGGAGAGGGGAGGGAGGGGTGGGAGGGAGAGGGGATAGAGGGGGAGGGAGAGGGGATAGAGGGGGAGGGGTGGGAGGGAGAGGGGATAGAGGGGGAGGGGTGGGAGGGAGAGGGGATAGAGGGGGAGGGGTGGGAGGGAGAGGGGATAGAGGGGGAGGGGATAGAGGGGGAGGGGAGGGAGAGGGGAAGAGAGGGGGATGGGAAGAGAGGGGAGCGGAAGAGAGGGGAGAGGGAGAGAGAGAAATTTCCATAGTGGGTTTGGTGGCAGCAATTGAAAATTCATTACAGAGTGCTTATGCTTTGTGCGTTAGGAGTGTTATGTTTGGTGAAATGTGATTTGTTGTCCAAAAGTGATGTGCAATTACAGATTTATCTGTCTGTTCATATTTGATGTGTCTCATATGCTCTTTTAATCTGGTCTCCAAAATTTCTTTTTGTTTTACCTATGTGTATTTGTTCACATTCTGGGCAATTAATTTGATACATTCCTGCTTTTTTGTTCTGAGGTATTTCGTCCGTTGCTTTGTTGCAGAGTAATTTCTCTAGACTGAATTTGCAGCTAGTCCTTGGGTGCAAAGTTAACTTTTTGAAAATCTTTTTGTTTTTTTTGTTGGGTGAACTTTATGGCATCCTTAATGTGTTTCTGTTTCTTGAATTCTGCTATCCTTTTGCCTATGATTTTTTAGTAGAGCTTTTGTTTATAACTGTGTTAACTGTGTGTTTGTATTGTTTCTGTTAATGGGGTAAACCAATCTATGGGTCAAACTGTTTAGGACTGCATGTTTGTATGGGACCAGGTTGAAACTATTGTTTTTTTTTTTTTTTATTTGTTTTTTTTTTTCAGAATGTGTAGGCTTCCTATAGATAATCAAAATTGATCTAGTTCTGGTTTCTAATTACTTTTAAATCTAGGAATGGTAATATGCCTTCATTTTCAGTTTCCATAGTGAATTGTATAGCAAATATATCAAGACATACCTATGGCAAACTTTGTAAATGTGCAGAAAGGAGGTAGTTATGTGTGTTTCTGTTTCCTAATTAAGTCTTGAGGGTTCCTGATGCTTAAGCTGTTGTATTTAGATAGTGATGTGAATTTTCATGCAAGCAATTTTGCCAAATTATATGTTGGTGAATCAAAATTGTTTATTATGGATCTCATTTTTTTGCATGGTTTATGGATTTTCGGGAGTGCATACAATCTTGGTAATGTGGGATGATTTGGTTTGATTATGGACTTTTCTTTTTCTGTAAGGTTTTAACTTTATTCGGGGAGAGATTGAATGATTTTACTTGAGATTTTTAATGTTCTGTTTTGATTTCTGTGTATGTTTCATCTTGTAGTAGATTTTCCACTCTGATAATGTAATCTTCTTTATCTAGGATTACTAATTTCCCACCTTTGTCTGCTAAGGTTCAACTCTGACCCAATTTTTCTATAATTTCAAATTCACATCACTGTTACTAGCTTATTCATATATTATAGAAACATGATATTAATCTGCCTTCCCAAAAGTTGGAGTGAACACAAAAATGTGTTCAGAATTTGCTATTTCTAGGTATGTAGCAGATACTGCATAACTAATGCAGGCTCAAAAAGGCATTATGTTTACACCGGGCAGGAACTACCAATGGATGATGTTGAAACAGTAAAAAGATTTTATGAAGATGATATCAGCAGAATGATGCCAGGCATAAAGGATGTAAAATCTACACAGGAAGGAGGAAAAAAGAGAAGGGGGGAAAAAGAAGGGAGAGAAAAAAAAAGAAGAGGTTAATTTTGGTCAATTTGACAAAGTTTACAGGGAGTTTTAAAATCAGGAGTTCAGGAACAAAAAAAAAGGGACTTTTTTTTTTGCGATTTGCATCCCTGAGGCCTAAATACTGTGTCTTGGCAGGAGCAGCAGGAATACAAAATTTGTGCAAGTGCATGATTTGTGAAATTCCTTCACAGAACTAAGTGATTTGGTGCATAAACGGATATGCTTTGATCCATCACCAGATTGTTATTTAAACAAGTGTGAAAAATGTCCTACAAATACAGTTCTGATAGAAACATTCAAAAAGTTATTCCAGGCCAATCTAATAGAACAATTATCTACAGGAAGTGGAAAATGACAGAGCAGAGATGACCTTGATAAAAATGCCTCCAAATTTCATAATGAATTTAAAACAATTCAAGTCACACAATTTCATTGCAAAAGAGCAATCTAATTACTTAAGGCATCTGAAATTCCAAATGAGCAGGAAGGACTAATAGTTATTGGCAAGTACTCAGAAAATTACAATTTAATCATTCAGGATGCTATACAAGGTTACCATTGGAGTCATTCTCAAGCAACAATACATCCCTTTGTCATTTATTATAGAATAGCAGATAACAATTTAGGACCGGTTTCACCAATCGATGTTAAAAATACTCTAACATCTTGTTAACAAGATGTTCAAAGTTTAACATAAGGTTAAAACTTTTGGTTTCATCAAGCTTTTACAACAAATTGTTACCTAAAATTTAGTTATCATCAAAGACAACTACAAACACTAGCTTTCGAGAAGGCGGTGGCCGAACTACACTGTTTCGAACGTACTCCGATGCACTTTTGTCTATGTATTGCCGTGCTCTCTGTGTTAGTAGTCTACAACTATTTACATTCATGGCAATGGCCATGTGATGTTCCCGATTACTTGAGGTTAAAATCATGTCAAATGTTTCACCATTTGAAACATGCTAATTAACATCAAGTGTTATTATCAAGTGTGAAAAAGCTGACAGTTTTACATTAAAGGATAAGATTGCAGCCTGGGACAAAATCCACGAGTAATTTAGTTGGAATAAACGCATTTCTCTTAAGTCCAGTAAGCAAATGCAGCAATTTTATGCTAACAAAGTGCAGCACCAGAAACGTTAGGTGCGAAGAGCATTTAAGATGGTTTAAAACTGGTGGTAACACTGCATTGCAACTAAAGTGGACGAAAATGTGTTATTGCTGATTAATCAAGCAAGACCCGAAAAAATAGTTTTCTTCTTGAAGCAATTGCTTTGGAAACCTTCGGATAAACCCACAAACGGTAGCTTTGGAAATGCCAACATTATCACAAGTAAATGCAAAATGTTAGTAGCATAAAATCTAAGTACCTAATTAACACTTAGGAGAAAAGGCAAGCTTCTGTTGGTGGTATTCTAATCTCTCGTATTTCCCATAAAACCATGATCATGACCCCTTGGACAGTCTATATTGCTTTAAAAATTCCTCCCTTTGCAGGGTTTCAAATTTATTATGATGTATGACTACTCTTCTTTTAGAATGACATTCAAAAATGTCAATTTTAGCAAACTTGCATCAACAGCTTGGTTTGCAGCTGCCATTTTCCAACTTCTAACATTTGTTAAACGTCTTAACACAAGGGAATGAGGATGTTAACTTAACACAACTTTAACACATTGTTCAAGTTAACATTGTTTGATGAAACAGAATTTGTGTTACTTCAGTGTTAAACAGTTTAACATTGTGTTAAAATTTAGCATCTGTTGGTGAAACCAGCCCTTAAAACAGTATCTGTTTCTCAATAGTTGGAATATTTATTTCATGGGAATGTAGGATTTCAACTTTTCCCAAAAAATTAAATTTCCCATCTAAAACAAATATTCTCACAGGTCAAAAAATATTTTATTTTGGTATGGAGCTGCCGCACAATAAAAAACATAACAATTTGAAAATTTGCTTAATCATGAAGATTTTGACGTGCAAGCTGAGTGGCACTTCTTTGCCACAAGCCATGGCAAAGGCCCATATGATGGTGTGGGGGGGGGACCTATCAAGTGATTAGCTGCATGTGCAAATTAAATTAAATTGAGTTTTATTTATGGATGCTCTTTAACTACTATGGTCCATAGCATCCCATTCTATACTGGGTGTGAAAGACCAGTAATTTTGCTCAGAGGCCTCTATCAGGCTTGAGGTTCTTTTACGTGCCATAAATGTAAGACACGGGACCACTGGCTTTACTTCCTTTCTGAAGGAAGCCATGCCAAGGATTTTTATGCCCGCGACCTTGGGAACTAGAGGCTAGCACGGTACCACTAACCCACAGTGGATGACTGTGCTGCATGTGCAAGTATTTTACTCTGTGAATGAGCAAAATTCAACATAAGTGGAATTGTGTGTTCATTTACAATAAATGAACACAAAAATGAAAGTGATTTTTTTTAAATTCTGCAAGGTTCGTAGTTCTAAAGACTGTTCTGGGAACTAGAAACATTCATTGTGTTGTGCCTGTGAATAGAAAAATACATGCGAAAATGTATACTCAAGCTCTTAGAACTGCAGAGAGAAGTAGAAAGTGACATACAATGCTCACCACATGCAGCAGGGAGGAGAGTACTTGAGCATCCCGTGCTGGTGAGTTATTTAACCAAGTAATTATTCAAGCATCAATGTGAAATTTTGGCAGCTTACAGGCAAATGTCTGTTATAATTGTGGTTGGCAAAATAATTACCAGCAAGTTGTAATTTTAGATATATATATAAATATTTATAAATAGATTAATAAGTTTTCTGTTATATTAATTTTGAAGGTAAAAAAACAACAGGGTGTATTTAAAAGCATTGACATTCTATTAAAATTACCTTCAGCTTTTATATTCAATATTTATGATAATTAAAAAACATTCACTTCAGCATGTCTGCAGTAACTTGAAATTTCAACCCCCTATAATACTAAAACAGTGGGGGGTTAGGGGCTTCATATTGTATGTTATTCGTGTGACATCTGCAAACATGCATAAGAATGAACAATATTTGAGATGTTGGTGTTTTTAACTGTTTGTTTTGGATGGAGTTACCCCTGTGCATGTTAAATTCTCATGATGAGGAAATTTAACTGATTTTAAACAGGTAGTAGTTAAAATATTTTTATTATAATATTTTGAACTTATTGTTAATACATCAAAGTCAAGCTCAATGCTTGTTATTTGTCATGCATTATATCCTTCTCCGGTCATAAGGTTATATTTAATTATTAACAATTCTCTAGGTCTTTATGTGTGTGCAATATGGGCAGGTGGCACATATATCAATAGCATTGAGCATTGAGTTTTATTTATGGATGTTCTTTAACTACTATGGTTCTTAGCATCCCATTCCATATTGGGCGTGAAAGACCAGTAATTTTGCTCAGAGGCTCTATCAGGCTTGAGGTTCTTTTACGTGCCGTAAATCTACGACACGGGACCACCGGCTTTACTTCCCTTCCGAAGGAAGCCATGCTAAGGATTTTTACGCCCGAAAAAAATCCATCGCCCTCCGCCGGGTTTGAACCCGCGACCTTGGGAACTAGAGGCTAGCACGGTACCACTAGTCCACGGAGAACGACCCATACATATATCAGTGCTGTAACATTAAAAAGAACTTATGTCTCAAATAAATCAATCTGTCCTTTACTCTTTTTGTTATAATGTAATATTGAGTAGTGATTTTATGTTTTAATATTACAACTGTTATAGATCTCAATTGCAAAATTCTGCAGGAATGGAAAATAAGAGAATAAATTAAAGATCAGTATACTGGGTAAAACAAGTTAAAATGCTCTCAATCTGCTGCAGAAAGCATATGGCCACAGCAACTTCATGACTTTACAGGGTGTCAACTACCTAGAAGGTTTAAAGTTCCAGTATGTTTCCAGTATTTCCAATACAAGTTTTGACAAACATCCAGTACTGCATTGAATCATATTGCAGTAAAGATGCAGCAGTATTCAAACGAGTGTTGTGGCTAGCTTAATATCTTTACCGATTTTATTGTTTCTGCAGCCATAGTATGAAGAAGTTGTGTTTATTATTAGCAGTAACATCCAATGTTGCACGGGTGGCTTTTTAAATCTTGAATGATGATTTAATTCAATTTACCTTCTGTACTCTTTATGATGTAGAATACTTTTTATGCTGAATTCTCGCCTTTTACCTCTTAGAATTATAATTTCATAAAATTCCCATCCCATGCTATTTATAATAATGAACAAAAACTTCATTGATATTCAAAGAATTGGGAATGAAATATCAGCAATTTTATATTTGTAATCTTAGCCTTCCCCATAACAATCTTCAAAATTCTGGAAAAGTTGTATAGCCTGTAGAACAAATTTAGGTGTGAAAGATTATCCACATTTTTGAGTCATTTGTACATAAGATAAAAACTTAAATTAGATAAATTAAGAAAATAAAATATCATGCAAAACAATAACATTAAAAAAATACTTATTTGGTTAACAAGTTTTTCCAAGAACCAATCACCTGAAAATTCAATCTGAAATAAATCAGTATTTAAGGATACTTAAATTTTTCCAGTTTGTAGTCACAATTCCAGTATATCCAATATGTAAAAAAAAAAAAAAAAAAAAAAAAAAGAAGAAAGAAAGAAAAGAGTATATTTCTAGCGTTTCCGCATCAATAGACACCCTACTTTAAAGCCTAGTGGTGAAGACATTTGGCTGATATCTTTCAGGAATAGATGGTTCACCAATTTGTTATTCAAAATTTTAATGAAACACATAAATTGGGTAATGCAAATCTACTTCCAGCTTAGGATTTCAACATAATTTCAATATATTGTATACCAATACAAAGCGGTTCATTGTTAGTTAATTCATAATTAAAGTGAACTGACTATGGAACCTACCACCACTTTAAAACAACATTAGTAGTGTAAATGTTGCAAAGTCCAACTTGTTATTAGTTCTGAAAAACTTTACATTTGCCTTGTGTTCAGGAGCTTATGAATGTCTTTATTAAGTTGAAAACTTAACTTCCTGCTGCTAATCATTCTTTCCCTTAGAGAATGTAGGTATGTCTTATAAGAAGTTTGGACACCATAACCAGCTAAACTTTCTGCATTGCTTTTGTGTGGTTTACCTTCTTTGTAACCAAAATTGCAAACAGTGAAACAGAACAAACTAAAATATGAATTTCTTATACCACCAATAAATTATCAAAGAGGGCCTTACTGATCAATAAACTACCTTTACAATTAAAAATAAACTAAGTATACATTAATATTGAATAGCAGAAGACTAGAAGCAGTGATATATTTACCGTTGGTATTAGTAACACTAACATCACTAAAAGCTTTAATTTTTACATGTTTCAAAGGTGGTTCGTCTCCATAATTGCTGATGGAGACAAACTGTCTCTGAAACATGTACAGCTGGCAAAAAAAAAAAAAAAAGATTCCTTGAACACAAATTTGTTACAACATTTTTCTAAGTCGTACTCAATACACTGCATGGTTCATAATGTATCCAGCAAAGCTGTGTAGCCACTGCAGTTTTACTTTATGGCATGCATGAAAGTCGCTGCTAGATATGCATTCTGCTAGCTCTGTGGCAGTATGTGCAACGATGTCATGGTTAAGAGGGCAGGTTTGCTTCCTGGGATGAAGCATTTTTTTTTTTTAAATATGACATATTAGTTGTATAATATTGTTTCTCATACACAGTAATATTTAACATTATTATTATTTATTATTATATAATTCAGTATTTGTTATACTTAAACACAATATGCTGCACACATATTCCATGTGGTGTGAGAAGTCAGAGAAAAAAAAAAAAAAAAAAAAAAAAGAAAAGAAAAGAAACGGAAGCAGAAAGAATTCCTCCCAATCTGCTTCTGACATGAAAGCAAATTTGCAGTTCCCTACATCTGCTCAAATGCCTCTGCATAGTTTCAACCTAGGGTTCAGCACTTCTGAAACCTACAATCACTTGTTTGTGTGTCAAATTCCTTCCCTACTAATGACATGGGATCAAAATGATAATTTCTTTAGTCAGAATGCTACATATTTTGTGAACATTTATAATGTTTAAAAATGTGATTTACTTTGTATAGCAGTATATTCACAATGCTTAGTTTTAAAATGCATGCTTTGTTCAAATGCATTTAAATATTTTATGTTATACAGTTCCTCTAACCTGCCAAGTTCAACTGCTGAAATTTTCCAGAAGATGTATTAACAAAAATAATACAACTGTGCCTTGGAAGAGAAAGAGGTTACAGATACTGCTACTTACCTAAGTAAACATAGTATCTCATAAATTAGAGATTTGCTTGAATTGAGATTTCGTGTCTTCTGCATTATGACAATTCTTAATTCAATTTCAATTTTGGGAGGACTTTAACATGTTTTGGAAACAGGCAACTCAAATGTTGTTTAAGATTTCAAGTTTGTCATGCAGCTCAAGTGCAAGTAAATATTTCTAGTGCTTTCAAACTAAGAGTGCTATTTATTACAATTCTTATAAAACAAAATATACCTGATAGTGCATAGCCCTGCCTTCAAAGGAGAGGAAGACTTGTGAACCCAAACAAAAATTGGGCAACACTTCAATGTGGTGTGGGAGACAAGGCAGCAGAAAACTTTTGTTAACATTAACAAAAACTCACTCACCATCGGTCGGTAACCTGCACCTGTTGTGGCTGCCATTGGTTGTGGAGTCCAACCAGTACCTCCGGGTTTTGCCACATTCTTTGGAGAGTTCCACTGAACGCTCCTAAAAAACAATACAATTACTGAGCTGTGGAACATTTTCCATTAAAATGTACGTAGCTTATTTTAGTCATTCCAAGGTTATAGACTAACATTTACATGAACTTCCTGTGGCCTGGAAGAAGTTGATAATTCCTTTTCTCTGTATCCTAATTCGGTGTTGTAAATATCCGAGAAAATAATTGTAAATATTCCCAAGTTTCTTGTATATGAAAGACCAAACAGTGAATATAAAAATTTATATGAGCACTCATGAAGAAAAATGTACCTCTTTTTGATTTTTGTAAACTTCCGAGGTTTTTTTTTTATATAAAAATTTTATTTTAATGGATGCTCTTTAATTGCTATGTTTCTTAGCGACCAATTCTATATTGGGTGTGAAATATCGTGAATTTTGCTCAGCGGCCTCTATCAGGCTTGAGGTTCTTTTACATGCCATAAAACTACAATATGGGACCATTGGCTTTACTTCCCATTCCACCATATAGGTTTATTTCTCTTTTTGGATTTAAAATTTGTTATAGGATGAAATTTGTTAATGTATTCATCTATTACTTCATAAATGAAGGAAAAAACAAATTTACTTGGGATGCGGAAAGAATGATAATATTTTTCCAGCATAAATATTTTAAAATTTTCCCAATTTATATTAATATTTCTTGAAAGCCAGTTGCTTTTCAATATGTTAAGTGATGTAGTTCCCAATATAATTGAGATCATAAAATGATCAATTCCTAATGTTTCATGAATTACTTTCCACTGAATTAAATTTATAAGAGAAGCTGATGCAAAAGTTAAATCAGGAGAGGTGATATATAGTTGTCATCCTCAATTGGAATGAAATGCCATTGTTGGGGGCCTTGCAAACTGTATAACAAATAAGTTGCTTTCTGAAATGAAAGTTGTTCACATTTTGTCATGATAGTGTTGCATCACATTTGCTCCTATTATCCAGAGAATACTCATAATTACGAAAAGTTGAACATTTTCTAACCAGAGTTCTCATATACATTTCAATCTTAATTCTCTGTGGTTTTATCCTGAGTATTCTCCTTCAGAACTTTTTAATTTAATGCACACTGCTAGATGGAATGACTGTCTTTGTGCTCTGTGACATCTAGAATTAGTGTGTTGCCTTGATGTCAGATGGGAGCAGAGGTAATTTAGCACTTTTTTAGGCTTAATCGGAACTTATACTGTCATTCTCTTGTAGATGTTCAGTGGCTTTTTATGTAGTGTTCGTATTGTAATGTCCAGCAACAGTAACCTGATAGTGTTTCCCTTGTGGAATCTGGCAGCTAACCTTCAGAAGTATTACTTGAAAGTGATTCCGATTAAGATACAAGTAATTCTGGGTGCAATTGTAAATACGTGACAATGTAACTCCAGCTCCACCAAGATATATCACTCAGTCTTTCAGCCTCCTTTTTGATGAGCTACTCGAAGTAATAACAAGAGAGACAAATTGTTTTGCACAGCAGTGTAACAGTGGAAAGCAAACAACAGGGAGGTGTAGTCCTACTACAAACGGTGAAATGTGCATTTTCCTGGCAATAACTATTTTACAGAGTATAATCTAGAAACCAGAAGAGAAGCAGTATTGGTCCAAAGATCCTATGATTCTAACTTCACTTTTCCTGGCAACAATGTCATACAAGAGATTTACTGCATTGAAGAAATATCTACACTTCCCCAAAAATGAAGATTATGACCCTGAAATGCATCCTAATTCAAAATTGAATAAAATTTGGAATGTGTACAAGCATTTAGAGGTAAAATTTTGACACTTTTATACACTAGAGAGAGAGAGGCTACAACAGATGAAAGTTTGATGATGTATAAGTGATAATTGGGGTGGGTGCAATATTTGCCATTGAAACATGCTAGGTTTGGTGTAAAGACATACATGCTGCAAAAATCAAAGAGTGGATATGCATGGTACAGTATTATTTATACAAAGCGAACAGTTTTAGACCAGCAATACAAGGACTTGCTAATGTCATTCCAGGTTGTTATGACTGATGAAACCATTGCTGGGGAATGGGTATTGTTTAACAACCGACAACTCCACACATCACCCCAGGTAGTGGACATTCTCATACCCAACAGAACTGATACCTACGGGTCAGTGCAAATGTCAAGAAAGGAAATGCCTCAGCTTCTAAAAACCAAAAAAAGGAGAAATAGTCACCTGTCAGAGGGGCAAAGTAATGGCCCTAGGGTGGAAAGGCAAGAAGGATGTAGTACTTCTCTGCACCATTCATAATCCAAAGATGGTGAAGAAGAATGACAAAAAGAAACCTCAGGTTGTTATAGATTATAACCTTCCTTGTAAACACACAGGTAATCATAAGTTAGTACTAGTTTGTTCATTACCACATGTCATCAGGTTATGCAAGTTGAAATTAAAATAGACCAATACATGCTTGCAAGCAACATCATGAGCGCGCGCTTCGAGGGGCTTCGACAGAGTAGATCAACACCTAATAGCATATCCTATCCCAAGAAAGAAGAAAGAGATACAAGAAAATGTTCTCCCACTTACTTGATTAGCATTATGGAATTCATGTCCTATACATAAAATCAGGAGGTAAAGAAATTTCTCTTAGTATAGGATGTCTGTCATTTGTAAAACATTTGAAAACTATTGCCCAATTGTAACATCCCCTAAAGCAGCTTGACCATGGAAAACACCATGACAAACAAAGCAGCATTTTCCTGAAGTCATTCCCCAATGGAGAAGAAGGTACCTCCAACCAGACAATGTGCTATGTGTAGCTGTGTAAAGAATGCAAGAAAATTAGAAAAGAAAGCTGCTATTATTGCCCAGACTGCAATGTTCCACTCTGTGTGACACTTTGCTTTCATGCCTATCACACTGTAGCTAACATTTAAGTGAAGTGTTGTTTATGAAGCACCTTCCTGGAAGAGCCATTTTTTTTTTGTTCTAACACAATAGTTAAATGTAAGAAATCTGAGAATACTTAGCATAATGGAAAGGCTTAAACCCATTGCTGTTTCAGCACATTGCTACATATTTTTGAGTCTTATTCCTACAAATATCATCTAAGTAATAATCAGTGATTACAAAATTCAAAGAAAAAAATTTATGTATTCTTATCACTTCTCAGATAATAATTAGAGCATAAAGTGGTTACACTTGTTAGCATTAAACATTTTCAAAACACTTAATTTCATTACAACTGTTATAAAAGCACAAGAAAAAATCTGATGTGTTACACTCACATGACTTTCTCTACTCTTGTACAATCTAATTTTACAAACGCCTATTCTCCATATGCTTCATGTTAATCGAGATATCGAGATGTCAATCTTATTGGTAATTTTCTTGTAGATGCAAGGGGAATATGGTAGCTTTTAAGCGATAGTCAAATATTTTAACGCTGGTTGCTATGTGGCGCATTTCATTCTCTTTGCATGTCCAGGACATAAAAAAAATGAATAACGAACTTGAGAAAAAGTATAAGTATTGAAAAATTTAAGAAAATCACAAGCAATATCTCGAAAACGGTTCACTCAACAAAAAAAATGTATATGGCATAAGTTGTGTATTTTAACGTGATCTACATTTTTTGTGAAGTAAAATTCTGTCTATCTCTTACAGTTTACCAGTTATGCAAAAGTCGTTCACAATAAAGAATACTTTTGGAGACATTCCCAGAAAATTCGAGATATACATTTCATTTCTCATGACATTATCTTAAACATATGATACTTTCATCAAAATCGTTAGAGCCATTTTTGAGAAAATTAAAATTTTCGAAAAATGTTCCATGTAAAGGGTAGTCTGGGGTGGGGGGATTTTCTTGAAAACCTTCGTGTCGCATCTCTGGAAGATACTGAACCTAAATACCAAGTTTGGTGTTTATCCGACTGTTCGTTTTTGAGTTATGCTGTTCACAGACACACAGACACACACACACAGACACACACACACACACACACACACACAGACACACACACGGACATGTTTCCAAAAATGCTTTTTTTGGATTCAGTGGGTCTCAAAACATGTATTTCCAGTGAAATCTCGGTATCGAATTTTTGGGTGGAATGCAATACTTCCCCTACTTACTATACGTAGTAGAGAAAGTAAAAAGTTGGCAAGCTACCAAACTTTAATTTCTGATTGAAAAGTATTATTTACTATTCTCATAATAATAGAACATATTTTATCTGCTTAACATGTTGATAAACATCAGCTTCGTATATATATTATTCCTTAACATATCTGTAATTAAGTATTGTGTGTGTGTGTGTGTGTGTGTGTGTGTGTGTGTGTGTGTGTGTGTGTGTGTGTGTGTGTGTGTGTGTGTGTGTGTGTGTGTGTGTGTGTGTGTGCACGCGCGCGCGCTCATGATGTTGCTTCCAAGCATGTATTGGTCTATTTTAATTTCAACTTGCATAACCTGATGACATGTGGTAATGAACAAACTAGTACTAACTTATGATTACCTGTGTGTTTACAAGGAAGGTTATCATCTTTAATCCTTTTTCTTTGATAATACAGTTGCTTATTTATAGCTAACATCTGGAGTCAATGGCCCTAAATTCCCATTTTGCTGGAAAAGGTTATCTACTCTATATATGCATAAATATAAGCATTAGTCTCTGAAGCCTTCTGATAATGTCCATTGATTTAACAGATAGAACTACATTTTATGTCACAGGGAGAGAGGGGGAGAGGGCAAGAGAGAGGGAGAGGGGAGGGGGAGGGGGAGAGAGAGAGGAAAGATGTAATTAAACCTAAGATTACAGACTGACCATGCGCAGCCACTTGTTATTTAATGTCTTGTACATAAAGCTAGGCTTGTTACAGCAATTTTCAAAGACAATTTTATTAATTTTTGACCTTAAGTATTTTCATTCTTAAAGGAATCCAAAAACTTAATTTTTATTAATTTATTTATACTCCATATACCACAATACAGCTGAACGAGCATAGTTTGTAAAGTGGAGAGATGGTATAGTAGCTTTATCCCATATATACAGCCTAGGGGCTAAATATGGGGGAGCTAGAAAACTGGTGCACTAGACATAAGTTTTAGATGTAAGCTTTATTTGTATTATTGTAATAATGATGAAAATAAATATTACTATTACTATTACCACAATATAAATGTCTCAAATTAGGAGTTCTGGATACTCACTTGACAGCTGCCTGTCCACCTTTGTTTATGGACAGATTCTGTGCTAGTGAAGCAAGGCTGGTATCAAGGTCACCTGTCAGCACTTTACCACTTGCATCAGCACTCTGTTGTGGGACTCCTGTGCCCATTGGGGTTGTGCCTCCAACACCTGAGAAAGTAACAAGAAGCTAAAGACGGTGAAAAAAGGGACATCAACTAGGACTTAAAACATGCATACCCAAACACAAAAAGCAATACCCATAAGGATTATGTTGCTTCAGAAATGGTCTAAAGCATCAAAGACCTAAGCAATTGCATCAGAAATGTTTACTTTTCTTTTCTCTCTCATTCTTTTAAGCACTACTGAAAATGCTCTCAAAATATTATAACATCATTTTCATTCATACAGTAAATTCTTAGCACAAGTAGCAATATATTAAGATTTTTCTTCTTGCTTTTTAAAATCCAGATGAGTGTCTTTATGACTCATCACTGAGAACTGCATTGCATTTTTCTATTATTACCTTCACCTAATTGTATTGTGTATATGCATCTTGTTAAGATGTTTTCCTCTGGTAGAATGGAAGAAGACCTTATGGTTTAACTCCTGCCAGGATAAATATCAGTGGTGGGTTAGGTTATTCTAACACTATAGATGTGAACAGCCTAACATGACACTAGTCATGCATAGGATGCCTGAAAAGAATGGATTCGAAAAATTCAGGTAACAGCCCGTATTTTAACAATGAATCTTATTTTACCATGCCAATGCTTTACCAACTGTCATTACCATTTTCTCTATTCTACAAGGGGCATTCTTAAAGTTCTTGGCCTGACCAAGAAAACACAAGATGAGAAACATTTATTTTATTTATTTTTCAAACATTTGTGAATACAGCTACTCCAACACTTTCCAATTTTGAATACCCTCAGCAAAATAAGATTTCTCTAACTATGAAAAACAAGCATCAATCCCAGCTTCAACCTCATCATTTGATGTGAATCTCCATCTCTTCAGGTTTGGGAACAAAAAGTAATTGCAGGGAGCCAAATCCAGCAAATATAGCATATGTGGAGGCACTTTGAAATGAAGGTATGCAGTTGTGCTGCAACAATCCCAGACATGTGATGAGAGAGAACTTTCTTTTTCACAATGTGTGCAAGTTTAACCTGAATAGCATACTTTAATTTGTACAGTAGTGAAAAATAATACTCCCAGAAAACCGTAGCAATGACTTTTCCTGCAAATGAAACCATTTTTGCTTTCTTTGGTACACTTTCACCTGTTGCCACCCAATGTCGACTGGTCCATCTCTGTCATGTAGTGATGAAGCTACATTTTATCAACCATTATGAAACACTGGAGAAACTCATTGGAATTGTGTTTTAACATGTCTAAACACTGTTGAGAAATGTTAATTTGGATGATTTGATCCCATGTTATCAAATGTGGCACCCATTGAGTGGAAAGCTTTCTCAGACCTATACCATTGTGTAAAATATGATGGACACAGTTTATTGAAGTCTTTGCAATATCAGCTAACTCGTGCACCTTCAATTGATCATCATTGAGTAAGGTATTGTCAATTTTTGGCACAATCTCATCTGTTGTAGCAGTTTTGGGATGCTCTGAGCCCTCATCGTCTTGAATGGATGTAAAACCATGCTTAAATTCAGCAGCCCACTTTGTAATCATTGATAACAAAAGGAAAGTATCTTTAATGCCCCATTTAAATCCTTTTGTACTTCTATTGGGGTTAAACCCTTCAATACAAAGTACTTTATCACAGGTTGTATTTCAGTTTTATCCATTTTTTAAAAAATGGACACTAGTTTCTTTACATGATCATCACAAACAAGCAACTACACTTTGTGTCCAAAATTTACAGCGAACCATCCAAAGGATAATACTTAATAATTATCATAGCAATTTGTTAATGACATCTCTGAGTAAGGTCGAGAACTTTTATAGAATGCCTCTCATAAACTCATCCAAGAGCTTTTTCTACACACATAAACCAAAAAATTGTTGCAGTCATTTGCTTTATCTTATAATTTCAAATGAGAAGCATCAATTATAAACAAGCACAATTTAATTATTTCCTTAAATCTAAACTTCCCATAAGTTTGTTTTTACATACTAATATTTGCAATATTTTATATATGATACCAGAAAAGTTAAGTTCAGCAATATCAATAGCTGATAGGTAGTACATTCAGTGAAACTCCACGTATGCATGCATGTGCATTGTTTATACAATAAATTCCTAATTGTTTGAGTGAATAATAATAAATAATAATAATAATAATAATAATAACAATAATAATAAAAAAGACGCAATTGAATATCACTCTTAACACATAAAAGTACAAAAGTCTATTCAAACTTTATTAAGACATATTCTTGAGAAAGGTACTAGTGATATTTTCCTGCCCCTAAGGTCTCTTACCATACAATTTTTTTCAACTTTGCAATTATTTTCTCAAGTTCTTTTTACTTTCTCTACCATGTACATAGGAGGTTGAGAAGGTATTGCATTCTACTTACAAATTCAATAACGAAATTTCACCGGAAATACATGTTTTGAGGCTCCTGAATTTAAAAAAAAATTGTGTGTGTGTGTGTGTGTGTGTGTGTGTGTGTGTGTGTGTGTGTGTGTGTGTGTGTGTGTGTGTGTGTGTGTGTGTGTGTGTGTGTGTGTGTGTGTGTGTGTGTGTGTGTGTGTGTGTGTGTGTGTGTGTGTGTGTGTGTGTGTGTGTGTGTGTGTGTGTGTGTGTGTGTGTGTGTGTGTGTGTGTGTGTGTGTGTGTGTGTGTGTGTGTGTGTGTGTGTGTGTGTGTGTGTGTGTGTGTGTGTGTGTGTGTGTGTGTGTGTGTGTGTGTGTGTGTGTGTGTGTGTGTGTGTGTGTGTGTGTGTGTGTGTGTGTGTGTGTGTGTGTGTGTGTGTGTGTGTGTGTGTGTGTGTGTGTGTGTGTGTGTGTGTGTGTGTGTGTGTGTGTGTGTGTGTGTGTGTGTGTGTGTGTGTGTGTGTGTGTGTGTGTGTGTGTGTGTGTGTGTGTGTGTGTGTGTGTGTGTGTGTGTGTGTGTGTGTGTGTGTGTGTGTGTGTGTGTGTGTGTGTGTGTGTGTGTGTGTGTGTGTGTGTGTGTGTGTGTGTGTGTGTGTGTGTGTGTGTGTGTGTGTGTGTGTGTGTGTGTGTGTGTGTGTGTGTGTGTGTGTGTGTGTGTGTGTGTGTGTGTGTGTGTGTGTGTGTGTGTGTGTGTGTGTGTGTGTGTGTGTGTGTGTGTGTGTGTGTGTGTGTGTGTGTGTGTGTGTGTGTGTGTGTGTGTGTGTGTGTGTGTGTGTGTGTGTGTGTGTGTGTGTGTGTGTGTGTGTGTGTGTGTGTGTGTGTGTGTGTGTGTGTGTGTGTGTGTGTGTGTGTGTGTGTGTGTGTGTGTGTGTGTGTGTGTGTGTGTGTGTGTGTGTGTGTGTGTGTGTGTGTGTGTGTGTGTGTGTGTGTGTGTGTGTGTGTGTGTGTGTGTGTGTGTGTGTGTGTGTGTGTGTGTGTGTGTGTGTGTGTGTGTGTGTGTGTGTGTGTGTGTGT
The DNA here is from genome assembly GCA_030765065.1 of Deroplatys truncata. Classification (NCBI taxonomy): domain Eukaryota; kingdom Metazoa; phylum Arthropoda; class Insecta; order Mantodea; family Mantidae; genus Deroplatys; species Deroplatys truncata. The sequence goes on from CM060981.1 coordinate 122,642,850, forward strand.
GTGTGTGTGTGTGTGTGTGTGTGTGTGTGTGTGTGTGTGTGTGTGTGTGTGTGTGTGTGTGTGTGTGTGTGTGTGTGTGTGTGTGTGTGTGTGTGTGTGTGTGTGTGTGTGTGTGTGTGTGTGTGTGTGTGTGTGTGTGTGTGTGTGTGTGTGTGTGTGTGTGTGTGTGTGTGTGTGTGTGTGTGTGTGTGTGTGTGTGTGTGTGTGTGTGTGTGTGTGTGTGTGTGTGTGTGTGTGTGTGTGTGTGTGTGTGTGTGTGTGTGTGTGTGTGTGTGTGTGTGTGTGTGTGTGTGTGTGTGTGTGTGTGTGTGTGTGTGTGTGTGTGTGTGTGTGTGTGTGTGTGTGTGTGTGTGTGTGTGTGTGTGTGTGTGTGTGTGTGTGTGTGTGTGTGTGTGTGTGTGTGTGTGTGTGTGTGTGTGTGTGTGTGTGTGTGTGTGTGTGTGTGTGTGTGTGTGTGTGTGTGTGTGTGTGTGTGTGTGTGTGTGTGTGTGTGTGTGTGTGTGTGTGTGTGTGTGTGTGTGTGTGTGTGTGTGTGTGTGTGTGTGTGTGTGTGTGTGTGTGTGTGTGTGTGTGTGTGTGTGTGTGTGTGTGTGTGTGTGTGTGTGTGTGTGTGTGTGTGTGTGTGTGTGTGTGTGTGTGTGTGTGTGTGTGTGTGTGTGTGTGTGTGTGTGTGTGTGTGTGTGTGTGTGTGTGTGTGTGTGTGTGTGTGTGTGTGTGTGTGTGTGTGTGTGTGTGTGTGTGGAGCAGAATTTAAAAATGAAAAGTCGACACAATTTATTTCAAATAACTATAAACCATTTCCGAGATATCCGTTATTAATGGTTGGAATTGTTTATTACTTGCTCATTTTTTGAAGTCCTTTCAACATTCAGTTGTTTAACATTTGACTATCGCTGTTCCCTTTCTATCTATAGCAAATTGTGTAATGTAGCTATTTCTACTAAGGTTTATTTGATTAAAATGAAACAGAAAAATAAGCTTCAATAAGAATAGTTTGTATACCCATTAATAAGTGATAGTGGGTAGAGGAAGTCACGTGAATGTAACACATCCGACTTCTTTATTGTTAAAATGAGCTTCCTTTTGCATGCCATTTTGAAGGCATGTAGAATGTTTCTATACATATTTTACAACATCTTTTGCTCACACTATGGAAAGTTGAGAAAAACAATAAGTAAACAGTGGTCATTCTACCTTTTGCAACAAAGAACTATTAGAGCTTCCCTATTCCTTATGCATTGCATATTGCTTACTGTTATGAGGTATGTAGACCACACTAGTTCATGCAAACTCTTGTTTACTGTAATGTAGTAGCTTAAAATGAAAACAAATGAGGTATTTTTGTGATTTTAGAAACCATAGTATGGCTAATCCACAAATCATATTCATCACCCCATGAATTATTGGAAGTTTGCTGTATTTTTACTTTCTCTACTATGTATAGTAAGTAGGGGAAGTATTGTATTCCACCCAAAAATTCGATACCAAGATTTCACCGGAAATATATGTTTTGAGACCCCCTGAATCCAAAAAAAGCATTTTTGGAAGCATGTCTGTGTGTGTGTGTGTGTGTGTGTGTGTGTGTGTGTCTCAACAGCATAACTCAGAAACAAACAGTCGGATAAACACCAAACTTGGTATTTACGTTCAGTATCTTCCAGAGATGTGACACGAAGGTTTTCAAGAAAATCCCTCCCCACCTCAGATTACCCTTTACATGGAACATTTTTCGAAAATTTTAATTTTCTCAAAAATGGCTCTAAGATTTTGATTAAAATATCATATGTTTAAGATATTTTCATGACATACAAAATGTATATCTTGAATTTTCTGGGAATGTCTCCAAAAGTATTCTTCATTGTAAACGACTTTTGCATACTTGGTAAACCATAAGAGATAGACAAAATTTTACTACACAAAAAATGTAGATCACGTTAAAATACACAATTTATGGCATACATATTTTTTTTGAGTGAACTATTTTCGAGTTATTGCTCATTATTCCCTTAAATTTTTCAATACTCTCAAATGGGAATTCGTTATTCATTTTTTTGTCTTGGATATGCAAAGAGTATTAATCTGTGGCAAAGAGAATGGTGCTGCACATAGCAACCAGCTATTACGAGATATGTCTATGCTTAAAGGCTACTGTATTTCTATATTGCCCTTGCAAATACAAAACAAGGGTAACTTAGTAGGCCTTAAGCGATAGTCAAATATTTTTAGAACTGGTCGCTATGTGTAAAATGTAATTCTCTTTGCATGTCAAAGGATCGTTTCTTCAAATGTTTATCGATTAATATGAAATAGATGGAGAATAAGATTTTGTAAAAATAGTTTGTACAAGAGTAGAGAAAGCCATGAGAGTGTAACACATCAGATTTTTTTCTCATGATTCCCCCCCCCCCCCCCGGCTAATTCACTGCTATTTGCATGAACAACCAGCCTGCCTTATCTCCCTTAATTTAAAACCAAACTTTTTTCCGAAAGAACTGCAATGAAATAAATGAACAGTTTAAGACGTTAAAAGCAAAATGAGAAAAGATAACTGAAGCAGAAGAAAGAATAGTCAATACAAATGAACAGAAGTATGGTTTCAAATCAAGCGGGATGAGATGGGCTGGTTATTTGTGCCCAATCCTACAATGCAGATATGAGCTAAGTGCCTTTAATAATTAACAAATTAATGTATACTATTCATACATCAGATGTATGTTGTGATGAGAGAAAAAACAAAGGCATTATTTCATACTAATCATTTAGTTATGTTTTAAACATAATACATATAAACTACTATTTACTGACCCTACAACAAAAACATTGAAAAGCACCAAAGAGCAATCTTTTGGAGGTCTTAAATTAGAAATGTATAAGAGCAAAATACACTAAAAATGCTAAGAGCTACAGAAATTCTGTACATCTATTAGCCCCCTTTTAACAAACTTACTGCATACAATACACTCAGCTGATAACATGCTATACCAGTAACATATAACATGCTTTATTGAATTAATATGTCTGCACTCTGTTTATATCAGCACTGTAAAATCAAGAATTTAACAATCTTTTCAGAAATAATGCTCTTTTTTATTTTGTTGAATGTAAAAGTATCACAATTATAAATTTATTGTCTTAACCTTACTAACACTGAACATCTAATACGCAAAATTAACATTTACAAATTCCAATTACGCATTTTCCAGATAAGATTGATGTAAATTTTTTCTACATGCAATTTATTACTAATAAATGCTCAGGACCAAAAGTTAGAAATGTTGATCAGTAAATTCTACCACACTGACATGAACACTTAATAAACACATCATATGAACAAAAAAACTCTTGGGCCAAGTTTTATAAATGCTTTTTGCAATTAAAAAAGTGCCTTGTTTCATGTGAAACTTAATGATTTAGTTGCTGTAAAACTATGGGTAAATATGTCTCTAATGCAACTAAATAATACTGATGAAGCAGCCATATATGAAAAGTTTTGAGTATATACTCAACCTAAACTGTTTCTGCTGATATTAATAATAAAAACAGATTTTGAACAAGCGCACTTTATGGAATGCACTTAGTAAAAACTTTATAATTCATGCCTGTGAACAAAATGTGTCTCATAAATTGATTCTAATAGTTTGGTAACAAAAAAAAAATCAATTTAAAAGCCATTAACTCACTGTCTTTGTGAGTAATTTTTATTTCAAACTAAGGCTTAACTCATTCACAGTTTTACAAGGTTTAGTGATCACCTGCTTTTTATTAAACTTATTTGGCAATATGTTGTCTATCTTTTAAAAGGAGATAAGAGTATGTACGGTTAACATATAAATAACTGAACTATTTAGATGAGTATTGGTTCACTATGAACATAGTAATCAATGAATATTTTATTTCAATGGCTTAAGGACAAAATTAGCCTTGCTGATTTTTGTTGTAATCTGTTAAAAGCATGGAAATCATTAAAAACCAGGAATAGGAAAGCAAAAGTATTCTGGAAATTATTCTTAAATTGCGGAAAAATGTTTAAAAGACCTCATGGTATCTGCATCCTACCAAAATGCAGCAAACGTCTATTAGTAATCTAATCCCTGACAAAGGTGGTTAATGTTATGTTAAATGAAAATGTATAACATTATAATTAATGTACTAGCTGGGCAACCAAGGAAGTGAGCTGGAAAGAATATAAGCCAGCTTCTGGCTAGCAATGTATAGGATCATATTATGGTAACCCACTTGCAGGCTCTCTCCACTGCACGAGTGAGCCAGGAGTTGCCAATGAAATGGTGCCAGTAGATGCTGGAAATGTTGACCTTCTGCCCTCAACAAGCATCATACCTCATAAAACTATTGTCACTCACTCACCTAAGCTCACCAACAGGAATTCTTGTGATTTCTTGCACAATGTTATCTGAACGTTCTGTAGTGTGCAAGCATTTGAACAACAGACTCCATTTTTCAAAGAACCGCATAAATAAAAATTGCAACTCACTACGTCGGGAGAGCGAGGGGGCCACAAATCAACACTAATAATTCTGCCATCAAACATCCTCTGATTGCACATAATGATTTGGCAGTTGCATGTGCTGTTGCAGCATCTTGCTGAAATCAACCATACGATTTTTCTTCTTCTGTCAAGTGCTGGAAAAATGGTCTCAGAATTAGTCTCTGATATCGCTCTCCATTAATTGTTATAGAAAATAGACCCGATTATTCTTCTAGCACTTATTGCAAGCCACACCCCAATTTTGAAGTCATAGTGAGGCATTTAGCACAGGTTTTTCTGAAGCCCAATATTGATTGCTGCAAGTGTTCACATGTCCATTTAGGTGAAACCAAGATTCATCAGAGAAAAACCAAAGCTGTGTGTCAATGAAACCACCTTCTACAGACTGAAAAAACCCATTGTAGTAATCCACTTGCTCACTGGGATCATTTGGTTTCCACACTTGCACTCATGTAGAGTGATAGGGTTTCAGTTTTGACAGATGTGTGGCATTTCTTGCAGATGGAGTTACACCTGTATCTTGACTAATTTGTTTGGTGATTTTCGAGGTGATCATTCTAAACTGGCACCAATTTCATTTAGTTTATTTTTAGTTAAAACTGATCATCTCCTAGAATGTTTGTCCAACAGTGAACCAGAATTTGACAATTGCATGTATAATTTTTCTTGCAGGTGTTTGGAAACTTTGCAACCAATTCCCTAAGCCAGATGTGGCGAAAATGGGACTCGCAAGTTTTATTTTTTGACTCGTAGGTGCTGTTCCCTCTCTGCCACAGTCCATGTGTTTTTCACATGCTGCTGAGTGATGCAGTGCATGTTGCATATTTGGCGACTCATGGAAGGAAGGCGTTTTTGCCACCCTTGCCCTAAGCACACATGTTTAAAGTCAGCTTTGCAAATAAACATTCATTCTTCCACAGAAAAGTGACATACCACGTTTCCTATATCAACAGAGGTAGCTGATTGGACCTGATGCAGCAACACACATGAGACATGGTGCCAGTGCACTTTTGAGCATAAATCAGCACTTCGTGTTTACAGCAAATGGCAAGGGAATAGCAAAGGAGAGAGAGGCCGCCAATGGGTTACCAAATAATTTGATCCTACATTTACTGTAAATGTATATTTCTCATTAATGTAAAGTTATATCCCATTTACATGAATTCATTTCCAACATTCATTGCCAATAATTTAAAATTTGTAATACACAGCTGTACCAATAGCAGTAATGGTCATTAGTATGATTAGTTATATTTTGGTATGGTCTACACTTCTGATTTAAAAATTTAAAGAAGATGCAGATTTAAATAAAGTAGCAAAATGTTAACAAGGTCATTCATTTAACTTCTGAAAAATTAATTAATTTAAATGTTATGATGTTTAAATTGCTTGTTCTTTGTTGCTTTGCAAAGCTTAAGTAGAGTAAACATAAGCAACCCAATACTCTCAAATTGCACTACTACAAAAATTGGGCTCCATCAAACTTAAACAAAAGACGGACTTGATCCACTACCAATTTCTTAGTTATTTATATTGACAACTCAGCTTTTCATTCATATGTTTCTTAGAAAGATCAAAATGTACACACAGGAGCAAAATAGCAGCTTGAGATTTCTGCATCAGTACAATACATATAGCAAAACAAGAATAACTTCTTCTTCTTCTATGCCATTTATCTCTGGATTTTGATAGAGCAAGCTAGGGAGCGGGTAGGAACTATCCTTATATGCTGATATACATGGTGGTTATAAAGTCTGGAACCATAGCAATGAACACAAACCTCTCATCTGTAGACTATGTAATGAAGAGGAGGCAACTTTCGACATTAACCCTAGAATGTGTGTGCTTAGCTGGTAAGTACACTTTGAGATCAGAGGTGGCGTTTCCTGAAAAGCAGCTAGATAATAAATGGAACTAGTCTTTTTTCTTTAACTAGAACTACTGAGGATTGAAAATGCAATAAACAGAAGGTTTGAGTGTTAGGGCTCGGGTAACTCGCTCCATCTTCACTCTCATGTCATCCAACATTAGAGAACAGTCCCCATCTATATGACTTACTCCATCGGCCTTTCCTCTAATAATTCTTCAGTTTTCTCTGCATGAAGCGCTTCAATTAACAGCAAACAAATCAGCCTCTTCTCTCTTCTGTTTGCCCACTGACAAGTCAAAAACAGGACTTGTCTTCTAGCCTCTCGCAGAGCGAACAGCAGACAGAACTGAAATGAACTTAACAATCTTAATGTGGCGGTGATGAGGCTTTTTTTTTCCACTCCATGAACCTTGAAAACGTTCAATACAGGCTGCGGGAGGGGGAGGTCTGGAAGCTTCTAACTGTTCCGAATCGTTCTTTAGCTGATAGCACCTCCCCGTCTCTCCAATTACATGCCAGTTGGTACTGAGGATCATGCCCAGTTTGGAAGGTTGGCAAAGGCTCCATCCATAGCTCCCTCCTAAGAGCTAGTCATCCTGAACACTCTGCATGGTGATCAATAGCTTCCCTTGGGTTTGAGCTGAATGCGGCATACTACTTCATTGATCCAGATGATAGCTTACATGCACCTTCCCATGTAACTTGCACATTGTAACTTCAGAGACTTCCCTTTAGTCCTCGTTGAATGATAAAGCCACACAAGTCATTTCCTGGAATTTGGCACTGTTCGCAATAAAGTCATGTGTGCCTTCATCTGGCCACTTCATGTGTTCCCTGGTAAAATGGTGTATATCTTCCAGCTGAAACGCTTTAACAACTCTCACATAAAGTTGGATTCAAAGTTGTTTTTTGTTTTTATTTTAGTTATGGATGCTCTAACTCCTATGGTCCTTAGCGTTCCATTCGATATTGGGCGGGAAAGACCGGTAATTTTGCTCAGAGGTCTCTTAATCAGGCTTGAGGTTCTTTTATGCGCCATAAATCTACGACACGGGAGTTCTTAGGGAACTCTAAATTGCAAAAGTTGTTTACTAATGCATCAGCCACAGTTGAAAACTCTTGATTGACAATCACATACAGCTCTGGTCACTTGGTAAAATAATCTATAGCCAGTAACAGGTAGAGATTTATTAAGGGGTGGTTGATGAAGACTGTAGAGCAAGAAAAAGGAGCTATTTAAAGAACTTATTAAGTGGAGGAGATCAGAGAAGGAAAGGAATAGACAAAACCTGATGAAACTTAAGGGAGGATATAAAGGTTTGCTGGAGGCTATAGATGGAATTTTGGAAAATGTATGGGGAAATGCAAAATGGTTTAAAAGTGATGACAAAATTAGTAAATAAAGTCAAAGAAAAGTATGACGTGCCAGATTGTTGGAAATAAGTATGGTGGTACCAATTTACAAAGGGAAGGGAGGAGCAAATAGACCAGAGAATTATAGAGGAATAAGTTTATTATCAATATTAGAGAAAATGTACACAGGTATATTGGCAGATAGATTAAGAAAATGGGTGGAAGAGGAAGGAAAACTGTCAGAATACCAAGCAGGATTTAGGAAAGGTAAATAAACAATAGATAATGCATTTATAATAAAGACTATAATAAATATCTGAGCAGAAAAAGAGGAAGGATATACATGTTTTTTTGCAGATTTTGAAAAAGCATTTGATACAATACAGAGAGGAGCAATAGCTTATAAATTAAGAAAGAAGGGTAAGTGAAGATTTTATAAAAGAAATTAGTAAGGCATAGAGATATAAAATTTTGTATAAGATGTGGAAAAAATGAAATTACAGAAATGAGTGAGAAAAAACTAGGATTACGACAAGGATGTAAATTGAGCCCTATATTATTTAATATATTCATAGTTTGATATATTAGATAGTGAAAGAAAAAAATCTGCACTATGCCATAGTAGCAAATAGAGAGATACCAGGTTTACTATATGCGGATGATCTTATGATTGGGGCTATAACGGTAATTGGGCTACAGAAAACAATCAATGGAATACAGGAATTCTGCGAAGAATGGGGAATTAAAGTAAATATAAACAAATCAAAAGTTATGGTATTTAAAAGAGGAAATAAATTAAAAAAAGAAGAGATGGTTTAAAGTTACAAGTTGTCAAGGAGTTTGATTATATGGGGTGAGGAATGAGCAGTACTGGTGAATGGGCGGCGCATAGCAGGAAGGTTATGGCTAAAGGAAAGGCGGCAATGACAGGAGTGCAAATACAAATTAGAAATGCCAACTAAATGGATAGAAAGAATGTATGGGACATTGGTAGAAGCAAAAATGCTATATGCAGTTGAAATTTGGGGGGGGGGATCTGAATTAAGCAGAAAAATAGACCAGAGCTCAGAAGTTCTGTAAAGAGCTATTGGGGTTACCAAGATCAGCACTGGGGGAAGTAGCATTAGTGGAATTAGGAAGAACAAGAAGAAAGGGAGTGATACTGGAAAGGATATTGAAATTTTGGTTTAGATGCCTGAAAAAAGATGAAAGGGGAAATTTTAAGGATATATATGGAACAACAAAAGAGTACGAAAAATAAAAATAGATGGTGGACAGGGGTAGAAAAAATTATGGAGAAGATACGATTGGGAGATGTTTGGAGAGCAGGAGAAAGAAATAGCAACAGTTTCTGGATAACAGTAAGAAACAGAGTGGAGAACATAGAAAGACAAGTGATTAGGGGAAGCTTAGAGAATAAAAAATCCCTAGGGTTCTATAGGTTAGTAAAAAGGAAATGGGAAAGAGAAGGGTATGTGGATTATTGTAATAGAGCGGAAAAAGAAGCGTTTGCATGGATGTATACACAATCAATGTACCTGAGAGGGCTAAGAGGCAGAAAAAGTGGAATTTGTGAACTGTGCAGAGGCAGTGAAAGCACAGAGCATTATATGACAGAATGCAAAGAATTAGTGGAATGGAGACAAAGACTATGGGAAAAATGGATGGAAAAATAGTAGCAATTAAAATGTTAACAAGAAAAGAAGAAAGGAAAAATAAGAATATGGGGGAGATCTTAAAGAAAGTACAGGTGAAATGGATTAGAAAAGTAAGAGAGAGAAGAAAGGTAGAAAGGCAAACAGAGGAGGGAGAGGATGTATCATAGGTGATTAAGGGTAGCAAGGGCTGCTCAGCCAAGCCATAAGGCCAGGGTGCCAGGCAAAAAAAAAAATAATAAATGAGCAGTATAGGTAGAATATAGCTGGCAAGAAAATTTGTACATACGTCAAGTTAGTTTATAAGTGGAATATTGTAAAAAAGGATTGTGTATAAAAGATGTACAAATAAAATTTATTCAGGTAGAGATTTCCTGCATTTGTCCTGGGGATAGAACCTGCATGTTGATGAAAATTTGTTCAAAGGGCACTCTGACATAGTACTGTTGTATTCAGTCTGGGCTACGCATCTGGAACCTTTGACTTATCGTGCAGATGTCACATTGCTGACCCCACCTCTCCCTGTCGCTTTGCAGATGTAACCAATAAAATTGGTGACAGTTTCTCAAAGGTTTCATTTACACCAAGGTACCCTCCGGAAGTACCATCATAGGTCTCCTCAAGAACTTCCCTCACCTTACTCATCGGCAGCACTAGCGTTCCACCTTGGTTATACTGTATGTAGACTCCCACAATTTTAACACACTGTTCCCAAGTACTAGGGAGTCCCATTGAGCTCAATAGCTATTATAAATTGCCCCTGATGAGGTCATTTGCCAGATTCTTTATCCCTCAGGATTGGCTCTATGTCTCAATCTTCCAATTGCTCCTCCTCAAGGTCTCTTCATCTAAACTGACAGCAGGTTGCACAGTGACCGGAGAAACAATGAAACGCTTTCCATATCTACTTTCACATAGTTTCTGCAGCTTTCCTGACACAATCTTCAGGAAAGGACTTACGCATTAGAATTGTGTCTTCCTGCTGGTACTCTGAGGTAAAGTTGTACTCCTGTAGCCATTGGACCCAACATGCGGTTTGTCCCTCCAAGTTGCATAAGTCCAACAATCAATTTAGAGCAGAATGCTCCATTCGGAGGTGAAATTCCTGTCCATAAAGCTACTTGAACTGCCTCATGATATCCACAACTGCCCACAGCTCTCATCATGTTGCGCAGTAGTTTGGTCTTTGACAGGGTACCCCCAATTCTGACCTCACTGTTCTCTGTGCCTACATTCTTAACAGGGATATGGTATCCTAGAATCCGGGCCATGCACAAAGCTTTCTTCAGGCCTCAAAATTCACTTCAAATGGGTCGGGCCACTGGAAGGCCCGTAGTTCCTAGATCAGTTGTATTAATGGTTTGGTGATGTTTGCATATGCCACAAAGGATTTCCAGTATTATGTAGAGAGACCTGAAGCACCCTCCTAAATCCTGTTTATTCATCAGCCAAGACTACTACTTAACAATTTTCAACTTCTATGGGTCTGCAGTCCCTCCATCGGATCTTATGATGTATCCCAGCTAGTGCACTTATGTTCTTTCATGTTTCATGCTCTTCATCTGGGGTACCTCTGAATGCACCGTCACTACACTCTCTCCATGCGCTGCAAGAGCCTCATTAACTGCAATCTCTCCTCTGGATGATTCAGCAGGATCTCATCACAGCCTACGTGTAATATGCGATGCCTGATGTCCTGTGACATCCAAAATCTGTGAGGTGCCCAGGCCAATATGACTTCCTTGGTGATTATGACAACGAAAACTCACAATTCTAGCCTATTCCAAGGTAAGCTCCCTCTGTCGCGGGCAGAGCTTCTTCTGAGGTGTTTCATAGCTCATAATGCCCAACCGACGTCTTTTTGGATAATCCCCACAAAATATTGGGCCTGGCAATGGTTATTGAGGCCCCCCCCCCCATGTCTGCTAACATCCTGCAGGGACAATCCTGAAATCCATGCACTAACCAATCCATTCTCGCTGTTCCCAACCACGGTGTTCAACAGAAGTGAGGGGAAGGTGATAGGGCCCCTGCATGCTGGCCCTTACTAGTTTCTCCTGATCCTTGGTTGGGGTACATTTGCAGTTCACCCTCAGGTGTCTAGACTCTCCCAAATCCAGCATTTAGATCTTCTGTCCCCACTTCTACAATGGTGAAGCTGCTGTTGGCCCCAGTCCCCATTATTTGCAGCCGTTATTGCTCTGCCTGTACCAAGTGGCTCTTCCAGCTATGATCTTTGCTGTTTCAATATACAGGCTAGCCACTAGGGCGTTGCTGATGTTACGATCTGCTTGGAGAAGCTGTTGTATCGCTTCTTATACCACTGATAAATGTGTAGGCTACCTCTCTGAAAATAATGTCTGGTGGTAAATTAAGCAGAGCCCAGTGTGCCAGCAGCTCTACCTCCTTTGCCGGATTCCTGTAAGGTATTGCCAGGTTGTTGCAAGCTTAACTTCAGCTGGCCCATTAAGCAACAGCCTGCAGATGTTCCCAATAGCCCTTCCAAATCTCTAATCCATCACCAGCATCCATCAGGAAAAACACAAACAGTTTTGGCTGCTTGACCCTGCTGGGTAGCCAAAAGCTGTGTCACCTTCTCCACCAGACTGCCACTTAAGAACCTCCCACAAATTTTGCAGGCTTCACATTTAGCATTAGCCAGTCTCATAATACTGGGACCCTCTGTAACTTCAACATGGATCTTGGCTACTAACTCATGTACATCTACTTCACTGCGGCATCCATCACTCCTGTGCTTTCTCTCACCTGCTGTCTAACCACTTTTCTGCTGATCCACTGAATTAGCTTTTCATTCCATGTCAGATTAGATTCCTTCCAATGGTTATTCAAGTCTTTCACAGTGGTGTTTATCTCAGATTTTGCAGAGTTGATGTCAAGGCCAAATTCGGATTTCATTTTCTCAATTTCGTTCATTTCAGTTTCCAACTCCACCATTCCAATTTTCATTTCCATCACCATCCTCTACATTCCAGATTTCACTGTCTTCATTTCAGCTAAAGTTGAAGCATTCCTTCCATCATAGAATTTAGATATGCTCCTCCTCCACTAATGACACCAGTAATACTATCTGCTTTTCCTCTCTTCTCAGTTTTTTCTTGCATGAAAAACTACCATTAATGGCCAGCAAATCAGCCTCCTCTTTCTTCTGCTCACACACTCATCTGTCAAACACAAGACTAGTTTTCTTGTCTCTCACAGAACTGCAGGCAGCACTGAACTTAACTAAATCTCACAACACCTTGCTGCGGTGACAATCATATTTCCATTCATCTATCCGAAGGAAAGATCAGGGTCCTGATAATCATTCCAGACCATTTTTGGCTGAGAGCACCTCCTCTCTCCAATCAATCACATGCCAGCTGGCACCGAAGAATACACCCGACTTGGAAAATTTGGCAAAATTGTCACATTATTCTGTGTATTTTCTCAAATGTTCCACTGTGATACTGAATGGTTTTCCACATGTGAGGATCCAGATCAGCTGCAGCAACTATAATCATTTCCAGGAAAAGATGCACATTTCAAGTTTTTACAGCACACATCTGAGCTTTCAAAATGTACCTAGGGAATTGCATTACATTAGCTCTGGTGAATGTACTGCCCATTCCAGTCCAGCATTTATGTAAAATGCAGTAATAAATTTGTAGGTTACAACATGAAAGAGAATTTAAAAAAGGGGGATGATGATGATGATGATGATAATAATAATCAGAAGGATTTTATTTCATGGTTCCAAATTTTATAGCCACTGTGATAGAAATGTATTTAATGCAATTATTCCGCACTGCTGAGGAAAATTTATAGGCTGTTTTTTGAGAAAGAAAACAGATTGTGTGTCACTTTAGTGCTGTTTATTTGAACTGTATTAATGGCCTCATCTTGTTTTACCCTTTCTTCCTGCACCTGCATAGGGTACTTAAAATTGTTGTCAAGAGTGAGGGTGTCACATTTTGTGTGCTTTACATAGTCAATGGCTTATGCAGTAAGTAGTACAAATCTTACAAGGAAGGTAAAGATGTGTAATGAGTCGAGTTGGGTTGGGTACCCTTTTGGCATGCATATTTCAGTCCTTAGACTCTGCAGATTGGATGCTAGGATTTAGTCATGTTGGACTGTATTGGGAAGTATAATTTATATTCAAATTTTGCCAACTTCAAATTTAATTGTGTGTTGTGCACCTCTCCTCCTACTAAGAGGGGATATGTATGAAAGCAGTCAAGAGAAAGCAACAGGTGAAAAGGAATGGAAGAAGTTCTGAAGTTACACCTGAGAGGGCTATTTCAGCTCCAGGCACCATCACAACTAGTGATGAAAGCAGTTAGAAAAATAAGAGGTGGGTAATTACAGCATAACAATAATTAAGACTGATAAGTTCCTTTGTAATAATCTTGAAACAGGAAGTTAATTTTTGAGATTAAGTGATTGTTGTTGTTGTTGTTTACAGACTTTTATTACTTTTGCATCTTATAATTTACCTTTGGAAATCTACAACCACTATAAACCAAATCATATTCTAAAGAGTTGGATAAACAGGAGCATATTTATATATACACACAAACACACACACATACACACCATTTTACCTTTAAGGTTTTGGTGTGAAGAGTATGTTCTGTACATTTTAACAGTATCTACAAAAGCTAAATGCAATGTAATGTTGCTTTTACTCAGCATTCATAACACAATAACCAAATCCAACTATTATTGCTACTAGGATAAATAACTAATTTTCACATTTACTACATAAAACACAGCACCAACACTTCTGGCAATTATTCTACTGTAAGCCATAATAACATGCCACATTTATATCAAAACAAGTTAAATTTAAATTACGCACACACACACTAAAATAATAAATATATTAAACATGTGAGCTCTACTTCAATTTCCTAAGCACCCAGATGAGGAATTTACTAGCAAAATGCACCATGACAGTGAAGTACAAAACAATTTATCATCCGCACATCACCTGTCATGCTTATTCCTTGCTTGGCCGGAGAACCATAGCCAATAGGAGCGCCACCAGGTGGACCAAACACCATCCCTCCTCCCCCTGGCATCACTGCCTGAGACTGTGGCGGGATTACCGCTCCACCAGTGGGTTGACCTTGCAACGGCATGTCAAACCCCCCAAATCCTGTGACAGGAGCAGTTCCACCTCCAAAACCCTGGCCAGGAGCCATGGCCTGCACTGGCATAATCCCTGTTATGGGAGCCTGAGCCGGACCACCTGCTGGAGGTGGTCTAGAAGGTGAGCCCCCCAATGCAGCCCGAATGCTGTCATTCAGGTCATCAAAAGCACTCTTGGATGCTGTTGAAGAAGTTGGGGGTTGGCGACTTGGGGACCCACTTGCAGGGCCAGGGGACATTGTTCGGGGAGTTCCCCCTGTAGTGGGTGGAGGCGGCCTAGGGGGTGGTGGGGATGTTATCTTACCAGCACCTGGCGGCATTACCGGGGAAGGGGCTGGAGCTGGAGGCACAGGAGCAGGAAACGAAGGAAATTGTTGAGCCTTTCCCGCTTCACTAACTTCTCCGCCAGCAGTTTGGCTATCTAAGGACTTCGGTTCTTCAGTGCCAATGGGTTCATTCATTCCAACACCTTCATTACTTTCTTCAAAACCCAGTGACTTGGGCTCACTGGGCTGAAGGATAGCACCATCACTACTGGTAACATCTCCAAACAAATCTGTCCCTTGACTTCCAATAGAGGGTCCCTGAGTCTGGCCTACTGTACTAAAGTCTGCACCAAAGAGATCTGCAGATTCTTTCTCAATTTGACTATCTTTGACTGAACTTTGATCTTCAAACAATCCCATCCCACCCCCACCTGCGGAGGAGGAGGTCACATGCTGGCCACCAGGAGCTGGGCTAAAGTCGGACATGAAGGGATTCGGAGCAGCCATCCCAGTAGATGCAGCTTGCAGAAAGAACAAACATTGTGAAGAGAGCTGATTTTATGTACACTTGTGCTCAACAGAAATTTACATTTTCAAACATATCTCTATCTTGATTCTACATTGAAATATAAATTTTCTTAGTTTCCTTTTTCTTTCTTTCTTTTTTCTTTTAACTTAAAAATACAACAAAGAAATACACTTTAAGAAAGCAATGAGCAGCAGTGTGCATGTTGTCTTTATCAGGATTCACTTTACATGTAAGAGCTAATCAAACTAAATAAAATGGGTGGAGGAGGGAAATCTATTTTCTTTGGACATGGTGGAATGGAAAGGATTTTGATATTAGGTATGTAGTAATGCACTGGTTTCAATAAGAGGCGTGCAAGCATTTAGTGATGAGAGGTGATAAAAAAGGAAAATAAAAACATGCACATTAAAAATTGTGCAATAGCTGCTTATCAGTAGATGAAAATCTAAATTATTATTTTCTACTGTTGAACAGGAAGAAATAATTATGATAAAAAAAAATATATATATGTAGTAGTTCATCAACAGGAAAAATTACTGAACTCATAAATAGCAGATCAGAAAACTTAGTCAAGATATCTGAAATAGTAACATATCTTTTAACATTCACATATTGTATTTCACTTAAATTGCTCACCTGCAGTTGTTTCCGAGGTTCCAAAAACAGAACTAAAGCTCTGATCAGATACAAATGCATTTGTTGTGGGCTGAACTCCTCGAAAGCCTGAAATGAAATTAATGTGCAGGAATGAAGAAATAATACACACAATTTTCATGATCTTTTAAAATATTTAACTTAATGAGCAAATCTATTATGATGCATGGTAAGCTTTTCCTGACTACAAAACTTATTGTTGATTATTATGAATATTTGATATTTTTCTTATGAGAAAAAGGCTGTGGAGTTGTCAACAAAACAATGACAATCTCTGAGCTATAAGGTAGTAATAACCATTCTTAAAAAAGTATTACCATTTGACATCCACATATCTGACCCTGCTGTTGATACTGGAGCTTGTGGAGCAGGAGCTCCAAACATATCTGCAAATGGGTTGGCAGTTAACTGGAGCAGATCATCAGAAGCTTTTACAGACTGCAACAAAATGATAGTCAGTATTTAACTATATTACCTTAAATCCAAAATCTAACTATTTATACTTTTGTTTATTTTTCTGAGCCATCTACTAGCAAAGTAATTATAGTTTTCAAAATCTCGCTTCTAAACTTCAGACTGGTCATTACAACAATACACAGCAAAATAAGAAGTGTATGACACACATTGCATAAAAACTATTCTGGAATGAACTGAATGCAATTTTTTTCAGAATAAACCGTTGTAATTCTCAACTGTAAGAAATATTTTCTGATTTTTTGATATTTTGGAACTAACACACTGACAAGCTCTAATGCTGAAGTTGATGCAATGTTACTATCTTAGTAATGCATACTCATTTTAAGTTTCAAGTTGCAGCCTTGTGTTCAAATCAAATTATATACCATTACAACAAAAGTTCAAATATTCTTTAGTCATCATGTTCTTTTATCATGTTGCATTTATTAATTTTCCTGCCTTATCATTCCACAGGTAAGTCATAATAATGAGATATAATATAGAGTGGCAATATGATTATATAACCGGTGAGCTTTAACATAAGATAAGACACTTCTCCAAAAACTATTATTTAGCATGCAAACTAGGTATTTTAATGCTGAAACTTATTAAGAGAACTATTTACATTAGAGTAAATAACGGGCGTACAAACCTGTAGTAGCATATGGGGGAACTGGCATATCCAGCATCTACAATACAAACTTTGAAAACCAGTTTTTATTTCTTCACATTTTATTTATACAAAAATGTGTTACAGCTCTCTGTATTTTTAACAACTTCCAAGAAAGAGGAAGATTCTATTTTGTTTTTTTATTGCCAACATTTGAATACAAACTTAAAAGTACTGTGATAAGAGAGTATAGAAATAGCTGTAGCTGTGAACTTAACACATCTGTCAACACAGCAAACTTGTTTGATGCAAGTTTGACTGAGAGGGCTTGATGTTATGTTTGCAACAACAAAATAACCTTGAGATTGCTGTGAGGACATACTGGGCAATTCCAATGCTTGCAATGTCAAAATTCAAATAAGTTTATACAAATATTTCTTTATAAGAAATTTAAAAGTTATTTGATATGACCACCTTTTTCTCTACCTGTCTCACTTTTTGAATTCTTGCAAAATACTAGGCTGCGCTAATGAATAAACCATTTCGGTATACTCAAATTCTTAAAGCGCTTTTAAAACTATGCTGCATACTATACCAATAATTTGCCCATTATTTTTAAATTCTGAAAATAAATGTACCTTTAATGCAGCTCCAGAACAGGTGTTTCCAACCATTTTGACTAGCAGATCCTTTTTAGAATCTATTTCCAAGCTAAGAGCGCTTTCAGCTTATGTGTCTTGCAAGTTAAGGAGTATGGTAATGGGGGAGGGGGAATGGAATGAAATGGAGTTTTATTTATGGATGCTCTTTAACCGCTATGGTTCTTAGCATTCCGTTCTATATTGGGCACAAGAGACAAGAAATTTTTCTCAGAGGCCTCTATTAGGCTTGAGGTTGTTTTATGTGTTGTAAATCTATGACATGGGACCACCAGCTTTACTCCCCTTCCAAAGGAAGCCATACTAAGGATTCTTGCACCCGACAAAATTAATCACCCTCCACAACCTCAGGAACTAATGGTACCCTAGACCACAGAGGACAATAGGGGAGGGGAGAAAAGATACTAAGAGAATGTGAAGTAACAAGATATCTTAACAACTGGGCTAAGTCCTTGCAAGGAAATTGTACAGTAAAGGCTTTGACATTTATCACGTCTCAATTTATTTTCAACTACAACCAAGGCACACATTATCAAAACCTGGCCACAAACATTTCTTCCAAAGTTCAACGAATCAAATCATCAGTTAAAATAGATTTTAAAAGGCAAGGGCAACCATAAACTCTATAAATAGACTCAGCTCCTTCATTTTAATCATTACAATGAACTCATTCAAATACATGTATGTCTATTACTTGTTATTAGAAATTTATATTATTCAGGTTGACACTCCACTCAGTTTCAATGTAGAAAAAGTACAATTTTTGTAGAGACTTTTTTTTGCTTTCTCTACCATATACATATAATAGCTAGAGGATGTATTGTGTTCCACCTAAAATTTTTATATCAAGGTTTAACTGACAATACACATTTTCAGGTCCACCCAACAACAACAACATTTGCAGAAAAACTTCTTTGTACCAAACTTGTTATTCAAGTTATCTTCCAAGGATGTAACATACAGATTTTCAACAAGATTCCCCACCCCAAACTACCCTTTACATGGGGAAAAATTTTCTTTATTTTCTCAAAAACAGCTTTATTGATTTTTATTAAAATATCATACACTTGATACACTGACATGAGAAATAAAATGTATATCTTAAACTTTCTGTAAATACCTCTGAAGCCCCATTGTTTGATTGAATTTTGTTATAAATTTGTATAACCAGGAAACCACGAAATATAGACAAAAACTTCTTATAGGAAAACTGTAGAGCTCATCAAAATGCACAATTACACTCCAATTAATTTTTTCATAGTGTTAAGCTATTTTAAAATATTCCATGTTGCAACTTTAGATCTTTCCCAAGCGTTATCTAATGGACACACTTGAAAGTTTTCAATTCTTTCCTTTTCTCCCCCTCCCCCTTCTTTCTACTGCAAGAGCTCATTATCAAGAATAAAACTGTGAATGCTGTTTCCACATGTTGTAATTGTGAAACTAAGCACTTCTTGCTTAATTTGAAGTCATTCCAAGGAAAAAAAATCTTATGTTTTACATTCACATGACTTTCTCTACCCCTATCGTTTATTAGTGGCTATATGAACTATTCTTACGAAAGCTTATTTTTCTGTCTACTTCATTTTAATTGAGATACACCTTTGCAGAAATAACTACATTACACATTTCATTACAGATACAAAGAGAATAGCAATAGTAGATATTTAAGAACTGGCTGCTATATGCTGGCCTTAAAACTCCACTCTTTCCATGCAATCATGAGAAACAACTGAATGTTATTCTTTTTAGGTCTTGTTGCATCCCATTCTATATTGGGCACAAGAGACAAGAAATTTTTCTCAGAGGCCTCTATCAGGCTTGAGGTTGTTTTATGTGTTGTAAATCTATGACATGGGACCACCAGCTTTACTCCCCTTCCAAAGGAAGCCATGCTAAGGATTCTTATGCCTGAAAAAATTCATCACCCTCCACAGCTTCAGGATCTAATGGTACCCTAGACCGCAGAGGTCTGGACATCATTTTGAGGAGGTCCTATTGAGGATCTCAAAAGAATGGTAAGTGTTGATCAATTTGAACCATTAATAACAGATATCTCAGAAACAGCTTATGGCACAAAAAAGGTTATTTGGAATAAACTGTGCATTTAAAAGAGATCTAAATTTTTTGCATAGTATGTTTTTGTCTTCGCTTAATGTATACAAGCTATACAACTTATACAAAATACCTTCCGAATGAAGAGGACTTCACAGGCTATTCCCAGAAAATTAAAGATATACATTTTATTTGTCATGTAAGTATTTTTAATTTATGGTATTTTAACCAAAATCGTCAATAGCCATTTTTCAGATCATTTTTCAAATAAAAAGCTTTGAAAAATGTCCCATCTAAAGGATAGTTTGGGTGGGGGGATTTTCTTGAAAATCTTCGTGTTGCATCTTTTGATGGTACTGAACTTAAATACAAAGTTTGGTATTTATGTGACTGAGTTATGCTGCGTGTGTGCACATGCACATACCTTTTATAAAAGTACTCTATTTGGATTCAGGAGTCTGCAAAACATGTATTTCTGGTGAAATCTCAGTATAAAATGTTTGGGTGGAATGCAATACCTTTCCTACCTACTATGTACGTGGTAGAGAAGGTATAGATCATAACAAAACATGGATACAAGAACAATTTTTTACTTTCTCTACTACGTACCTAATAGGGAGAGGAAGTATTGCATTCTGCCAAAAACTGGCATGTTGAGATTTCATTGAAAATACATTTTTGAGGCCCCTGAATAAATTTTTAAAAAATTGGAAATTTGGTCTTTATGTGTATCCTTGATTAGCATAACTCAAAAACGAAATGTCAGATAAATACCAAACTTGGTGTTTTAAGTTCAGTACCTTTCAAAGGTGCAACACAAAAGATTATCAAGAAGTTCCCCACCATCAACTACCCTTTTCATTGAAAATGTTTTGAAATTCTTGATTTTTTCACTGTCTTAACAATTTTGATATGACAAATAAAATGTACATTTTGAATTTTCTGGGAATAGCCTCTGAAGACCTCTTCATTAAGAAGAAATGTATACTGTTCTGTAATTGGTAAACCATAAGTCGCCGTGGCCGAGTGGTTAGACCGCTCGTCTCTCACCGAGGCGGCCCAGGTTCAATCCCAGGGACCCACATGTGGGATTTGTGGTGGACAAAGCAGCGTCTGGGCAAGTATTCTCCAGGTTCCCCAGTTTCCCCCACCATTCATTTCATCCATTTCACCATCATTTCTTTTTATCTACTTCCTTCCTCCCATACCAGGCATTGGGCTGATCACCCATCTTGGATATTCTGTCTGATCCACGAGTGTCTGCTCCTCGATGGGCCTCTGACCCCAGGCACCCGTCTGTAAGTCCTACATACGAGGAGGTTAAACAGATAAAGGAGAAGAAGGTAAACCATAAGTGAGAGAAAAATTTATTACCCAAAAAATGTAGACCTCAAAAAATTCAATTTATTTCAAATGGATTTTTTATGGCATTCAGACCAATCATGTTATTGGCTTGAATTTTTCAATAGTTTGTCATTTCATTTTTCGAAGTACTTCCAACCTTCAGTTGTTTCTCACAATTTCATGGAAAAAGTATGGAAACCCAATGGTGACCAATGTTTTTTGATTTGACTATTTCTATTCCCTTTGTACCTGTAACGAAATGTGTACTACACTAGTCAGCCATGATATCAATCTGTTTGGAGGAGGGTGCCACTGTTTTGTTGACAATGCATAACACTGTTAAAGATTGCAATCCAAGAGGAGTGAGGGTCAAGATGATAGTAAGAATGTACAGTTGCACAATGAAAAACAGGTTTCAGTATCCTATAGCTGACAAAGGAAACACAGCCAAAATATTTACAAAATTGAGAAAGATGAATATCCACGATAATCCTGAATGAATGAATGAAGAAGTATTTAAGCAGAAGATGTCACCCTAATGAAATTATTTGGCCCACACACCTGCTCCTTTTACTGGTTTCAGTTATATAGGCAAAACTGGCAACATTTTGAGGTGGAAGGTAGTCATAGGTTGTCATTTGCTAAATGAATGTTGCCAACATATGAAAATGCTGCAAAACAAAAGTAAGGGTTTGACTTCATGGATCCTACGGCTTTGTCCTATTATTGTTCCGAGTTGCTTCACTCCTTCACTTATAAAAACATCCCTCAGCTACACTTTGCAACTTAGAGCCCTAAAAAGTAACAACAATCCACTTCCGTGTTAACACTGCATACATTCCACTACATTTGAATTGCTGATGTAGGCAGCAGGACAACACAAGAGAGATTCCCATAATGCCTCAGTTGGAATGCATGTAATAGTTTTGAGTTACTCTTTTATAAGGAACAAAAGTGGCAATAATTGACATGCGTCGAAGTATGTCACGTAAAAGTCTATAAAATGTATGTGTTTATTCCTTATCTGTATTTATCACTCTTGAGCAATAAAATAAACATGTACTTGCATGTGTGTCATGTGTATGGTGAATTGTATAGCGAGTCTGGTTTGTCACCATGTACAGAACAATAACTTCAAAAAAGTACTACATTTGCATGCCTCAGCCTTATTTTACCTGACCACTTCCAATGCCCTGCCCACTTGTTCTGTAACTTTTTAGTTCCTCTTCCCACTGAATGCACTCGTATCATGGCCAACTAATAATGAAACTATTTATGCAAATGTTTACCTCTAAGTTGAAGTATTAAGAAGAATATGATTTTACAAGAACAGTTTGTAGAAGCTAAAGTAGAAGTTTTTATTAATTATGTTGATGCCCAGTGACTGCTCCTAGCAGTACACTTCAAACTACAGTACTCACCAGACTCTAAGAACTCAATGTGTCGACTTATTCTTGTAATGTATCTCTCTCGCTGGATCTCTAATATTTTTATGTTGATTCTTGCGCTGCATTGTTTCTGTAATGCCCGAGCTATGAGAACTCTAAATTGCTAATTTTGGGTCACAGTACGGGAAGGAAATCTTAATAAAATTACGTGTTCTTAGAATTTCTGAATTTATTCTGAGAATGTCAGTAACTCACAAAAATAATAACAGAATTACATTTTGTGCTATTTTTCTTACTGTTTTACAATGTTTCTTGAATATTAACACTATCCATGTGCATCTGGAATATTGATATTAAACATTTCTATTTGTGATTGAGATTACAACTTATGCAAAGATGTGTATTAAAATAGAGTGACACTACCAATGACTCCCCCTCTCTTTAGGATGTCCTTGTATAGTTTTTCTGACATTGCCATAGTAACAAAGTCAATAAGTATTGTTGGCAGACCCTTCTAGATTTATTGATCCAATACAAAATTTTCCACAATGAGGAGTTACATTATGGTTGGCTATGGAACCTAATAAAACATTTAATATTTTTCTTTTTAGTTAATATTCTGGACATTTTTAACTATCCCAACACTATAAAAAATATTACTTTAAATAAACATATAAATCTTACAATATTTTATGGATTATTAATTTAACATAAATTAACAAACATTTAAAAATCTTCAATTATTTTCTAACAATGACTCCATCTTGAAATGTTCCATTTCTTTCTTACTTTATGAACAATCTTTTATTTATTTAAAAATATTTAATTCCCTTAATATCTGCTTCAAAGTTATATAAAAATAAATTACAGTGGATAGAGAAAGTTATATGAATGTAACATGTTGCACATTTCTAATATGAATGGTATAATATACAATTGATACGTCGTCCTCCGTGGACTAGTGGTACCATGCTAGCCTCTAGTTCCCAAGGTCACGGGTTCAAACCCGGTGGAGGGCGATGGATTTTTTCGGGCGTAAAAATCCTTAGCATGGCTTCCTTTGGAAGGGAAGTAAAGCCGGTGGTCCCGTGTCGTACATTTACGGCACGTAAAAGAACCTCAAGCCTGATAAAGCAAAATTACCGGTCTTTCATGCCCAATTAGAATGAGACGCTAAGAACCATAGTAGTTAAAGAGCATCCATAAATAAAACTCAATTTCAACGTGAATCTGCGATTGGCAGAGAAAGAGATGCGAATGTAGCACATCAGAGTTTTTCATTTCTTTGTCACAGTGCTCTGAAGTACGAAAAAAACAAAAAAAAAACAACTATCTAGTACATTTAAATTTGTTTATATTTGTTTACAACATGAATGAGCCACTGTTCTCTCTTAAAACTTCACTTGCATCAAGTTGTAAAAGCTTGGAACATTTTTGGAGACGTTTGTCTCCATCCTCAGCATGATAGCAACTAATGGTTGCACTCCCTTCCTCCTGTTTCCTCAGTCTAAGCATCCATCTTTAGCTGCCATCTGGAGGTAAACTTAACGACGTTGCTTACTGGCAGGTTCTCAAAATTTAACAGTCCCTTGGAATTTTTAAAAAAGAAATATTTCCCCACATTACGAGTTCTATTGTGGTCATTAAAGGTTTTAATAATTTGATTTCTCTTCCAATATTGTGATTGTCCAAAAATGGTATGCTACTGCTGATTTGTCAATTTGTTTGAATTTGATGTTTCTTCTATGCTATTTCAATCTGATATTCAAGTTCCTCTTGGTCTATCCTAAGCAAGATCTTTCACAAATATCACATTTAATTTGGTAAATGCCAGAATTCAAATATGTTGTTCTTAAGTGGTTTATTGAATAATTTCCTCCATCTGATAAATGTAGTTTTCGAAAAATGTTTCAAATTTCTTAAAATCCAGGGGTGGTATGTAAATGTCTTGTATTTCCAATCTGTATTCTCTATTTTCTTTAAGTTGTAACTTGTGCCAACCTCCTTTGTTTCTTATCACGTTTTATCATTTTGGTTATGGAAGTAGGATTGAAACCATTTAAATTTGCTGTCTGAGTAAGTGGTGAAATTAATTAAAAACCATATATAATTATAAACAATTAAAAATAAAAATAACTTCACAGTTAATAGTGCTTTCTGTTTTTATTATTTATGTCTAGCATGGTTTAGGTAAGCCCATATCATGACAGGATCTGTAGCACTGCAGTGAGAGTTTTAATCTTACTAACCTCTGATGTTGGAAACCTGACTGGTAATATTCAATGCTTCATCCTACTAAGCTACAAACCTGAGAATAGACAGCAAGTTTCTAAAATTACCAGTAATTATGATACACTATGTTTGGAAAACTGATTTTGACTGAAAATTAATCTGGAGAGAAAGGGTTAATTTTCAGTCAGTACAGATTGCATATGTCAAAGAGCTGAGTGAATCAGAGCGCTTTAATTCAAGGAAATGGTCTGCCCTAATTTGAAAATACATTTACCTACTTTCTAACAGATCTAAGCTAACATTTTGTTCACAGCATTTTATAGGAGTGTATCATCACTAACCTGAGACTGCTCAGTTGCAGGTGGAGAACCAAAAAGATCCACTATGGGTTGTGCAGCATTCGTCGTACTGCCAGTATTTGTAGGGGAATTGAGGAAAGGGTTAGTGCTTGCTCCTCCACTGCTGGTTGGTGACGACACTTTTGCCTAAGTAGAGCAGCAGTGTTAATTAATATATAGATTTCCAAAAATTACATTCAATTATGTACCCATGGTTATACAAACAGAGGCAGACTATTTTTAAGATGGCAGGATCAATTAACTCTCATTAATTCACATCAGGCCCAATGGTCTAATCCTTATAACAAAATGACGAACACAGAGAATTATTATGGAACACTAACTTTCTGTTTGGCATAGCATTTATATTTTGGAGTGAAAAGTGACCTTTACACTGTGTGTTTAAACCAAGTCCACAACAAGGGACATTTTTACTTAACAAGACTACCGTATGAACAATTTCATGGTAACCTACATTGCAAAATGACCAAGATCCGAGTAACAAAACAGCAGAAAATCAAGCATTTTATTATAAAAATTTAACTCTATAGCAATTATATTTGACTTCACAGCAGAATATACATAAAAAGTTACACTTTG
The DNA here is from genome assembly GCA_030765065.1 of Deroplatys truncata. NCBI lineage: Eukaryota > Metazoa > Arthropoda > Insecta > Mantodea > Mantidae > Deroplatys > Deroplatys truncata. The sequence goes on from CM060981.1 coordinate 122,668,520, forward strand.
TATACATATAAATAACTTTCAATCCACAATTTAATATCATTTTATTTTATATTTATTAATTTTTTGTGAGTTTAACTTACTTTAACTGGCTAGCACATATCCACACAATGCTTTAAATTATGCTCAAATGAGTCTGAAGTCCTTAAAACTAAATTACACAAGATTCACATTCTGAAGATAAGAAAACTCTGGAAAGAAACTTTAATCTAACTCAACCTAACTGAGATTCAAACTCAGGACTTCTTGAATGTGAGGCAGACATGATACCCCATACCACAGAGGCTTCAACTCATACTAGATGAATCTAATACTCTTCTCTGTTAAATCATTATTTAGCACTATTTGAATTTATAAAACAATAACATTACAAACCTACTGCTAGCATAATTGAAATACCTTCTTTAGTTGAAAATCATTTTAGAAAGCAAAGTTCGGGTAACTAACGCTACATCTTTGGAATTTAACATTTTATATAGATTAATGTTAGCTACTACAGAAAATTTTCAATTTTCAGCTATTATATTCACTTTTACATAGAATAAGTCCTAAGCTTTCAAAAACCCGTTATTTATGATTTGGATACTTGCACACAGACTGAAATTTTATTGATGTGAAGTTAAAAACAACGTTTGATCATGCTGTATTAATGATCCCTGACAATATTAACTGTAGAATAAGTGCTACAGGCATCACTGATTTTCCCATCTGCCCCATTACATTTTTTTTTTAAATTGATCTTTTAATCTTTGACAACATGAAGATCAATAAACAAATTTTCTGCATATGAAATTTTGGTGTAGGAGTAAGCTTTAAATTCAATATATCCAGCATACTTCTGTTTTCTATAGATTTGAAACATAGTGTAAGAAATGCTTCAAATTACAGGATTAATGTTCAGAATTTTTGTCCAACACATTGAATATTTTCCAACTATTCTTAAAGCATTGAAATAGCAGTTCAGTTATGATTCTGCTTTAAAAACATGCAGAACCTGCTAGTATCAAAATAAGTACATAGAAATTTTAAACCAACATTATGGCCTCAGTCAGGTATGAAAGCAATATAACATCAATATATTTCATAAAGTAAGAGATTAAATCTTATTATCCCTGAGATAAATAAACCACGTTAATAAAAACAAACTACATTGTGGATTGCAAGATGGGAGGTACTTTTTTCCTTAAGAAGCAACAAATATTTCCATTTCAATTCCCAGTTGTAGCCTCGAAATTTTCAAATCTGATTCAGCTTTCCAGTACTTAAAAGCTTTTTCACTTTTTCGTCACAAAACTCAATACAATTACAAAAACTGCTTATTATCCTATAATTACTGCATTGCACAAATGTCACTTCTTTAGAGAACTTCCAATTTCAGAGTTTTTAATTTTCATACTAGTTCTGTATTTAGTGAACTTTAAGAATTATTTATAATAAATTAATTACAAAAGATTTGTTGTGCAACATATTGTAATAAATACGTGATTATTTTATATTTATGCTTTCACAGTGAAAAACATATTCTACAATACTGTGATTACAGTAATCTGTTGCTGTACATTTATACAAGTATTCCTAATAGTCATGCAATCCCCCAAAGCATATAATTAAGGCATACCTTATATTGATTCATGGCAGCTTCCTCCTCAGCCAGCACCTGCTGCTTTAGCGACTCATCGATGCCATTTGTGTGAGAGTCCAGGCGAGCGTTTGCTGCTGCGGTGCCAAATGCATTGCTGGTGGAAGACAGGGCGGACACTCCGGACTTTACATTGGTTCGGTTGCTGCATGATGCCAGTAAATGGCCAAGGGGTGGTAGTGGTGGTTTGTAAAAGTTGGTGGGAATTAAACGTTTTGGAAAAAATAGGCAAATATGGACAGAAATGATGGGAAGAAAATAAAACAAAGAAAACAAGGAATAAATGAAGTGAAACATCAACTACAAAAATTAGCTAATCAAAAAAATTAAATAGTGAATATACATGCATCTCTAAAATGTAGTCGTTAAGCTCCAAATAAAATGTTAAAACTATAAATTAAAAGACATGCCATAGTGTGCAACTACTAATGACTAGAAATATATATTTCTAGTATGCACGATGAGCTCTTCTTTCTATTTTTTACTTTTTAATTTAAGTAGTCCTTTTTCATTTTTGCTCCAGTTTTATAGAAAGGGTGAGCAAACTGTATGAATTATTGCTTGTAACATCACAGTTTGTATGTTTTTAAAAATTACTAAAGCGTTACGGTTTTTTAGATGGACGTCAGTTAATATTTTGCACATTTGGGAAATGTACGTCTTCAAAAGCAGGGATTTCACAAGAGGGTGCAAAAGGGTACTCAAGCATCCCATAAAAAATCTGAACAACTGTTTGCATGCCCCAAACGTTATTTGAAACTATGATCTGAGCAACTTATTTAAAAAAGTGCCATGTACAAGTTACTTTGAACAAAAACAAGCACATTCCTGTTTGACAAATTTTATTAAACACAAGAATAGTAAAATAAAAATTATTTAAATTGTACATAGCACTTAACATCTTACAAAATTCACAGTTAAATATAAGCCAATGTTAATCTTATTATTCCGCGATGTATTGAAATGCAGTTTATAATGAACATTCACAAGATGTCACACTCATTACCCATATAGCATAATTTAATAATATTTTGGGCATCTTTTCAACCAAGCTTTAGGGCAAACTTTTGATAGAAACTAAAACTTCCTAAGTTACAGTTTGCAAGATTGTTTCTTTGTACTTGCTTACTTCCTGAAATTGAAACCTGTAAACTTTACCTATGTCCAGCAAAGCTTAATAATTTTGTGACGACATGAAATTTAGGATGCTTAAAATGTTCAGTGCAGTAAATGTACAAAAATTACACGTAAAATAAATTGAAATTCTGTTTTAAAAAGAATACTTGAAGATCTGGTAGTACTGCTTCTTTCAGTCACACATGCTGAAATTCTTCCTACCACAAGATATACGTACTCAAGCAAACACCAGCACTTCCTTGGGTATACATAGATTTCTAGTCCATATTTTATACTTCATAACATGAACTATAAAAACGGCTGTCACAAAAAATGGGAAGTACTCCTGCAGCCATAGAACGTGAATAAGGGGAGAATTGACTTCACTGTTCATATTGTCCATTACTGAATGTTTGCATTCATTTATTGCTGGTTACTAGGGATCACTAGTGGTGCAATTCAATTTTAAATCTGCATGCTATGCATTTTCTTGCAGCCCAGAGTAAGGGACTATGACCATAATGGATAGATATGCAGATAAGCTCTGGCCTGTCATAGCACTGTATGCCAATTAGTGTGGTACATTTGCCTGTATTCGTACGTTACAATATAATGCAATAGAATTTAATGCTTTGATATGTCAATGGTGAAAATGTGTAACACTTTGAATCTGCCCACAAAGCTGTACACACACCTCCTTTCCATAGTCATAAAAAGGGCTCTTCTCCCATACATTTTATGGGCAACTGTAAAAGTTCGCAAGTATGTTGTTTCAATGCTTGGTTTGGTGTACAATACTTTACAACATTTCATGATTAAAGTAAAAAATTTGTTTGAATTTGCTTATACCATGTAGTCATGAGCATCTCCTCAAAATCTTGTTTTTTGTGTATTTTTTTTGGCATGTATCTGCATTATTTATCATTTTTGTTATATTTTGCTATTAAGATGAACACAATTTGCTGAAGATGTTTGCTTCAGCTATGTAAAGAAATAATTAAGCAGATATGAGCTATTTATTACCTATTTTATTGGCTGAGATTAGCATTTTAATCAGACAACTCAGCAGCTAATGAAAAATATACAGATAATTTATGTCATTGCAGGCTTTCTTTCAATACAGTCATTAGTGCCACAGATGCCCATGCATACAGCTATGCTATTTTTAATATGTGCGCATAATTATATTCATAGGATTTGCTAAAGTTATGTTCTAATCATCAAGCATTTTAGAGGTTAGAACAAAATAAGAGCATCAGTACACAGCTATATATTTTTTAAAGTTTGTAGTTGTTTGTGCAACTTTTAAAACTGTCTACTGATCTCTCTCTATGGCAAATTTTAAATAGCATAACATGTAACATGTTTTGTTAGCTTGGCAGCCTGCTAATGTCTACCTTACATTTGCAAGTGGGTAATGCCATGAATTACCATATGCTTGATTTTGTATTTATGCTAATCCGTTAACAATATTAATAAATGGATATGTAATGCACACCATGTGCACCAGAAAGGGAAAATTGGATATTTTATGCACCACATTCTTATAGCTTGCACACCATTTGCACCCTACTTGCTTGCATCTTGGTATCGTCACTGCTGAAGGATATAGTCTCAAAACCACTTTTGACCAGGTGGAGGGAGGGGGGACTGGCAACCATACTTATTTTTTCATTTTTGGATTACAATCTCAATTCAGAGTTTATTATTTAGAAGCAAAGTTAACATCTTATGTCTTTTGGCTGCTCTTATCTTTACATCAACATTTAATGCAAATGGAGAGCATCCAAATGCCAGAGTATTAGCAACCACCAACTCAAATTTAATGCGAGCACCATTTGCTGCACTAATCCTGTTATGAATCATGCATAATTCTCCCTCCTGCTACCCTTTGTAAAATTAATTCACCTTCTCTGAGCACAGGCATTATACAAATGGAGAGCGAGAAACATTCCACGGTGAAAATGCAAGTATGGTTTGCAATGTGGGAAGCCTCCCCACCTCCATGGTATTGGGGTAGCATGTCTGCCTCATATTCCAGAGGCCCCAAGTTTGAATCCGTATTGGTTACTTGGATAAGCTATTCCTTTTTACTTATATTTTTTGCTTATCCTGAGAGAGTCATCCTCCATGGTCTAGGGGTACCATGCTAGCCTCAGGTTCCTGACGTCGCGTCCAAACCCAGTGGAGCGCGATAATTTTTTCGAGCATAAAATCCTTAGTATGGCTTCCTTCAGAAGGGAAGTAAAGCTGGTGTCCTGTGTCATAGATTTACAGGATGTAAAATAACTTCAAGCCTGATAAAAAGGCCTCTGAGCAAAATTTCCAGCCTTTCACATCCAATATAGAATAGGACGCCAAGAACCATAGCAGTGAAAGAGAGTCCATAAATAAAACTTGATTTCCTTATCCTGAGAAGATGATTTCAGGTAATTAAGTTCTATGGGCCCAAGCTCATTTGAGCATAACTCACCCATTTCAGTCTATCATCTACCTAGCCCCCCTCCCCTACAAAAAGTCTAAATTAAACACAAAAAATTAAGTAATATATGTTCAAAAGTTGAAACCTTTAAAATTTTAAAGAAACATTAAAATTGCAGTTATAAGCAATATTCCATATTTTTGTTCATCCCGCATGTGTTGAAGATAATTATCATCTGTTACATAATATATTAATTTTTCGTTCATCAAACAACTTGCTCTGAAGCAGTTGTCACATACAAAATTACGCATCTTTACGATTCTCATTTAAAAAAAAAAGGAGATAGCTCTATAACTTCACTTGCATAGGAATGATTTTCAGTAACCTAAGCTTATCATAAGTGTTAGTACAGTGTTTACTCAGTGTTCTGGTGCAGCGATCATTACACTAAATATCAACAGTGAAGGATGACTAATTTGTTAAGAAACAATTTATCTAGGTGAAGTTTTTTCTCACTGCAGTGCAACATTGCAAAAGATAATACTTAAAAAGTAGAAAGAGGAAATTACTTTTGCTTTTCAAGCTGCATTATTTAAACCAACTAAACCATCCTTTTTTCCTTGCAAAACATTTCAATTTACGACAGAATTCAGTATTCCCTAATTAAGTATAGCATTCATTTATCTGTAGCTTGCACTTTTACAGCCTTCATGGCATTAGTAATATTTTGTGAATCACCACAAAATGTGTGCAGTTTACAATCTAAATTTTAAACTTTCACTGAAGCATCACTTTTACTCATTACATCTTTTAAGTTCTAATTTGTAATTTGTCAACATGGATCTCTCTTCCTTGCACAAAATGTTTTTTATATAATAATCCCTTCATTATTGGCAATGTATCAACCTTCATATTTCACTGTTCTTACAGAAGTTTCAGTGCTTTAGACTACACAATTTTTTTTTAAAGGACATTAAGGTTAGTTTTTATTAATCAACATTGGTAAAATTTAATACTTTTAAATCGGAAGACATAGTGAAAAGAATAATATAGTATATTTGCAACCACTTCTACAGAGTGAGCCAAAAGACTCCGAACCGCCTACACAGTGTTTTTCCTGTCAGTGTCCTCGGTGCTTGTTGCCGTCTGCCGCTATCATAGAAAGGCGTGGATGAAACCATACAGCATTTTTAAAACTACTTTTAAAGGTTTACTTACCAACTTAATGAAAGGAGATGCTGAAACTGGCCACTGTCGTCATTCATACATTTTTGGCATCTCTTTAGGAAACTATCCATCACTCGCCATAGTTCACATTGAGAAATTTCCTGGTGGATATTTTGTTTTAATTCTTCCAGGGTGTGTAGGTTTGTTTTGTACACTTTATGTTTTAAGTTACCCTGGAGGGATATTTTATGAACAATATTACCGGCTGCGCTGTGTTTTTCCACTGGACGTGTGAAAATATGATAAAAATATAACACACTGCTGCTATAAACAAAGTCACACTGTTGTATTTTATACTGCACAGCGTGTATTTATGATTCGTATGTATTAACTCTGTCAGCTCGCCACTTGAAAGTACAATTTGCAGAAAGATTTCCAGGTGTAAAGGTTCCAGGCCGTACAACAATCCATGAACTTTACAGTAAATTTCAGGCCACAGAAGTGTTCAGGCTATGAAATCTAAAAGACGGCATTTGGTTTTTACCGAAGAAACATTAGATGATATCGGTCATGATTGATAGTTTCCTAAAGAGGTGCCAAAAATGTATGGACGACGACGGTGGCCAGTTTCGGCATCTCCTTTCATAAAGTTGGTAAGTAAAGCCTTTAAAAGTAGTTTTAAAATGTTATATGCTTTCATCCATGCCTTTCTATGATAGCGGCAGATGGCAATGAGCGCCGTGGATGCGGAAGGAAAAACACTGCGCAGGCGGTTCAGAGTCTTTTGGCTCACTCTGTATATACTATTGTTAAAATTGTTAGTGATCATTAGTGATATTTATTACTGGCAGCCCAAATAAACCATCATTCACTTTCCTAATCATTTTCACTCTTGTTACCCTGCTGAACAACAAGCTAAGCCTTATGATTTAACCCTCTAAATATTAGTCTCTGTAACCCAAGGCTAGAATTCTGAAGTTTATTAGGAACTGAAAGCGCGTTACCTATATGCCTTGAATGATAACATTTAGGAGTTACAACAGATACATACCAACTACTTGCTTTAGATATGTTAAGTAAATGAAATTTATGTGCCATAACAATTATAGTGCTCTGCTTTGCTTTGACATTTTAGGTTTTGTTCAAATGGAGCACCCGAGTTTTTCACAACAAGTTTATCATATAATTTTTAACATATATTTTAATTTCTGTATTCTTTACCTTCAGAATATTGCTAGGTATTCATGTGTACAATATACAAATTAACATGCACCAGTGCTACAAGATTAGTAATATTGCATTTAAACACTTGTTGTATTATTACCTAATACAGTAAAAGTGCTGTGTTACAGAAATATATTATTACAAAGTGAAAGGGGACCAGTGTGAAAAGGCATTGCTCAGAAACAAATACGGCAGTGGCGGCCTGTGACTTGGAAGTTCGGTAGGGCGGCAGGTGATGTTTTTGCATTAAACATGCTTTACATAGCAGGTTTTATTCTACAGTTTACCAGAAAATATATGTAAACGAAAAGAACTAAATAAACCAAAATACTGTTGCATTACATTTCCCGTTTCCTCAGTTGATTGCATTTTTCAGCACATGCAAAATCCTATGTTTTAGTGAAATTCAGAAATAAAATGTGTAATAAACCGCATCAACCAAAACAAGCATAAATTAAAAAGGAACGAAACACAAAAATCATGTTTCTTCCTAGATGAAGGATACAACCTGTAAAATGCAGTGGTAACATTGTTTTCTTACTCCACCATAACATTATTGCTGAGCAAGTGAAATAATAACCACCTTATATGTCATCAGAGCCGGCCGTGCACTGGGAGCAGTTGGGACTTCACAAGTCAAGTTATTGCTGCACTTTTTAAAAATTGTTCTTGTTGGTATTTAAGTTCAAGAGTTGAGTACTTTGTGGTGCTGTTTTGGTGATGGTGTTACAGAGTCAGTTCAGTATTATACAAACAATGTAATATTGTGAAATGAATATTCTTCTTCTACATAAAACAACATACCGTGAAAAATAAAATTAGAGATGTCCAAGCAACAATGAAGTATTCCACTGTAGCTTCATTTCCATGTATGGTGAAAGTTCCATGCTTCTTCTTCTTCTTTAGGTCACAGGTTCAAACCCGGCGGAGGATGATGGATTTTTTTTGGGCATAAAAATCCTTAGCATGCTTCCTTTGGAAGGGAAGTAAAGCCGGTGATCCTGTGTCGTAGATTTACGGCACGTAAAAGAACCTCAAGCCAGATAAAAAGGCCTCTGAGCAAAATTATTGATCTTTCACACCCAACATAGAATGGGACGCTAAGGACCATAGCAGTTAAAGAGCATCCATAAATAAAACTCAATTTAATTTACTTCTTTTTCTTCCTCCTCTCGTTATCACTTGTATCAGAATCTCAAGTATCAGATTCATAGAAACTTTCATTCAGCTTATCCTGATTTTCCTCATCATTGCTTGTTTAATAGACTTTTCAGGTTCCAACATTTCCTTAGTATTTCAGTAAAATAAAATGCCTCAATGTTGTGCAATATGGCTGTAATGTGAGAAGGGAACAGAGAAGAGAACTCATTTTCACACTTTTCCAAACAGACAAATCTCCAAAAGATATGGATATGGGTAGAATTTTGCAAAAGAAAAGATTTTTTTGCCTGGTCCTGGTGCATATTTATGTTCCTTCCATTTTAAGGACATAGATTGTGAACAGACACAGTTATTAAAACAGCAGCTTATGCTGGATGAAAATTTCAGAGGGCCTTTATTAAAACCTGGAACTATTCCTACTATAAGGGAAAATCAAGTTCTAGTAAGACAATTGATCCTTTACCATCTTCATCCAAGAGCAAACGACAAAGAACAGAATGATATGAGGCTAGAAATTGTAAAAGCATAGTTTCTGAACTATGCGATAGTGTTACTTGCAATAAGACTGACAAAGAAGGCAATGATGATAAAAGTATTGAAAGAGAATTCAGAATAGGTGATGAAAAAAACCAAGAATTCAGAAGTGCAATGTGAACTAGGTACTGAAATACTAAGGAAATGTTGGAACCTGAAAAGTCTATTAAACAAGCAATGATGAGGAAACTCAGGATAAGCTGAATGAAAGTTTCTATGAATCTGATACTTGAGATTCTGATACAAGTGATAACGAGAGGAGGAAGAAAAAGAAGTAAATTAAATTGAGTTTTATTTATGGATGCTCTTTAACTGCTATGGTCCTTAGCGTCCCATTCTATGTTGGGTGTGAAAGATCAATAATTTTGCTCAGAGGCCTTTTTATCTGGCTTGAGGTTCTTTTACGTGCCATAAATCTACGACACAGGACCACCGGCTTTACTTCCCTTCCAAAGGAAGCATGCTAAGGATTTTTATGCCCAAAAAAAATCCATCATCCTCCACCGGGTTTGAACCTGTGACCTAAGAAGAAGAAGAAGAAGAAGAAGAAGAAGAAGAAGAAGAAGAAGAAGAAGAAGAAGAAGAAGAAGAAGAAGAAGAAGCATGGAACTTTCACCATACATGGAAATGAAGCTACAGTGGAATACTTCATTGTTGCTTGGACATCTCTAATTTTATTTTTCACGGTATGTTGTTTTATGTAGAAGAAGTCAAGTCAAAACAATTTCTCTTTACATTAAAGGGACAATGCTATATGTTAAAACAATGCATTATTGTGGCAGTATACATTCACTTGAAACACTCAAAATTTATCAGGAATAAAACCAGAAGGAAGTGCTTCAATAGCAAGTTCTTTATTATTATTATTTGGCAATGTTTCCAAGTGCACATTCGATAAAACCATTCAAAACCTGGCAGCACCTGTTGTTACAGCATTTTGGATTCAAGAAAGACAAAAGAACTTGAATTCATTAAAAGGCTGTGGTATACCTATGTGGTTGGCAGGGGACAGTATGACTCACCATGATTTTCATCCAAATTTTTGGTCTATTCTGTAATGGATTAAATTCCCAAAAATTATTGATTTTGAACTTGTTCAAAGGTGTATGGTGAAAGGCGCTTTGGAAAAGGCTGCTTGTGACAACATAATGGCAAAACAGGAAATGTGTAAAATTAAAATTTTTCTCTCTGTCAAACATAAAGATGTAAGATACCTGTTAAAAACTCAGTATCCGGAAGTTGAACATGAATTTGACATATGGCAGTTGTCTAAAGTCTAATGAAAAAAATTAAAATAGAAAAAAAAAAATAAACAAATAAAAAAAATACCCGAGCTGATGGAATGGAAGCCAGTATAAATAAACATTTATGGTAGGCTAAGCAAAACTGTAATGAGAATGGTACCATATCATTGAAAAATTCCCATAAATTCTTCTTCATATAAAAAATGAATATAAATGGCTAGAAAATGGTTAATGGAAATCTTGTAAAAATGATCAATTGTTGGAAGAAGACTTAGGAAATAATCCTTGGATTAAAGGTGAATCAAATGCCTGGAGTTTTTTTTTTTTTTGATAGCACCTTTGTAAAAGATTTGGCTCATATTCAACATTATATACATACTGGCAGTTCAGGAAGTTATCACAGTCTTCGTCTCAGATATGCTCCGAAAAGAATGCATTTTTCATATAATAGCCTTCAACTTAGATCCATGATAGCAGCACTAGATCACAATTTCAATATAAATAAATAAAAACATACTGGTGCCAAAACCCAGTGCTCCAAAGCATCTGGATCTTGGATCATGAAAAATAAATGAGGAATCTAACAAAGAATGGAAATGGCTGATAGTGCATTAAATAAAAAAATCTCTGCATGCACATTGTGCGGATCCATTACCGGATGCAGCAATTGATGTCACTGCTGAAGAATATAGCTCGCACGCTTCAAGCTTCATTAGAGTTACTACGATTTAAGCACTTCTAACGTTTTCAGTTCACATAAGAAGGTTCATTACAGACACGTTATAAAATTTTAAGTAATAATAATAAATTATGGTTAAATTTAAAACTTACTATGTTAAATTTGTGTGTTTATTAGTGAAGCCTACATACACTTCACTGGGTTCTGGAAAAGAATTTCTAATACTAAGCACTATACATGATGTATAACAGCTCTTCTGTGTCCATGAATTAGCAGCCCATGAATTAATTCAATAAACTGTTTGTAACAGGAATATCACCAGGTCTTATTAGCAGAATTGTTGGTGGCGAGTTATTTCTTTTTAGCTCGACATGCTAATGCTAAATTATGCCTCACAATATTCAAAGCATCACAATCTATAAGTAATTTGTGGAAAATTAGGATGCTTTGTGATACACAAAAAATCACCCTTCACCAATTTTATGTTTTCATTGAGCAACACACACTTTTCTTGTCATTATCCATCGGTATACATTCCTTACTCTTACACAAATGGATGGAACCAGCATGGTTTTTGGTATTCACACCGTCTCGGAATCAGTTCAGAATGGTGTAAATCTTCAAAATGACTCTTTTTTGGTTCAATTGATAAGGTGAGACACATGTTCACTCATTTTCAAAGCAGATGTTGGACTGCTGTTTATCACCTAGTAGGTATTAACTGGATTCTGAAAAGTGATGGGCCAGCTTTAGCTATACTCTGTTATTCAGAGAAGCTATAACTTCTAGTGAAATTAACACGTAAACTTGTTAGTCGTTTAAAACACCTATGCTACGTACGTCTTGTCTGGGTACAGTGTGACTCTCATGACGTCATGTGTCAACTCAACAACAGGTCATAATCCGATAACCATTCAGCTTGGGGTGGTGAAACTGCATGCATTGTTATTTATTCCTGACGACAAACTAATATGGTGAATGAAATATTAATTTTTGTGTTTCGCTTCCCTTTAAACTATATTAATAATTATTGTATTGTTGTTCTCAGTAGCAGGAAGCCTTGTGTCATTTGTATCATACAGTGCACCCATGCGTTAATTAATATCCATTAAAATTTCTGTGGAGAACACATAGTTTTATAACAAATGGATATTCTGTGCTTTGTTTTCACAAAATAAATGATTTGCACATCTTAATCACACATACCTACTTACACATTGATCAGTCTATGTTTCATGAACATGCTTCTTCTTTCAGTTTCTACCTTCTATAATAATATTTATTCAGAGATCAGAGTAAGAACCGAATTTCTTAAGTGGAAATGTATAGTTTATTTTTGTTCTTGCCCAACATTCTCTCATATCTAAACATGTATGTGATAATATTAAGCAATCAACAGGCATTAGAACATGTTTAAGGGTATAAAATAAACTGCAGGAAATTATTATGCATCTGAATGCCCATCAAAATAAATAAATATAATACTTGACTATAGCTAAACTGATCTAATTAATATTCTGTAGCTGAAGCCCATTCTCCTCTCCTTTTGTTCAACAAAATGGTTGAAATCAGGTATGGAGAGAACAGCCTTCTCAATATAACACATGGCTTAAGCATTAATTCCGTCTTCATTCGTTGCAATTCCTTAGGTGTTGTACCCCTTTCATGGTTAACATGTACTTTATCTTTGTTTAAAAGAAGCCTCTAAGATAACACACACCGTACGCATTGATTACTCTTGGAAGTCGCCGATGTTTCACATTGCACCAATGAGGTGCCTCTTCAGCCAATGAATGCACGGAAACCATAATTGACACATAGTTGTAACTCCACATGGAGTGAGATACCTTTATCTTATCATGGCCTTTGATGTAGTGCATAATAATACGTTTTTATCCTCTTGAGAGTTGAAAAACACCATTCACTCTCTGAAGTGGTCATGGGAATCGTGCACATGATGCACTGCTATTTACACCATTCCTTACGATTCCTTAACCAATTAATTTTACTTCAAATTCACACTTAGTTATTTTACGGTCTCCGCTAAGAGCACACCACTTACACTGAATTCACTGGTTAAGTAAGATATTCTACACAACACATGCTTCCAAACTGCACTGGTACATAACATGTATGTGTGTGAATCACAGCGGTGCGCGAGGGCTGGCACGTGAAATGTGATTATGTGACAACTAAAAGCTACCAAGGATTGCAGTATAAGGGAGATTGTTTATTTTCTGCTCTGAATCGTTTTAACTATACAATGCTATAGGTACTTGAAAAGGCACTAAAACTTAAGAAAATTTAATTTAAAATCAATTCATATTCTGGATAAATTTTAGATAGGACAGAGTGTATTTTTTCATATGATGGTGGCAGTGAAATTGAATGAGTTCATATAGAAAAGACCATGTGAGAAAGAACCAATAACAAAGCATCTCAGGCTTCACCAAATTGTTAGTACCTCTCTGCACCCCCCTCACCCACAGTTAAAAGCATTCCCCTCTGCACATTTTGCTGTTATCAGTACCCACAAGCACAAGCATTCTCGGAAGGACTTGATATCTGAAATACACTCTGTATCAAAAACATTCATGCTGATCACTGTATAAGCATTTTAAAAAACAAAATAATAAAAAAAAATCTATAAATCAAATAGTGAAGTGCAGAAACATATACTGCAATGGTATCCAGTGTTACTCTTCCTTTCCTATTTTTATTTTTAAGTTAATTAGTTTTAATTTATGGGACATTTGTTTATGGGAAGGGCACCACCCTAGAGCCCATCACCAGCTGTCACTGAAATAGGGTGGATTCCTCACTGATCCATAATTGCAAAATTGAATTTTCTTAGAAGGACATTTTACAAGCCTCTGGAAACCTTTATTGTCTGCAAAATTCAATGTCATTGTGCAATTCAAAACAATATGAATAAATGCACAACTTTTTTCAGATCCTAATTTGTTTCAGTTGTTCAACATTCTTCAGATGTTCAGCACTTCATTTGAGCTAGATGCATAAGGATTCAAATCTGGTTCAAAATAACATTTTTAACCTTGGATCATATCAAGAATCAAGAAAAGGACAAACACTGTTTCTCAAACAAATTGTATATTTAAAACTGTCGCTCAAGTAAACTGCAGTCAAGACTTCAGATTACAAATCTACATGCCATGTTAAATAGCTTGTACTTTGTTTTTTAAGCTTAAAAAGGCATTTTGGTATTAATCGTATAGTAAGAGATATTATTTTCTGAATTACACTCTTCTCTTTGGTGAAGAAAGAGAGACTGTTGCTTGGTAAACTTGTATTATTTATCATCATTTCAAAGTCAACTGATTATTCATATTTATGCTATACCAAAATTACAACTTCAGCTGATTTACTTAAAACCTTTAAAATGACATGTCAAAATATTTCAAGTTATTAGAAACTTGTAGGGGAACTTATTTGTTCTACTCCCTATACAAAATTAGAAAATATGAATTCAGATATCAATACACTGTATGAATAATAATATAGGACTTGTCTTTTCACATGTATGCTAAGGGCTAAATTGGTGTATTTTGTACCATTATCTACAAGGATTTATCCCATTGACTTTTGGTATTGCATCCCTTTCCATCTGTTTAATTAACATGCTTAATGATTTCATGCACTTTAATTTAGCAGTTACATAATCAGGAAAAGGCAATTTAATTACACAATATTTATTCTAAAAATTAAATTATGTTATCACTTTAAGATACTCTTGAGTCACTTTTCTGGTTGCAACTACTTAATCGGAAAAACAAGAGAGAATGGAAAGAAAAGGAATAAATAAACAGGAATTGAAGGTTTTTTATTTTATTTTTTGAACTTTTTATTCTACAAGTGCACCTAAAATTTTGGTGTATATTTAGTTTGTAGATAACTTGATGGTATTTGGTTTTCTCTCAAACAAAATTAAGCTTCCTTATTAAATACTCCATTTTACTAACATTAAAGCTACGACTATACTTTTGAATAGTACTGAGGTACTAAATGGACAGCCTAAGAAAGGTTTAAGCTTAGTGCATGGCATACACTATCTCACCCACAAAATATATCATGAGCAGAAACATTTCTTGATAGAGCTCCTTGCCATTTTTCCTCATCTGAGCTTAAATTTGTGGTCAACCTTGTTACATATACAGAAATAAAGCACAACTATGCATTTTCAATCTGATATAGATACCATATGACTTTGCTATTTCATATGACATCTGTTTTTGCTAATGTGACTTATGAGCTTTTTCATTCCATTTGTTCATCATAGAATTATACTTGATACAGCATTTGCACAATTCATAATCATATAATTATTGGTAGTCATTTAAACTAAAACTTTTTAAAAAATAACTATCATAATTTTTGAGTTGATACTGTTAAGACATCTTTTCCTTGCAATGTGAACTATTTACTTAGGAAGCATACTCAAGTCAATTGTTTATAAAGATGTCTCATTTCTAATTGTTAAATACTGCAGTTTAAAAGTTTTATATTCTTAACACATCGAGCGACATACTAAGACATGGCGGGAACCATGTGTATTGAATAATTTAGTCTGGGACAAGCAGAAATTAATGCTTTTTTATCTGTGCATTTACTGTATTGAAACTCAAAATATACAAGCAAGCAATAATACACAGTAAATAAGTTGTCTACACTACTTGAGTCTTTTAGTTTCAAAACACGATACATTACAAAAATGAAAATTTTCAGTATTAAGTCCAATGATAAAATATGTACGTAAAGATATATATATTTGTGCATGCAACAATAGTAGGTAAGCATCACTTTTTAAAGTGTTGACATTTTGCAGCAAGTTACGACTGCCTTCTTTTGCAACACCAATTGCAGGTAGGTAGGATAATTACACCTACATTGAAGAATGCAATTACAATATTTTGATAAAACCCTGAAGTTAACTTCCAATCCCCCCCTTTTCTTTTCCTTTGGAAAACTGCATGTAGTCTCTCATGGTACAATTATGACTATGCGATCCTTGACTACAGCCTAGTTGGTCTATGTCTTAATTTGCCCTGAACACCTGTGTAAACAGTGCTTTATGTTATATGACCAAACAAAGCTAGGGGGCATCCTTGGGTCTATAAAATAGATATAACTGTTGCACTAACAGCAGCGATTCAGTAGTTAAAACATGCTATGTTAGCAAAGCAACTACATGCACTACATACAGCAGCATTTTTCCAGCTACAGAATTCCATTTGATATGGGGTATCAAAACATTTTTTAAACCCTGTGTCAGAATAAGTGCCTTCCGTTAACTTATACAGGATGAGACATTTAAAACTTCAACTGCAAATATCTCTAGCAAAAATATGAATTAAGGAATTACTTTCACAACCATGAGGGCAGATGATGCAAGCCATTCAAAAAATGTATGCAAATATCATTCTCAACATACATTTATGTATTTTTAAATGGAAAACTTGTATTATTTTTGACACAGTTGATAACATGGAAAATAAATTTAAAATGTTTGTTGCATTGATATAGCTTAATTACATCTTAAATTGTAACAAAGTTGATGCTTCCGATACAATGAAAGTGTTAAACGTTTATTTTCCTTTTTTTGTGACTGGAAGCCTTCAGTTATTTCTTAACTTCCTTTTTCATGATATCAATTACATAAACAATAACACACACTTTCTCGCAAAAAAGGGGGGAGAGGAAGAAGAAAAATTAGCTTTTGTTGAAAATCCTATTCACTTACTCCCCTGCCTTCATGCCTGCTGAAAGTTTATTTTCAATTCATATTTTTGTTTCAGAGATATTTCAGTGGATGGATTAGGTGACTCACCTGATTATGCTCTAAGCTTAATTGCGAACATATGCTCTAATTCCTGAAAAGTTTTGTCCATAATCTTCTCAATGTTTCAACAGCCTATGCCTTTAATTCATAGGAATTCAGTGTATTAAGACTGTAGTACAGTGTTTTTAATGTCACGCACACACGCACGCGCACACACAAAAAAAAAATAGGTCCTTCGGATTTATTCGGCCTTTACCACCAGTCAGTTTAAATGAACGACGTTAGTCTCAAAGGGGAGATGCAGAATTGAACCTTGCACTGCATGCATTTCCTACTTTGTAAACAGGTTGATGTACTGCGGTAGTGCAGAACTATTTTTCACTAGGACATTTTGTGCACCCTTTGCACACGAGATGGAAGTGACCACTAATCAAAGAATTTGCATGGTTGAGTGCTACTACCACACTGGAAGGATACAAGGAGGAGTCTATTGTTATAATAATGGCTGCTGTGTGAATGATTTTCTCCATTCTTGCACAGAATTTCATCAAGTCTACCAAGACAAAACATGATACAAAAACAGTTGTTTTTTTATTAACAAACAAAATAAAAAGTACTTAAAATATTTATGAAGGTTAAGTTATTTTTTAATAAAAACGTTAAAGTTGTGCCATTGAAGCCGAGGCACTCTATGCTACAAAAACCATCCAATTACTTGAGTTACCTACCAGCATACATGCTGAGATTGCAAGTTCACAATACTCAAGCAGTTCCAAATATGAATACTAGAAAGATATAATACTATACAAGTCCCATTTCACTAAGGTGACCTCAAAACGGTTGACATCCACCCATTCCTCATCTTTTGCTAGTCTGTGCCAGAGGAACTGGTAATAAACTCGCTTGAAAGTACTGACATGCGCTGACAACCGACTGGCAGCAATGGCCAAATAAATCTGAAAACCCTGCATTGCATATATATATATAAAAACTCCTAGTTGGAAATGAATATTTTATAAGAAACAATGTAATTTGCTGCGTAAACAGTTTGCATTAAGGTAAAAATCCTGTCGAGTGTTTTAGGAATTCTAAATGGAAAGAATGAATTATTGTGCTTATCAGTTGTGCTTGGAAAGGCAAAGATCTTAGTAATTTTTTTTAATTCACTAATGCCCCAAACTATATTCCTAGAATATTATGTACATGCAAATGAAATATAACTAATAGTACAAAATGTGAATATGTGTGTGTGTGTGTGTGTGTGTGTGTGTGTGTGTGTGTGTGTGTGTGTGCGCGCGCGCGCGCAAGGTGATCTTGGAAACCATTCAACTAACTGATAAATATACATAATGTCTTATAAGTAATATCGGTTTTTAAGCAAAACTTTACTTCAAATGTGTTGTTACAGGAAATGATTCTAATCTTCAAAGTAAAGACCATTAGATTTATAGTGCTGAGCCACCTTTCAGCGAGGTTTGCTATCTCGCAATGTTACCAGTTTCTGGTTTTTTATGCAAAGAATTCATTGATACCCATTTCCAGCTGCTTCAACGTTTTCAAAATTTCTTCCACGTAGGAAATGGGACACAGATCTAAACAGATTCTAATCTGCTGCCACAAGATCAGGGCTATATGCTGGATGCAGTTGCAGTTCGATTCCTTTCAATTCCTGAATTCTGTCCATTGTTCTTTGAGCTGTATGGTGTCTCGCATTGTGCTGCTGCAAGAGAACTCTTGTTTCTATTAACTAATGCCCGGTACCTCTGCCTCAAAACTTTATGAACTCGTTCCATTTGTTAGGAATAAATATCCACATCGATTGCACGTCCATTTGGAACACATTCCCAGTGAATCACACCTTCAAAATTCCATCAGACACATATTTTGGGGCTGAACAGATTTTTTTAATGACAATGTTTCAGGCGTTGAGGCACTGTTTCGAGGTGTCAGGGTTGTGGTAATACATCCACTTTTCATCACATGTGACAATTCTACTGATAAATCTATCATCCCAGGTATTAGGATAAGCTGGCAACAGATATCCATTTTACGCTGAGCTTGATCAGGTGTCAATTTACAGCTTCTGAACGATTTTTAAGTGTCTTAATATAGTGATGTATGAAATCTTCTGACAACCTCAGAGTGTGCTTGTCTGTGGATTTTCTTCCAAAGCTCTGCATGTATACCCCATAATTTGGGTCTTCCAGAATGTTGTAAAGCTTTAATGTTTTCATCTCCATTACTGAAACGCTGTAACTATTGTTGTGCTACTCGCTCACTAACGACACCTTCACCTTCGACTTCACATAATCTTCGAGCCACTGCAGCAACTTTATAATCTTGTTTCCAGTAGTGCTTCATGAGAACTGTAACCTCAATTTTTTTTGCCTTCATTGTAACATCTTTATTCCAACTGCTGGCTACCAAACATGTTAACAATATGGAACAATAACCGTAGCATCCTATAAAAAGTATTGACAAAAATAAAAGCATATATACATACGATATAAACCAAGTTAAAAACAGACATTACTTATGGGACAACCTAATAATTCCTTTACCAATGAGTCGTCCTCCGTGGTGTAGTGGTTACCATGCTAGCCTCTAGTTCTTGAAGTCACGGGTTCAAACCTGGCGGAGCACAATGGATTTTTTCGGGTTTAAAAATCCTTAGCATGGCTTCCTTTGGAAGGGAAGTAAAGCCGATGGTCCATTGTCATAGATTTACGACACGTAAAAGAACCTCAAGCCTGATAATAGGTCTCTGAGCAAAATTACCGATCTTTCACGCCCAATAGAGACTGGAACGCTAAGGACCACAGCAGTTAAAGAGCATCCATAAATAAATAATAATAAATAAAAAACCCTTCACCAATGAAACTTACTGTGCCGTTCAGTGAATACAGGATACAAGATATTTACAAAAAATGTAAATATATACACTACCGTTCATTAATTTCAATACACTACGACTTATCTGGTATTTCAGATATGAATACCAAACAAACTTTATTTCTCCAAAAATATAATTACATAAACTTAAACACATACAATACAAACAGAATAATTATATTTTACTTTCATCAAAGTAGCCTCCCTTGGATTTAATGTCTGCTTCACAAACCCCGAGGCATGTGGTCAATCAGTTTTAGTAGGTATTTTGAGTCTATATGATTCCACACATCCTTAACAATGTTCCAAAGATGTTCCTTGCTGGATACATGAACTTCCCTGATATGTCTGTCCACTTCATCACAGATCATTTCAATGGGATTACAATTGGAGCTTTGGGATGGCCAGGCCATATCTTTCAGTATTTTCTCTTATTCCTTTGATACAACGTACTTCTTACAGAACACTGACCGATGTTTTGGGTAATTACCCTGTTGTAAGGTGAACTCTTTCCCTATTAAGCGCAATCCATATGGTATTGTATCATGCTGAAGTATGCAGTGGTAGCACTTCTGATCCACATATCCTCCTGTTTTCACAATGTCTCCAGCTGTATCTCCCCCAAACCATATCAGAACCTCCATCATGTTTAACCATAGGTAGAATGCACTGCTGGGCCACCTTTTCTCCTTCACATCAGAGAACAAATATCCTCCTCCTGGTTCCAAAAATCTTGAACTTTGATTCATCTGTGAATAACACTTTCTTCCAGTCTCCATGTGTCGAATTACAATGTTTTCTAGCCCATTTGAATCTCTTTTTAGTTATGGACTTAAGAAGAGGTTTCCTTGCTGCCACACATCCTTTCAACCCAAGTTCAGTCTCCTTTTTACTGTTGTAACAGATATTTTTTTTATTCTTTTTCATTTCTACCAATTCTGCATGAAATTGTGGCACTGTTTTGAACCTATTTCTCTTACTAGTAATCCTGATGATCACCACTTTTAGTTGTTTTACAAGATTGTCCTGGTCGTGGTATGTCTTTAAGGCTACTTGTTGTCTGGTGGTGAAGAGTGTATTGCCCTGCCCCTATAGAAATACTACATTGTTTTGCAATTTGGAGAACTGATAAAACCTGCTTGTCTGAAAGTTACAATTGCAGCACATTTTTCTGTGGATATCCCCAGTCTTGGAACCATAATATGTGCACACCATCAACTGTCACTAAGGAACTGAAATGCAGGAACCAAATAGTATGTATCTTAGCAATGCTTGAAGTACACTGCGGACATCACAACACTACATGGAACAGGGAGGTGCATCGAGCGGGCTTTCAGTCATCAACTAGGTAAACAAACATTACAGTTCAGGTAACTATAGCTTATGCACACAATATTCTTTTGGAGTAATATTGCATCAAGATGAAAACAAACACATAAACCTCGCATATTTACAAATGTTGTACTATTCCTTTGCTTACTCAGCCATAACCATGGTATTATAGCTTAGATGTAAATTATTAGGTGTATTGAAATTAATGAGCAGAAATGTATGTTAAGGGGAACATTCATATTCATTTGCATCAGTTTCCTTGATTATTAATTTTAAGGGGATTTTTTTTTGGCAACTTTGGCGTATTTTGTATAGTATTCAAGCTCTAAGAAATAAAACTCAAAGTTTAAAATCTTTGCACTTGGGATGCTGGGTGTAAGAGCACCTCAAATTTGATATAGGACAATCAGATAAAACTTTAAGACATCTTGGGTTTAGTACCCTACAATTTTCAAAACTTACCCGCACCTTATATTGAATCCCTTACATACACATTGGAAGTGTAACCTAAATGGACAAATGTTTGCACATTTTTGCTGCAGGACCAGGAAAGATTACAGGGAATTTTATGTCTTTCAAAATTTACTACTTGCAGACCTACCTTTAACTGTTATTTTCAGTACTAAGAGACTTCTACCCTTATTTCCAAATGTTTACACACAAATCTACACTGTCAGACTTTCTGGACAAAACTACATTTTCACTATAGGGACTGGCAAAGTTTAAAAGCTAACTTACAACTTTGAAAGCTACTCCTAGTTATATTTTAAACCCCTTATGAACAAACTTGCACTGTTTAATCAACTTTGGACAT
Source organism: Deroplatys truncata (assembly GCA_030765065.1). Classification (NCBI taxonomy): domain Eukaryota; kingdom Metazoa; phylum Arthropoda; class Insecta; order Mantodea; family Mantidae; genus Deroplatys; species Deroplatys truncata. The sequence goes on from CM060981.1 coordinate 122,690,538, forward strand.
GTATACTTTCAGGCTACTTACAGTTTAAAAGTTACCTCTTATCCATGAATACAGATATTCGTTTGATCTATATGGACAAGCCTTTGCACACCCTAAGAGAAAATGAGGAGAGACTCAAAGCCTATAATTGTCAAAGTCCAAATCATTCCCGTGGCTGGTTCACAATGGTGTCTCGGGATGCATGCTTTTAGCTTTGTTCTATTGTCACCTTTCATATCGCATCCCAACTACTGAATATGTGCTGACAGCTGAGCAATTATAAGCAGGTACATAGCAACAAGATCTACCAAGGTTCGTATCCTGAGCATAATTTTTCTTTTCTTCTTTTTTTGTGCAGAAAAACACAATGTTTTATACATATTATATAATTTCAGATTGCTAAGGCTTATTTGATTTAAAGACATTTATGCTCATACACAAAAACTGAAACACTCTCCTTTTCATTTTCAAACTAAATATTAAATACGTAAATATTATATTCCTAACTGAAAAAGCAAATAAAAAAAAATCAACTTAATATTGGGTGTGTAAACCCTCTACTTCTATCATGCCCTCATTCTAAAGGGCATGGATGATATCAAATGCTTATCAAATTTTCATGAGAGGATACTTCCTCCCAAGCATTCAGTATTTGATCACACAAAACCTCTTTTGTGTTGCATTGTCTTGCAGGCCAATTTAACTCCAAAACTTTTTTCACCTCTGCCCACACACTTTCAATAGGATTCAAATCTGGTGAGCAAGAGACCAATCAATCACTGTGATATCTTGCCTTTGCGAGAACCAGTTGGAAACCTGCCAACTTGCGTGGGCAGGGTGGTTATCCTGTTGGAATTGAATCATTTCATGGGGAATCATGATGTTTTTGAGAATATCTTTATACTGGTGGCTATTGAATTTGTCATCAAGCTGCCACAACACACCTAGACTATCTCATAACATCCACCCCTAAACACAGTAGATGTAACTTTGGTGATCCGTTTGTGTCATGTATTTTGCATCATAATATTTTCCTCTAGGGCAGTAGACAATTACTTTCCCCCTAAAATAAATAAATAAATATTTTGTTTATTAATGACACTGTCAGTTGCCAGAATCATATCAGCACCACAGTGTGCCGGAATTTTGTCCGACAGGAGTTCTTTTACAACCTCCCATTTGTACATGAAAATGTAACCTTGTTAGTGAATATAATCCTATTCCAGTTATGGTTGACATTTTCTTCTGAAAATGTAAGATGACAATCTATTGACCGTCTGCAAGACTCTGCTACTTAGCTGCCGATCGAGCAAAGAGCTCCTGCTGTAGGAAACCAATACAAGGCTGTGGTTCGACTGAGGGAAATTAGAATTACTTCTAATTGTAGACTAATGCTGGAAAGGATTGCTGTCTGCCTCTTCTAGAAGTGCAGTTCTTGCCAAGGAGTGGGCAAACATTTTCAACCCAAACCACTCGATGACGAACAATCCCTTTCCTTGATACTGCACTCACATTGTAGCCATAGATATAGGGACTTCAAGTGCTCTTGCACCTGAGGCAGAGAGTATCCAGCAATGTTCACTAATGTAAGGAGAGATCTCCTTGTAGCTTTGTCTTTATGTGTGCACTCAGCAATAGCAAGTCAGTATGATTGCTAACGTATCATGCAGAACTCCAAGGCTATGAGGTGCACGCGCATAATCAGTGCAATTCATAATTGAAGAATGAGAGAGAGTTTGGACATCCAATATTAAATCAATTAAATATTTGGTTTAGCTTTACGCTTTAGAATCTTTACTAATATGTACTTATTTATTTTGAAAATGAAGAGTAATTTGTTTGTTTTTATGCATGAATGTCTTAAAATTAATACATATCTTATGCATGGAAAACATAAGCATTGCCATATATTTAACAAATTAAAATTTAAATAATAAAAAAAAAATACACAAAGGATTCGAACCCAGGTTGTTCCAATTACAAGCGTTTCACTGCTCGACTACCATGCTTACAACCAAAATGAAAGGCATCTTCCTACTCATTGCATAGTTTTGAAATGAAAGCATGGTGGTATTAAATTGTGTATTGTGAACTCAGTGTCAGCAAATGCTTCTAATGTTTTCCGAATTCAACTCCCTCTCCGGCTAATGCTCATTTATTTTGTCTTGGTCTGTACACTTAAATTACAGCTTTAAAAGTATCTCCATCCTCCAAGTTCACAATTCCCCTCATATGCAAATCTAAAATAGCTTACTGATCTGGAAAATAAACTTGCACTTTAAAACCAAAAAACTATTACAGGAATGAGATATGCAGACAACAATGTGACTGTCATGTCTTCAAGGATAATTTTACTTTTAGTTATAATATTTATTTATGTATTATTAATGTATGAAAGATAAAGGTAATAAAATATCAATGCACTTTTAATTATAAATTTTATTACTCTTATTTTAAATCAAGTGCCCAAAACTTCACGAGTTGTGTCAATGTTTAGGCAAGTATGTAAATTTTTCACAGTTCTTGATATATACATTTCTATACAGCTGTGCAACACACCTATTAAATATATACATGGTATATTCCAAGACTAAACTAGGGTTTCAGCTTACTGTGCTGGTTTTACAAGCAAAGGTTTATATTCTATACATGGACCAGACTGCTGTTGGTTTGAATATTTTAACTAATGACTAGCATGAACAAAATGCATTTAAGTGCAAGCAGTTGGCTGTATTTAAGTGAGTATATAATGCAATTATGACAGAGGGTTTTTATTTAGACAGTACATGCATATTTGTGTGTTATACACAACACTTCATCTGTGCGACATGAGAAGAGAGATATAACCAGTATGCTAAGAAAAGCAAGAAAAGGTTCTCTTACATCTGACAGTAGCCGAGTTCTAGTATATTTCTTCCCCCCCTTTTTTTCTTGGTCATTGGCATAAAAGCAACGTGCATAACAAAATTATAATTACCCAGCACCTATGGAAGTTGTGTAACATCAAGAGGTGAGGTCAAGCTTATGCTTTTAGAAATTCAGTAAAAAATTAAAATTCTGGATAGGGTGTAAGGTATACATGACATGGAAGGTAAATATGCACACTGAGTATAAAATTGATGGGCATCAGTCACAGCACTACATCACTTGCTGGCAAAAATTTAGCAATCGACACAGTTTGAAACATGTGTACTGTTTGAGAAAGGATTACTTTTTAAGTCTTAAAATATTCAAATAAGTTCAAAACTGTTAGCAATGAGAGCAATTTAAATTTTACATAAGGCAATAAGAAAAGAACAAAAGATAGTAAAGGGAGCAAACTTCAGCTAATAACACTTGAACATTTGAAATCAATTTGCTGTAAATCCAAAACTGGAATTATCATCTAGTGTTTGACAGAACATAGGCTTCTATTCCAAAAAGACAAAAATGGTAGAAATTAAATAACATAATTTAAAATAGAAATTCCAAATTTAATAATACTGTTTAGATTGATAAACCAGTCATAATACTCAATGTACTTGAGGCAATCATCAATAGAACAGCAAAACATTCTATAAATTATTATTTAAATCTACACAAACTTTTTAAAGACTTTTGCAATGCAGCTATAGTGCTTTAAGCAATGTTTTATAATAATGCTTACAGGCAAACTTTTGAAATGTTCAAAACTTTATAAATGGTAATATGTTTGTAATTGTGTTCATCAGCATATGATTAGTTGCAGTGACTAACACCCATTTTAGATCATAAGTACATTTTACTTATTAACAAGAACATCAAACAATGCTCAAATCAACAATTTCAATGAATATGCAAACAAACTGTATTTTAATATAATTTTGTTTAAATGTTTAATGTAAAATGTTTATGAGAATTTTTGTTTTTCACTAATACCTTAAAAGTATGATATATATTAAAGGTGCTAAATCTAGATAGTAAATGCATTCTGGTTTTCCAAAGCAGTTATGAAAAATCATTTTATCATACCAAGTTTCCTTAGTATGCCATTCAAAAGCTATCTAGGTCTTCATCTTTAGCATGACAAGTATGCATAGGGTCTATAACAGTGGATGCAAAATAAGAAGACATCATTGAGCACAGGCTGTTAGCATACAAACATGCATGGCAGTGAATAATTTTTATCTGCTTTCATAAAAATACTTATGCTGCATTTATTATGATTTTTCCTTTGATATTTGGGTAATTTGTCATTTGTCATTTAGTCTGCCCTCAAGCAGATTTATGATATCTTGATATCTTTATTGAGTGTTGAGCTAATACAATCATTTGGGCATGATCAGCGTCTAGCCCTAGCTCCTTTTGCCGATCGTACCCAAGCTTCCGCATTTACAAGGCATGTGTGTTGAGTTAGCTTCATATCGCTAACGTTTCTCATTTAAATTCACTATACTGCTTACTGTTCTTGTCCCCTTCCCATCTCCTTCCCTTGCTTCCTCCGCCGTCTTAAATACTCCCTATCAGCGGGAAATGGGAACTATTAGATGCAATTTAAAGAATGTTTACTTGTTCCCCGCACTAATCGTCCATAACAACACTTGCTCGTTCATACTAAGAAATGTACCTCTCCCCCCTAACCCTCTCGTATTTACCGTCCTTTATATCTAACTCATTCACTTCACAATTTCATAAAAACTATCACTTGCCTATCAAAACCTTGTCTTTACTTTGTCTACTTTGTAGCTTTCTATACATTCTATAGTCACTCTCCCTGCCTATTCTATATACTTCCTCATTATTACTGCTTCTGTTTTCCCATATTTCTCACAGAACCTGCACTATTTCTATATGTATGGCACACTTTCCTACTCCATAAATCTATTTCTGGTGGCTCCTTTAACAGTCCCGCATTGTTTCTGTCCAAAATCCCTAGACTCCCATTGGGTGTTAACACAATAGTTTCTTCTTCCACCAATTCACCACTCTGAAACCCCGCCTCTGCCCTGCCCGCAATCATATCACGTGACGATTGAACTCCCTCCCTCCCTCCTCGATGATGCCACTTTCCAAACTTTGCCAGCTGTTGTCCATAGATCACTCTGATCTGACGTCACTGCTTCGGCTCCTGATCTCTTCTCTGACTCAGCTATCTTCTTCCCACCAGCCCCACTTAGCAGTGACATAACTTCCATTTTCCTTATTTTGCCAGCTGATGCCCTTACGTCACTCTGATCTGACGTTCTGCCTGCGTCTTGGCCACGCCTACCCTCTAACACTGTCATCTTCTTTCCGCCAGCCCCACGTGCCGGTGACGTAACTTCCATATGTCTAACCTTATCCTCTGGTCTCCGATTGCTCTTTGGACTTCCTCTGCATTCCTTCTCTCTAGTCGCCGATGAATATCGCTGAATCATATCCTGCCCCTGCGATCTGCTGTTGCTTGTGTCACTTTCGTATATCATCACCATACGCCCATCGACCCATAATCGTAGGTTCTTTATGAAGGCCCGTTTCCCTTCCATTCTTGCCAACCTCATTTGTTGTATTAGATCCTTCTTCAAGGCCCATTGTTCCACCGATAAATCTCTATTTATAAAGATATTTGTTCCTTTTAGTAGCTTTGATTTCTTCAATACTTCATAAACAAACTGCACTGACGTAAATCTTGCAACTATCATTCTGGCTCCTCTTGATCTCCCCACTCTAAATGCTTCTCTAATCTCCCAGCCCTGTACCTTCAAACCAAGCTTTCCTTCTATAATCATTTGGGTAATAAGTAAACATGCTTGCATTTGTTCCCTCCCCAGTTCTTTTTGGTGTGTAAGGAGTGATATTTCTTGTTGTCTAAACATATAAGGAATAAATAAGGCATATACTTTGTCACATGTATTAATTTCCATTATACTGGGTGGGAGGAGAATAGATGCAATCCTTTAAACCAGAGACAGATCTCTACGAGTATACTGGAAAAGTTTATAGCACTTTTCTTCTGTCTTTCACACATTTGTAGAAAAATATTTTGAAAATAGATGTTTGGCAACTACCTGATTTTCCTTATTGGGAGGCAAGACATCTCGCATTTGACGGTAACTTAATGTCAGTCCCACAGAGGGCATTACTTAGTCTTTGAAGCTGACCACAAATAGTATTACGTAGGATGACCTTCAATCCCACACACATTGTCCTACACAGGATATCATTCCCCCCACCCTCACGTTTTTTTTTTATCCCTTCATCTGATTAATTTTATTTCCCCAGCCTGGTTTTTATGCTTTCACAAACTGATAATACTGTATTGCTCTGCTAGTATCTAGGTTGTAACATTTACCATTTGGATTTATGTCCAAAACTTAATATTGGCACGTTACTTGACTTGAATTATCACTTCTACCAATTTTTCCTCTTCTGGCTCAGATTTTGGCTGTCATAAATTGCAACTTTATGAAAATGGATGCAGAAAATGACTATGATTGTTCTTTGTATAGTTCCAATGGAGCGGTCACAATTAAACAGAAATAATAAAATACACTTCTAAAAATAAATCAACAGGGCTGCCAAACTTCAATATCCAGTGTTTTTGTAGGCCTACAGCTAAAATACAATTTTCACCCTTGTTATCTGTATTATGAAATGCTCCCTTTAGTGTTTTATAACTGAAAACTGTGAAATGAGATTCCATTATAAAATAATTTCTCTGGTTTATACAAAGAAAGAAAAAATTATGATTCAATTTCATGCTATGCTACATCTTCAAAAATCTTAAAAATACCCATACTTTTGGTACATAGTCCCTCCTTCATTTGGGGAAGTGATCATCCTAGCATTACAGGAATGTTAAAATTTTACCTAGGTATGTAATTCAAAAGGCAGTTTTTTTATGCTGAAACACTTATTTTAAATTTGAATGAAATTTAACGTGAATAAATGCTTTACCTTAAAGGTTTACTTGCAAACATTTAAAGCAGAACTACTGTTATATTTGGTTATATCTACATAAAATTAGGATCGCATCCTAAGAGGCTAATAACCATATCCCTTCCACCTGGTATGGCAGATGTCATAAAAATATTATACTTAGTTAAAAGGAAAAAGCTAAACAAAGAAGAAGACTGCAAACTATGAAGGACAATAAGAAATTTGAAGAAAAATATAAATTACTTAGAAAGATATGAAGATATTACTACTTATGAATTAGCTGCTGATAGCATATGTCAACAATGATTGCACTTGTGTCCCTTGGGAGTTGAGTGGAATGCACTAAAGCAATGCACGAACCGCACATTCTAAGAGTTATAAATTAACCAGTAAAACTGGTTAATTTTAACTATTACATGAAACATTTGTATCTACAGACATAAGTTTGCATTATCCATGCTTCATTTCCACCATTTAATTTTACATAAAGAAATTTGTCCAACATTCGAGTTGGTGTTCAAATCGCTTTTGATACCAGAGAAAGTTTAAGATAAAAAATTTATACATTACTTGCAACACACCTTGCAACCTAAAAGAAAGTTGAATCTAAATTTACACCAAAACAAAAGGAAAAAAGAAAATCTTGATCAAAGTGCTGTTCTTATTCAAAACTATGTTTTATGAAGGAATGTAAGCTGTTCCCAATTTTTTTTTTTTCATTTCATGCTTCTTTTGTCAAGTTTTATTCAGTTTGTTTCAAATTCAGACTTTTTAAAATGCACCAATCCCAGTGCCAAATGTGCCTAAGTAGAGATGAATTGCTAAACACATGAGAGAACTCTGAGCTATGTTTTGACTAACTAAACATGTGAGTAGCCAAAGTGAAATATATAAATAGCCATATAACCATGGTACATTATAGTTTCAAAACATTGATGTTACCCAAATAATGAACATCCTTTTCTGGTAACTATTTTTGAAAGATGGGTGGTTAGCTTAGCATAATTTGATTGTTGTATTATATATCTGAAACTGCCCTGCCCTATGTAGGGGGGGGGGGGGTTGTTTGCTGCTTGCTGTCCTATTACCATGCCCTGAGATTGTTCATAAGTAGCAGTTTGTGAAAGAAAGTTAACTAGTGAATCATGCCTGAAAACATTGGAAGAAAGAAGCTTGTAAAGAAAGGCAAATGGAAAAATGAAGAAAGGAAAATGAATCAGCAGTGGGAAGGTCTATACAACTGCAAAAAGTAAACAAAAGGAAAGTCAATCATCTGCAGTGGGGTCCTCTAGAGTGGGTAACTGCGCAAAAGCTGGACCCTGAGCAGGCATCGGATGTGTCAGTGGTGGTTGATTGCGGGACCTGCATGGTGGTTTTGGTTGATCATCAAACCACTGTGTAGGTTTGTCTCTGAATAATGAATAGGAGGCCATGAACCAACTTCCTAACCCCAAAGTATTGTGTGTTTCCATGCTGAAGGGATGCATGGCACATAGGAGATGTCACTAATGGAGCCTCTGGGATACCAGGCAACCTCCCAGAGTATTCAGCCTTGCCCCGGTATAGGGGGCTCTGCTGTGATCGATTGTCTTTCCTCCTTACTCATGGGACTTTAATGGACACAGTAAAACAAAACCCTGAAATTGTTCAAGGATCTCTAGAAGACAATTAGCAGCACAAAGCATCTCTGAACCATATATAGAGGATCTGGCTGCAGACGCTGTAAAAACGAGACTATAGGCCAAGATACTCTCAGGGGCTCAAAGGAGTGATGAAGATACTGCATACTGCCCTCTGTATGAAGATGAAGACCTGTGATGTGGCACTCATCCAGGAACTCTGGTGTTACAAAAAGGAAATTAAAGGTCTTGAGGAGGCTGGCAGGAAATTAATTTATAATAGAACTGACAAGATTCCAAGAAGCTGCATCCTAGTTAAAAATAATTTAAATATACTGCTGGTAATGAATCTCTGTTCCAGAGACCTTACGGCATAGTAAACTGGGGGAAGGTGGACTAACGGCCTGTATTACGATCTCCGGTTAAAAGTCATGGTTTGTAACCTATCAGTTATCGCTACCTGAAGGTTAGGTGCATTGCCGCATATTACAAACGCATATCAACCGATGGTTAGTAACCCTAAGGTTTATGATGCTGGGCGAGAAGTTGGCAACACCAAAGAGATATGTATTTCTCCTTGGCAATAGTTTTCTGAGTGATTTCACTGTTTATACAACGCTATCTCGTGGTAATCTGCAACATTATAGCGTCATTATTGGTCATTAGTAACAAGGCGAGCAGACAGACTATTATAGATTGTGAACGGTTTTGGAGATTTTTTTAGAGAATTTTGACATGAACATAACCTAAAATGTAATTTATATACATGTCATTGAGCATACAAGATGCGGTTCTAGTACGTTATTGGATTACTGAGCTACAATAGGATACCGTAAACAATAGTTATAATTACCTTTTTATTAGCTTTTCCGTTCGCGAAAGCTATTATATTTATAGAAAAGCAACATCGATGGTTCTAATGTTGATTCGGATTTACACATGTTGCCTGACATTTAAGTTCAACACAATATTCTTAAGTTTGTTGCATCTTTCTAATACCGTTCCTTGGTTATTCTATTTGGAAAACTATGCCACACTTCAAAGTTTCGTTAAAAATAGTGTTAAGAGTTTTGACGTAAAAGTTTTACGAATATCACTTTAATAACCGAAAACCATAGTCTTTTGACGCAAACATTTCATGAATATCACTTAAAACTAACGTGGAAAGCCATTCGACAATTTTAAAAACCAACCTAAATATAAACTAACACGCAAAATACGTTTACCTTTGCCCACACTGCTTGTCATTTAACCTAAAATGTTTGGCCTTCCAAAAACAATCCAAGCACAATGGTTAGTTCCTTACGCCCTGACAGTAATATTTAAGACTGGGTGTTGGAGTGAACTATTCTAATGTATAGATAACATTTCCAAAAACTTGAAAATATATTCTGAATCACTCTCAATAATCAATCTCTGCCGGTGGTACGCCATGTTTCATTCGGAAATACGAGTTAACTCCAAGGTATCATCTTTATCCACCACTTGAGGTGGTGGTTAGTTTACCTCCAAAAATAACTCCCGGGTAGCCCTTAACCAAAGATTGTAATACAGTCGCAGTACGTAACTCTCAGGTAAATCTTACCCCAAACCTTAACCGGAGATCGTAATACAGGCCGTAAGGGAGTTTATACTGAATCGGTCTACCTCTTATACAATGATTTCCTCCTATGAGGGGATTAGAACAGCTAGTAGCTGGTTGTTGTTCCAAGGGACTACAATTAGTAATTGGCTGTGATGCTAACTCCCATCACGTTACGTGGGGAGTACGGATACAAATGAAACAGGTGAGTCTCTCTATAATTTGATTATATCGAGTAATCTTGAGATACTGAATATAGGTAACAGAAGTACCTTTGTTACTACAAGAAGGTAGAAAGTTAATATACTTTAGCAACCAAATATGTAGGAAACTTCATTAAAAATTGGTATGTGTCTGAGGATAAAAGTTGTTCAGACCACAGATCCATCCAATTTGAAGATGTATTTCTAAACAAATCAGAATTTATCAGGATCTAAAAAGGACAGATTCCTGCAATCTCTGTAATCTGAGAGATGGACGACAAGATTCATTAATGCAAAGATTTAGAAATTGCTGCAGAGCATTTGAAGGATGCAATAATATCAGCAATTATAACTGTCCTCTGAAAACAAGGTAAGCCAACAGGAATGTATCCTGCATCAAGACCTTGCAAATAAAAGGAAGAAAATTTGCAGATTGTTTAGCTTTGCAAAATGAACCAAACAATGGACTGCTTATAGCAGATCAACAAAATACAATGCAGCTTTGAGGAAGCACTGAGGAGATAGAAGCAGCCTCAGAATGTGCTAGACTTCAGAAGGCTCTTAGAAAAGATGCACAAAGCTATATTAGCAAGCTTCAATTGGAAAATGAAGAATATACTAAAACTGAGAAGGAGACAATGGAAGAACTTTGAGTTCATTTCCGTGGATCGATTATACTTTATGACCTGAGAGAGAATGGAATAGTTTGGGACCGAGACTCTCTTCCCTGGGAAATAGCCATGGAAGTCGTCAAATATCAAAAATTATAATGAGCAGTGTACTCATTTCAACTCTATAAATCTCCAGGAAGCAATAGAATAATGCCCATTATGTTTCAGCAGGGTTTTGATGAATTATCAAAAATGCTTATACAAATCCTAAGAGCAACTTTGGCCTTAGGATGCATACCAATGAACTGGAGGCATCTTAGGGTGGTATTTATACCAAAACCAGGGAAACCCGTGAACCTGGCTAATTTCCTAAGATTCATCAGTTTATTGTCAATAATTCTACAAACTCTTGAGAAATAAATAGGCAAATAAGAGGAGGTGCTTTGGAGGTATTCTCTGCACCAGAATTAGCTTGCCTATCATACAGGCAGATCAACTGAAACTGCCCTTTTTCAGGTTGCCATTAAACTGGAAAAGACAATTCAGGAAAAGGAGGTGGCACTTGGTGCCTTCATTGATATTGAAGGTGCCTTTAATGCAATAACTACTGCTGCAAGGAAACATGGAATTGATGAAACCTGTTGTCGGATTCAATCCATGCTGAGAGGCAGAATAATTCATACAAGTCACATGGATAGTAGCCTAGCTGCAAAGGTCCACAGGGTGGAGTGTTATAACCCCTACTATGGAACCTGGTGGTTGATGGGCTACTTATTCAAGCAAGTAATCTAGGCTGTGATATCATGAGTTATGCTGATGATAGTCATAATAATTCAAGGTAAATACACAGGAACGGTCAGGGAACTTGTGCAGTCAGCCCTGAATACTGTGACAAAATGGACTATGAATGAGAGCTTAACTATTAGTCCTCATAAAACAGCCAGAGTACCATTTACCAAGAAGAGACAAAGGGATTAAGACTCTATATCTTCAAAGTAATGAACTTAGTCTGAGGAAGTCATACTTGGGAACCACTTTTGACTCCAAGATGGACTGGAATCAGCATTTCAAGAAAACAAAACATGTGAAAACAACCTTTTTGGAGTAGTTGGATGCATGCAAGATAAAAGATATGGACTAAGGATTGCTATGATCTATTAGATATATACCAAGATAATCATACCATCGATAACCTATGGAGCACTGATTTGGTGGCTTAAGGTCCTCTAAACACCAACTAAATAAAGCTTGAAGCATGTATAGCTGTTACAGGAGCTCTACTTCTACTGCAGCAATAGACACACTCTTGAACCTGACTCCATTGCCTTTAGTTGTAATGAAGGAGGCAAGAATGGTTCTCTACAGACTGCAACACGCTAAGCAATTGAGAATTCCTAAAATCAGGCTCAGGAGTGGCAAGAATTAGGAAATACATATGCTTTGCATCTTTACTGTCAGTTCTATATAATTCCAATTAAACACTTTATAAAGAACTTCAGGGTCATTATTGATCCTGAATGTTGGACGCATAAAATTCTGGAAATTCCCAAGAAAACTGTTGTGGTTTACACACGGCTCAAAGGATGACCCAGTAACAGGATACATGGCATAAGACCAAGGTGCAAATAGTCCCCCCCCCTTGGGTGAATATGCTACTGTTTTTTAAACAGAAATTTATGCTATTACTCAATGCATACATGAAAACATAAGGAAAGCTTACACTGGTAAACAGATCCTTATCTTCTGCGATAGCCAGGCTGCGCTTAAGGCTCTAAGTAGTCATAAGGTAATGTTAAGAGTGGTTTTAAACTGTCTAAACATGCTCACAAGTTGGCAGAATAGAATGAAGTTCAACTCATCTGGGTGCCGGATCATAGTGGCATTGAGGATAATGAAAAAGCTGATGAACTGGAAGACAAGGAGCAGCTTCACTATTTATTGGGCCAGATGTTTGGTAAGAGAAGCTATTAAGAACTGGTCCAAAGTAGATTATAAAACCTGGCTTAAAATCCAGGAAACAAACATGGTAAACCATTTATTACAAAATCATGTAAGAAAAGAACTGAAAGCTTATTTAAATTTAACAGACTTTATTATTTTGTTAGAGAAATTATTGCATTTCTTACAGGATATGCTCCAATGAAAAAACATCAACACAATGGGAGCATTTCAGGGTAACTAAGATTGCAGTTTGTGCAAGAAAGAAACTGAAACAGCCCAGCATATTATATGCTCTGTGAGGCATTGGCTCACAGGAGATATACTGCTTTTGGGAAAATGTTTTTAGAACCAGAAGAATTTGAAACTATATCTGAGGAGCGTTGTTTCAAACCCCATTATGTCCATCCCTAGACAAAATTGAGTTTGACATCATTTTGCACTATTTCTTAAGTGCTCTTTCGAACTATAAACCTGAATTGGTTCAAATCTTGTTTTGTCCCTGTGTAAATTAAACTTGAAATGTGGTCGTTTCATATCCCATTATGTCCACATTATTGGCCGGTGCAAACCCAATTTTGTCCTTTATCAACGTTTGCATGCCCTGGGGATTTAATTGTTTTGTGTTGGTTATACTGGTACATAATTATTGCTGAGCTATCAATGTGACATATTGTCAGAGAATAATACTATTGTTCTGCTTAAAAATGGATGAAGGTGTTTTGGTTGGAGGTAATTCAAAGGGTAGTCGAAGGAGACAGAAGCAAAGGATAACAAGGCAACAGCTTGAATCTAAGGAAAGGTAAGTTTTGTAATTATATATTATTCTAATAAAGCTACATAATATCCTGAAGTATGTTATAATAGCATTATTTTGGCAAGGCGCACTTATACTGAAAGATATGAAAACATACTTATAGGTTTATATGTTCCCCAATTTATGTTAACAGAATTTATTTTTCTTCTTCTTTTCACTAGAAATTGCGATAAAGATCCAGACCTGAGAAAGTTTGTACCACCATGTGAGCATAAGGAAGGCAGATTCCATTGTTGCAGCATTCCCACTCATTTTTTTCCAAAGGCCAAAGATAAAGTATTCACTTGCAAAAGCAAATGCGAGCAAGGCCGTCGCCTTTCTTTAATGATTTAGGTTTCATCACCAAAAAGACGCCGGCCAAGGGGGGAAGGAAAAAGAACAGCAACTTCTATGACTGTGAAGTATCAGGTTGGTGTAATGTAATACTAATAAATGATTTTGAAAGCATTTACATTGGTCTATTCATATAGTAGCACAAGGTCCTCTTGAAAACTGTAATTTCACAATGAAGATATATTATTATTATTATTATTATTATTATTATTATTATTATTGTTGTTGTTGTTGTTGTTGCAGATTCCAGTAAATAGTAAAATAGAACCAGTATGTTCAATGTTCTTTGGAAAACTCTTCAGATGTGGACAGTGCAGATTAAATCAGTTGCTAAATCCATTAAATCAGGAGAAGGATGCAAAGAGCATAGGGGCGGCGACCGCAAAAAGGACCAATACAGAGCCAGAAGAGAAAAGGTCATCAGTTTCATTTCCAATCTAAAAGCCAATGAAAGCCATTATAATAGAAGAAAGCGCCAATGGCTTTATCTTCCCTCAGAACTCAGTATCAATAAGTTTTTAAATTGTATAATGCAAATGTGCCACAAGAACTTAAAGTAGAAAATGGTTTTTCAAGAACATTTTTAGCACGAAATTCAATCTAAGCTTTGGTACTCCTGCAACTGATACTTGCAACTACTACCTCTGGATGAAACAACATTGAATGACATGAATGGGAACGAGAAATACATGGTTCTAGCCGAGATCGGTGTCCACAAACTGCGAGCAAAAACATTTCATAAAATGATGAAGGAACACCTCTGAATTCTACAACTTTCTGCTTTGATTAGCAGCAAGTACAACCTATTCCAAAGTTGTCCATCAATGAATCCTACTATTCTCGTCAGATTGGATTCTATGCTTTCTGTATCACAGACATAACCAATACGAACCCCCAGTTCTATGTATGGACAGAGAATGAGGCTGTAAGAGGCTCCCTTGAAGGCTTTTTGCAATTTCCTTGCAAAATTTGAATTCAAACAAGATGTGCAGCATGTAAGGCTTTTTGTAGACGGTTGTGGAGCTCAAAACAAGAATATGCATGTTTTACATGCCCTTGCTTATTACCTCCGCAGTAAAGCTCCTAATCATTTGAAAATCATTACTCTCGTCTATGCAGTAAGAGGACATTCCTTCCTGCCAGCAGACAGGGTGTTCAGAGTCGTTGAAAAAAATCTAAGAAAGCATTCAGAGATTTTGACACCAAGTGATTACCACAAAATTTACAAGAAAATAGGTTCACTTCATGTTCTTGGAAAGGATTGGGTTATAACAAATTTCAAATCTTTGAGTGAACATTTTAAGAAGTGTGATGGGATCAGCGAGATGAAATGCATAATCCTTCAGAAAACTATGAAGGATGGAAAATGCTCAATGCGTTATAAGATGGAGCTATCATATCATATTGATGACCCTTTCAAACAGTTTTCTCCAGTGTTGAAACAAGGCAAGGTGGCGCAGAGGATTGTAGAACATATAATTGTAGCTACCATCAGATGCAGATCACTCAGCAAAAGAAAAATGATGTAGAAAGCTTACTAAGAAAGAGATTTGGAAATGACTGGAGGAATGACAAAGCTTTGAAATTCTTTGAAAATGTCTTCAATTCTACATCCATCCCTGCAGAAGATGTCACTGACCAGAATAATGGACTGTGTAATCTTTTAGAAGAAGAATGTGGAATACATAGATTGTAAAAGATGTTCGAATGTATTATGCGAGTTTCTAAAATTGATAATTGAATAATTGTTGCTTTCAATTAATTTCAGAATTTTTATTACATCATTGTGTTTGTCTATGTTTAATTCACACCATATGTAATTTCAAAATTCTCATAATCCTAGGAGGTACTTTCTTTGTTTAAATGCATACCATATTGTATCAAGATTTTCTAAACGTACCTATGTTAAGAATTTACCCCCAAAAAAAAAAAAAAAAAAAAAAAAAAAAAAAATTCATTATTCTACAACATTAATTTTTCCATGTGGTTGTTTCAAACCATCTTATGTCCACAACCCCGTCCCCATTTTCATGAAATGCATTTGAAAAGTAACTTCAATTCTTAGACCTTATAAATAAAACGTTTAGTAATATTTATCACCTTTTTTAAAATTTCAGTAGAACTTATAGTTTAGGAGTATTGTGTTTTTTTGGATTTACTGTAAAATTTAGCTTTTTGGACATAATGGGGTTTGAAACGATGCTCTTCATCTGTTATGAGACTGTATTCCTTGGTAGTGGGGTAGGCATAATGAATTGGCTTTAAAATGATACAGGTAGCACAATAATCCCAAGACTGAAGTGCATCCAGAGCAATGATGGAAATCTGTATCATATAAGACAACACAAGACAGTCAGTCATTTACCTGGCACAAATATGCTATGCTAAAATCTGCACTCAAGATATTTGAGGACCATCAACTCTCTATCATGCTCGAAAGCAGAATATTGATGCTTAAGGGGAAGATTTTGATCTTATTTCTTATCATAAAGGGTTAATCCAAAATATATTCATTCAGGCTTCCAGAATAATAGAAATCATTTTCAGTATTTTCCTCTGTAGCAAAAAGAAGGTGTGCATCTCTCTCCCCCCCTCTCTATCCTGTTTAAAGTATTCCTTGAAATGAAGGCTGGAGATGTTTTAAATTATGCTTATGAAGCAGATGTTTTTGAGAGAGTTCCGACTCTTGTTAATCACCCTTGCACACACGTGAGACAACTGAAAAAAAAGAAAAAAAGTGAAGTTTTGATGAAAGCCAACAAAATTGATTTTTGAAAGAGGTGTGTTCATGCAAAATAAGAAAAATGTTGAAGCATATGAAATTCTTAAAACAAAGAAAATAAATTTGATTCCAAGTGCACTGTATTTGATTTTGTGTAAAAGTACCACTATCAAAGATAAATCATACAGCAGTTTTGTAAGTTACATTTTTGAATACAAATAAGACATTTTGTGTACAGTTTTTAAAAGTTTATGGTGTAAACGTACAACACATTTTCCAAAAGAGACCCACATGTCGGCATTTATATAAAAATACAGAAGGAAATATGAACTATTTACACGGCAACGAATAATTTGCACATAATTTGGTACTGCAGGAGAATTCCCAAACTCCATGTACTGAAAGAGTAGTCTTAAATTGTCCTTCCTCTTTTCTTGAAGAAAACTACCACAAAGGAGAGCCCATTATGATTCGTTTTACAGTTCACCGGGAACAGTTTCAGCATCAACCATATTTTTATAATTTCCTTCAGTATCTGCAAGGCACAACTGGAGGCAAAGAGGTAACAAATCAGCACCTACCACAATGAAATTTAAACCTTTAAACCCTTCCATGGAAAAGGACAAAAAGAAATTGCAACTCTAGTATGAAGAAAGCAGCATAGGATTCAAGTCAAATCTCTGAGTGAGGATTGATCCATACTTCAGGAAACTACACTAGCCATGATGGCAGTGATGTTACTTAAAAGAAACTTTCAGTTTAAAGACTGATTGATATTTACACCCCCTTCCACCCTGTAAGTTTTTCACAGTAATACCATCATAATATGCTTTATTTTGCAGCGAACCAGCTGTTTATTGTAATGCATATAGCCAAAGTGTGTGAATCAGCACAAAATTAAGAGAAGGTGCTACTTGAAATCCCAATCCATCAATCAGATTTAAGTTTCTTCCTACAGACAAAAATGTTCATAATTTCCACTGATCTCCCAAAATTATAGGTACATGACAAGAAATAACTTTCGAGAGAATAAGTTCTATACAATAAACAAACTGCCATCCTTAATTCTGCATATAAAATGATATAATCAAGGAGTAATTAAGCTTTATATGTTAATGCATTTCCATTAAGAGGATGAAATAGGCTTTGAATATGATACGTGGAGACTTTTAGTTAAGAAAGCCATTCAAGAATTAATTATAAGTATTAAAAGTACAGCGTTTGCTAGCAGATGCAAAATGATTCACCTATTTGCCATGAAAATGCTCTAATATTTTATTAACCAAGAAATACAAACTTTGATTAAATTCATTATTTATTGTTGCACTGAAAAGCAGTTTTGCAACCTTCACCCTACTTCTTCTGTCTTCTTATTTTGTATCTACATATGACTGACACTGGAGGGAGCTCCATGTTTCAATTTAATGCATTATATCATTTAAAACATAACATATGCAGAACAGATGTGCAAGTTTATACTACTGTGAATTTCAATACTTTAGTTTTTGTGTGCAATCTTGCAGTAGCTAGGGAAAAAATGATATTGAAAATTACACCTAGTACTGCCAAATGCCATGCACTGACTGCAGAATGCTACAGCTATGGCATAAGCATTATGGGTAAGAATTGTTCTGGCATATCCTGATCAAGCCTATGCTTATGTACCACACAGCTAATGTGTGTTAAAACATCTTCATTCATGCAACATCATTGCAACATTCATAAACAATGGTTATTTTCAAGAGTTACTCCTTAACCTTGGTAACTGTTGAAACTTAGCAATTATGCTGCACATTTAATAGCTTTGCTTTCTTTTTGTTTCTAACAGCAGGATTGACAATTATACTGATTTTCAAATTTTCACATTAGCTTTAAAACACAAAATATTTTTAATATAAGAATATTTTTATTTTTAGTTTAATTTTCTGTAACTTATTAAACTATTTCAAAACTTTTAGTATCCTATATGATAACTTATACTTTTTGCTTGTGTGATTTGCTTATTGCTTACCTTGCAGTTTGAGTTGGCGTGTTGGCAGCTGATCCTTTCTTGCCTTCTAAAGAAGCTAGATGTTGCTCAAGTGCATCAAGAAGACTGCTTGGTGCCTATAAAAATTAAAAATATTCTTCATGTGATATACTTAACAAAAATTATTTATCCAAAACACCACCACTCCAAAGCTTTTAAACTTAAAATCAGATATCTATTAAAAGAGTATAAATCCTAAATGGAAATTAGAAATAATTTATATAATGTCACCCTCTCAAAACCTCAGAGAATTGAAATCATAATAAAGAGTGATAAATTGAACAAAAATCTAAGCTGTAATCTTAAAGAGGACAATACTATAATGTTATCATGCATATTCCCTAGACATTAACTTTTGTAAGCTCTAGAGTGTTGGTTTGCAAATTGAAAGATTGATTGATTTTTTGCTTCTCTGTTCATGTTACCACAGCCTAATATATACAATCATGAAGCTTCCCTAAAGTAAATTTGCATCTTTTTGACAGCTGATGCAAAGCTGCTTCCAACCAGCAGTATAAGATGTTTGTTAATTGTAAATACTCTGCTAATTTAGGATAACTTGTGCTATAGACTTGTGTTGATTATATTAATAAGTACATTAATCTTGGTACAGTAATATAGCAAGCAGACTTAAAATAACATAGGTTCATATATTTAATCGGCTTTATATATATATAATTACACAAAATAAAAAAGATACTGATACAGATCCTAAAATAACTATTGCAATCATTACTCTTACTTACACTAGAAACTGCATGTGGTAATTGAATTCTTGATAATCCGATTACTGCATTAAAACCATATAAAAAAACAGAGTTAAGGATCAGTACTTTTATAGGTTAAATAAAAGAAATGTTTAATTACCTGATACAAATGCAAAAGCGGGGTTTGTTTTAGAAGTATTTGCAAGACAACGAAGACGAAGAAGAAGAAGAAGAAGAAGAACTCTGAGGACATTTAAGATTTTTATAAGCAACATGATGTGAACGTAGTGAAGTAAAAACTGAAAATAGAAAATATTGCTGCAACATTTTCTATTTGCAGTTTTTACTCACTATGTTCACATGTTGCTTATAAAAGTCGTCGTCGTCGTCCTACTACTACTACTACTACTACTACTACTAGTACTACTACTACTACTACTACTACTACTACAACAAATACTGCTAAAACAAACCTTCCCGTGCTCATTTTTAGTTATACTGCTGTTACTTCCATATTGCCATGATAATATTAGTGACTTAGCACTAATCATGAAGTAAGTTATATAAGTTTTGCCGACCAGATTATAGCGATGCTACAATCATTGACCAAAAATGGATTGGTCAACATTGATTCTGCAGTATAAAGGAAAATGTGACTAATGGAAATCAGTGGCCAGATTTCAAAAATGAAGTCTGTTTTTGACTATCACATCTAGTTTTTAGATACGTGCATAAATGTCTATGGTGCTAAATTCATTAAGCTTATACAGGTTACTGCTACGTTTCATTGTTCTAAATCTGTTGTTGATTTTCTTCCTAATCGGCTCCCTTCCGTCCTCCCTTATCATTCAGATGTTCATGTTTATATTCCCAGCTTTGTTCTATGGGTAAGGTCTGCCTTATTGTGAGGTATTTATGTTTACATTTACAGGCTATCACAGATCTCAACTTCAGTTGAGCTGAAAACTTGTGTTAATAAGCACGTTCATCTTCAACATAAGTAGTGCTAAAAAAAAGTTCGAGTATGACTTCTACATCAGGATTACCGATGAGACAGTGTCTACAAAGTTCTCAGAAGTTTTGTTACATTTGTGGGTGTTACACGTTTGATGGGAAGGTATGTAAAATAGACTCGCAAACAAAAAATATGAAGGGAGAAGCAAAATCATGGCAATTGTTGCTTTTGCACATGAAAAGTTGCTGGCCATGCACACGCACATGCACAAAAAAAAAAGGCCGAATTAATATCCATATCTGAACTCAGCTACACGGCCTATTCCTCATGGACCCAAACTACCCATACCTACAACACCAGCAGACCTCAATTTTAGTAAATCTGAAAGCAGCTCCGTGACTTCCAACAAAGAATTGGTTTCTGATCTAGAAGAATTCGACAATTCACCAAACAGTTTGAGGTAGTATTTTATATCACAACACTGAATGCCAGAGTGATTGTAGTGTAAATTAACATTATTGTATGACAATGATTTTAGATGTTTGTTAGCCATAAGCATTGTTAGGAAATAAGTTTACACGGCCTCACTGAAACTGACAATAGAAGTGGGTAACAATGAACCGATGGGGTGAGCTATTTATCACTAAGAAGAGACAAACAAATGACGTCAGGGTAGTGTGCCTTTCTTTAGAACTGGAGGGAATATCTTCCCTTAAGCATATGTGTTAGTAATTGTGATTGGCTGACAAAACAGATGCTAATGTTGGCGCGATTTGGTAACCAATAGTAGCTCTATTATAATGTTTAGGCATTTCGAGGTGAAGGAGTATATATTCTCGAGCTATAAGCATGTTTCACGCAGTTCTAAAGAATCATTCGTGAGGTACACATCACGCAGTTCTATGGAATCATTCACGAGGTACACGTCACGCAGTCTTGAAGAATCTATCGTGAAGTGCACATTATACAGTTTGGAAGAATCTCTCGCATCGTAAAGTTAGTTACAAAATGTGAAGTACGTGGCAACTAATACGACAGTAATTACATTTGGAAATATAACCGTTTCAGTCAGGCGTGTATAAAGATTAAAGATGTGAACTATTAATTAAGTGTGACGGCAATAAAAGTGTGAAAATAAATTCTTTTATCAGTGTTATCTTTTAGTAACAACTCCTTTCTGTTTATACGCCCTGCTCAAAGATGTTTGCTCGACTGAGTAATAATAGCTAGCCGGAGGACAAAGCACCCAAATCTTAAAATAATAAAACAATAATAGGCGCCCAGCAAATAAGATAACACGAACAGATTACCGTGACAAGTTTAATCAATTTGAATTAAATGATTTAGTAAAGGATTTAGGCCTCGCAAAACAAAAAAAAGTGAATTACTGGGCCCGAGTCTACAGGAGAAAAATTTGCTATCACCTGGCATTACATTTTCATGGTATAGGAATCGCAAAATACAGTTTCACAAGTACTATGCAGAAGATCAACTTGTGTTTTGTGTGGATGTGTGTAATCTTATTCAACAGTTGGGCAGGGAAGCATATGAGCCAAGTAACTGGCATCTTTTTATTGCTTCTTCCAAACAAAGTGTTACCTCAGTGTTGGCAGTGTTACCTTATATTGGCAAAAAGTTAGCTTCAGTACCGCTTGCACATTCTACGAACCTAAGAGTGTCTTATGAATCTCTGAAGCGCGTTCCTACATACTGCAACCATGAGTGGCAAATATGTGGTGATTGAAGGTCATTGGTCTGTTAGTGGGACAACATGGAATATAAACAAAATTCCAATGTTTTCTTTGCAAATGGGATAGCAGGGCAAAGGACAAAATTGGGAAACTGACCAATGGCCTGAGAGGCAGCAACTGGAAACTGGATCAAAAAGGTTACTAGTGTGCCTCTTGTTGATCGCCAAAATATTCTACTCCCACCATTACACATAAAACTTTGCATGATGAAACAATTCATGAAAGCACTTGACAAAAGGTGCCCTTGCTTCCAGTAACCATGCCTGAAGTTTCCATCATTGTCACAGGCTAAAATCAGAGAGGGAGTATTTGATGGACCACAAATAAGGAAATTGATGAAAGATGCTAATTTTACCAGTTCCATGAATGAAACTGAAAAAGATGCGTGGAATGGATTTAGAGAGGTTGTTAAGAAATTTCTGGGCAATGTGAAAGACCCTCAATTCAAAGAAATTGTCAGAAATATACTGGAAAATTTCAGACCACTCAGCTGTAATATGATTTGAAGCTTGATTTCCTCAAGCCACATCTCGACTACTTCTCGTCGAATTTAGGAGCTGTCAGTGAAGAGTAAAGTGAAAAGTTTCACCAGGATTTGAAAGATGTTGAACAACATAATTACAGATGTTGGGACGTGCCATATGATGGCCAATTACTGGTGGTGTATTGCACGCAACAAACCTACTAGAGAACACTCGAAAAAATGACATACACTAAAGTTTCATGGGAAAAGAAAAAGGGGTACACAAAATAATTCACATACTTTCTCAAATTCAGGTATGCTTTCATGTTATTATTCTTTATTTTCTTTAAAAGTTGTATATGAGTATATAATATGTTTGCAAATTTTACAATTATATTTTCATTGAACCTTGTCATATTACCAAAACAAGATGTGCTATGGAAAAATGGAATGCATTTTTGAATTCTGTGCACTGAAATTGGTAAAAGTCGCCTATTTTTAATCATACTGCAGAAAAAAAGTTTTCATTTGTATCCTAGTGGTATTATCACAATTATATTTATTAGGTTAAGTTACTGTAGTTATTGAAATGTTGAAGTCTGAAACACATTTATTCTAGATATGCTGTTTTCAATTACAAAAGCTTCGGAGAAATGCATTTGTAACAACTGTAGGTGGGTATGGAGATGTAGAGCTTACAAAGTTTTAATACTCTTATGCAGTGGCAGCATCAGAATTTTCAACCTGGGGGCTCTAGGATAATAAGGGGAGCAATTGTTAATGAAGGTGAACTTTCCTATAACAGTTAGTTTTCACATATTTAGTCAGTTTCTGTTACAATCGTGCAACCATATAATCATAAATTATAATTATAATAATAATAATAATAATAATAATAATAATAATAATAATAATAATAATAAATAATAACAACAACAACATTATTTTTGTAGCACTGGGGACTTTGTATCAAATTAATGTACACTGATGCATTTATATGACCCTCATTGACAGCGCAGTTGCACTGCACTGCAGATTTTATGAATGCCTTAGTTGTATATAGTAACTAATATAGTGTTATTCTGCCCAGTTAACACTTAATTTAAATCAACTAGAGAATGATTCATTGAAAGATATTCAAAACAATACCTCAGTGAAATTTAATCTCGGATATTTGTGGGAGTAATCAAAAGTCATCTATAAGCCTCAACAACTGTGAAAAATTTTAGTTGCCGACTTCTGTGCTGCAGTATCAGGAAGATCACTGGGATGATCAACAACTGTTTTATTTAACAGGAACATTTTTACCTTCCTCTTAACCAGAAATGTTCTTTTGCTTCTATCACTTGATGTAGAAATGGTTACAGCTACTGTTTGAATTGAAGGGGATCTGGGGAATTCCCCACCCTCCTCCTAGATTTCTTTTCCTCTTTTCTGCATTGCAATATTCATTCCCAACTGGAATAAAAGTTTACCCCTTTCTGAATATGTTTTGTTTTAATAATACAAGAAAGACTCTATACTTTCTGTTGTCACTTGTTTTGTAGAAAGAGAACACTCCCTGCTCCAGCTGTGTCTTTCTCCCTTTATCTGTTGACTATTTCTGGATGATCCTTTCAAAAGAGCTAGAAAGGGTAGTACTGGATTCCCTTTTGTTTTCTGATTCACGTTCTTCTTCCTCCTCTTCAATACTATTTTAAAATATTCCCCATTGTGACTATCAGCCTTGTAAATTATTGCATACTGATCAATAATCTCATCCAAACTTTCCTCACAATAAATTTTTGCATATGCGTGCAAGCTTTTCTCCAGTTTTCCTCTATCACCCTTTTACTGCAATATAAATTCCTTCATGCTGCTTGCTCTTAATATGCAGTATTTTGCAACATGAATAAACTCAAACTCAGCTTGCATTTAAATTGCAATGATATGGTGGTAAATGGTATCTATATAAGCCATGCATTTTTGCCAAGCGGTCTATTTTTTACATTTTGAGTTGTTTTTTTTTTTTAACTTTACTGCCAAGCGATCTATTTTTTACATTTTTTTTTTTTTTTAACTTTACATGATCATATATATCATGATACTTTACATGATCATCATATATGAGGGATGCTGAAGGAGACACTTCAATTATTTCTGTAGAATGACAAAGTGTTATTGAGAACAGTAAGTGACTCTTTTTGATTGAATAAATTTACGTTTTTCAATTTTCCAACTTCGTACCTACACATATACAGTGTTAAAGAATAAAAGCAATAGTAACAATAAAAATGTCTATAACAATTAATTTTAAAATCAGGTATTATACCAGTATTTTTTTTTTAAATTGCAGAGTTAAATGTGAATGAAAAACTGTCCCCCTCTAAATTTTTAACAATTCAAACACTGGTTATAGCTTGCTGCCTCTTTGAAAAATTTTAAAATGCTAAACAAAACTGTTCAAGAAACCTAGTAAAGTAAAAGTACTTTTCAGTGAGCTCTTTTGTTCTTCTTTGTATATTTTCATTGTTTTCTAAATCGGTGAACTGGACAAGAATTATATTGCTCTTTTTGTGTAGGGCTGAATACAAAAAGAGATCTACACATGGAAAATTCAGTACAATATATCATTTTAAATAGTTGTTTAAATAAGCATTGAACAGTTCTATTTTATAGGTGAATTAATATGTAAATAATATAGAATTTCCAATGTGATTTGAAAATTATGTAAACATTTAAAGTGTAAGGAAACTTTCACCAAAATTGTTAGTACAGGTAGAAACTGTTTTCAGCTGTGTATGTACCTATAAATTTCATGCCCTTCCTCCCCCCAGTTACAGGAGGATGAGAAGGCAAATGTCCTAAATAATCTCTATCAATACTTAAGTTAACAGAAAGAAGATACTGCTTTCAGACTTATTTACTAAAAACTATGGATTAATATTAATTTATTTAGGATCATTTAAACAAGTCTATTAATAGCATGAAAGTCATTTATAATACTACACAATTACTGCACTTTAATGTGCACTTTTCTTAACTTTTACTTGCAAAATACAATAAAGGTTATAAACAAATTTTATTATATGTGATTCTCTGAGCTGGTGGAAAAGGGAAAGCACTTTTGGCAGCCATAACCACATGGGGATAAGTCAGACTACAGCCAAAATTCATGGTTTTCAAATAGAAATTCAAATCTTCAGCAATCAGAAAGACTGTTCATGCAATAACAATGAAATGAGAGAATGCCTTTGTGTAAACCTTAGGGATTCTTGGTGATGCATTCTCTGGCATAAAGCAAGCATAATTGCAAAGATAATATGAAGTCAGAATTGAACTGATCAGTGGAGAAATAAACCAAGTAAGTTATTTTACAAATTCTATTAATTGGATCAACCTATGGTCAAAGCCACTGTAACAAGTGTCCTAAATGGAGGATATTTATTTCCTCTTGCTTCTTCACAAGAAGATTTTCTAAGGTATCCCTCACCCCTACCCCACCCAGCTCTTGAAGAGTAGGAAAACATTTTTCCTTTTTCTACCAACCTACCAATTATTATTAAATGCATGCACCCTATTGCATAAAGTATGATGATGATCCACATTGTTAACAATATTCCATACTAAGTGACATGATCAAGAACATGGGAAATTTATTTGGTGACACTGTGTAAGAAACAAATATTACCTTTGTTAAATCTGGAATATCGCCTTTGTCAATGCCAACATTCTGAAAAAGAAAAGAACAGTTTTTAAGCGCTAATACTTTCAACACTAGGAATTACACCCTACTTTAATTTTAGTAAATACATAAGAAAATTGAATGAATTTTAGGTTTTAAAGATATCAATCCTCCTTCCATGCTGTGTAAAAAAAAAATGGACAGATTTTTCTTCCACTCGTCTGAGACCAACAGTTTTAAAGCAGGAGAAGCATGAAGATTTAAAAACTTCCATTATGTTGCAACTTTCAGAGAAGTGTCCATTTTATATTATAAATTTTTGTGACTAAAATTGCATTACTGCCTTAATACTTACACATTTTAAATACAGTCTTACCTCCGCCACCTTCAGAAACTCTGCTACTCTATCCATTCGTATTAGAAACTTTTTATATAGATCCAAGGCATCACGACACTGCTTTTTATTCATATCAAAATATTTTTCTGCAACAAAATAAACATTGTCTTGCTAACTGTAACATCACAACAACAAAGTTCAAACAGTATGCTGCAAGTGGATCAAAGAATAATACATACCTAACAAATTAATAATACCATCATTATAACATGCGAAGAGCCGTATAAGGTCCCTAAATAACAACATAAATGCCATATTAATAACTCCATTTGTTAGATCATTGGCTGTGCAGTCAAATTCGAGTAATGCATCTAACTGACTCTGGAGTACTGGCAATGTCTTTAGCAGCTTTTCTGCATTCATTGTTCGGAGAGTTCCATCTTCCTTCCTAAAAAGTAGTTTGAAAACAATCATTAAATCATAAATTTAAGTGTTTTATCTTCAGCCATATAATAGTGTAGCATTACTTCACATGTTATGTTCATAAACAGAATTAATCCTTTACTGCCAAATGGAACACACATGTCCCAACAACTCTAAAATAAACTTTGAACAAAACAAAGAAAACTTTGGCAGTTTGTTTAAATTTATAAATATTAGTGTGACTTGAAATAAAATCAAAATAAGTTTTATGTTCTTTTTAAATTGTGCAGTGGTGAAAAAAAAAATGATTGAAAGCTGTATTAAGTATTGCTAACATGAAGTTAACTGAGCTTGGTTCACACGTGCACGTGTCACACTACAAATCAGACTCTTGTATAATTCCAGCTAAGACATAATGTATTACGTTATTATATAAAATAACCACCAGGGAAGCAATTCAAAGAACGACTCTGCAAAAATGCACAGGTAAATACTGAAATACAAAGCTAAAGATTTCAATTTGAACCTTTAGTTACATGACTATACAAATAGAAGAGAATATATTCTGTTGTAAAAATGGCTCAGTGCCAGTGTTCTGCATTAAAAGTTTGGTGTGTTACCTAAAGTGTCTATTTTGAACTTGGCAATCCACATTATTTGTTATTCATGCACTTTCTGTGTAGTCACTTTGTATATTTATGCAGGTTATGTTTTATGATACTCCTTAATTCTACATAACCACCTGAACTCCGGGGTCCATATTAAATGGGGGGGGGGGAATGTAATTAAACTAAGGCAATCAGAAAGAAGAAAAAAAATGTCTAATTTTAGTGTGGCCCCAGTTATTTGCTATCACTGCCCTTGGTCTTTGGGGCATGTAATCCACCAGGTTCCTGAAATATCTGGTATCCTCTGGCAGTGATTCTCAAGTATCTTCTATGCCATACCAGAGCTATGCAACATTAGTGAACCTGGGACATCGAGAAAGCCACTTCTTTATTTCGCCCAAACACGTTCTATGGGATCCAAATCTGATGACTTCACAGGCCATGGCATCTGCTAAAAGGTGTCCATGTGCATAAACCAATTTTGAACTTTGGCTGACCTATGGACCGAATGGTTATCCTGCTGGAATGCAATAATTCCTTCAGGATAATGCTCTTGGATAGATGGGAGAACATGTTGGAGTGCTTCAATATATATTTACCACTCAGATTTCTATGAATGCATTCCATCATACCATATATATTGCACGATATCCAAGCCCAAATTGCAAGGCTCATTTCAGCACTTCTGCACAAATGGCAGATAGCATTGGTTCTAGTGAGACCCACTAGTTCTGTAAAAAACACAGAAGTGCTACTAGCAGCACTGAATGTAACTTTGTCTGAGCAAATTACTTCTTTCCAATTGCAGTTCTCATACAGTTCTGCATATGTCAACCTGTCAATCATGTGGACTTTGGTTAGTTGCCACACTTCTATGCCAAATTCCAGCATATCCTTGCAACGATTCCTAACAGTCCGCACATTACCAGGAATGAAGATAAAGCCCTATTTTAAAATAAAGAGAGTTGAAGGTTGTTACACTACATCACTAAAATATTCTTACTTGAACGCGTTTCGGGAGATGGTTTGCTCCCAGCATGCTGACGATGGGAGCAAACTGTCTCCCGAAACGCGTTCAAGTAAGAATATTTTAGTGATTTAGTGTAACAGCCTTCAACTCTCTTTATTTTAAATTATGATACATTACTGTTACTAGCTTCTAAATCTTCAAAATTAGCCATAAAGCCCTATATTCAACGGCAGTTTGAAAAGGATTCCTTTTCCCCTCCGCCAAGAGAAACCTATCTTCATCCTCTGTAGAAACATGCAGATGAACTATACTTTTTCTTGCAGTAATCTGACGGTTTGCTCCCATCGTCAGCATGCTGGGAGCAAACCATCTCCCGAAACGCGTTCAAGTAAGAATATTTTAGTGATGTAGTGTAACAGCCTTCAACTCTCTTTATTTTAAATTATGACACATTACTGTTACTAGCTTCTAAATCTTCAAAATTAGTCATAAAGCCCTATATTCAACGGCAGTTTGAAAAGGATTCCTTTTCCCCTCTGCCAAGAGAAACCTATCTTCATCCTCTGTAGAAACATGCGGATGAACTATACTTTTTCTTGCAGTAATCTGACCCCTTTCTCGATAAAATTTCACCCACCTCGCACAGACTATGAAACACTGCAAATGTTATCTGTTCTGGTCGCTGTATAGCCCTGGAAATAAGCGCGAGAACAGCAGAATGTTTATCTGTGGCATCTGCAATTGCTATAAAGGTAATGAATGACTTAGCTGGGGCATGGAAATGGTTCTTTAAAAACCATAAGTTCCTCCCCTATAGTGTTTTGAAGTATGACTGGGAGTGAATACGAGTGTGTAAGAAAAACTAAAGAAAGAGGGAAAAAAAACACTTTTGGGGGTATAAGTGCTTCTCTTGTGTGCTTGTAAGCTATGCAATTCACAAACTGGTCACTAGAGGCAGTATCTATTTGGTTAACATTGGAGCTATGTCAGCAAATGTATATGATCAGTATGAATGTCCAAAAAATGCTTTAATATTAAGGCAGAATTTCAAATTACACATTTGTGATAACTTGTACCAAAAATGTTAATTATTATACAAATACTCCTCCTTTAATGTACTAATATGCTTGTTAACATTTCAGACTATATTATCAATATTAATATTCCCTTTTTCTTTATTTATTATGCAGCCATCTATCAGAGTACTGAATTTAATTTAATATAAACACACTTTCCATAGCTTTTCACAGTTTGTTTGCCTTTTTGTTTTTTTAATAGTGACGAGTGGTACTGAATTGATTATAGGTACAAGAAAATTAATTGTGAAAAATCCCTTTCCTATTAAAGCAGTATTACCTATAATGCCCATATTTGATGAACCAAAATAAAATTTTTCGAAAGCATTTAGTATACTTAATTTCTTGTTGCGTATTTTCAATAAAACTTTCTGAAATACTGATTATTGCATATTGTAAGACAGAGAGGTTGTGTGTGTTTAGTTTATGGTTATCATTTACTTTTCTAAGCTGCCAAATTGCAAAACCTTTACTTATTTAATCTTACAGATTTTAAATGCTCCTTTTTGAGAATGCTTGATTCTCAATCCCAAAAGAGTGAGTACCTGTGCACTTACAATCTAATACTCATTTAGCAGCTGTTTTGTATTAACAGTATTCAGCATGTATCAGTCAAACCAAACCCTGTATGCTAATTCTTTTTTTATTTTCTATGTTATTTAGTGCTAGATTTAATTCATGCTACAGAGAGTGAGTGAGTGAGTGAGTGTGAGCGCGCGCGCATTCAAGAGGTCCCAAGTTCAAATCTTGGTTAGGGTGAGTTACCTGGATAAGACTCTTTCCCAGGGCTTTCCCTCATCCTGAGAAGATGGCTGTTGGGTAACTAATCCCTACTAGAGACCCTGGGTCTATTTGAGCATCATTTCATTCATTCACCATCCTTCAATCATGGCCTACCAATCATTCATTTATTCATTCATTCATGACCTATCCAGGACATTAAACTTAAGGGGAAAAAATCCCATACATACACATTTCATTTACATATCACTAACTTTATAAAACTTACCCTCTTTTGACTTTACAGAAGTCAAAAGCAACAGTCCTGTATGACAGAGCTTTCTCATTCAAATATTTGGCGTAACGTCTAATGAATGGAGACATATCATACCCTGAAAAAAGGTTTACATTTTAAAATAAATGAAATAACATTACATGTTATGAAAAAGTTATCAAGAAACTATTTAAAAAAATATATATATAAATGCTACATGGAAATAATAATGTTAAAGTGTAAGGAATATAAATTAAGTAAAGGAAGTTTGTGCTATAGGCCATACTCAATAATTTAAAATGTATAGATTACTGTAATGAAATATTGCAGATTACATGTGTTGCCTCCATATTTAACTACTAAGCAGAACTATGATATAGTTGCTGCACTAATTAAATATCTGAATTATGGAATAACAAAATATGCATGTAGCACATGGAAATGCCAAATAAGCTTATCTAAAACAAATCCAAACAAGTGAGTCTAATATCTGAGCTGAATCACATCGAATTTTCAGATTCAATGCCTTTTATAAAATGTATACTATAAATTCAGGTTAAGAAACTTATAGCATACCCTGTCTAGTTTACAGGTGCAGACAGCAGCAAGTATTCTACAAAATTTAGAAACTAAGTTAACCTTATAGCAGGTCTACAGCTTTTCAGTTGGGCTCTATATTATCATATAAGGCATGCCAATTCATAGATAATGAAATGAAACTATGCTGCCTACTCTGAATTACTTAAAACTTTAAAATAGTATTTCAGTACATCAACAATTCAGGACTATGAAACTATCAACCTGCAACTTATTCTTTAATCTGAAACTCATGCCAACAAGTTTCAGCCTCAATCCAGTAACATGGCTTTACCAAGATATTTCTGGAATCTAGAGATAAAGCCAATGAATGCTTGAACATAAGCAGTGTGTTACGGGAACAAGTGCTCGGGTCATTATGGTTTCTGCATCATAAGTTGCATTAAAGTTTAAAAGTTTTTCTCTCTAAAGCATGGTAAAATCTATTTTGTTCCCTATATTCATTACCCATTTATTCTTATACAATGTGGCGTGACTGTACAGCCTTAAAAAGGATGTTTTCTTTCCCTAAATCAACCCTCAGCCCGAAATTAGGTAACATTTTTAACCTCACATTTTTGATGAAATGAATGTTAAGCTTGAGCTTGTAATCTACCTTAAAGCTGAAGGACCAATTTAGAAAAAACATTTAAATCTTTCCTTTATCCACTGTTGTTTTATAGGTATTTTATAAATTAATCACACAGAAGTTTATCTTTCAGTCAACTTCCTCTTAGTCATGAACATTCACATGATGTGATTTCAGTTGGGTTATACTACAGTATGATCTAATTTTGTTGTATGTAGGAGACTGATGATTATCAACCATTCATAAAAGACATTGATGTGCGAGAGCTATTAGCTTACGAGAGACAATAAAATGGACACCAAATATTTCAAAGCATATGGCTTAAAGTTTGAGAAAATGTGAACGATTTCTCTATTGTTTAAAGGAGAGGTGTAGAATCTTAACACAATTTTATTCTATTCTGAAAGCATTTATTTCCACCTTAAATGCCACAGAGAGGGTGTGTCACTCACAAAGCTTGTAATTTATGCTGTTTGTTTGCATAAAGATGTAACATCCTGTGCACGGGCTGCAGAAAGAGAACCTATGCCTTTCCCTCTCTTCCAGGTTCTGCACAATGTTTTGTTTCAGAGTTACATCCAACACAAGAAGTTAACTATATTGAATTGAATACACACATTTTATCAACTGTGCCTCTATTCAAATGAAATTTCACAAAATATTTAGCCTTTGTTTTAAATAAAAGAAAACTTAATTTTTTAATGTGAAGCATTGCTTGGGGTGGGGCTAAAGCAATGAGGAAATAAGTCATCATCTTTAAGCTCTATAAATAAGCCGTTTTATATTTCAAAATAGTAATAGAATATTGGCCGTCATTTAACTAAAGTACTAAAAAACAATATCCTATGCATCATATATAACTATGCTTTCTATTTACTGCATAACAAAAAATGTAATCAATTAAACTAATTTTAGTAATTATCTAAGTTTACCAACAAATATTAAATGTTGAATAAAATGGGAAAATTTATGAAGTCAAAAAAGAACACTTTATATAGCAGACTGTGTTATTGCTATACTAACAAAATATTATTCACAAAATATTATTAGCATGTTATGAGGAGGATTAAACTAAAAGTGAAATACTTTGCCTTAAAACACCATGCAGGTTTCCAAACTGTCTCCATCACAAATGGAGGGAGAGGTGAGCTTAGAGGAAATATCCACTGACATTATGTATTGTACTGGACACTACAAATTATGCACTATAACTTCCAGTTATGTGCTGATGAGGGTTGGCCTTTATCGTAATTCAAAGAGTTTCAATTCTTAAATGCTGAATTATTATTATTTTAGGGGACTTTAAAGTCTTTGGCCATTTGTGGCAGCACACTTGTAAAATACCAGAACTTACATAGAAACAGCATAAGTTTTACTTGTCAAATAAGAAGTTCCTATAATCTTCAATGTTTGAGAGTTGAAATGTATCTATGTCATGACCAGGTCACTTCTTGAATGCTCCTTATCCAGTCCAGATTCACTCTTGTGACTATAGGTTTGAACCACTAGGAAAGATCATAAAACCACAGTTTTGAGTATGATACTGTGATAAAAGAGGTTGTGTGCCAATAGTTGCACATACATCCCCTCTTCTTTCTAGGAGAATAGGATCATATAAATTCCATACTCATTAGCAGTTTATTTTGTTGGCAATAATGTAGACAATGTAAATCATTTTGTAATTGCACTTTGTTTAAACAAATTACAAAAAATTAATTCTCCTTTATATTTGGCCATCTTTTGTTTAATATGAATTATTGGGGTAAGCTGCCACTCTTCATGTTATTTACATTGCACTAAACAAACAATTAGATTCTGGCTCATTTCAGGAATTTTGAAGGTTACATCAGAAGCTATGGCAACTAGATCATAACCACTAATAAAGTTTAAAAGTTGAGATTTCTGTAACTCTCCCAAGCTTTTGGTAATGATTGGTTCTGGATACAAATTTTTAGGTCACATTATGCCACTGGCCACTGGCCACTACTGCATTGATTTTGTTTAGAAAAAGAAGCAGCAACTGGGGAAAAAATATTGCATTTAAAACATTAACTTAATTTAGATTCATTATTGAGTTGTGACATTCTGAAAATAATTGCAGCCACCACCAGTTGCTAGTTGACTGCCAGCATAACCTCTTGTGGCGGTTGGGTTTGTCCCCGGCGGCAGTTGGATAAACCTCTGCATAAGTGTTTCGCCTATTGGGATTTCAAAATTTGAAAATGTTCTTCCAAATGTGAATCTTTTTCCAAACTATAAGTTCTGTTTTTCCTGAAATGTTTTTTAGTATTTTCAGATTTCTGTTTATGGTGTGTTTATCTCTCCAAAAGTGCCAAGCTACCACTGATTTGTCTTCTTCCTTTATGTTCCTGATGTGTTCTTTTGCCGTTGTTTCTATGTTTCTTTAGTTTTCCCAATGTAGATTCTTTTACAGTCGCAGCTGATCTACTATATTCCTGGTTTGTTCTCCTGCAGGATGTGTCTCCTAATTTAGAATTTATTATTTTGTTCTGTTTGAAGACAATACTGGCAGTCAAACAGGAACTGATAATGGGAGCAATTAGCTCCAGAAACATGTTTTCCATTTCAAAAAATCTGATGAGTTACACTCACATGACTTTCTCTACTCTTGTACAAACTATTTTTATAAACTCTTATTCCTCCATCTATTTCATATTAATCGAAATAAACATTTGCAGAAACGATCTTTTGACATGCAAAGAGAATTACATTTTACACATAGTGATCAGTTCTAAAAATATTTGACTATCGCTTAAGGCCTACTATGTTACCCTTGTTTTGTATTTGCAAGGGCAATATAGAAATACAGTAGCCTTTAAGCATAGACATATCTCTTAATAGCTGGTTGCTATGTGCAGCACCATTCTCTTAGCCACAGATTAATACTCTTTGCATATCCAAGACAAAAAAAAATTAATAACGAATTCCCATTTGAGAAAATGAGTATTGAAAAATGTAAGGGAATAACAAGCAATATGTCGAAAATGGTTCACTAAAAAAAAAAAAAAAAAAAAAGTATATGACATAAATTGTGTATTTTAATGCAATCTACATTTTTTGTGTAGTAAAATTTTGTCTATCTCTTATGGTTTACCAGTTATGCAAAAGTCGTTCACAATGAAGAATACCTACTTTTGGAGACATTCCCAGAAAATTCAAGATATACATTTTATTTGTCATTAAAAATATGATTTTTGTCATATGATATTTTAATCAAAATCGTTAGAGCCATTTTTGAGAAAATTAAAATTTTCGAAAAATGTTCCTGGGGTGGGGGGATTTTCTTGAAAACCTTCGCGTCACATCTCTGCAAGATACTGAACCTAAATACCAAGTTTGGTGTTTATGCGACTGTTCGTTTCTGAGTTATGCTGTTTTCTCACGCACACATGCATGCACGCTTTCAAAAATGCTTTTTTTTGGATTCAGGGGGTCTCAAAACATATATTTCCGGCGAAATATCGGTATCGAATTTTTGGGTGGAATACAATACTTCCCCTACTTACTATACATAGTAGAGAAAGTAAATATAGTAAATGATGTAGTGTCAAATCGACTCAATAATTAATCTAAATTATTAATGCACATCACTGTCACAAAGTCCACCATACTAAACATTATGTGTAAATTAAATTAATTAGTTTTTATTTCATCTAGCACACATTACACTTTCACAGTAGTCTTTGCTACAAGTGCTACATTTGCTACAAGCTGCATTAACTTTAACAAGAGAAATGTTGGACTTTTCTCACTTAAAACCGAGACAAATACTTATTTCAACTTCTTAAGCACAAGCTGAAGTGAAACTTGATGAAATTATATTTGTTTCTTTCAAAACATTATCTGGCTTACATTATCTGGTTACTCTATTCTAGGGTAAAAAGAAAATAAGGCATTTATATAATTTATTTGGTAGATGGAGCTACAAGTTTAATGCAGTTCATAAAGAGAAAGCATTTTGCATCCAATGTTTGCAGAATGAGAAAAATTATGTTTTATGAATATCCTGCAAATGGTTTTGAACAAGCAGCATTGTTGTTTAAAGTAATAGTAGTGGTGGTGGTGGTGGTGGTGGTGGTGGTGGTGTCCAATGCTAATTATTTTTTATTCGATATTGGAGACTGGGCATACAGAGAACAGCAGTGTAATCAATTTTCAATTTGTGTATCTTACTTTGCAAGGCTGTGTTTCAGTGAATGACTGCAAAAGAGAATGTTGGCAACAGTCAGAATGGTTGGTGACCCAGAGGTAACTTATTCTGGTACTGCTGTATCTCACACCAGTTCCTTTGCAGCTGATGTGATTGAGCCTATTTTGCCTTGGTGAAGGCTAGTGGTCTCAGTCATGTAACACCTACTTCATAGATTTTCAGCATCAGCTTTATAGTTCCCAAAACAATGCAGCATTGCCAAGATTTCATGATAGAGAAATAATTTTCCTCTGAGTAAAAAGTTAGCTTCTTTGTAAAAATGAACTTTATATTACAGTTTTAAGTTCACAAAATACTTATTTGATGCAATCACACAATTCCTCCATTTTGATTGCAAACATGACTGCTTAAAAAGGAAAATAAGCAATATTGTGACATATGTTCAGCATTTTATACAGGTTTGTTGCCTTCAAGCATATGGGAAGCACAGTTTCTGCACTGAAGCACAGTTAAGTAATTCAGTAAGTGCAGGATTTCAAGTGCTGCAGCATGCAAAAGGCAAGCAAAAGTTTCAAACATTTGACTCATGCCAGTTTTAAGTTGAGATTACTTACCAACACGGGCACCTAGTCCACAAGGCATAAGAAAAAGAAATAGGCATAAGAAATTTATTTTTCACATATATCTAAATAAAGCAAAAAAAAAGTAATATTCATAAATAACAAATTGTTTTCTATTAACATTTTTTGTGAAATAAAAACAGATTTGTAATACAATGAGAGCAAATATTAATTTCAACTATAGTGCCTCTAAAATCTGAGGTTAAAGTTTTTAATGCATGTTTGCTAGTTTAAAGGATACATAAACATCTAACTGAATTAAGCAAGACATTAGGAAATATTTCTTAATAAGTAAGAAAATAATTCATCTACTGGCTAGAGAAAATAAGCTACCTTATATATATATATATATATATATATATATATATATATATATATATAGTAGCATTAGGCATTACCTAAAATGATTTGGAAATGAAAAATTTCAATCCCTTTATTTGAAATGAAGTCAATCTTCTCTTAATTTGAAAGTTGTAATCCAATGTAGTATTGTATAAACTTTAAATGCAATTGTGTTTAATGATAGTTGCTTAAAATTTACTTCTTACTGCAAAATACATTTAAAACATCTAGGCATACCTTGTACTCCACTTTTATCTAGGAAATTGCTCAGCTGGAAAGTGCTATTACTGGAGGCTAAGTACTGCGTAAATCGCTGAAAGAAAAGTATTTAATATTATATCAGTAAAAGACTAAGCATACATCTGGTACCCTCTCAAAAATTTTAATTATGTTTATTGGAACTGTTAAGAAAATTTGTATTATGCCAAGCATATTATTATTTACTAAGAAATTGTGAGGAAAAAGATCAAGAGAATGCTTAAAGTAAAAACTAAAAGTACTGTTTTAAAGGTCTAATGTGTTATTTACTAAATATACTCACTCCTCTTTGTGTTATTATTAGTATTATTTATTCTTATTTTATTGAATCACCATGCCCCATGTCTTAAATAATATTACATGGTTCACAACTCTCGTTCACAATTCTGTAGTACATGTTACATACATATATATATATATATATATATATATATATATATATATATATATATATATATATATTTTGCTTGATAATTACATGTTTACTCGATTATAGGTAATCATATATTTTTTCAACTAGCATTACATTTTTGCTTCTATATATCCTGTATACATTATTTACACTTTCTCTACCTAAACAGCTAACAGCCTATTTGCAACTATTGGTTATATATTCCCATTCTAAGTAATTATCTAATTGATTTTAATATATGCATCCTAGGTAATATAAGCATTTTTAAGTTAATATCTGTGAACAACCTTTACCTATCACTTATTAAAACATATTTTATGGTTTATATAAATCTACACTGTTTACAAATCCAACAAATGGTTTTAGATATTTTCTAATTGGATTACAATGCTTTACTGGTCAATTCCTGTTTTGAAGGAACTGTGTTGTCTGTCCAGTACTGGACAAGCCCTGTACAGATGGAGACATTTATTGTACAAGAGATGGCCAAATATAGAAAATATCTCCAGGTGTGCCTGATTTTCCATACCATTTACTGGCATGCCATGAAGTTGCTTCCAAATGGCACGCCAGTGAACGAAACTATATTCCTTGCCATCTGACAGCCATTCCGAGACCAGTGTTCAACTGCAGATTTCATTTTATATGTTACACTGATGTTTATCATACTATTAGTGCTTATTTATAATTTTCTATACATGGAATGGTCCAAAACTGCCATAAATATGCTCATTGAAGCATATAGCAAGGAAGTATGCCTCTACAACAAGTCACCCTTTTATCATAATAAGCATATAAGACACGGGCTTTGGAAAATGTATGTGATGCATTAAAGGAAATAGGGCCTTCAACAAATGTGGACATCACAAATAAAATGAAAAGTTTGCTCACCACTTTTGTTACACAGATTAACTGCTAAATAAAAAAAAAGTGGCTTTGGAGTACAGCAATGTGGTACTTTTGAAAAATTGATGTTTCTGAAGATCCCAGAAAAGAGAACAGCATGGCAACGGCAAATATTTACACCAGGATGGAGCTTCTAAAGTAATTTTGAGGTTATCTCAAGTGATGCCGTGTGTACATACGTCCATGCTAGATGGCATACAAGTCACTTGCACAAGATGTTTTACCATTGTATGGCACCATCTCTTGTACAAGAAATGTCTCCATCTGTACAGAGCTTAATAGTTGATCCATAGACTGTATTCCTCTGCCACATGGAAATGCCAGATTTTATCTAAAATTTTGAATCTGTTCTTTCCATGTCTGGTTGCTATTGCCGTGAAGTTTGTTGTTGAGGATATGTAGAACCTTAATCTGTACTGTGTTAAGGAGAAAAGCCTTTTAGTTACTGTGCCCTTGGATGAGACTGTCCATTGTTATTGCAATTTCCCAATACCATTTTCCCCTCTTTTCTACCATAGCTTTTGGCATTTTATCGTAGATTATGTCTGTGTTTATTTCTTAATATCTTCCTTAGCAAAGTTTATCAGCCTGTTGATTTCCAATTATACCCATATGTGCTTTGATCCATTTGAAATGAATAGTCCATTGTTGGTTATACAGCTGTTGAAGTACTTTGGAGATCCCCCCCCATTATGTATCTGTGCTTGTCACTGTTCAGTGAATCGAGGGTTAATCTACTATCCATGTACGCTACAATTTTCTGCCCTTTGACCATTAATCCATCATTAATTTCGAGAATTTTCTTTAATGCTTGCTTCGTTCTGCTGGATTATTGGAGCATGAATCACTCAATTTAAATTTTAACTGGTGGATGATTGCACTGTTATTGAAAATTACAGCTGCTCCACCAACTTGTCCATTTGTTTTAGTAACATCTGTACATATTTCTATTTTGTATTAATAATTAGCAGCTTCGTGGTCATTGTTCTTTCAGCTGGATGTGCCCATTGCATAATCTTATTCAGATATCATTCCATCTATAATGTGTATGTTAATCTTGAGTTTTATACAATTTATATTGGTTTAAAGCCAGCAATGATGCACAATTTATTGTAGGAAATAGACTATATGCTATAGCTATTTTTACATTAACATTTACA
The DNA here is from genome assembly GCA_030765065.1 of Deroplatys truncata. Lineage (NCBI taxonomy): Eukaryota > Metazoa > Arthropoda > Insecta > Mantodea > Mantidae > Deroplatys > Deroplatys truncata. The sequence continues at coordinate 122,730,229 of CM060981.1, forward strand.
TTTACATTACATTTGGAATTTCCCGAGATTATTCTTTTTGCCAAAGCTTCTCTCAAACTGGTACTCCATAAACTAATACTGGTATTATTGCTCCCTTATTATATTTTTTAGGGCTTTGTGTCCTTGATGCCAATGATGTTTTGCACATTTTTTTAGTTGATGTATTAACATTGTGCATTTTGTGATATACTTAAAATGTTGATTAAAGCTGAATCTGTTATCTAGGAAAATAACTCAATATTTAATACTGCTTACTTTTTCCAGCATGCTATAAAGTAATTCGTGTAGATTCTAATAGTTTTGTTTTCTTGATTATTCTTTTTAACCAGTAAAACTTTAATGTTTCATTATGATTTGAATTTTGTTTTTGCATAGTTTTATAGTTTCTTTATTCTGCTATACTGTCTCCTTTGGTTATCATTCAGAAAGTTATTTTAATTTTGTCTGTATACTCCAGATTTAAAAGAGAATTTAAGAGTGTGTTCCAAAATTCAGAAGAGCTGCAGGTATCCCTGGCTCCATTCCTTTTATACTCTGATGTGTTAATACTTGCTTTCCTGTGCTAAAGTAGCTTCTTGCCAGGCTAAAAGGTACCTGGGACATTTTAGTTCTCTTAGGTTAACCATTATCCCAGGCACCATTCTGTGTTAAATGCTCCGTTAACATTCAGGCTTACTACCACTGTGAACTTCTTTGTGTTATCTTCTATGCATTTTTTTGGCAGTCATGACTAACTGTTGGGTTCCTCTGGGGAACATAGGCATATTGGTTTGGGTTGGTTGGTGAAGTATTGTATCCATCATTAGTTTCTCTAGCACCTTCTCTCCCTCATTTAATATACTAATGGGATGATACTTGGAGGTATCTTTGGAGTCTTCTTTCCCCAAGTTTGGCCACAGGAATTATTACAGAATCTTTAAAAAGATGGTAAATAGTGTCTTCTAAAACACTCCTTGCAGATTTCTGTGATGAACCTTGCAAGACACTGAAATGCCTGTTAAAGTATTTAGCTTGTTATGCAGACTTTGCATCAGGCTTTTCTAGAGTTAAATTGTCTGATTACACTTAAAATTTCATCTTGGATGAGCATTTTGTCATCTGCTGTATCAACTGATCCATTTATTTGTAAATCCTTTTTTGATGAGTATACATCGCCGGATCATCCTCTGGAATAAAGCTTTCGATCATGCACTTCAAAGTGCATTCATTATCTTTAGTGATTCCATCTAGTCTCTGCATGATTGTTAAGTTTGTTTTATTTGCACAGCATTCAATGGATGACTTCCTTCTTTTAAACTGTCAAGCTTCTTTCAGGAGGATAGGTTTGCATTTTCACTTTATTCTGGTGTACACACTCATCTATACATCTATCTTTTCTCTCAAGTCTCAGAACTTTGTTGTCTGTGGTTGTCTATGTCTTCTGAAATCATTGACCTTTTCTAGGAATTGTTAATTCCTACATCCACCAAGACACTGTTCTCCCTTTCCTAGGTTTATATCTGCTAAATTTCTTCCATTACATACTATTATATTGCAAGACTAGTTGTCAACTATTAATTTCAGTTTAGTATGTTTTATTATTTGTAGCCAATACTCTTCATTATCCTCATCTTTGCATTGTTAGTGTTGAATCTATTTCCTATGCAGTACATGTCAACTCCTCTGTTCTCTTCTTTAATTACAATTAATTCATTAATTATGTAATCAAGTAATGCTATGTTCCGAGCAGCTTTCATCTTCTCTGCATTTCCAATTTTGAATGTAGCATATCGAGGGTTATTGCATGTTCTTATGTCAACTTTACTTTCCCCCTACTGGTCTAGGGAGGGAGGGAGAGAGAGAGAGAGAGAGAGAGAGAGAGAGAGAGAGAGAATTGCTCAGAATTAAATAATATACTCCTTCCTTCCTAGTATATTGAGACACTTGAGATTATCATATACAACCAGATGATAAATGTTCATTACATTGTCTTTGCTGCATAATAAGCACTGTGAGGAGGTCACTAACACAATTTTGAATAAATATCCATGCAGGCAGTCATGTCCTGTGATGAATTCAGAAATAGCAATGGAGGATTTTCTAGGCAGATCTGGGATTTATTTAGTTTTGTCTGAAAGAAGATGTCTAAGATGTCTGTCATATTTGGTATGGAAATGTTTTTGATTAATCTTTTTACTGTTCATAGGGGATTTTTTTTTTTTGCTGTTTGAGTAATTCTGGATCTTAAGTGCAGTGGGGGCAAGTAAGTTCACTTTTGAATTTAATGAATTAATCAAACTTTATAGTAGTTGCTGGAAGCTTTTTAATTCCACTTTACTTTCAAATGCAACAGATCAAAGCTATATTCACATTTTAGTTTTAAAAATGCTGATTAAGTGCATTTTTTAATTTGAATGAAAAGTAAAAGTATAGCAAACTCATGTACAGACTTACTGTATTCTTTGGTTGGGGTGGGCAAGTGAGTGAGTGAGAGAGTGAGAGAGTGAGTGAGTGAGTGAGTGAGTGAGTGAGTGAGTGAGTGAGTGAGTGAGTGAGTGAGTGAGTGAGTGAGTGAGTGAGTGAGTGAGTGAGTGAAAGTGTTTTAATACAACAAATATGACCACATGTCATGTTCCCTGACCATGCAGTGGTATAAATGGTGACTGGCAAGATAAAACAGAAGTTATTGCAGTGCCTGGACACCCATACTTTGTTTGGTAATGTTACAGTTTTATAGAATTTTCAAAGCTTTTAAGAATTGGCTTTTCTCTGATGTTAAGTAAAAAACCATTACAAGTTTTCAAGAATAAGAATTAATAAACTTAGATTTTGATACCTTTACAATTTCAAAATTCAGCTCTGAATAACTTACATAAGTGTTAATTAGTAGGTGCACGCATTAGGATTTAAAAATAAGGCACAAAATATTGCATGGAATTATACATATATATTTGCCACTCAGTGTAACAAATTAAGATAACTCACTTCAAGGGAGTAACTATCCTATCCTTGATGGTAACACTGATCTCTTTTACACGAGAGTAAAAAATTTCGGATTTGAAAATCAAGAATATTTTACTTTCATTATCCCTGTATGCAAAATATGGTTGATGAATGAAGTCAAAATATTTTACTGTGGCACAAAAATACCTTTGGAGTGTAAGTTTGAAGTTGGATTGTGTGTGGTTAGTAAACCTCAAATTAGCAGTCATTAACTGTTCAAGATTGGAGGTGTTTTGATTTTAGGTGCATCAAAAACTTCTTTTCCATTTATTCATTCAAAAAAGCTTATCCACAACGCATTTCATTTATAGCTGGACCACAGACTGCATATATGTGTAGCTCGCTTGCACTGCAGTGATTTGCTGCCTTCTGTTCAAACTGTAAAGACTAGAATTTGTTCATTGTGCATCTCAAAAGTGAAAGTTTATTCAAGACATATGTGTTGGTGAAATTACATTACTCTGAAATGCTTACCAAAAATCCTAGCTTAAACAAAGAATTTTTATATATTCTACATACGTAAAAACCGAATCGTGTAGATAATTTCAGGAGAAATTTCCTGGTGCTCCAGTTCTAGGTACAGAAACTGGTAGATGTCTGGTTAATAAGTTTAGGACAACAGGATCGCTAAACCTTAGAAGCAAAAAAGAAATGTTCTAAAGGAGTAAAAACTTGACAAAATTCGTGTATCATTCAAACGCTCTCCAAAAGAAGTTTCTAAGACTTGTTGCACAGCAAGTGGGCAAGCCTCTGTCCATAGAGCGGACAAACTTTTAAAATTGAAACAGCTCCTATTGTTCATGAATTACAACCTCGTGACGACGAGGAATGCCAGGGATGTCTCAATGGAGATGGATACCGCTTTCAACACAACTTTAAAGAAGGTTAGTAGTTACTATAATGCATGTCACCATCACTCGCGGGAGTTTTAGAACGGAAACCCCCAGTATAACAGCGCGCAGAGTCGGCATACGTGCAATCTGGGCCTGGCAATATAAGGAACGCACTGTATTTCTAATAGATAAACTAGCAACATACTGAATCTGTTACGTAGCTGAATATTCACATCCTTTATAATCCTCTGGGCATAAGAGATGAACTTGCACAGGTAGGTTTTCACAGCTAATCAATTATGTACTGCACGATATTGGTATGATTATTTTGTTGTGAATTAACAGCTGAAATTACGTTAGCAGTAATAGCATTTTCCTAAACGACACAGCCGTTGCTATTGTTAAGTCTTCACATCTTGGTTTGTCACATTTTTTACAGAATAAGTTAAAGCAAGCATTTACTGTTTGTTGAAAAACTAAAGCCTAACGACTAACTATAGATGTTCTCTGAATAAGTTTGTGAAGCACTTCTTCCTCCTCTTCAAAGGATTACCCTGCTCTTTGGATGACGTACACCCCCAAGAACTTACATGCCTATGCCTTGTGTCAGTAGCCTGTCGAGGGCAAGCAAACTTTGGAGCATAGCAGAACCAGGATGGGTGATTTGTTTAATGCCTGGTATGGCAGTGAAGAAGAAAATGAAATTTAGTGATAAAAGGGATAATAAGAAAATTCGCAGATCAAATTGTCCAACCCAGCATTCGCCTAGTGACGTCCCAAATGAGTGTCTCGCACGTTACAGCGGTGCCACCCCGCTCGGTTCAGTGAAACACAATCTACTAAAATCAACTTTAACTATGATACAGTATATCACAAACACAACTATTTATTAGTTGTCTGTTGCTCGTAATACTTTGCATTTTATGGGCCATCTTAAAGCTTAACCAAGACTATCTCCTTGAATTTCTTGATAAGATTACGAGACAAGATAATTTAATAATATACAATAAAACAATATTTCATGGGTTTTACTTACCTTAAGGTTAAACTGCACTTTAAAATAATTAGGGATTTACAAAATCATTATAAAATACTTTTTTTAAGCAGTGTACATTAAATAACTTTTTTTTTTATGACCTAGGTATAGGCATGAGTGCAGTCGTTTTCTTTTTCTTCTTCTTCCATGACATCTAAAGATCAAATCTCTGGCATTGACTGACTGCTGAATTGGAAATTTTTTCCATGTGCACACATGCCGTACCCCATACACAGAATATGACTTGCCTGTTTCCAAATCTTGCAGCTGAATGAATGTGTTAAAAAGGTACACAAGTTATCTTAATTTTGTGATATGTTAAGGTGTTGTATAATATGTATGTTCCAATAATACTTAATGTTGTTCTCATTAAAATGTACAGAAGAAAAACACACTGAATGCTGGGCGAGGGCAAGTTTCCCAATGATAACTTATCAATACTTGCCCAACATGCTGCTTTATGTGGAGAAGCAGAACAACAGAATCCAAATTTGGCAAATTTTTGGACAAATTCTTGGGCAAAAACCTTCAGTAGTAATGAACAGTAACTGATATGCTACAGAACCAATATCTTAATAATAACAATAATAATAATATGCCCAAGATTGCCTTTTAGAAAATTCTTCCACAGTAACTAAATCTACTCACAAAAATATTTAGATCATAAGTAAATGGTGCAATGGTTTATTGTATTGTCACCATACATTTCTCAAAGCAATTCACTAATTTCTGTCAGCAATTCCATATAAATCTTCAATTTTAATGAAAGGTTTAAGACATCAGTGAAATGAGTGCTTTTGAATTAAACTCAAACATGCTTGTCCAGAGTGACTCACGCAATAGACAAACACCCATTAGAGATGGAAGTGTATGCATATTAATTACATGTATGCATTACTTTTGGGATCACCTTGATTATGCATGTTGGTTCTGATCTAAAATCCCTTTAGTTCTCATCCGGGATTTCAAAACCTTAATTACTTACCTCATTGCCGTAACACATCATGTGATGTACTGTGATGAGAGCTTTGAACACAACAACCCAGTTTGTGTTTTGTGAACGTTCAATGAGGAGGTTAGCCAACTGTGGAATTGACACATTTGGCTCATTTGTACAATGTATTAAATCTGGAAAGAAAAGAAAAAAATGTACTTTACCTACTGAATTGCATAAGACAACTAAAAATCATGTCTATAAATATATATAGGAATGGGGGAAGAAAAAAAACGTGGAGGAACGGGATCTCTCTAGTGATATGGTAATACTGCTGCTGTGAAGTGGAGAGCTTGAAGTTTTCAAATGACCATCCGGATGTCCTGTACTTTCCCTTTTGCATTTTCTGATAATGAGAAGTGTTTATCAGCAAAACATATCATTTCATCTGGTCATTTTAAACAAAAGCAAGAACCAGAGAAGTTCCTTAACCGCATGTTTATATGCATATTACTCTTTGGTACCTGGTCACTGGTGTAGCTGTGTTCGTATACTCGCGAGGTTTGAGTTGTTTCACAGTCGCCGATGACGAAGCGGCAATTTTACCTGCAATAAATATTATCTAACAGTATTACCCCCCTCCCCCGAGTAGTTAGGTTACATGGTTTACAGACGCGCTAATCTAACAAGCCGCGTAGCGCTCGCCCAAATGCAAAACATCGTGCAGGAAAATAAGAATAGATTTGAGTCTTCACGGCATTCCGTGTCAAGTCGAACATCCATGAAACACCAAGTCAACTTTTTTTGAAATTTGTGTACATTTGATACTTTGAAACAGAAGACACTTTTTAATGTCCTTAATTTCAATATTTTGAATAACAGCCAAAGTCAGGATTTTTTAAAAAAAGTGGCTACATAATCGCGTTTACCTCCCGTTTAAATTCTCCTATAAACTCCACATTGAACTCATTTAAAGATTATGGAATCCTCTTTGAACACTCTTAAAATATAGTACAGTTTAAATGTACTATATGTACACTCGCAACTTTGGCGCTTAGCTGCGATCGGTCTATCAATTTAATGTCATTTTGTGAATGGTACATCACCAAATAGTGAAATATCTACACTGGTATTTAAGGCTGCTATAAGACATTTAATTTTCACCTGCAGCTTCTCTCCCCCTCTTGGTATGTTTAGTACTTTACGATTTACAGCCATTGTAATAATAATAATAATAATAATAATAATAATAATAATAATAATAATAATATGGAGATATAAACTGATACTATAATTTGGTAGGGTATCATTAGTATTTACCCTTGACAAAATTGTACCCAACTTGGATGGAATGTTTTCAAACAGCAAAGAATGAACGACGTACGCACTCCGCTTTGCGCTACTCCATCATATTACGTTAACTTAGCGTGTTTCCTCCACCCTTTTTGCTTTCTTTTTTGATGGCGCCCTTTCGTTCATTCATTTATCCTATACACCTCTGTTTCTGAACACCCGGTAGCCGTAGTTGTTTCTTTTAGGTACTGCCTTACTAGCTCATTTTACCTGAATAATCTAACACATTCATCATTAATTTGCGTTGCTTTTTAGCTTACCAGTATTTCGTCCCCTCCTAGCTTCTCCCTCCATTTTACATAACTATAAATATTTAAATAATATGTTAAACAAATATCCTAAATAACACTCCACCGTGTTCTACACGCTATAAAGGTACATACTTCCTTACAAACTGATATTAAGCTCCACTGCCTTCTGCTCGCACCCATTAGCAGAAGAGAGGGATGACTTGTCATACACAATGAATGCAGAAGTTACAGGATTCCGCCTTAAAAGTTTCTCGCTGGCCGATTTTTCTACTGCACAGGTATAAAACTATCCGAAAATATTTAATTTAAAAAATTATAACGCTCATCTGATTAAAGATAGAGCATCCCTACTTTGCAGACATTAGCACTCTAGTTTACTCTAGCTAGGAAAAAGAGAGTTGCGTTCTACCCTTTAGTTTATTAGTTACTGCGTGATAAGTGTAGAAACAGCAAATATCGGACTTTTACTGAAAAACTCGTTTTCTTTAGAAAGTTGTGCCCACAAAAGTCCACAAAGGCTCTAACAATGATACAATATTGTAGAAAAAAATATTCTGCATATGAGGAGGAGTTCAAAACTTAAAATTATAACTGAATATTTACACTATGTAATTAGCAACTTGGCGGCAGCGCAAGAGTAGAAAAGGACGAAGCTAATGACAAATAGGATGTGTTAGGAACATGAATATCCCATTTACCTAAATACTGTCTTTTAAAGTTAGGACAATCTATAGAATGAATCTGATTCAACAGATTAGTTATTTACCACAGGAATTTTGAAATTTTAAAATTCGATTTTGTGTTATATATCGACAACCTAAAAATATTTTTAAATACACACCTATTCTCCGTTTAGTAGTGTATACATGTGCAAAGCTTCACGAGGGCGTTCGTTCAAATATATTTATAAGAAAATGTTTTCTCAGTTAGAACCCTCCTTACGATAACGTAGCGCAGCGGTTTCCGCCGGCAGTGTGCGAGCAGGGCGGATGGCGCGGCTACTCTCAGCTGTTATGATTTACCCAAGGCTTCTAAATCGCTTCCGAATTTAAAATACAAACCAACCCTTATCACAGCAAGCCAGATTAGATATTTCCTTTCACAGAGGACCAGTCCAGAATATTTAGTTTGTGGAGAGGGACCGCACACTATGTCGTTTATGAGTTTAATCTGTTAAATGTAGTTGTGAATATTCGTCAAATATTTAATATGAGTAATACCGGTACCACTATAGAACGATATAATTGTTGATTTAACTCCTTCAAAATTAGCAAACACATGTTTATGATAAAAAAGAATTTGCGGCCAGTGACTCGTAAAATGCTTTAAAACTGAAAAGGGGGGGGTGTAGAAAGGTCCCCACAACTAAAGAGAGTGTGCTTCATGTCGTGTAGGAATTTTTCAAATTCCGGATACGAGTGAAAACAAGAACAAACTTTTGTGGATCTATTGTTGCTGGACCCAGTACCTATGATATCCGGGTAGGTCAAGTAAATGAAATTAGCTTAGAAATTGATAGCTCCCCTTCACATCGTAATGGTGATGCGAATGAAATCAAGGAAAGTATAGATGTTTCAAATCCTAATAGCAGTTCAGCATCAATCCTCGGCGAATCACCCATAAAGAAAATTGTCTCAAAAATATTCATACTAGAAATTACAAGAAATAACAGAAAAACTTGAGAAGGTATTTCATATTGAAGGTGAATCGGTCCCAGAAGAAAAATAGGATTCAGAAATAATTCAGAAGCTGATAGATTTCATAGTACAGATGATTAGAGTTAAAAAATTCACATTTTTACTATTTTCGAAAGCTGGCCTTACGATCAAATTAAGGAAAATTTCGGCAATAATATTTTTAACATTATAAAGGTAGCAAAAACATTAGCTTCAGAGAGGGGTTTTTTGTTGACCCCGGAAACCAAATTTGTAAACCGTTAGAATATTCAGTGGAAAGGGTATTAGTTTTACATTTCAGCGTTATGGCGGGACAAATATTCACGTTTTCGTTAAAGGACAGAAAATACAAAAGCAGAAGAGATTGATTTTGTGCAGTCTAAAAGAAATCTTCCGCGCTTTAAAGATAAATATATCCTGATATCAAAGTAAGTTTCTCAATGAGACCTACACAGTATAGGCATATTTCTAGGCACCTAAGATACGCATTCTGCTTTGTGTTTGCGCTCTTCACGAGAACATGAAGCTGACGGTTGATGGAATGAACATTTCCCATCTTACTACAGATTCAGATATTGTTTTCTGTAATTATAAGGACCGTCTCTCTGGGGACACTACTGGACTTCTAGCAGCGAAAGTCAAGTCTCCAGCTGGGACAAGATCCCATCACATCATCTCAAATTATTTACTTGGGCGCAGAATTATATTACAAACAGTAATTTTAACTTTTTACTGTTAGTCAGCACAAACAAGAAAGTGATGATACTTTGGAGCCAAATATGAAACCCGAAAACCAATAACAGGCACGCTAAAGCTACATTGTTTCGTACCGTTACCAATATCTGAAGTAGTAGTGAAGCTGTATTCATTTCAAAGTGAAGGAAAAAAGGTTTCCGTTTAAATGAACCGTGTTAGGTGTGATTTAGGCCTATAGATCGCTTCTTGAGAGCATTGCGCCTTGAAACGAACAACGCTTTGTGCATCGTTCCTCCCATTCATTGTCAGCTACAGTGAGCCCAGCTCGGTTTTACAGCGCGACGCTCCGGATGTCCACAAGCCCCGGTAGAGTTCACTGCACTACACGACTAGGTAAATAATTTAATTTCAAACAAACCAGAAATACCGCCCTTGTGATATTTGGCATACTACTATAAAAACCACATGGAGCAAGAAGAGCAGTTTTTAAATGGCGAATATCATACACAAGTTTAAATTCTAAAACTAAAAGCCTCTTCAAAACTAGATGTGTTTCTTTCTTTTAAAATGATTTTCATAATATAGGAATAAAGGCATTCTCTGAGCTTTCAAATGAGATATTTACAAAGTCTCTAACATAAGGAGCGGAACTATCCATATTTAAACATGTCGAGGAGGGTGCTACTTCTGAAAATTCGTTAATTAGTAACAGACATAATATATTATTGAATAGCATTTTAAAAAATGGACAAGGAGAGATGACATAGGACATTTTTGGAACGGTCGCCTTGTGGGAGGAGGAAGAGGGAACGACCTAGCTTCATGGAAATTCAATGTTAACTATATAAGAGAGAAATTTACAACACGGGGATTGGAGCGACCGAGAAAGATGGAAAATGGGAATTCACGGTAACTACTGACAAGTGTAGAAGTCCTCAAAAAGTAAAAGTACTTTAAAACACACACATGTTTAACTTTCTCTACCACGTACATAGTAGATAGAGAAGGTATTGTATTCCATCTAAAAAGTCGATACCTAGATTTCACCGGAAATACATGCTTCGAGGCCCTCTGAATCAAAATAAAGCATTTATTTGAAACCTGTCCATGTGTGTGTCTTGAACAGCATAACTCAAAAACGTAAAGTCGGATAAGTACTAAACTTGGAATTTATGTTCAGTATCTTACAAGTATGTGATACGAAGATTTTTCAGAAAATCCCCCCTCAACCATCCTTTACATGGAGCATTTTTCGAAAATTCTGATTTTCTAAAAAATCGCCAACGGTTTTAATTAAAATACAATTTATTGAAAATATTTACATGACAAACAAAATATATATCTTGAATTTTCTGGGAACAGCCTTTGAAGTCCTCTTCATTCAGAAGGAATTTTCTATAATCTTGTATAACTGGTAAACGTTAAGCGATAGACGAAAACGTGCCACACAAAAAAATGAAGATATCTTTAAGAGAGACAATTTATTCCAAGTAAGTTTTTTGTGGCATAAGCCATTTCTGAGATATTCGTTATTAATGGTTCGAATTGCTCATTTCTTGGTCATTCTTTAAAGTCCTTTTAACATTCAGTTGTTTCTCGCGATTGCATGGAAACAATAAGGAATTTTAATGCCAGCAGATTGCGCCCAGTTTAAACATTTGACTATTGCTGTCTCTTTGTATCTAAAACGAAACGTGTAATGTAGCTATTTTTGCAAAAGCTTTATTTAGATTAAGACGAAGTAGATACAAAATAATAATAATAATAATAATAATAATAATAATAATAATAAAATAAAAAATAAACGATAGAGGGTAGGGAAAGGCATGTGAATATATTACACGAGTTTTTTTGACCATAAAAAGCGTATAAAGAAGTTTATGACGATCAATTTTTGATAAAAATCACTCGATTTGACGTGCAATGACTCATATAGACTAAACTTTCGCATTTCAGTCTACCGTTATGATATGCAGGCGCTCCTGCTTACTGAGCATGCCCGTTCTTTTAGACTTGTGAAGTCTTTAAAATAATGCACCATATAGGCCCCCCATATTATCTCTGGGTTAAGAAAGCAATAGTAATTTCTAACTGAAGTTTAGAAAACAGCTCCGTCAGTTCATATCCTATTCCAATGAAACAAATATGGTTTTATAAAGCATTAGCGAAGCATTTTTTGTCAACTTTCATATTTACCTATACAGATGCGACAAGCGCGAAAATCTTTAGCACGAAACTTTGAAAATAGAGAACGGTAAGCGCTTAACGGTTTCGAGACTCTTTCCATAGAAAAACATAAAACGCTGCGAAAGCATGGCTGCCGTAAGGTACAGAAACAATGCAATAAATTGGGCATTAAGAAAAGACCACAGGGCGCACAGGAAAACTCGGCGTCGGAAAATCGCCGCGCTCGGCGCACCATCGGAGTCATAGTAACACAAATTACGGAATTGAGGTTCATAGCTCCTGAATTTTAATTTTTTCGGGGTTTTCGCACATCCTCATAGGAGAAATGTCGGGTAACTTTAGCTCAGTAAACTCTGAGCTCATTTTTTAAATCATTTCAGCAGACGAGTTCCTAAAATGAATATTAAACACCTCACAAATTATGCAGACTATTCACCTCAAACGAGATTCGAACTTGGAAGACAGACATGTTGGCCCCAACCTCACGGAGTTGGGCTCCTGACCTTGACCAATGCTTGTACTGAAATTTTCTCTACCGTGCTAGGCAGGCCGAAAGCACATATTGATGAATCGCTGACGTGCCACTTAATATGTAATGGCAACAGAAGAAAAATAGCATCAGAATGGGAATGGTTTAATTCTGCTACGTCCCAGACAGACCACAGTGCTGCATGTGGTGTTACTTGAATACATCAGAAAGTTCAGGAAGTGTTTATGTAATATATAGCGTCACATCTCTGGCCCAGAGTTACGCAGATTATATTAGTTTTTATTCGAACTGTTTTTATTCTAAAGCAAATGCCATATGGACCTTCCTCGAATTTCCATCATACTGTTATTTAGAGGGTCGGTCAAGGTTAAGACAGTGTTCACAGCTAGCTGAAAGTTACTTGGAATTGAGACATGTTCCCGCTATTAAGAAGGGCTATTATGCATTAAAATTCAAGATTATTACGGATATATGAAGAAAGTAAACTGAGCACTTATGTGCGCGAAGAAAGGCTTAATGATACTGGCTGCTCAACTAGGGCAACTGTTTTGCACTGGCGAAATTTACTTGCTTCTAACCCGAAAACACGGAAACAGGGTATTAAAATTCATTGGGAAATGTGTTATACAGAATAAAGTTAAAAAAATTATATACGGTGATGATACATTCACATTACTTTCTCTACCCTCTATCTTTATTAGTGTGTATACAAACTAATCCTACTAAACTTATTTTCCTATCTACTATATTTTACTCCAAATAAACATGTGCAGAAATAGTTACATTACACATTTCGTTATAGATAAAAGAGAACAGCGATAGACAAATGCTTGAGAACTGGACATTATACGCTGGCCTTAAAATTCCACACTCTTCCATGCAATCGCGAGAAACAATTTAAAATCGATGGGACTTTAAAAGAATGAATTCGAACCATTAATAATGGTTATCTCGGAAATGGCTTATGCCACAAAAACGTTATTCAAAATAAAGTTGTGTTTTAAAGAGATCTACGTGTGTGTGTGTGTGTGTGTGTGTGTGTGTGTGTGCGCGCGCGCGCGTGCGCGTTACGTTCTCGTCTATTGCTCGATGTATACCATATTATACAATATTCCTTCCGGATGAACAGAAATTAATTTTTCCCGGAAAATTCAAGATACACATTGCCATGTAAATATGTTTAATAGGCATTTATTCACTTGTTTTTTAGTTATGCCGTTCACGAGAGAGAGAGACACACACAGACACGGACCTTTTTCTAAAAATCCTTTTTTATTCGATGGCCTAAAAACATTTCCGGTGAAATCTCTTAACGAAATTTTGGGTGGAATGCAATATCTTCTCTACCTACTATGTACATGGTAGAGAAAATAAAAAGAAACAATAAATACGGAGTAAGCGAGCTATTAAGATTCTGTAAAACACTTCGCAAACACTGTGCCGTGCTTTGCACGAACGTTTATTTTGAAAGTACCTAAGTGACCAAATAAGTTATGATGGATTCAAGTGGACGGAATCATTTCGAAGAATGCAGGATGCAGCTATGTTACAACCATTAATGAGAAATCACAGCAACGTTACGGAAATTGGCAACTGGATTTTCTACAGAATTTGTAAAATCCACTTGCAGTATATGCGTTCATACTTTTAAGGCCAACAAATTGAATTGAGTTTTATTTATGGACGCGAAAGATAACAATCGTGTACAGGAACTTACACCTCACACACAGAGAAAAAGAGTCACTACAGGATTTTTATAGGGATAATTCTACTTATAGTTTGAAAAGTATTTTTCATCTCATTCGAGCGATTATGTACACTACACGTTTACCAACACAAATAAGATACGGGGGCGACTATTTATATTTTGAGCTTAATAATAAAAAAACAGTAATTGTAATTCAATATTGCTTTATTGTTTCTCGAAATATCCTCCTTTATGACCAATACACTTTGCATGCGTTCGAACCATGGTTTTTAAATGTATCAACGGCTTCTTCTGCAGACGAAAATCATTGTCTATGCAATTAATTCTTGATGTTTGGGAACAAAAAGAAGTCATTTGGTGCCAAATCAGGACTGTACGGCGGATGACCCATCAATTCTTTTTTTTTGTGTGTGTGTTTTCAAATCGTCGATTGTTAGACAAGATGTGTGTGTGTGTGTGTGTGTGTGCGCGTGCGTGTGCGTGTGTGCGCGCGCGCCTGCGTTCGCACTTGAACGATCCGACGGCGCTTGTTTGTTTTCATTTCCTGAAGACTTCGGCAAGAAAATGGTGGTGTACCATTCAGAATTGACCGTTTCACGTTCCTCTAAAGGCAATGTTGCCACATGACCAGTTTTTCTGAAAAAAACCAAAAAAAAAAAAAAAAACCAGGCGATTATTTGTTTCGAAGTGCTTCGAGCGCGAACAACTTTTGTTGGATTTGGTTCATCTTGAAAAACCCATACAGTCGACTGTTTACATTGGCTCATACGCATAGATCCACAATTCGTCACCTGTTACAATCTTATATACGTCTTTTGAAGCACCGCCATAGTATTTTTCGAGCATTGTTGATCAATCGAGACGGTCATCTTTTTTAGATTTCGTCAAATTATGTGGGATCCAACGAAAGCAAACCTTTTTCGCAACTAATGATAATACAATATTTTATATATGCTGGTGGAACTAATGCCTAGGGTTGCCTCAATCTCACAGTATGTCGCATGACGATCTTGCATTACCAGTTTTTGCACAGCATCAATGTTTTCTGGCACAATAATTGCCTTTGGACGACCTTCACAAATTTCGTCAGTGTGAGAACGGCGGCCACGATTAAACTCGTTATACCAGCGTTTCACAGTGGCAAAGGACGGAGCTTCATCGCCAAATGTGGAAGTTGATCGATACATTCCTGCCTTGATAATCCACATCGAAAGTCTTAATAAATCATTGCACGAACATTTTCACGAGTTAATTCCATTTTGTTTCGCCGAGACAATTTTCAAGTCACTGTAAATAACACAAATAACGCTTGTCTAAATAGATTATGGTCAACAATATCAAACTTTCCAGTGGAAACGTCAGATAGCACCTAACAACAATCAGTGTTGCCAAGGCTCAAAATATAAATAGTCGCCTACTGAAATGATTCAGAAACAAAAGATATAATTTCACTATTATGTGAAAACGTCACATCCGAGTATTTAAGTTATTAAATCGTTGTTTAAAGAAGTGGTGTACGAAGTTTAGTGCAATTTAATCCTCAAAGCATTTTGCACCCAATTCCCAGAAAACAAAGCAACACGGCATTCAGATATTTATATTATCACGCAATGAAGAGTATGTCTGCTTACACATTCACCATAGATTCTAATATTTAATCAGAACAAAATATCCTAAGCACCTGGGAATGTACCATTTCCTTACCGATACCATATCAAATTCCTCAACTTACTCTTTTTTTTTTGCGGTAAACCACAAGGCGTTCTCATATTCGTTTTGAGGTAACGTTGCCATGGTAGCTCAGTTGGTTAGAGCAAGGAAAGCCTAAGATCCGTGGTTCAAATCCTGGCTATGGATGTCAATTTTGTAAGAATAGTTTATAGAGTGGGTAGAGAAAGTCATGTGAATGCAACATCAGATCTTTTGTTTATAAGCATGAAGCGGAATGACTGTCGCTGCAAATAATGTTCTTTTACGATCCATGTGCAGACTATGGTGTATTTATCTTGCATGAACAGCGAAGTGGCGAATCACAAACACTAGTTATAACACTGCCTTTATGGGAGGGGATTGGATGGCGTAAACCGGCTTGTAGTTGTACAGCTGGTTCCAGTTTTGTATGCCTGGTTTTCCGAGTATCACTCGTCCAAGTGGAGATGCTAGTAATATGTGGTACGCAAAGTAGCTGCATGCCCTCTTCAGTGTTTCATTATAAGATAAGCATAGTATAGTATGATATAGTATGAAAAATCGACAATTTAAAGCACATAACAGCGACACTGAATGAGCGAATATGTGAACATCAAGTCATTCAGAAAGCGCATTTCGGTAAAGTTGGCTCACTGTTGCTTTTCAGGGTTCATGAGTGGCGATTCAAGAAGCATGGCTCCCAACAATTTTGTTTGTAGAGTGTACTTTTACTCATATTTTATCCTGTAGTAATATATTTTTATTGTATACTGTCTCTCTCGGCATTGCACGCACGCATTCTGTAAGAAGCGGTTGAGAATAAGGAGGAGTGTTTTTGAAAGTAGCAAGTAGGCTACAATTTTCATCCGTATCGTAATGCTGCAAATTTGTACATATGGGATTGAGAATATGAATAGGGATAGTTTTTTGCAGTTGTAAGGCATTCAATAATTTTCACGTTATAAGCGCAAGTGTGAACATATTGCCCTGATTGACCAAGCAATATAGTTTAGTCTATAAAGGGCATTGCCTATATTTTGTCCATTGTCTATAATTGTCCTTACCCAATAAAGGTTAAGGGCAATTAAAACAGGCAATTAGCTACTTTATGATTGATAAAGTGTGAGTAGTTTTTGGAAGTTGCACGGTAACCTACGATTTTTACCGGGTCCTATTGAATGATTGGATAAAATGTTGACCAGATGCAGACTTCTACATAAGGAAATTGCATACATGGCAGAGGTAGTTCGAGAATTTAAGGTAGCCTATAATTTTTCAAGATACAGATGTGCAACGTTTTGGTGTCGACTCTTGGTACAAAGAGTGTCGATTTGCATGTCGGGGCTGAAGATAAGTAGGTATGTTGAAAATAAGAGTAGCGGAAGTTTAAGTTTGTAGTGCAGCTTGCCATTTTTGACAGATTCTAAAACCCAAGCTTTGTCAAAACATGCAAAAATAATTCTTCGATAACCTTCAGCGAAATCAGGGAAGTTTGGCAATATGAACTTGACATGCAACTTCACCTTCCAATTACTCAATTTTAAAAGATTTTAAGCCTGCCCATTTACCCCTTTGAACTCGAAGTCATTAATAAGCCGCCATGTTAACAATAAACAAAAAACATTAAAATAATATGCTTTCCAAGATCATCACATACGCGCGCGCACTCACGCAATAGTATTTTGCGATACAAGAGCGATAAATGCATCTTTGTAGAATGACAAAGTAGTTTGAAAATGCCAGAGGAAATAAGGATATTTTCCCTTCCGAGTTTCTGCATGTGCATTGCATACCTCTTATTTTTTGGACAATAGTGAATAATAGAAATACTTACGCGAAAAGAAAATTAATTACTGTCAGCTCTAGTCTCTGCGAACTGGTGTTCGATTAGTGGCGCCTGGTAGCCTAACCGACTAAGCCAGTCAACTACTGAAGGTGGATGGTTGCTTGCGTCAAAAGAGTTACATTTAAATGCGGCGTGAATTAAATCGCAAGTAAATGTTAAAATAATAAAGGAAAGTAAACAAAGCATGATTTAAATGATAAAATTGAACTATCAAATATGTTTATATTGCATATTTGCAACAATAAAAATACATATCCATGTTTGGATTAATTATTTTATTAACGTCTGCGGTAAAAATGCAAAACGCACGCAATGCAGGAATTTCAACTTCCCACACATGATAGCATGAGCGGGAAGCGGGTTAAAAAACACCACCGACGAAGAGTATCTTTCTTTATAGGTACTATTATAGATAAAATGTCATGTATGAACCTTTCTTCAATTTAACACACATTACAGCAATTTACCATATTACGTACACCAACAATTAGGAATAACCCCCTGTAACTTATCAACTAGCATCTCATGTAGTGCAGTGCATTAAAGCTATCATTACTAATTACGTACTTACAATGATCTACGTTGATCTGCATTCCTCTGCGTTCTTACCAACTGATTTATATTGCCTCGTAAAAACCTTCACAAGAACTTCAATACATGTAAAATGCTGAATCTATCCACTGTAGTTAAGTGAAGGAGAAAAATGGCGACTCGTAATGCCCAGATTCACTACTACTATTTTAACGTGTTTCACAAATACAGATGTTCCCAAGAATCGGTTTCATTGCTTGGTATATTCAAACAGTGGTATGAATATTCATACTGAGACTGTATACTTTTGCCACAGCCACACTAATTAGTTCTCTGCACGAGATGCACGCTAAATAGTAAGCACAATGGCTTCAACTTTAATACAATTATCGTTTCTTTCTGCAAGTAAACTCCGAACAAAGATGCTCATTCTGCGATTGTGCGCAAAGAAAATGGGCATTCGCATCGATGTTTAGTTTAACTTGTTTGTCCCAGTGAACTTGAAGCAACATACAGTACTAGCCACGGACAAATTAATACAACTTATTATATTAATAAGATATCTAATTCACAGCTTTTCAGCATTAACATTGTATAATTTCTTTCTTTAATATTCTTTTTGCTGTTTTACGTGTTATGTATTTTCTTTGCTAATATAAGAGGGAAAGGCCATTGTTAGCTATATAACCAGTAATATAAAATTACGAGAAATGCGTAGTATCTATGTAAGCATGTAACGAACCCCGGATTCATAATTAAGACAGTGAAAATCTGTAAACATACATTTATTTAACAAACTGTTACAGGATGTTATTGGATAGTAGCACCAATCAGGTACATTGATGCATGCCTAGAATTCAAATACGTACGCTAAGAAAACGGTTGGAGGGAACGCTAACAGAAGCTTCAAGCGGAAGGGCTGTATAACCCCGTCTCTAAATAGAACTTAAAACTACATGTTTAAAGTCTATCAGCTATACATGACAAAAGGTGATAGTGAATTGTGAATATTTACATGTGGTTTATCTAAAATACAAGTGAAATAGTTAACAGAATACGTGTGTGCAAAATATTTTAACCTTCTCCATACCTAACCCTGACAAGACAATTTCTCTCCGACAAAAAATACAGCAGCCGTGCCATAATTATAAAATATTAATCACAACATGCTAACACACACTTTCACAAGAATACAGATATACGATCATCAAATTCCAGTCTACGAGAACGTCACAATACATCACAAGAATACGAGCATCAAGACGACTTACAGGTACGTAACACGGCATCCATCATCTCTCTACGGATCCATCATCATCAACGTAGTGCGGGGGGGGGCTACCAAGAAGGAACCGCTACAAACTGTTAAGGAAATAGTTATGCTTCCGAAGAGAGAGAATTCTTATGCTAACAGATCCTGGTGATTACTTAAATTGGTAAACTACAACACGAAAAAACTTTTCGCATTTATATGAAATAAACCTGGTAGGGTTAATAATTTTGAAAATATTATGGTTAACCTGTAATTTTCCAGACCGAGTATACTTTAAAAAAATGAAACGCTGTTCTTTTCCCACGACCACAAGTCGAGCATGAATGTACACAGGATCATTGTCTCAGCTTCTTGCTCTGTGTATTACGCAATTAAAACAATTTCTATGTAGGCATATTGTGTTGTGATAAACTTAAGTAGAAAAAAATCCGATTTTCTCCAGTAATCATTTATTCTCCTAGATATGATTAACACAATAGCTTGATGTTTCCTCTACTTCCAGCTAATCATAATAAACATTAACAAGAAATGGTTTCACTCAGGTAATTCTATTGAAGTAATACCACCAAACTCTTTCAAGAAATGGTAAAAAGTAATAAAAGGTGGACCAATAAATTTCCAGAGTGCAAGGCTTAAAATTTGGGAAAAGTTAAATGAGTATCACATGTTTCGGAAATATTTAATGCCACCAGAAGTATTCTACATGAATTGCATGTTTTTAACGAGAGAAAAAATTTTCCTGCGACAACTTTCCTACAATTAAATGAGAATGAAGACTTCAGAGGCTATTTACCAAAAATCTAGGCAAACATTTTGTCATACCAATGTATTAACGTGGTATTTTAATCCAATTGTTAACATCAATTTTTGAGAGAACAAAAATTAACGAAAACTTTTGCTTGTAAATGCTTTGGGGCAGGGGAATTCCTTCAAGATTTTAGCTTTACAACTTTCAAATGTGTCCGATTTAAGTGTAACATTTGGAATTCCTTCAATGTATCATAGTTGCGCTTCTCTCTCTCTCTCTCTCTCTCTCTCTCTCTCTCTCTCTCTCACACACACACACACACACACACACATCCGCGAGCATGATTTCTTTTTTCCATTTATGGACCTCCAAATAGTACTTTGCAGTGGAAATTAGGTGCATTTCAACGGTACAGATAAGCGAGTTCTTTAATATTAATTAATACTCGATGAAATCTCTGAATAGTAAGAGAGTAAGCAGTGCAACATCGCACACATAATTTTTCGTAATGTACAATCAAGTATTGCCATCATTAATTCTTGAATGGAGAAACCGTTATGATTCAAACCACTATGTTAAAACATACGAGTATATGGTTTTAAGTCTTAAGTAAAAGGACATTAAGCCAGAATCCAGTGTCTGTTAAATTAAATTGAGTTTTATTTATACACGCTCCTTAACTGCTGTGGTCCTTAGCGTCCCATTCTATATTGGGCGTGAAAGACCGGTAATTTTGCTCAGAGGCCTCTTTATCAGGCTTGAGGTTCTTTTACGTGCCGTAAATCTATGACACGAGACCACCGGCTTTACCTCCCTTCCGAAAAACATCCATCGCCCTCCGCCGGGTTTGGACCCGCGACCTCGGGAACTAGAGGTAACCACTACACTACGACTCCAGTGTCTGTGGGTTGTGCAATATTAAAAGCATGCGACTATTCTAAACTTCCAGAAAACATTTTGAACTAATAGTACTGCTAGATTCACCTTGCTAACACAAAATACAAGGAGAGGGATGAAAAAGGACACCTGTCTACGACCTTTGTCATCAAGCTTTAATCTTTTTCATTATCGAGTAAAAACAATCTCAGTTTTATTTTAAAATACTTAGTTTAATGCTGAGGTCGTAATATATGTTTCTATATTAGATCTGAGGAAATCTCGAGCTTCACTTATTGGGCAACAGACAACACAGAACTCGATTTTAGACCAGCGTATACGCGAGCCCCCGAATCGTCTCTGTCCAATCACTCGCAAGTTCATCAAGTGTAGAACCGTTTATACTTCATTAAAGACATTCACGATTGCACGTCAAAATAAGTAAATTAAGTTATATTTGTGGACGCTCTTTAACTACTATGGTTCTCATAACCAGTGGCGGCTGGCGATGGAGGATTCTAGGGCGGCGCCTTCCCCATGAATAAAAAAATAAGAACAGGAAAGAAAGGATAGCATCAGATATCATAGCAGTATTAATTTCTGCACTCCCCAATTTAATTTTATAGATTTCGTTTTGTTTGAAATGTTTTTGCAACGCTTATACCACGAGTAGCGCAAATGTTTTCCTTACGGAGTGCATTTCGGACTACACCAAGTCCGTCCGGGAAACCTTGCGTTTGTAGATACTGATACAGTTGAGACGTGCGGAAGGGAATGCTTAGAATGAAGCCGAGGGGTGCAGAGAGGTATAACAGCTTGGCGGAGTCCGAGACGCTTCGCTATTGGTTCTTTTTCCACGTAGTCTTTTCTATGTGGAGTCACTCAATTTCACTGATGCCACTATATTAAAAAATAAAAAGTACTCAGTCCTGTCTAAAAATTTAATTCTGTTATATGAACTGATTTAAAATTTAATTAAACCAAGTTATACTGCATTTTAAAACGATTCAGAGCAGAAAATAAATAATACACAGTGCACGCGCCCTCTCAGTGCTGTGATTCACACACGTACAGGTTAGAAGCATCTGTTGCGTAAAATACCCCAACTTAGCCAGTTAATTCAGTGCAAGTGAAGTTAAATTAATTAGTTAAGAAATAATAAACAGTGTAAATAGCAGAACGACAGACTTAATGCTTCAGCCACATTATTGTTATACTTAGAAGGCCTGATTTCAACCATTTTGCTGAACAAAAAGGAGAGGATAATGGTTTTCATCTGCAAGAATATGTCAAGGTTTATTTTATTTTATTTTATTTGAAGGCAAGAAGATGCAGGATGCATAAGAAATTTCTTACAGAATCATTTTATACTCCTGACATTTTTCCAATGCGTGTTGTTGATTGCTTGCATCACATACTCGCTTAGATACGAGATACAGTTGGACAAACTATGTATTCCCCCATAAGAATTTACTCCGACGCCTGAATAAATATTATTATAGAAGGTAGGAACTTAGAAGAAATACAGCCTTAGCGATGTGCAAGTATGTGTGATTAAGATTTGTAAATAATTTATTTTGTGAAAACAAAGCACTGAATAGCGATTTGTTATAAAACCGTGCGTTCTCCACTGAAATTTTAACCCATATTCATTAACGCACGGGTGCACCGTATAATATAAATAACAAAAGGGTACCTGTTAATGAAGGGAATAATACTATAATTATTGATATAGCTTAATTTACGCTCGCTCTGACAGAATCGTTTTATTGCAGGTTTTATTTCTGAACTGGACTAATGCATAAGATTTGGCACGTGTTGAAAAATACATATAGTAAACTGAACGAGAAATTACATGCAACATATTTTGGTCTATATGGTTGTTTTGTTTACATAATTTTGGCGGATAAATTGTAGAATAAAACATGTTGTGTAAAGGTGCTTAATACGAAAACATCACCTGCTGCCCTCCCAAACTTGCAAATCACGAGCCGCCACTGCTCATAACCTCAATGGAAAGTTAGCAATACTTGTAATGTTCGCATATTTTGACTTTCTATCGTACACTTATGATGGAGGAAGTATTATATTCATCCAAAAGGTGATATCGAGATTTCATAGGAAATACACGTTTTCAGGTATCGTGAACTCAACAAAAACCAATCTTAGAAAAAGGCTTGTATGTTTTAAAAAAACTCAAAACCGAAAAAGAAGATCAATACCAAACTCGGTATTTCATTGCAGCGTCTTCCAAGGATGAGACATGAAGATTCATGAAAATCTCCCACGTTAATTTTGTTTTCTCAAAGTTATAAAGGCTCTAATGACAGTGATTAAATTGCGTATGTTTAACACTGACATACTTAGTATCTTGAATTTTCTGGATATCCCGCGAATTCCCTTCATTCTGAATTTTGTATAATTAGGAAACCAAGAGAGATGGACAAAAGCTTCTTCTTGAAACAAATGCCGAGATCATTTAAATATGTTCGCATCAAAAGTTCTTCTTTGTAATGTTAGCAATTTTCGTAATATTCCACGACCCATTTCCCCAGTAGGCAAGTGCGTCGTCTGAAGGATGGTATTTAAAGGTTTCCGATTCTTCTTTTCCCTGGCAAAAACGCTCACTATCATGGAGAAGTATTTTATTTTCCTATGACTACAACATCTGAATTTATGTCTTATTTGTTTTCGATAAATATGTGAACCTGTATTATTCCATGTTGTAATCACTTATTGCTTAATTTAAAAGCATTTCTAGACAAAAATGTAGCGTGAATAATATACTACATAAGTTATGTATGTGAATTTGTAGTGGGTAGAGAAAGCTGTGCTACTTTTTATCACATTAGATCCCCCCCCCCCGTCAAAGCTCATAGGTTTAGCGTATCCGAAGTCGCTGAAATAAACTCTGCCGCTTCGCTTCCCGCTAAATTAAAGCTCCAGACGAGCTGAAAGGAGTTCGATTCGAGTTTTATTACTTATTAGTTGCAGTGCATCGGTATAATCTCATGTTTTGGGCTGAGAACCTAATTGTAACACGTTTTGTTTTAGTGTCGAAAAGATGTGTGATCATGGATATCAACTGGCGAAATAAATTGTATTTACTTGTTGGAGCAATATACATGCTGCTTTGAAAGCAATCTTTTTTGTGGATATCCCATATTACGCAAGCCTTTCACTGTCTTCCTGTTCACTTTGTTGCGATGCGACAGTGATGTGGCCATGTTGTGAAACACGTTTTTGGTTTGCCTCGACCTTCCAGACATGTCGCGAAAGACGCAAGCACTTGGAAACAACTTCCCCTTAACCGGTTGTGTCTGCCTCATCACATGTATATGCGAAAGCTAATAGGATTAAACAGCTTGTGAACAGCTTCACCAAATGAATTCTCATGAATTCGCCGAGTTCTTATACTCGACTTGTTAAAATTGGGTCTTTGCTGCACAATGAATTACAATGGAAACAAACTGCTTTAGAAACAATGTAAGAGAAATCTAAGTGCCTGCAAAATTGGCGAAACTAGCCCGTAAAACGCATTAAGAGACAAGAACTGACTTTGTGATGCCTATTTTGACAGGAGGCTGCTGCTAACCCGTATTCTGTATACAACAAGTTCTGTTTGCAAACCCAGAACGCAATACTTCTGAAGAACATAGGATACTTGACGAAATAACAAATCGTAATGAAAAAATCTGATGTGCACTCACATGACTTTCTCTACTCTTGTACAAACTATTTTTTCAAACGCTTATTCTCCATCTACTTCATGTTAATCGAGATAAACATTTGCAGACCCTATCTTATTGTTAAGTTTCTTGTAGATGTAAGGGGAATATATATTTACAAGGGCAATATAGAAATACAGTAGTCTATAAGCATAGACATTACTCTTAATAGCTGGTTGCTATGTGCAGCACCATTCTCTTTGCCACAGATTAATACTCTTTGCATATCCAAGACAAAAAATGAATAACGAATTCCCATTTGAGAAAATAAGTATTGAAAAATTTAAGGGAATAACAAGCAATATCTCGAAAATGGTTCACTCGACAAAAAAAAAAATGTATATGACAAATTGTGTATTTTAACGCGCTCTACATGTTTTGTGTAGTAAAATTTTGTCTATCTGATGGTTTACCACTTATGCAAAAGTCGTTCACAATGAAGAATACTTTTTGGAGACATTCTCCGAAAATTCAAGACATACATTTTATTTGTCATGAAAATATCTTAAACATATGATATTTTAATCAAAATCGCTATCCATTTTTGAGAAAATTAACATTTTTTAAAAATGTTCCATGTAAAGGGTAATCTGGGGTAGGGGGATTTTCTTGAAAACCTTCGTGTCGCATCTCTGGAAGATACTGAACCTAAATACCAAGTTTGGTGTTTATCCGACTGTTCGTTTCTGAGTTATGCTGTTCACAGACACACACTCAGACACACGCACGACATGTTTCCAAAAATGCTTTTTTTGGATTCAGGGGGTCTCAAAACATATATTTCCGGTGAAATCTCGGTATCGAATTTTTGGGTGGAATGGAAAGTAAAAATCAGGTAGCTCTAAATACATCAGGCATGTGCGCATTTGTTAGTAATTTATTTTGTCGAAGGACATTCCTCTGTTTACAATGGCAAAACCTATTAGCCACTTTTAGGAAGGATTGCTACTGCACAAAATGTATTGCGAAGCTTTGTTCATATGTGTGCATGAATCCACGAACCACTATACGAACATAGCTGAAGTTTTATATGTTTGCGTTTGAAGAACATTTATCGAAGCATTTCAAGCTTGGTTGAACACAACTCAAAGTGTTATCGTTCAAATGGAGAATCTTATAAAAGGAAACTTTATTCAGCGGTTTATAATATCTGAAATGGGTTTTCGTAAGTAACCAGCTCACGCGATGCAAATAAAGAAAAAGAACGCAAATCTTCAAAACACTCCGTCAAATGACAACTTCAACGTGGTAATATACAAGAATGCAAAGGATAATTCGAAAACTGCTAATATTAATCCGACTCGGATAACATATTTTAACGAGCTCTACATTCTTTTCTATGGTATATTTTGTCACTTTTATGGGTTTCCAGTTTTACAAAATGTTAAATTTTGATCAGAATGAAAGAGAGCTTTACAGGACATTTGCAGAAAGTTCAAGATATAAAGTTAGTCACGTCAATATTTCAAACATACAAACATTTTAGTCAGACTTGTATCCTAGCAAGATGCTGGAAGAAAATGAAGTTCATGCTTTTCTACTTATTACTTTCTCTACTACGTATAGTAAGTAGGGGAAGTATTGCATTCCACCCAAAAATTCGATATCGAGATTTAACCGGAAATATATGTTTTGAGGTGCCCTGAATCCAAATAAAGCATTTTTGAAGGCGCGCGTGCGTGCGTGTGTGTGTGTGTTGTGTGTGTGTGTGTGTGTGTGTGAGTCTGTGAACAGCATAACTCAAAAAACGAAAAGTCTGATAAAATATATCAAACTTGGTACTTGAGTTTACTATCTTCCAAGGATGTGACACGAAGATTTTCAACAAAATCCCCCCACTCCAGACTACCCATGACAGAACTTTTTCGAAAATTTTGATTTTCTCAAAAATGGCTCAAAAGATTTTGATTAAAATATCAGATCTTTAAGATATTTTTGTGGCAAATGAAATGTATACCTTGAATTTTCTAAGAATGTCCCGTAAGCCCCCTTCATTCTGAATGACTTTTGTATAACTGGTAAACCGTAAGAAATAGATAAAATTTTACTATACAAAAAATGTAATCTCGTTAAAACACACAATTTGTGTCATACACAATTTTTTTGAGTGAGCCATTTCCGAAATATTGCTTGTTATATGTTTGAATTTTCCAATACTTGTACTTTTTTTCAAGTGAGAATTCGCTATTCGTGTTTTTTTTTTTTTTTTTTTTTTTTTTTTTTTTTTTTTTTTTTTGCCCTGCACAATGCTCCACGTATCTCATGAAAGATTTGACTATCGCTTAAAGCCTACCATATTCCCCGTGCACCTACAAGAAAATTAGCAATAATATTAACATCTCGGTTTAACATGAAGTAGATGGAGAATAAGCGTTTGTAAAAATAGTTTGTACAAGAGTACAGAAAGTCATGCGAGTGCAATACATCAGATTTATTTATTTTTTTAAGGAGATCTCGAAATTTTATTTCCGTGAAGCCTCGATTGCGAATTTGAGTGTAATGCAACACTTTCTCAACATAGCAGCAAAGTAAAATGATCCTGATAGAGAGACCTCTGAGCAAAATTACCGATCTTTCACGTCCAATATAGAATGCGACGCTAAGGACCACAGCAGTTAAAGAAGGTTCATAAATAAATCTCAATTTAATTTAATTTACATATATGTCTGCGTAGACACCGAAAAGGTGGCATCTAAAATGCTGCTCACAGCAACAAATTCTGGCTATAAGGATTCAACTTTTTATATTGCTTCTTGGAAGTGTACTCTATACATTAAGTACGCAGTTTAAGTTAACTTGTACGGTTTCCCGAACCCACTTGCCCTGGGACACCCTACACAGCTGTTAGCAAATTTACCATACAACTAACCATTAAGCTTATTTTCAAGTACCATGCCATTTAACATATTTTTCGCCCAACAGCCGATGAGTACGAGATGTTCAGTAGAAACTGCCGTTACATAAATAATGATTATACCTAAGAGGAGGTTTTAAGCTGATATGGGTCAAAAATATCGAAATTGATTTTCTGTTATAAATGTAAGGTTAAATGTCAATTTTATATAAAAAAAAAGTTTTACGTGTAGCGCATCCCAAAGGGGTGTAAATGGCATTTAAATCGTTTAAATATCCAAGGTAGCTTGTGCTACGCTCCCTTCTTGGTTTAGAAGGTGCAAGTATCTAAAACATTGTTTTTCTTGTTTGAATTTAGCGGCAGCAGTAGTATTCTTTTTTTTTTTTTTTTTTTGGCATTGAAGGGAAGTATGTGCGAGGGCAACACTGATTGCCAAGGTCAAATTCAGCGTGTTTACCACTAGTTTAGCTTGCCTGTCAGTGAATGTGTTGCAATATTGGTTTTCGTCATGACAAAGCCAAATAAATGGTATAAAAAGCGGGCTGGAGTCCAGGAAGAGGCAAAAAGAACTGTGTAAGGGGTGTAAATAATGCTAGCATAAATAATGAGTGTAAACTGTAGTAATGTAAGTAATACAGGTAGTGTTGCTAGTGAAAGTTCCAATTATAATCATGTGGTGGAGGCTACCCCAGAAAGTGAGCTCTGCAGTTCAGAAAGGAAATACTGCTGCAAAAGATGTTTATAGGACACAAACACTGGTCTGAGCCTAAATGATAAATTCACTGGTGGTAACATTATAGTTGATATTAATATACTTTCCAAAGTACTTGGAGAACATAATAAAAATAGGTACCACAAGCATCAGATTAGTGTATGGGCTTACATGTATAAAGGGAAGGGCAAACTGCAGGGAAAACACTGTGTTGTGCAATTAACTTGCCTGAACCGCCAACTAGATTTTCATCTTATAATAAAATTTTAAGCAGTGCTGTTAGGGAATGTGCTGAGTTGTCAATGTCAATTGCAGTGAGAGAAACTGTAGTTTGTAACGATGATTTCAAAGACCTAACTGTTGCTCTTGATGGCAGTTGGCAAAAGCGAGGACACACAAGTCATACTGGTGTGGTCTTAGCAACGAGTGTGGCAACAGGTAAAATTCTTGATGTTCATGTGATATCAAAGTTCTGTCAGGGATGTATTGCAAACCAAAAAGATGAACAGAAACTAAAATTTCACAAAGAAAGTGGAAAGCAAATTATTCAGGGGTTAGTGGTGGCATCGAGTGTGAAGAGGTAGCGAGGATATTTGAACGTTCTCTATCTATGATGTATTTAAGAGATGGGGATAGTAAAGCATACAAAACTGTAGTAGAAAGGGAACCATATGGGAATGTGCAAATTGTAAAAAAACTGCAATGTGTGGGGCACGTGCAAAAGCGTATGGGAACCAGACTTAGAAAACTGAAAAAGGTTCTCAGGGGCGAAAAGCTAGGTGATGGTAAGAGCGTTTCTAGGAAGGGCAGACTAACTGAGAAGGAAATGGACAACTTGCAGCACTATTATGACATGGCTATTAGGTGAAATGCAAATAAACTGGAGATGAGGCGTGACGTTTGGGCGACATTCTTTCACATGCTGTCGACAAATGAAAAGCCACAGTATGCAGGACGACGACTCGTGGTGCAAATTTAACAGAGCAATAGCTACTGGAGAAGGGTATGAACACAAACATTCACTACTTTATTATGTAGGTGAAGCAATAAAACCCACATTTAGGAGCCAAGCTGACCTAGAACTTTTAAGTAAACGTTTGCACGGCAAAACTCAAAATCCCAACGAGTCCTTCAATAGTGTAGTGTAGACCAGAGTTCCTAAAACTGTCTTTGTATGGTATGATATGATACTTTACAAACAGGTGTTTTAGATAATGTGCTGTCATTTAATGAGGGAAACTCAGGTCGTGTGAAAGTGCTGCAAGCAATGGGAATACATCCTGAATGGAATACGATGAAAATGTTTCAAGATATTGACAATACGAGAATAATAAAGGCAAAAGTGAAGCAAGAATATAAATCCAAGGAGGCTAAGGTGTTACAGAGAAACACCAAGAGGTCCAGAGAGGATGAGGACGATGACCCTGAACCAGAATATGGGATGTACTGAAGGTAGCATTTCACTTTGTTATTTTTTGCTAAGCTAGTTTTTAAGACACAGTGTTCCCTATTTCTCTGGAACTACTACACCTAGAATAATGAATCTTTTACCACTTGCTTACTCATTATTTAATAATTTACTGACTTTTTCTTAAATCTGTTAGAGGAAAGTGAGAGTAGTAATGGCATTTTTTCCAATGAAAAATTTAGAAAAAATTAGTCATGCACAAAAAAGATCTTAAAAATACTTATTATAGAATTAAGTTGCAATAAAAAAAGTCAGCAAATGGAGGAAGATTCAAACCGTTAATGTGCAAAGTTTCGTTGCTCCGGAATTGGTGGTTCTTACGAAAATGGGATTTAAAGTAGGTAAAATTAGCATTGCGAGGATAGGCCTTACAACCTCCCCGCAGCACGTCTGGGCAAGGTAGCGACTCTGCAAGAAGTGTAATTCATTGCTAGTCAGATGCTGAAGAGGTCCTTGTTAGAAGGAATATTTTAACCTCACTTCTTTATGGATTATCGAAATAAATGTAGTAAACGTAACATCGGAAGTTTTTCTTTTCTTAAAACCAATTATAAAACCACTATCCTAGAACAATCTGGTTTTTGAAAAGGCAGATTTTGTTTGCAAAAACAGAATTTAATGGAGAAACCATACTTTTTGCACACTATACGAGAGCATTCAATTAAGTTGATAAACAAATTCTATGATAATGCATCAAAGAGACATACCCTTTTGATTCACTAAATACAAGACCTGTTCAAAGATACAGTGC
Organism: Deroplatys truncata; assembly: GCA_030765065.1. Taxonomy (NCBI): domain Eukaryota; kingdom Metazoa; phylum Arthropoda; class Insecta; order Mantodea; family Mantidae; genus Deroplatys; species Deroplatys truncata. Next base: position 122,760,851 of record CM060981.1, read on the forward strand.
ATGACTAAAAGAATGAGATGATTAATAAATTTAAGAGCACAAACTACGTAAGCCACTACTGTTATTAAATGCATATAGAGACGAAATAAGACAATATATGAACGTTTTATAATCATTTTAATCAACAGCAAGAAATGTTCGCGGTAATTAATTATAAGCAACAAAGTACACTTATAAAATGTAACATGACTAATGTAAAATAACAAAATAAATATATCAGTTAAAAGCAATTTGGAAAAACTAAGGTCCAAACTCATAATACGAATCTAGAAAACTAGTACATTTTACCATATAAACGGAACAATAAGAGCTCTAAAACAAAGCGAGATACTTTTTCTGTGGTATTTGTACCAAAACTATTGAATGGAAGCGAAGCCTGGGTAATTTATGCTAGGGAGAAGAGTAAAAAGAGACTCAAAGAAATTCAATGCAAAGTAAGAATAATTTCAGGATATCGCAAAAGAAGACCAATACGAAATGAAGACAATACGAAAAACAAAATGTAAAACATTCAATTTACATGACAAAAAAATTAAATAATTACAAATGGATATCCCAAATACATACAACGAAAAAAATAAATCTTTTTAAACTGCGAAATTAAGGAAAAACATCCCTTGACCAAGGAAACGCTGGAGACAGCAAAACGTGCCAAATGCTACAGCAAACTATGCCTAATGTATGAAATATGCTTTTGCAGTTTCCTGACATGAGAAATGGGCACAACTTAGCACTATGCCGATTTCGTTTGCAAACTATATTCTATCAGGAATGTCTGCTTGCTCAACCCATAGTGGTATCTAAGGACCGTCATTCTCAACCGGAAGCTTTGTCATGCACTATCACTAAGAGCTCAGCAGGTGCCATAACCTGGACAGACTTTTACCACAGTTCAATACAGCCACCAGATCTTGTTCGGGAGACACAAGATATGCCTTAGGGAATGTAACACCATAATTATTTACAAGTGTCTTGAATTTCGGTTCTCCGATTTATTTTATATTGCTGTTGAGACTAACACCACCATCTTGCTTAGCTTTACTCGCACAATATTGCCGTGTTCTTTGCATAACTAAATATTACGAAGAAAAACTAATTTCAAGATAATGGCACTGTTAACATATTTTAAAATGAATGTAATTTATCTTCGAGCAAGGCTGCTTAGCAATGCTGCTGGATTAACAGCAGCTGATATTGTGCATACCCGTACGGCTGAACTTCCATGGCTGAACATTAAGATCCACTCAGACTTTACCAGCATGGCTAAATATGGTTGCATACGAGGGACATTCTAACAGTTCTGGGCCTGACCAAGAAAACAAAAATTTAAGAGAAATGCCACTTCCCAATAATGCAAATCAGCATATTTAATCAAACAACTTTCCAAAGTTTTAATACCCTCAGTAAAATATGATTTGTCCAACTGTGCAAAATCAGCGTCCGTTTCAGCTTCAACCTCGTCATTTGATGTGAATCTTCGTCCATCCAGCCAATTCTTCCATTTAGAAACAAAAAGTAATCCCCGGGAGCCAAATCCGACGAACATGATGAACGTCGAAACACTTGAAAGCTAAGTTCAAGCAGTTCTCAGACGTGTGTGTTATCGTGGTGAAATTGAACTTTCTTTTTCGCAAGCTGTAGACGTTTAACCTGGAGAACGTGTTTCAGTTGGTTCAGTAGTGAAGCGTTATACATCCAGTGATGGTTCTGCCATTCTAGGGTAATCTATGAGCAGCACCACAAGATAAGAATTCCATAAAACTGTAGCCATGACGTTTCCTGTACACGGAACCGCTTTTGATTTGTTTGGTGCACTTTCCTGTTGCCACTCAATGTTTGAATTGCTATTTCGTCTCTGGCGTGTAGTGATGAAATCTACTGCTGTGAAACATAGGAGAAACGCACTAAATTGCTTTTATCCAAGTCTAAATATTCGATAAATGCTCATTTGAATGCGGTTTTGGTCCATTCTTAAACGGACCCATCGAACGGAAAGCTTTCTCATACACAAAACGACGTCGTCCTCCATGTAGTAGTAATTAGCATGCTAGCCTCTAGTTCCCGAGGCCGCGGGTTCAAACCCGGCGGAGAGTGATGATTTTTTTTTTCGGGCGTAAAATCCTTAGCATGGCATCTTTCGAAAGGGAAGTAAAGTCGGCGGTCCCGTGTTGCAAGTTTACGGCACGTAGAAGAGCCTAAAACCTGATAAAGGAGCCTCTGAGCAAAATTTCGGTCTTTCACGCCCAATGGGACCAATGGACCACAGCAGTTAAAAGAGCATCCATAAATAAAACTCAATTTAATTTTTCAAACACAAAACTTCGCGTAAAATATAGTGAACATGGCCAATGGAGGTTGCAATGTCAACCAACTAGCGTACCTTCAATCAGTAATCACTGAGTACGGCAATGTGAATTTCTGCCACAATCTCGTTCGTAGCGGTTTTGGAATGCCTTCGACGTCTTGAATGGAGGTACGACCACGCTTAAATTCAGCAGCCCACTCACTTTTTAACCGTCAAAAACGATGGGGAGAATTTTTTAATGTTGAATCTAATTCCTATGCATTTCTGATAAACCCTTCAAATGACTACTTTTGTTATAGTTCGTATTTTTGTTTTATCCATATTATGGAACATTTTAACACTAGTCTTGCTCACACGAATCGTCACGGTTAACTGACTATACTTACGCGACTAAAACTTCAAAGCGCGCCATCTAAAGGATGACACGTAACTAATACAATAATTTTACCATTTTCACGGCATCCGAATCAGGCCGAGAACTTTTAAAGGCCCACCTAAGTAAATATTTACTGCCTGCTTTAACCTTCCAACTGCTAATGATGCATACAATAATGAGAAACTATTCATCTCCACTTAAAAAAATTATCTATAGCAGCCAAATTAACAGAGAGCAACTTCTGATTCTTAAGATGCAGAAAGAAACTATAGTTCACTGAGCTTTCCCCGCACACTTCAGCACCCTTTCTCGAACGCCTCACCAGGTATTATCTCTCCTACGAACACAGGGCAGACAAACTATGTTGCGAGGTGCACGTTCTGTGTGCTCATCGTGCGTTCACAGAAAGTCAAAAGGAGTGACGTCAACATTCAACTAGAGCTAGCAGATTTGTCGTATGATGTAAATATAATATAAGGGCGAAGAAAATTGTACGGGAAGCATTCAACATAGACCGAAGGAGGCCGGCGCAGCCAGGACTTCACCATGCGATCGCTTGTTGGGCAGAGAAAGTTTTAAATATGCGCAATAGATAACATACAAAAAGTATAGGAAAACCGGGAATGTCAAGAAAAGTTAGTGTACTCCAGCTTTAGAGCCTGCATATTAAAACTAATAATGTAATTTGGTGGGGAGGGGCAAAGTGCGCCTCCATTGCCTTTTTGAATAATGCTTTTAAAATATTTTAGTGTGGTAAGGTTGATTATTTTAATTTCGATTTTTTTACGGACATTTTTCCTCTTATACCCTTCACATGATAAGGGATTCGCAATTTGGGGCGTTTCACAAACACTTTTAAATCAGTATTTTGCCTAGCATAATATTTATGCATTGCTTTGTTTACAAATGGTGAATTTGAATGCTCGATGGTTTTACGCATGTGTTTCTCATATTTCCGCAAGAAGGGTGAGGAAGAAAGCCTATACTCTCTCTCTCTCTCACTCTCTCTCTCTCTCTCTCTCTCGCTATCTATAATAAACAAGAGGTGTATTGCATTACAACAAAAAATTCGACATCGCGATTACACCTGAAACACATTTTGAGGCCTCTTGAAGTATTTTTAGAAAAAGATCTGTTCGCGTACACACTATTAACTCAAAACAGAAATTTCGGGCAAATATTAAACCTAATATTTAAGTTCAGGATCTTCCAGAGATTTGACACGACTTCATGACAATACCGTACCACAAAATACCCTTTACATGTGAAGTTTTCGTTAAGTTTTATTTTCTCAAAAGTATTTCCAACGAATTTTATTAAAATATCACGTGTTTGAGATATATGTATGACAAGTAAAATGTGGATCATGAATTTTCTGTGAATAGTCTGAACTCCCAATTCATTACGGATGAATTTTTAATACTTTTGTGTGCTGCTGTGTAACCTCTGTTGTTCACCATCTAAGTGACCTCTGGACTATCAGCTGAATGAGAGGATTTGCTCTGTCCATCCGAGATGCGACTGCCATTGATTCAAATCCTTTTTCCATATACAGGAACTCCGACAAAATTTCAGAGGTTGTTCAGGGATACCCTCCGAGTATTTTGGTATAAGGGGCCCCACGGTCTCCGGCGGCTCGTTACAGAGTAAGGCATTTCGTTTGGTTTCTTGTCCCAATTAGCTTTGCATCTGTATTGCACTGAAAAATTTTGCTTAGAAGCCTCTCTATCAGGCTTTAGGTTCTTTTACGTGCTGTAAATCTACGACACGGAACCACCGACTTTACTTCCCTTCCGAAGGAAGCCATGCTAAGGATTTTTTACATCCGGAATGAGGCCAAGTTTACAAGAGAGGGCATGTTCAGTTGTAGAAATAACCCTGTATGGGATTACGAAAATCCACATGCACTGATGTGTCGATTCCATCAACAGCAGTTTCGACCGGTGTTGTCAACGATTTTGTGATTGGACCTTACGTACTTCCTGATACACTGAACGAGGTCGTGAACAAAACATGTCCTTCCACAATTCCTAGAAGATGTGCCGCTGAGAATTCGTCAGCTATGTGGTTTCAACACAACGGCGCGCTAGCACACTTTGCTCTCCATGTTAGAGACCACATTGATGTACAGTTTGAACGAAAATGGATTGATCGCGGTGGTCCTTTTTCATGGCCAGCTCGGTCACCAGAAATGACACCAATGGACTTCTTCTGGGGGCATGTGAAGAGCCTCGTTTACGAGACTCCGGTCGATACTCGCAGGACCTGGTTACTTGGATTATCGTAGCCACGGAAGTAGAACGCCCAACTCCTGTAATGCTTGAGCGTGTAGGCAGTAGATGGTGCGTCGCTGTACACACTGCCGTGATCATGGTGGTTGACATTTAGAACAATACCCGTAAGGGAACAGATCTTGCATACTGACAGATCCCATTGAACAAACTGTGATAAAAGTGTACGTGTTTTGTCTGCGGGTATTGCATTACTCTTGTGTTGTGTGCTGTACCTTTTGGCTATTGCATATTGTACAGGCTTCTTCACTGTTGTGAAGGTATTTTCACAGAAACAATGGTGATTGGGGTAACAAACTGAAAAAAAATTATAATACATTATTACTCTGTAACGAGCCGCCAGAGACCTTGGGCCCCTTATACCAAAATACTTGGAAGGTATCGCTGAACAACCTCTGAAAGTTTGTCGGTGGAGTTCTGGTTCACCCTATATGTTTTGAACGCATGCCTTTTAGACCAGGATGTCTCCAAAAATAAATTCATGCGTTTTTCTAGTGGGTATCATATTCCTGGGAGTTTTAGAGTAGGGAGTATACCGTTTCTAAAGATCTATGACTTTTTTGCTTGGTGGTGCCGACGTTAGATTTGCTGCGATTGCACTCGAACTGACAAAGTTTCAACACTAACAAGGTAAGTACTTCTATCGAGGTTTTACAGCTCTAAAGCGTTCATTGTTGGTCGATATGCACTAACGCTCAGGTAAACATGTTCATCGAAGTAATGGATAAACAAAACAAATGTTCCTGAGATTGCAGAGACAGTCATGTATCGAATTTTAAACCATGTTCTAAAAGTCGTAAGCAAACCTTTCCCTTGCTGAATCTCATTATTTGCACTTTTAACAGCAGGACACATTATTAGGGCATTTTATGTCAAAATCCCGAAAATGCATTTTAATCAAATCGTAAGGAGCAGTTGGAAAAAAGTAAAGATGGATTTTCTATGTGAAGGGTTGTTTAAGGCGAAGATAATTTCATGAAAATTTTCACCTTGCCTCCCTGAACATGCCAGAATTAAGTTAAAATTTGCTATTTAACCAACGTTTCTTTTGTGAGTTATCCTGTTCACCAAAACCTTTCTATTAAAAGAAACTTTGGGGGGAATTCGTGTAGCTTCAAAACGTATATTTCCGGTGAAATTTCGAAATAGAATTCTTGGGTAGAAAGCCTACCCATATCTTAAGCGATGTACCAAGTAAGAAATACAAGGAAATATGTTCTTATAGTTTACTACTGTAATTAAAGAACATAGATATGAACAGATAATCAAAATTTGACATTGCCGTCTTTTACAATACTTATCTCAAGACAACTTTTATATCTGTAGCTCTATTCTTTCCAAGGTGCAATATTTAGCCATCTGTAAGAGATATACTAGAAAATTAAGCTTTTCGGAGTGTAATTTTTTAACCTTTTACATTTATAAATCTTGCCGATCTTAAGTCCCACATTCAAGACTTATTCACCACGCCCCCTCTCCAGTAGGTATATTCTTCGTATATACCTATTTTTACTTTCTCTACCATGTACCTAATAGGTTGAGAAGGTATTACCATCCACCCAAAAATTCGATATCGACATTTCACGGGAAATACGCGTTTTGAGGCTCCCTGAATAAATAAATGAAACATGTTTAGAAAAAGGTGTGTATGTGCACAGCATAACTCAACAATGAAAAGTCGGTTTAAATACAAAACTTGATATCTAAATTCAGTGTCTTCCAAGGATGCGACACGAAGATTTTCAAGGAAATCCCTTACTACTAACTACCCTTTACATGTAGGGTTGCCACACGCCCTGAAAAAGCGGGATTTTTCTGAATTTTAGCACATGGAAGAGAGTCTCGCCCGATTTTCAACAAATCGTCAAATATCCTGAATAATGAAGATCTATCATTCTTACATTTCAGCCGCAATGCTAGCACCGCGTCGTTGATAACTTGCTGTACCACTACTAGAAGAACTAGCGCCAGAGTATAATGATCGTTACATAATATACTTTTACACAATGCACTACATACTGGTAGTGATGTAACTGTTGATGCAGAAACTCTAACATTTTCAATCTATACTGTTAGTGTCAATGTACTAGAGAATTGAGATTTTTTTGAGAATCCACTTGGCAAGGCTTTTCTTTATTTTGTTTAGCCATTCTCTCATGTCTTTCATAAATCTATAATGAACATAGAAAATCTGTATCTGTAATTCAGGTTGTGAATGAACTGAATTTTGTCGAAACATTCTTAAAGAGGGTAATGACCAACATTTTCTGCCTCTTAAGACATATTAGAAGAAATAGATAACCCAGCTATTGTAAAGACTTTTGAACAACAAGCATTTGTCTCGTTTATTTACAAAAAATGGTTGTATTCTTTCAATGATCTAAGTGTTTCAACTGCTTGCTCTTAAAGGAAATATCAACTTGGGTTGTACATATAGAAGGCACTATTAAATACTTATTGAAGCATGGTTACAGGGTTGATGACACATCAGAATTCAACCAATCAGTGTGTTTAACAAACTTTGTGAAAGAAAAACTGAATGCGCCCGAATCTGACACTAATTTCATGCAAAAAACTATATATTGACAAATGGGTGGAGCTTTTCAATTCTTGTCAGAATAGTGAGCAATATTCAGAGCTATTAAATATTGCCCAGCTTTGCCTGCCCATAATGCATGTATGGAAAGAATTTTCTGCATGATGAATGCACAATGGACTTGACAGGAATAGGCTAAAAATTAAATCCACTGGACATGAAAAGCATGTCGTGCTTGGAATTTCATGACTATCTGATGCAAAACAATGTGTTGCTGGAGATGATTTCATCTTCAGATAAATTAACAAACTTGCCAATACATTCAAATATGACATTTGCAGCCGTTGCGCGCGCGCGCGCGCGCACACACACACACACACACACTGCAAAGCTTGTGTGCATTTTATGACCATATAAAAATTAAGTAATAAATTACAATATGCTAGGATAGAGTCCGGAATTCTTAATTCGCCCTTATGGCAACCCTATTTACATGGAATATTGGTTCTTATTTTTTATTATTATTTCTTGAAAGTGGCTAACCGTTTTGATCAAAATGCCAATTGTTTAACATATTTGCATGACAAAACGCACATCTTGAATTTTCTGGGAATCGCTTTAAGTCATCTTCATTCCGAGTGACTTTTGTATAACTAGTAAACCTAGGAAGTAGACAAAATCCTACTACACAAAACGTGTAGATCTCGTTAAAGCATACAATGTTATTTTATTTATTTTTAGTATTTTCCAAGTTATTCTTTAGATTATTTGCTTTAAATGGCAAATACTTTTTTTTTTGTTTACGCAAGGAGAATGGAATTACAAAGCCATCACATATAGGCCCGCTTTTTAAACATCCGACTATAGCTTTAGCCTAATGTATACTTATATCTTAGTCGTACTCCGTGGATTAGTGATACCGTGCTAGCCTCTAGTTCCTAAGGTCGCGGGTTCAAAGCCGGCGGAGGGCGATGGATTTTTTTCGGGCGTAAAATTACGTAAATTTACGGCACGTAAAAGAACCTCAAGCCTGATGGAGGCCTCTGAGCAAAATTACCAGTCTTTCACGCCCAATATAGTAAGGGACGCTAAGGACCATAGTAGTTAAATAAAGCTCAATTTCAATTTCCATATATCTACAACGAAATTTGTAATAAAGTTTATCTCGATTAACAAGAAGTATTTCCAAGAATACGCTTATGAAAGAATACTTTGTAGTAGAGAAAGTTATATGAATGCAACATGTAAGATTTTTAAAAAGGTATACTGAGGTTTCAGAATCTTCATGTTACTAATTCAGGATGGGAGACGGATTTTTTCTTCCATCCATATTTGTGGGGGTTTCAGCTATACGCTCTTCGTCGGCTGAATGCTACTCCAACACAATCGTTCTTTGTCTATCCTTTTTTTCTTTTCGCAAAATAAGCTCATTAGCTGCAGCAATGAAGCTTCGCAGAGAGCCCAGGCAAGATATGAGGGGCCAGTATTCTTTCCTGCCTTTTTCATGCAGACCGATAGGGAATGCAGCAGCTGGAGATAAAGCCTTGGTTGTGGGTGGGTGGGTGTCAGTCTTGGTGCCTAGTAGCGATATCGCATTCCGGCTTCGCATCAGAAAATTCACTTCACTTCCCTTCCGTTTCAGCATATACTCTGCTCAAAATAATTAAGAAGGAATCTTACTCAATTTCTTGAATGACATTTCAGTAATATAAAATCGCTCTTGGAAGTATTCATCACCAGCTTTCTCTTACTGTTAAAACAAGTTACGATATTTTCTTCCTCCAGCCTAAGCAGTTCATTTCTATTTTCCCTACCACGTACCTAGTAGCTAGGGGAAGTATTGCATTGCACTCAAAAACTGATACAGATATTTCACCGGGAATACACGATTTGGGCCTCCCTGAATTAATATTTTTTTTTTTTTTTTATTTACGATTTTCAAGAAAATTCCCCCCCTCAAACTAATTTTTACATGGAAAGTAGTATTTTTAATACACAGGCTCTTAACGATTTTTATTAAAATATCATATATTTACGATGTTTAGATGATAAATATAATGCATATCCTGAATTTTCTGGGAATAGCGTGTAGAGTACTCTTCAGTCGTAGGAACTTTGTATAACTTAGGTATACATAAATCATAAAAGATAGACAATAGCATACCACACAAAAAGTGTAGAAATCTTTAAACACAATTTATTTCAATTAAGTGTTTTGTGGCATCAGCCATTTCCCAGATATACTCCGTTATTTGTTTGAAGTTTTCAACACTGTCATTTTTAAAGTGCTGCCACCATTCAGTTCTTTCTCGCTATGTCATGGAAACAGTATGGGATTTAAGGCCAGCATTTAGCGACCCGCTTTTTAAACATTTAATTATTGCTTCGGTCTTCTGTATCCCTTGAACCTACAACAAAATGAGTAATGAAACTACTTCTGCAAACGTTTATTTCGATTAGCATGCAGCAGATGAAAAAATAAGCTATAGTAATAGCTACACAAATATAAATGATAATGTTTAGAAGCATAATGCGAATGTAACATTCGATTTTTAATAATAGCTGTAGCCATTTCCACCACACAAACACGAAAATACAGAGGAAAGTTGGAAGTTTTTCAATTTTTTGAAAGCACGCTAGAACATGAAAGCCTAAAGTAACGCATAAGAAGTAAATGTTTACTCATTTGCTAGCAATAAATATGACTCGACTACAAGATACCAAGCACTTTTAGTTAATACATTCTTGAAGTTTTCGGTACACATTAATTTTTGTTCGGGAGTATTTCACTGAAAGTTATATAGTGGCTTACCTTAAAAGGTATCCAAATGCTCTGGTTAGGCTCCAACAATTAAGAACTTTATTTACAAAATAGTTTGATATTTTTAAGGGACGTGCAATTGCTCTAACTGATGCTCTTGTGGACTTTTTTTTTCATGTAACCGACGAAAAACAATTTAAAATAAATGGGAAACAAACTTACAATTTTTTTAAAGCTATGTTACAATGTTTATTTAAAATTGAAATTTAACTTTTTAAAAATTACACATGGTATACTCTAAGCTTTTCGTCGTTACATAGAAACAGTTGAGAAAGTTTCAAGCTTTCGACTTAGTTTGTCATACAAAGGAGTTTTGTATGAAAAAAGGAAAAGAAAGGAAGAAAAGAAAGAAAGAAGTTGCATCCCCCCCACTAAATGCTGTTAAAACATTTCACAGCAGGGGGAAACGAGTATTTTTAAAAAATTCAAATATATATATATATATATATATATATATAATTATAAATTATCATCACACACAGCTATCCAAATATACGAGCTATGTAAAAAAAAACAGTTTTTGATTAACCTTAAGCAAAATTATTTTAAACCTGAAAATACATATTAAACTTCAATTATCACATCCTATTTACATTTGTACCGTGATAATCAATACCAAGTACGTTTTGTATCTTTTGCTATCCTTTTTTTTTATGGAGGAAGCTCTCAAAATAAACCAAATTGTTAGAACTTTTAAACTATCTAATTTTGCATTAAGTATTACGCATATGTGATAATGATATAATAAAAAATAGCATGTAGCTATTTATATTCCTAAAACGCTGGAAACATTAAAACAAACATGGATTTTAAATTGTGCGGCGAGTGAGTGAGTGCGTGCGTGAGTGGTCAACATTTCAAAGTTGAGGCGATTTGCGAGTAAGGCTGAACATATAAGAATTGCACACATCACAGTTGTTTAAGGAAAGCATTATCGGTTTTAACGCAAGTTTTAACAACTTCAGTACCGTAAATTACATCATATTGAGAATTCCTTGCCATCACTTAATGCTTACTGTGGTCAATGCTTTTTCAAAATCCGATTTAATGCTGTTAATCTGTGAATAAATGAATTTCTGGATGCTATGTTTATAGTATATGGACAAACAAATGATTTAATTTTATGACTAATTATTTGAATACAGAAAAAACTGACACTATGTTGCTCCTTATACAACACTAAATATTTACTGTACACATTACAACCATACAGCGTTTCGAAAAAGTATAACCTCTCAGCTATAAATACAGGTATTATATGCAAAATAAGACCAGTTAATTACCAATGACCCTGTTTACAAAATATTATTCACAGTCCGATAAAGACTAAACTTGGCAAATTATATATATATATATATATATATATATATATATATGTATATATGTGTGTGTGTGTGTTTATAATAAGATCACTTAAAAGTTTAGAACTGCTCCACTCCGACAACGAACAAGTATTCGTTCACATATCAGGTAACATCAAAATCATTATCCCTACTTTAGCTGATGCACAGCATCAATTCCGCTTTGAAGCGGTGTGCATCAGAACAGAAAGAATGGGGTGGAAAAATAAGGAAACGACAGAAAGAGACATTGTCAACCCTTCAAAACTAAAAAGCATTTAAAGGAATAGCTGAAATATTAAAACAGACCCATCACTACATGTAAGAGTGTAATACATCGATTTAATCAAAAGATTAAACATAAAAGTCAAACTAAGAATGGGTCGGCCTTTCAACCACGACTCGCACTGACAAACACGAAAGTGAAATAACTCTTAGAGCCTAAATTGAGCACCACAAAGCTTTTCTCATGAGAATCAATACAACTGAATAGCTTGCAGAAAACCGCACATAACAAGGTTAATATAAGCAAGAGACTGGAATATGCCAAATAGTACAGAAATGACTTCTGGAGGAAGGTCATTTTACCAACGAGAGTAAGTTCAACTTTTTTTTTTTTTTTTGTTTAAATCCAAGGGAGGGCTACGGATATCGCGTCATGGTTCTGAACTAGACTGAAAAATCCCTCAGCCACTGTTAAACATGGTGGAGGATTTGTGCTTTATGGAGGTGTACGAATGCAGACTGTATAGACGATCTCTGCATTATTAATGGAAGCCTGAACCACAGATTTTTACATAAACATACGGAAGTCCCACCTTCACAGTGTGTGAACGATGTGGTTTCTTGCAGATGTATCATCACCCAAGATAAGATGCCAAGCACACAGTCCTGAACACATGCAACATACCATGATAAATGGAAACAATTTCACAATCACCAGATAGTTCCTATCGAGAATGAAATGCTGAAAATCTGGAAAACACACATTTCAAGCAAGAATGATCTGAAGTGGGTATTAATGGGTAGAAGAAAATTACTGGAGAACCTACAGAAAATCTTATAAGATGATTGTCAAGGAGGTCGCGTGAGATAAGAGGAATGGAAGTCCCACAAACTTGAGTATATGTACCCATGTCAACAACTGGTCTATATGCTGTAGACGAGTGCTTATTTGCAGACAGAATAGGGGAATTTATTTTTATTATTTTTCTTATATTTGTTACAACAGAAGACAATGTTTAACATATGTACCCTTATGACGTAATAAACCAGCAGGTCATGCCATATTTTTTTGATGTTATACACTTGTTTACTCTTAAATTAAAAACGAATATTTAGACGAATACTTTTATGGCTGATATTTTAACTGGGATTCGTCTTAATGTTTTGCTACTGACGGACACTTCTAATGTACTTTTCCCAAAATGTAAGCTTACTATTAGAATACTCGAACAGCACAGTTTTGTTACTTTTACCATTACTGGTGGACTGTAGGGGCTAGTAGAACCTTAGATTGTGTTTTTTTTGGTATGGGTGGGCATAAAGACCCCTTCACCAAGCTGCACGGAGTGTAATTTTCTCAATATAGCTGGGGGGATCAATGTTGAGTGCCTCTAGCGTTCAGCGTGCTGGCTTCTAACTAGATGTTCCAGGTACGATTCTGGGCTGGAGAAGAGAACATTTTATCTCCTTCCCCCTCCCCGATTTAGATAATTCCCTATCTGCTCTACAATACAGAAAGCGCGAACAAAAGAATTAATTGCGTTTCATTTTCACAGCAACAGACTCTGAAGCCACCAACCAATTAGCTGAAGTTGGCTATTAGATAAAAAACGGCGTTATCTGTTTTACCTTATATGATCACGGCTAGTAACTAAAATAATCTTCCTTGAATCTTTGTGGGCTATTGTGATGACTGCCATCTCCAAGTTATTTTTAGAACACAGTGAACACTGCCCAACACTTATGGCATTTTCCCCACTCCGAGTCAGTCGCAAACAGAAGCTTGTGTACATGAAAAAGCGCTGTTTACGAGGGTGACGCTGAAAGTTTTTAAAATACCATGTTTATATTTGGCAGCTAATATCTAATGTTTTGCAAGTTGATTGCCGTGTAGCTTGTTCCACTTGCCCAAGTAGTTTGTTAGTTATCATTTAAAGATTTTGTGTTCACCCAAAAATGAATAACTAGAGAACATTTCCGGACTAGGATTTTTTTACGATTTTAAGTCGTCATTAACGCATGAACAATATGAAGATCGGCTTAGAAATGCAATTGGCAAAGAAGCCGCCCCATTTAGTGATGAATTTTATACAGGACGCCCAAGAACTGCTTGCTATTATTGATGAAAATATTGCAGCTGTTCCAGCAATGTTTGAAGGACATCGACGGGCATCTTATGAGTTTATTCGGGCGACATTGGGCATTGATATGAGTTAAATCCAAAACATTTTATATCAACAGACGTGAGAAAACTTCGTTGTCGATGGACTCCGCATAAACTGGCTCCCGAACAAAAATAACGCATTGATTAGTGCAGAAAAACAATGGAAAAATTCCAAGGCAGCAATTCGCATTTGGTTTCGTATATCGTTACTCGCGATGAATCTTTGATTTATTGTTATGATCTTGAAAAGAAAAGTCAATCGGCTGAATGGGCTTAAGCCTACAAAAGTACAACGAATTCACAGTACTGGTAAGATGGTTGCTAGTCCCCCCCCCCTAAAACAGGCCATATTGCTACTACAGCATTAGAAGATAGACGTACCGTTACTCCGATTGGTACCAAATGTCTGTTTACCGCAAATGTTTTAAAAAGTTCGTGAAAACGCCCAAAAATAAAATAATGTTACATCGTGACAACGCATCGTTGCACACACACTAAAACTAACAACTGAGTATCTGGACATCCTAAAGGTCAGCACCATGGGACCTCCACCGTACAGTCCTGACCTATCACCTTATTATTTACTTTTGTTTCCAAAAATTAAAGATAAAATTTATCACTTTTTCGTCATTCACATGAAGCAGTGAATCATTACAAAATTCTGGTTTTTGAGGTGCCGCAGGAAGAGCGGCATCACTGCTTTAAGGATGGTTTCATCGAATACAAAAACGTATTGATGTTAAAAGGGAATATTTTGAAAAACAACAAAATCATTTAAATTTTTAAAAACAAGTCCTTGGTTTATTTTCTAAAAATTTTTAGTGACACACTCGTATTCATGATATCCTGCTGTTTCACCTACTTACCAACATATCTCGTAATTGCCGTAGAGTGATTTTTAAATATCTTAAAGCTCGGAAGTTGTTAAAGAGTGCAACAAAAGCTTCACTCTCCGTTTAGAAAACATAAGGATGCAATGGTGTCATCCCCCCCCTCGATGAAGCATTCGCATCTCCCGAAACGCAGAATATCAACTTGTGATTTCTTGCGCATCTTGCCTTTTAGTGGTGCACCATAATTCGAAGCAAATTTTTTATGCAAAGCTAAAATGACACAAATTGTCAGTCTAAGTTATAGATTACTTAGGACTTGGAAACACTAAAAGTTGGCTCTTTTTTTTTTTTTTTTTTTTTGGTAACCCTGAAATATTAAATCTGTGCGATACATATAATTTCTGTAACCATTGTGCGTTTTGAGCAAATGCGAAAAGAACCATGGGGCTGCAAATTGCTATGCATAACAGCAAGTCCAACTACATACATATACTGATTTAGTACGAATACTCGAAGGAGGGGTTTACTATGAGCGCACCACGAGAAGTCATGCGACCTTGTGGTGCGGGTAAAGGAAGACTTATAAGCATTCTTTTGAGCTTCGAATGCAACGTATTCTTTATTCATCCTTTAAAATCCATACAAACAGCTGCAATTTCTCGTGGCGCATCAACCGACAGCACACTGCTAACGAAATGCAAACATTTCAATGTCAATTTTTAGAGCAAATCTCTCAAAATTTAGAACCCGTCAATGTAATCTCTACTAAACTGAACCTGTAGACAATTGTTACGGCAACTATAACAGCTGAAAAGTTTGATTGCTTCCTATTTGGCTCACATTATTTATCTGGTGCATAGGTGCCATCGTGTTAGATATCAGCTTTAATCCACTGACATTTCATCGAAATTTTTCATCTTTTATAAGAGAGGTAAAATAGCCGCTTTTATTTAAGCTCTAATCAGATCGGAGAAACTTTTTGCAATGGCTTCTAAATTGTCGTATCGATTATTGGCAAGGAATCTGAAATAAGAATGGCGAATGCAAGGTTCCGACAAGTACGTAAATTTCAAAATGTCATCCTTGCAAGCTGTACACTCTATTGCAGTACTTCTCTTACAATTGAGGCGAGGTTAGTTGGATTCAGTATGCGTGAATTGGTAGTGATGTGTAAAGCACATAACTTCAATCGGAACAGTATTTTATTGCTCAAGTTAATGGATAATTTTATTTGTATAACAATGTGCAGCTTTGCTGGCGCTATTGCGTTAACTGCGGAAATTCTTCCATTGTTTCTCCCTCTTTATAAAAATTAAAACACGGGTAAACGGTTTAACAGCAGACAAACTTGATTTGCTCCTTCGGTTTAACATTAGCCAAACTTTGTTTGCTCCTAACGGATGCTATACGATCAGAACCATAATATTCTCCTGTGGCAACCGGAAAACCACAGAACAAGATATCCTCCTTCTAGAAAGTAATTAAGATGCCACCAGTCTATTCCCTAAAATTTAAGAAATGATATTTTTTTTCTTTCTTCAGCGTAGCCTATTATACACGTCATCACGTCGAAAATTACCCCAAAATGTTGGTTACATATAAATTTATTATACCTAATTTGCGGAGGTTTTAATGCATAAACACGATTTTTTGTTTCATTGCACAAATTCGACTCACTTGACATTACTGATAGTGAAACTCGGAGATTGAGTTATTTACTCAAATAACTGCTATAAGTTGCTGTAAGCAATCGTGATGTAAATAAGTTCCGGCAGCAGTGATAAAGAGGAAATGGTTCGTGTGGCTAGTGAAAAAAATAGCATACTTTCAGAAACAGTGTGTAGGTACTGCCCGTTAGCAGAAGAGGAGGGAGGGAACCCATCCTGCTATCCACTTGAGGCACTAATTGCGACAGCACGGGAAGGCCGACATTATACTTCAAAGTCAATGTGAAGTACAAACAGTATCCCCATATGGGGTAGCAGTTTGCTCATTTTCTCTATCTAGCTTAATTCTTTTAAATTCTACATGATAAGCCTGTAATTTAAAACTGCAATGAGAATAGACTTCATAGAGACAATACAATACGCATTGAAGCGACGTCAAGCAGGCTGAAAAATTAACAAGCCAACAGTCCAACTTTTAATTACTTCTGCGCTGTAAATGTTAACGTTCGTGGCCAAATACTCGCAGTATGATGAGCTTGCTGCTGTGTCAAGCAGAATAGAGCAAACAAAATAGGGACTTTCAATTGTACGAGATCAAAATATATACCCAGTGACCGTTTACAGGTAGGTAGAGTTAAGGTTGAAATATTGTTCAGGTTTCGGCGAAGTCACACTCACACTCTCTCACACTCACTCCCACTCCCACACTCATTCTCTCTCTCACTCTCTCTCTCTCTCTCTCAGTAAAAATGAGACGAACCAAAAAAGCCCAATTATGTTGACGAAATCTTAATTGCATATCATAGGTATACGCATATCATCTAAAATTTGAGATGCGTTCGTTTTGTGGCGCAAATGAACTAAAATTGTTAAAATGTATTTTATGGACACTGGGACTCGAATCTAAGGTTTACTTTAAGAACCATTCGATAAATTATCTTCAAACTCGTAAATATGGGAAGATGAAATATGGCTTAAAATGTTATCATTTTGAATGATTAAGACGCCGAATGTTGCATTTTAGGAAGCACACATGTTCTTATACTGCGCATAACTAGAAAGTTTACTTCGTTAGATGTACAGAACATGTCAGACGCATCGTTCTAAGCACAGGCAGTCCTATTTATGGAAAGATAGAATCAGACGACTGAAAAATTCAATGCCCGGGAGATCCGTGGTTCAAATCCCGGCGATGGCATTGAATTTTTCAGTCGTCCGATTCTACCTTTCCAACCTTGTCCAACATGGCTTATGTGGAAGAACAATTAATTCCATCAGTCCTATTTATTTTTTTCATTTCTGAACGGAACTCTCATATCTGTGCTTGACGAGTGCATTGTTATTTATTTGAAACAATGCACGTGTGAAATCGAACGAAAATCTCTTAAAAGATTTTTCTCTTTTTCTTTCTTTCATTCTTTTTTTTCTTCCCTTCATGCCCTACACTTCCATTTGATTGACTAACTTCGACAAATTCTAAAGCTCTGTGTGGCCAATTACGTTCTCTTGTGCATGTGCAGTTTTACGCAAAAGCTTTTATGAGTAGCTTCTATTACTTAAAACGCTCGACACATCACAATTTTTAAACAAATGACTTCCGATTTTCAGTAGAAAATCAGATATTATTACTAACAAGATTAATACATTTTTAAAAGTGCATAATTATTTTATTTCTTATTAAATATTTTCATAGTTTGAAATTCATAAAATAGGAAAATATGGTTTTATCTTTTTCTCGGAAAGTTAGATTAACATTACAAAGAAAAGAAAAACCTTCAATGTGACTTTTGTTATAAGGTCCGTTTAAGCCAGAATAAAATTCTGAGAAGGAAATAAAAATTCGTTTATGGGACAACTTTAAAATCTGACGTGATACATTCACATGACTTTCTCTACCCTCTATGGTTTATTAGTGGGTATATAAACTAGTCTTACTAAAGCTTATTTTTCTATCTACTTCATTTTAATCCAAATGAACTTTAGCAGAAATAACTACATTACGCATTTCGTATAGGTACAAAGCGAAGAGCGATAAATTATAAGACGCAATACGCTGGCCTTGAAATTCCACAGTTTCCATGGAATCGAGATAAACAACTGAATGTTGACAGGACTTTAAAAGAATGGTCAAGTATTGAACAATTCGAACCATTAATAACGGATATCTCGGAAATGGCTGACGCCACAAAAAAGCTATTTGAAATAAATTTTGTGTTTTGAGACCCATATTTCTTGTGTAGTACGTTTTCGTCTCTAGCTTAACGTTTGCCAGTTATACAAGATTATACAAAATTCCTTCCAAATGAAGGACTTCAGAAGCTATTCCCAGAAAATTCAAGATGTACATTTTATTTGTAATGTAAATATATTTAATATATGGTATTTTAATCAAAATCCTTAGAGCCATTTTTTTAGAAATAATAAAAAATTTCTAAAAATGTTCCATATAAAGAGTAGTTTGGGATAGGGGAGCATTCTTGAAAATCTTCGTGCTGCAGGGAATTTCAGGCCGATTCGCCGACAGTTGACCCTGAGATCGACGAGAAGTGCTTCCTGACTGATATCGGCGATTTCGAGTCCTGAAGACTTCACCTACAACGACGTAGATAAGATTAACCCAACGAAGTAGCGGGCAAAAACGCTACAATATTTATATCATCAGCACGTTATAGGCAAGTGCAAGTTGAAAGCCATTGCCAATCACTATCCCAAAACACGGCACAAGAGAGATAAACCGTTATTGAACTAAACCTACAAGGATACAAAGCGAGCTTTAACGTTCACAATTCCTTCCTCTTGCGCTTTTCACGCATGCAATGTGCATAGCACTAAGGCGAAATTATTTTGTTCGGATACCCGAAAAAAATTGCTTCTTGTGGCACTTCAGTCAAATGTAGACAATGGTTGCGAACATAGATGCGGCCCACTTGTCCTTATACCTTCGTTCCATTGCTGAAGTGCCTTGAAGGGCACTTACACTTCAGTCTCTGCAACACAACTGCTTGGTTAGGAGCTCTGCATGGTAGTAATGTGTGTCGGTTTGCTTTCAGGTGTGTATTAACAATTACGTCACAACCGCTAGCTATTCTACATAAGATGTCAAAAGATTCAAGATGCAAGCCAACAAGCTATTTTAGTTGTATCTATGTTTCTGCAGTACCAAAAAAGGCAAACTGTGTAATGAAAATGTGTTCCTTTGGGATAAAATTGTTCACACTGTTACAAACTTGCGTACAGTTCATACTCTAGCATATATGGAACACTTCCATACATTATAAATTTCCGATTTTCAAGGACTAGGAAAAAAAAGTATGTATACCTAAATCGTACTTATTGAATGGAAACTTGCAAAATTATGAACGTCATACCTGTAATCAGAAATAGCCCGTTTTCGTTGCATTTGTAAATTTAGTTCTCTGCAACTGAGGATTGACAAAAATAATCAAGACGTGGTCCACAAAGGAGAAAAAATGATGTGGGCAAGTCTGCGACACACAATCGCAAGTTTTATGCACGGCCGCGGCTTTACCCACGTGGGTATTGGTTTAAATGTGAGTACGAATTTCATGAAACCAGTTTCACAAATCGTCTAATCCACTATCCCCTAAGCATGAAGTCCTTCCTGTACAGGCTGAAAAACATTATGCTCATGATAGAAATGCACTTATAAACATTGTTTTTAACCACATCCGTAAAGTTTTAATGCTTGTTTTATTTATCCAAGTAAAATGAATAAGGGTGTGCTTTTTGATGCTGATCGCATTTTCTTAAGATTTCCTGCTTTACATTTAATTTTATCCAGTCATTGCAAAAATGCATATACCAACATTGTATAACATTTTATACAGCCTTTACTGATGAACAAAATTGTTAACACTTTGCTAAATTATGGAATTAGTTTAATAAAATGACCATAGAAACACTCCATAGATACAATTCTATACAAGCAAAATACACTACTTCTCAGCAATTCCTTTCTACAATGTTAATTTTATATTTTCCTGTAATTTTGTTTCCAAAAACAACAGCACATAACATTCAGGGTCTCTTATGTGGTGCCCGTGGAACAGTTTACAAGGATGTATTCAAGTTTTTGCATAAACTAGGTCTACATAAATAAGACGTGTTATAAACAACGGCTAAAATAATTAGTGATTCCATATTAACTATTCATCATCACCTGTATAAAACAAACCTATATCAAGAGTAATTAATCACCCATGTGGGTGTTTTTCTTTTTTATATGAAACTTTGTAAAATTTATGAAATATATTTTATAAAATCAAATTATGTAAAGTATGTACTTATTGTACCTACTGATATGGTAAGCTGTGTTATGTGGCATCTTGCTAAAGCAAGCCGCTCCATTTTTACTTTCTCTACAATAGTAGGTAGAGAAGGTATTGCATGCCACCCAAAAATTCGATACCGAGATTTCAACATAAGTACATGTTTTTGAGGCCCCATAATTAAAAAAAAATTTCTGATGTGTTACACTCACATGACTTTCTCTACTCTTCTTACAACCTATTTTTACAAACTCTTATTCTCCATCTATTTCATATTAATCGAGATAAACATTTGCAGAAACGAGCTTTTGACATGCAAAGAGAATTACGTTTTACACATAGCGACCAGTTCTAAAGATATTTGACTATCGCTTAAGGCGTACCATGTTCCCCTTGTTTTGCATTTGCAAGGGCAATATAGAAATACAGTAGTCTTTAAGTATAGACATATCTCTTAATAGCTAGTTGCTAGGTGCAGCACCATTCTCTTTGCCACAGATTAATACTCTTTGCATATCCAAGACAAAAAAATTAATAACGAATTCCCATTTGAGAAAATAAATATTGAAAAATTTAAGGGGATAACAAGCAATATGTCGAAAATGGTTCACTCAACAAACAAAATGTATGACAAATTGTGTATTTTAACGCGATCTACATTTTTCGTTTAGTAAAATTTTGTCTATCTCTTATGGTTTACCAGTTATGCAAAAGTCGTTCACAATGAAGAATACTTTTGGAGACATTCCCAGAAAATTCAAGGTATACATTTTATTTTGTCATGAAAATATCTTAAACATATGATATTTTAATCAAAATAGTTAAGAGCCATTTTTGAGAAAATTAAAATTTTCGAAAAATGTTTCATGTAAAGGATAATCTGGGGTGGGGGAATTTTCTTGAAAACCTTCGTGTCGCATCTCTGGAAGATACAGAACCTAAATACCAAGTTTGGTGTTTGTCAGACTGTTCGTTTCTGAATTATGCTGTTCACACACACACACACACACACACGCACACACACGCACGCACGCGGACATGTTTCCAACAATGCTTTTTTTGGATTCAGGGGGTCTTTAAACATATATTTCCGGTGAAATCTCGGTATTGAATTTTTGGGTGGAATACAATACTTCCCCTGCTTACTATACGTAGTAGAGAAAGTAAAAAAAAAAATAGAAAAAGGTCCGCGCGCAAGCGTAACAGCATAGCTCAAAAACGAAAAGTCGGATAAATACCAAGCTTGGTGTTATAAGTACGGTACCTTCCACTTCCCATCCCAAACTACACTTTACATGGAACATTTATCGAAATTGTTTATTTTATAAAAAAAATGGCTAACGATTTTGATAGGCTTTGAAATCCTTCGGAAGAAATTTGGTATAATGCTGTGTAACTAAACCTTAAGCAATAGAAAAAACTACACAAAATACGAGATCTCTGTAGATCTCTTTAAAACACAATTTATTTTAAATAAGTTTTTTTTTGTGGTATAAGCCATTTATGAGATAGGCAATGGTTCGAATTGTTTATTACTTGGTCCATTCTCTTGAAGTCCTGTCAACATTCATTTGTTTCTCGCGATTGCATGGAAACAGCATGGAATAAGGAATTAAGGCCAGCGTGTAGCGTCCAATTCTTACACATACGACTATTGCTGTTACTTTGTATCTATACTGAAATGTGTTATGCAGTTCTTTCTACACAGGGTATTTGGATTAAAATATAGATAGAAAAATAAGGCTTTAATAAGAATAGTTTGTATAAGCACTAATAAACGATAGAGAGCAGAAACGTCATGTCAATGTATCACCAAATTTTTTGTTCTCTTGTTCTTTGAGCCCATAAATGGTTTTCTTCTTCACTACGTACGTTTCACAATTATTCGATTGTTAATTTATGTAATTATATATACTACTAGAGCATTACGTTAAAATATAAGACTGCAGTAGGCTGAGCAAATAAAGAAACATCAAACTGTGTTTGATTCAAATAGCGTTGCAGCCTAAGGGACTTTTCTCTCTCTCACGAATATTTTGTGGAGCTTGCTGTTGAAGAATCCCTTAGTACATTACCCCGCCATAGTGGACGTCTCAAACTATGACTCATTATTAAACACAAAACACGTACACAAACTAAAGCACGCAAATCAGTATAACATACCGAAAAGAACAAAATATGGTTTCAGTAACATAGATGGGAAAAAGAGACAAAATACAAAATCGAGGGAATTCGATATCTAGATTAACCTAGAAGTGATTAATTGAAGTAGTGGGAGATGTTCTCTCGAAAAAAGTAATTTCAACCAACCACCCACCCGAGTCCGAGATGAGTTGTCAGGTTGAGGACAGCCCGATGGAGTGTTATTAAGGTACCTACGCGCAAGTTGGGCTTAACAGTTGAAAAGATTGCAGGATGAGTGACGTTGAAGGAGTGAAAGGAGGAAGCAAGATTGCTCCTCAACTGCTGCTGGTCAGGGTGCAACGGCCTTTCTGCGCCACTTGTGTTGTGTGTTTTCCAAAACGTTTTGTTGGGGATGCTATTGAAAATTTTGTGTCCAAGCAACTCTTGGAAGGATTGTGGAGGTAAGAACGTAGGCTTTCACGGCCGGTGTCACAATTATAACTAATATAATTTTCCGGAAAATTATATTAGTTATAATTATGATTGTGGAGGTGTTCAGCTTTAGCTGCTGTTGAATGTGCTTTTATTACCGGGGGTGCCCGCATGCCATGCGGAGAACCCGTGACGCCTCAATCGGCGTTGTCTGGGGGTTGTAATCCCCAAGAGACCTAACGAGGGCGCTCCGATGGAATGGCAATCTCGTAGAATTTTGAACCCGGCACCTAATTTCATCCTCCACGTATG
The DNA here is from genome assembly GCA_030765065.1 of Deroplatys truncata. Lineage (NCBI taxonomy): Eukaryota > Metazoa > Arthropoda > Insecta > Mantodea > Mantidae > Deroplatys > Deroplatys truncata. The sequence goes on from CM060981.1 coordinate 122,784,566, forward strand.
GAAGAGATGGAGACTTCCTGAAGTAGTCTCACGGGGAAGGAACGGCATACAGAATAGGTGGTCCGGAAATCTCTATCCTGTACCCTCTGCAGGCTCAACAGACTGGAGTCTGCGCCATTACTCAGATCTAGCAGTTCTATAGTAGTAAAGGGATAATCAAAAGGCGTAATTTCAAGGCAAGAGACATCTCCGACCTGAGCATGGGGAACAGTGAGACAGTAGCCCCAATAGGAAAGATTCCAAATGTGTTGCCGAAAAGCTAGGCCCTTATCTAGCTTAACGCCCAAATATATGATGACATTTGTCCAATGAATCCTTGGCGGAGATAGGTAAATGGGGGGAGTTCGCAGGGAGTTGGCGCTTCGCTAGGAGAATAGCATGGCTTTTGTCTGGTTAAACTGACATCCGCCAACGCCTGCATCAATCTCGGATGAGGTGGTGATGTCGTTGTATGGGGTTAAAGGCTCCAATGAAGTTTCTGTCTGTACAGAATAACAGCACATCAGCATACTGGTTATGTTGGCACACTGCTCTGTAGGTAGGTCAGCCATGAAAATCTGAAAAGCGTGGATAACAGGGCCTTCGGGGAACTCTACCTCCTACTGGCCTGAGTGTAGATGCTTTCCCTGCGACGGAAACACAAGTACGGTGTTTGAGATATGTGTGTAATAGGTGTATAAGAGTTGGTAGCTCCAATTGAATGAGTTTATGCTGGAGACCCGCATGTCCGTCGACGAGAAGGCCTTCTAGAAGTCCAAAGACACCGCCGCAGTGAAAGATGGGTCCTTGAAACAGAGGTAAGCAGCTCCCACCACAGCAGCATATGCTGGAGCGTCGAGTATCCGGCGCGAAACCCAAAATAATGGGCTGGATGGCTTGAATATCACCCAGAGAAGTGGGCAAACACTTGGAGCGGTAGTTGTAAGGATGGTCCGGATCTTTCCCCGGTTTCAAGATGCAGATCACCCGGGCATCTCTCCATTTGCATGAAAAGTGATACAGAGCGAGACACATGTCTAATTAGAAAGAGCATGGCTCTGAAGGGAAGGCGACGCATCGTGGCGGGGATGAGTCCACCAACAGGCCCCACGGTGTTTTTGGTGTTGAGACGCCAGAGTTCGCCTTGGAGCTCACTGGGTCTAATGATGGTAAGGCAATCGGCCTCGTATGGAAGACGCCGAAGGTATCGACGTACCTCCCAGCGAACGCGGTTGAAGGCCTCAGGATTCGTTCAAGGTGGTCCGCAACAAATTTGATTTGGCTTAAGGGTCATATATTAGTCCTTGGGTGCCTTGGAGTGGTGAGTTATATTGACCTCGGCGGTTCCGGAGTCTTTTTGCTATCTGCCACACGTAGCCTTTCTCGAGGTTCATGTGTGCGATTGTCTCCTCCCAAGCGCACTCGGTGCTCGCGTAGGCGGAGACGGACCTGATGGCGCAGGTGCTCAGAAGCTTTAGACTGTGCGGCGACAATGGTAGTGTCTGCGGGTGGCACAGGATCTTCGGACCGGATGGAGTCGGTGAACGGGTGGTGGGGTGTGAACGGCTAGGTTGCGGAGTTTGTATTACGATGGAGGTGAAAGATGAGACCGCGGTCTCCAGGGAGGGGATTTTGTGATCCTAGAGCTAGGAGGGATGGATACGTTGAAACAAGCCTTGACGCGGTTCCAATCAGCTTCTCAAGTTTGAACCGAGAAGTCGTGGCTCACAACTCTTGTATTGATTTCTGCCAACACGGAATTGAGATTCGAGTGTAAAAAATGCGTTCAGTGATGTGGGTGATCAGGCGCTGGATGATCGCTAAGTCGATAACGGATGCTCTTTCTCGACCTCGTGGATGATGGGTAGGTTGCCAGGGGCCCTCTATTCTGAGATGACGATCCATATCTACCGTGCGTATAATTACATTGCATCTTGCATCCGCCCGGGGGCCGCAATGCCAACCGCTATTTGTAATTGAAGTACCCAGTCAAGATAACATTAGGATGTAGGGTAAGGATGGCAAAGTAATCGTGAATTACAAACTGTCTTCGGGGAGGGTGGTAGACAGCCACCAATAAGATTTTAGTTCCGCCGAGGTCTACACAGGCAGCCGCGGCCTCTAGGTTTAGAAGCGGCGGGAGTTTAATGGACAGGCGGACGATGTTTCGCCTCCCGAAGATTGCCTTTCCACCTCCTCGGCAGTGCGAGCGATCTGTCCTGAGGCAATTTTGACTCGGAAAGCGGAGGGGGTGTTTAGATGGAAATGATGTTTCTGAAACTAGAATGATGCCTAGGGCATGCGAGTGGCAAAATGCAGCTCATTCCCCTGATTGGACATGCCACACGCATTCCAGAAAGCGAACCGAAACGAGGTACGAGACCTAGTTCGATCCGCCATTCTGGGAGGTCTCGACGATACTGGTCAGGAATGCGAGCCCCTTCATGGCGATAGCTATTTTTCGGCCGGTTCTGTGGTGGGAATGAATCTGACCAACATCGTAGTTCTGCAGTAGCTGCTGCAGCCGCGGTGGCACATCGGAGAGCTGTAGAGCAGGGGGAGGAGCTTCGAGACGCCAGCCCTCCCTGGGCCGTATTGTCCGACTATCGGGTGTGGGAACGCCAAGCTGTCTCGGAGTCCGACGGCGACTCCTTGGCTGATCGCCGCGTCTTAGCTCTAGTGGATTGAGTGACTGTTGAGGGGGCTGAAGTTTGTGTCGGTTTCTGTGGTTGTGTGCTTCTGTGGGCTCATAACATACCAGATCCGCTCGCTTTTCCTTGAAACACTGCAGAGTACGAAGGTCCCTGATCTTTTTTATTTATAGACGCTCTTTAACTGCTGTGGTCCATAACGTTCCATTCAATATTGGGCGTGAAACACCGGTAATTTTGCAGAGGCCTCTTATCAGGCTCGAGGTTCTTTTACGTGCTGTAAATCTACGACACGGGACCATCGGCTTTACTTCCCTTCCGAAGGAAGCCATGCTAAGGATTTTCACGCCCGAAATAATCCATTGTCCTCTGCCGGGTTTGAACCCGCGACCTCTGTAACTAGAGACTAGCATGGTAACCACTACACCACGGAGGCCAAGGTCCCTGGTGATGGCGTGCTGTCGGTTCCTGATGTGGTCCTGCTGAAGCAGGTGGCGGCTGTTGTTGCTGGCGTTGGCGGCTGGATGCCGCTGCGGGCTATCGGGGTTGAGCTGGTCTACTTTCCTGTCGAGTTCTCTAGGTGGTCAAAGTTGGTTTTCTTGAGGCGATGACCCCCTTCCTGGTCGGGCACCCCATAGCACGCCACATATTCTTACCTGCAGTCGTCGCATGTAATCGCGGTGACCCTTGAGGAGAGACATCTTTGGAGTGGGAGCCACCGAACCTTAAAGGTGGCGCAGGTTGCAGTAGCAGAAGTTTATCGATGAAACCTAGACACCTAAGGCATTGGAAGCCGCCAGAGCCTTTGGAAGGTTCAATCTCGACTAGGAGGTAACAGATAGGACACCCCATCTACCTTAATCTCCAAGTCGTTGGTCCGCCCCATGACGAGGAACAGGGGGAAGGGGTTTCGGGTCCTTGCCCATTGGGAGCGCGTTGGGCTAGCTATTTTACCAGGCGGGGGGGGGACGATATCCTGGCGTGCGAGGTCTGTCTCAATGTCGCCGATCGAGGTGTTTGCTGGAAGTCCGTGGATGACCCTGCGAATGTCACGAACCTTGTTTGGGCCGAAGGTTAAGAGCAATAGTCTGACTATCTTCACCTGAGGATGAAGCGGCTTTTTCTCTGCATTCCTGTGCACGCCGATGTCAGGATAGGCATGGCTTTCTTAAAGAAGCCGACATACTCTGGAAAGTCGTTCACAATGATTGACGGGATCGCCTCCTACGTCCGTAGTTCTGGGCAGAATCCGAAGCAGTGAACGCGCCTGCCCTTTATTGGCCAGAGAAAGTGCCCTATGCAGCCAATGGGCTGGAAGTTCGCCTGCTCCATGAGGTCGCTTTTGAAAATCTGCTTCGTCGGCCGTAGAAAGGCCGGACAAATAACACCGCATTTACGCGAATCTAGGCGTCATTGAAATCTAATGCGCAATGTAAATTTAAACCTAAAATAATAAAGAGTTAATTGGCGAATGTAATACGCATCAATGATAGAATACATTTATTTTGTATAATAGTAGATTTGTTCAGAACATTTTCAGAACATGCCTAATATTTATACGTAGTATAAACCATCACTTTACGGTTGAAAGCAGATGTTCTGTTTGCCCTCCATTTCCTTACTACCTACTAAATCCAACGCCCCTTGCAATAATAAGCCAACGATAAATGTAACGAAGTAGAGAATGACTACACTGTAACATAAGATAAATTTCAATGCAGCTACCGGCAAAATATGGAACAATTTTGCACTCGAATTTAACCGCCTTTAATCTAATGCACACCACAATTCTGAATACTGCATTTGGACAAAAAAAAAGGTGTGCATTATTTTCCGAAAATGTGGTATAACTTGAAGCTAGTGGTACAGTCTTTTATATATTTATTTGGCGACATGGTTATCAACACTGATCAACGTACAATGGTAAATAAACACTCTTCTGTTTGTCTGCAACAAATATAGGGGGGGGCTATGAACTTAAAACAGTAATTACTGTGAAATCGACAAATATTTTACAACTATTTGGACAATTAACGAAGCAATTTTAGAATTTTGTATTTTTGCGACATTGTAGAGATTGAGCAGTTTAGATAGTATGCTACTGTTAAACGGGTCTTAAGTGTAAATTCTCCCTCTCCCCCCACACACAGGGAGAGGGAGAGGGAGAGAGAGAGAGAGATTGTAGCCATCTTTGATGTGGACTCAAGGAGATTCATAGTTGAGTTGTATTATTTATCAATCCTGCTTTAGTTCACAATAGTACCAGGGAAATCAGCATCAGACGTGAAGCTCCAAGAACCTATCGACTTCAATTAAGTTTTTTTCCGCTCCCAATTGGCTAATTTCAGCCAATATCCGCCGTGTAAACACGGCTCTCTTCAGAGAAAGGATCCCTTTCCTGAATTTGCTTTACTGGCCTTTTCTTCCCATCAGCACTTCTCATGGGCGGGCGTTAACTACCAGCTTTTATTTCCTGTAGCTGAATTTGCTGTATCTGCACTTCCGGAAAGAGCAACATTTCAATTAATCGCACAGTGCTAAAATGGAAGGACCTTTCACTTAAAAAAAAACAAAGCAAGCAAAACATATAAATAAATGGAGTACCTATGTTAGGCGTAATATCTAGTTCTATACGTTACAACTTTGTTCAAACTACCTTTTGAACTTGCAGATTTGTATTACTAAAAATAGGTCCAGTAAACTATTAATAAAGTTTTTTTAGTTCCATTTACATCCGCCTTTAACATCATTGGTCTTATCGGTGGCCTTTTCTTTGGAACTTATTGCCTATTGGCAACGGTGTTAACTTGTATTGTCTTGTGGTTGGGTTTCTTGCACTTTTTGGGTTATCTTAGATCAAACATATTCACTCTCTCATTCATACTTTCAGACTCTGGGAAGGATAAAGCTGGCAATCGAACCTGGCACCCCTCGCACAGCAGGCAGATGCTCTACCGACTGAGCTACGGGGCCAGCCTCAACTTCTGTTTTGTCTATTGACGAAAGCGATTGTTTGGTTGTCTACAAGAGTCATAGGTAAATACGGACCCAACCATGCAGCAATTTTCCAATCCATTTTTAGAAGATTTATTTGCCAACTTTATGAAAAGAGATCTGAAATTAGTCACACTCTTATCCAAAGAGATTTGGCATCCTTTAAAAGACTGCTCAGTACTGTAGCGCGTCTCACACTTAAAAGACAGTACAGGTTACACGGGATACCCTGTTGCCATATGTACTACAGTACGCTCGCAACTTCGGTGCCCAATTGCGATCGGTCTAGCAATTTAATATCATCTTGTGAATGACACAACCAAATATTGCTGTATTAAAGCTATTGTAAGACATTTAATCTTCACCTATATTTTAGCTTTCCTCTTTGCATTTTTAATACTCTGAAATGTGATTTTACAGGCATAAAAAGAGACATCAAATATTAAGATATAAAGTGATAAAAGATTTAATACATTATGTTGGTTTAACTTTAAGAATCGTCATTGTTCTCGGATAATGGCCCTCTAGTTCCCGAAGTCGTGGATTCAAACCCGGCGGAGGGCATTGGATTTTTTTCGGGCATAAAAATCCCTAGCATGGCTTCCTTCGGAAGGGAAGGAAAGCGGTGGTCCCGTGTCATAGATTATGGCACGTAAAAGAACCCAAAGCCTGATAAAGAGGCTTGGTCTTACACGACCAATGTAGAATGGGACGCTAAGAACCATATTAGTTAAAGAGCGTCCATAAATAAAAACTATTTTCTGATAATGGCAAGATTCCTTCGTCTTCCATGTTAGTTTAACGTGCTGATGAAACCCTGTTCATTTACGGCATGGACCAAAGCAAATTTAGATCCGCAACCCTGGTATGGCTCGAGTCCTGTACTTAGATCAACTGCTGTTTGACGAGCACTTAACTTTAGTATCACTCCACGCCTTTACTCGTATCTCTGTAGGTCTCCTTTTCTCAAGACTCATCCTTATAAACAATTGATTTCATGCGGGCTGTTAGAATATTTTTATGCGTTTTAAGTATTTATGTCGCTATCTGTTATGGTCTATTAGTATGCAGTTGTCACCCCTTCTTGCGTATTCGAACCGCAAATTACATAGGAGTCGGTTCAAAATTTGGTTCGGCACCATAACTGTTTACCCTTGACAAAATTACCTTCAACGTGGGTGGAGTGTTTCCAGACAGCAAACAAAGAACGATGCGACGCACTCCGCTTTGCACTACTCCATATTGCGTTAACGTAGCGTTTTCCCCCTTCTTTTTATATTTTATTTTATTTACTTATTTATTTATTTTATGGTGTTCTTAGAGGTCTTTTCATTCGTTCCTTTTTATCCTATATACTACTATTTATTAGCTGCTTCTTTTACTGTCTTATTAATAATAATTTGCTTGAAAAATTGTCTAATTCATTATTAATTTGCGTTCCTTCTTAATTTGCCAACATTTCGTCTCTTCCTAGCTTCTCACTCCGTAAGTGTAACTGATTACTTAAAACATTAAATAACCTACATAACCTTCACAAAGTTCCACACGCTACACCTAAACGTACACACTTTCATACAAACTGCTGTTAATATTTAATGCTGCATATCTGCCTTCTGCCTCGCGCCTGACACCTATAGTCGAATAGATGGATGACTTTTGTCATACACAATAAATGCAAGAAGTTACACTTTTTATTTCTTTTAAAAACTGGCTTCAACCATCCTCAACATTTTCTCTCCCTTAGTGCCCGTTGTAAACCCAACAAAAACGTTTCCCGCTGCTGAACTTTGTACTGCATAGGCATAAAAGTATCCGAAAATATTTCATTTAAAAAATTGAAACATTCAGTAAAGATAGAGAGTTCAAATTAGACAGGTGTTAGTATTTTAGTTTACTCTAGCGTAAATAAAAAGGCTTCTAGCCTTTAGTTACTGCTTGGAAAGCAAAGAGAAAGCAAACGTCGGACTTTTACTGAACAACACGTTTTCTTTAGAAAGTTTTACCCTCAGGCATGTATAATGGCTCTAAAAATGATATAATCTGGCAGAGAAAAACATATTGCATAGGATGATATATTCTAACAACGGAATACCTACATCATCTTATTCGTAACTTGATGACAGCGCGAGAGTAGAAAAGGACGAAGCTAATAGCAACATGTATGCGTTACAGACAGAAATATCCATACTGCCTTCTAAGGTTGACACAGGCTATAGTTTTAGTTTCACGATGAATAAGACGGTTATTTCCTCGCGGATAGTTTCAATTTTTCTAGGTTATGTGGGTTTATCTTGTACACAGCATTATTTAATTTACCACCGAGATAAATTACAAGGGATAGTTTGGGGTACTGGGTGCCACAAACTCCTACTAATCCTTACTTTTGACAAATTTTGTATTTTAACGAGATCTTTACTTTTTCGCCTAGTATGGTTTGTCTCTCTTATCGTTTAACAGGTTGTACAGAATTCCTTCTGATAAAGGACTTCAAAGGCTATTCACGATACACGATTTACTAGTTATGTAAATATCTTAAACATATATTTGAACAATGATTTTCTTGAAAATCGTGTGTGTTGCATTCTTGGGAGATGCTAAACTTAAATGCCAAGTTTTGTATTTATCCGACTTTTCCCTTTTGAGTTACGCTGCTTGCTCTTGTGCTGTTCTTGTTCTCTCTCTCTCTCTCTCTCTCTCTCTCTCTCTCTCTCTCTGGTGGAATGTCGACATCGAACTTTTGGGTGAAATATAATACTTTCTCCAAGTGGAGAATAAACAATATATATATAATATATAAATGTTACATTTGCATGACTTTCTTTGCCCGCTATCTCCTACAATCATTTTTATAAATGCCTATTCTTCCATCTACTTCATGTATATCGAGATAAAACGTTTGCAAAAGTAGTTCCATTACCCTATTGTAGGTATATGGGGAAGACTGAAATTTGTAATAAATAATGTACAAACAGAACAAATCCCTCTCCGAAATTGCCAGTGCAGTCCACAGAAGCAAAACTACAGTGTTCTGCATCATTCAGCGCTTCAAACACAAATAGTGTTAATAAATCTAGAAATAGCGCTCCTTCTAACTGACCACCAGTCAGGTGACAGAAGCAGGAGGCAATTAAAAATGGTGAAGCAGAATCCAAGAGATCTGAGGATGCCTTGAACAATATTCTGGTACTTTGGTTCACACAAGAACAGTTGAACGGGTTTTAAATAGTGCCGGTTACAATGCCCACATTCCTAGGAGGAAACCATTTTGTTAATATTATGAATCAGAAAAAGGGTCTAGAATTTGCTAAACAGTGTGTGGTGAAATCGACAGAATCCTAGTACCACCTTCTCTGGGCGGACGACAGCAAATTTTACTTATACAAGAGTGATGAACGTCTTACCGTACAGTGTGGAGGCTACCAAATACAGAATGCGAACCCAAGAACATGGTAACTACAGTGAAACATGGAGGCAATAGTGTGATGATATAGGGCTGTATGGCCTCATCTGGCTTTGGGGAACAGTTGTTCATAGATGGGATCATGGACAAGTTTGAATACAAGAGGATTCTTGAAAACAATCTTAAGAAGAGTGCAGAGAGGCGGGATTAGGAAGCGATTATTACTTCCAGCAGGACAATGATTCAAAGCACACTGCTGAAATTTTAAGAGTTTAGATCTTGCACAACGCTCCTCACACTTTGAAGACACCGCCCAATCGCTAAATTGAAATCCTATAGAGAACATCTGGAATGAACTCGAGGAGCGTGTGAGGAAACTTCACATCAGAAGTAAGGAAAGATCTGAAAGAACTCCAGAGTGGAGAAATGTGGACTCTGCAGTCACCAAACACTAAATTCAGTGCCCAAACGACTATTGGCAGTAATTTAAAGAAAGGGGATAACTAAATACTAGTTCACTGTTCGACTACTTATGTCCAGGTGTAAAACAACTATTTTATTTCTTTCTTTCTTGCACCAGAAATAAGCTTAAGTTGCTTTTCATAAGTTAGTGTGTTTAACAGAAGACTTAAGTTTATTTTGTGGCAGTTGTATTTACATATACTTTCTTTGCATAGCTATAAAAATGACAACCAATAAAACATGTTAAAGTTCGAATACTATGCCTCTATATTGATGAAAAGTTTTTTGTAACCACTATAGCTTTTTTGGAGGGAGGTTACTGTTTAACGCCCGCCCTTACTACATTCGACACCACAGGCGGTAAACACAAATGGTACATGAAATGCCATTATTGGGAAAGAAAACTTGGGAAATAAACTTTCACGAGGACTGAAGAAACCCTGGGAAAAATGTCAGGGAGAACGGTCCTGGCGGGACACTATAGATTCGGGGAGTAAGAGAGCAATGTATTCTGGTCGTCATCGGAGTTATTAGGAATCTGGTGCAGAACATCTAAAAGATGCTACATACATAAGCACCTCAGAACTTTGACCATACCTGCGTCTAGGTAAATAGATTAAATAGTTTATGTGAATTTCAATTACTATTCTATCCGAAAACATTAACTTATTTTGTTAGATTCAATGCCATTAGGTTCTCTTCCATGACATCAAACAATGGAACAAAATACGATGTAATTTAAAACACAGAACTTAAGTGTTATAAAAATGAGTCTCACGATACGCTCTACCCATTGCGAATTCAAAGGCATCTTATATACTCAACAGTTTGAGTATGTAAGAGGTGATTGTTGTGTCCTCTCAACGTTAATGAGGATAAATATTTGCCTGGAAGTTTCAAATTATGTAGCATGTACTTTGCAGAAACAACGCAACTTTTTATGCCACAAGTCCGCTTTTATCAGTAATGAGCTCAATCGGAAAACGAAAGAAGAGTTTAAATATTTTCAAACACACAAACACAGATGTCGTACCAAAGTAAACTTAAATCTAAACCACGTATGTTTTGAAAGTGGATATGCTACGATTTAACTTATATATTTTAATGAGTCCTACGTTTTTCCTGCAATACCTACGTTTTTTGTCCTCTTTTATTTTCCAGTTATACCAAATTCAATTAGAATAAATACGAATTCAATATACGCTTTATTGGTCATGCCAATATCTTAAAATTGTGATATTTTAATCAAAATTGTTAGGATCATTTGAGAACGACAATAAATGGCTGATTGGGATGAGAAATCCCATAAAAATATTTGCTTTGGTTCCGTAACATGTGGCACGAAGTTTGAAATCATTCCAACTCTCCACACCGCTGCCTGTGTTTTCTCAATCAAACAAACAAAGCAAAAAAGGAGCTGTGATGGAGAGCTTGAACCTCAAATAAGTAGTAATACAGATAACAGAAGGGCAATTTTCCATCTCTAAATTAATGTAATATACGGATGGGTAAACGGATTTTAATATTTCTAGGCTGTAAAATTAATGCACCTGCAGGTTTATCAATGACTGAAACACTACGAAAACAGCAGCAGCTAGTAAAGGACTATCTAGCAGGACAATTATTACCTACATGTTTTAAAATTCTAGCAGGACAATTATTACCTACATGTTTTAAAATTCATAAGGTACGACTTCTCTTGGAATGAGCAGGTAAAAAATTCCAGCAATGAGGCAATGAGACAATGAAGTTGGATTCTCCACAACAGAGTACGATTTAGATTTCGAAGAGTGGAAATAGGAAACAAGAGAATTTGAGGCCGAAGTTCGCAATTTTTTAATCAGACATAGGGAGGAAGGGAAACAGACCGTGTATGGTCTTGCATTCCTTTAAATATGCCCACGAAAGCAGCTTAAACGATGGTGCAATTTTCGAATGTATTAAGTAAATTACTTAGCAAAGCTGTAAGCGAAATGGGGAACCGTTTTCATACATCGCTATGTTTAGCGAGATTTATCTCTGAAAATCTTTAGATCACGGGTAAGCATGCACCACGTAAAAGGTGGTGTTTGGTGGGTTTTAACTTTGTATGTTGACTGTAGGAATTACACAATTACACTTAAACAATGAACTCTTGACAGTAATTATTTACGTAATTTCACTAAAAATAATAGAACGGATTACGAGGAAGGCCAAAAATTATACGACTAAACTGCTTTGTTATTTTTACAGCAGATTGGTCTCTCTCTCTCTCTCTCTCTCTCTCTCTCTCTCTCTCTCTCACACACACACACACACATCGTTTTAAATACGTGGTCAGATCGCGACGAATCTGTTGGTAGATACTTCGTGGCTCGTGCGTGGCGAATAGTTAGCCTTCTAGGTCTCATCCCTCTACCTCACCACGTTGCTTCGTCTCAAGTCCACAGAAGTCTTAGTGCTAGGTAACTGTATCTCTGCTCTATACGTGTCGGACAGATAGCAGCTCGACACGCGTCCACAGAGGCCTTAGTGCCAGGCAACTTTACCTCTGCTTCTACACGTGTCGGTCAGATTAGGGAGCCGGCCAGTCTACCCGCTTTCATTATCTATTTTCATGTTTACCATTGTTTTACACCTAAGGTGGAACTTTGGGTCGTGGTATTAATAATCCAATCCGGTATTTACCTTGGCGATCGAGGTAAACCACGAAAAAAATCCAGTCAGATTGGTCGGTCCATGGGACTTGAACCAGTAATCTCTCGAATGCGGCCCACAGACGTTACCACCTGAGCCATTCCGGTCGGTAGGGGATTTTTATACAGCTCTAGGAGGCACATTAACTTCAGCCATTTCCACTGACCAGTCTGACTGGCGACGAAAAACCGTGTAAGCTTTTACACATAAAAATGGCACTAGAAAGCACAAGTAAAAATAATGCTGGACATGCTGAAAAAAAATCTGAAAAGAAAATCCCTTTTCGCAGGTATATAAAAGCAACACGGAGTGTGTATTCAATAGCTTCGGCGCCGTGATAACCCCAAACCAATGATACGATAATGCGGGCCAAAGTGTCAAGATTATATAAAGTTTATTAATTTTTGTGTAAACAATCATATTTTTGTTTTCAAGTACTTTATACGTCCTCTACAGAAAAGAGGGCAAGGATAATAGCACAGTCAAAGATCTCTGATTAAAATGAGAACGGCTTTGACTTTTCAACAAAGAAATGAGTTTCTTTCCCTATCATGCGAGCTAGTATCACGAGGTTGGGAACATAGCCACAGCTCTACTGAGGTGCACCCAGCGAAGCAGTTCAGTAAAGCAGGATTTATCATCAGTGAGAAGTGTTTCATTTAGGGCTTAAGCTAGAAAATAAAAACATGTCGCAAAAATTTACAAATCGAAATTTACATTTGTGCAAACAAAGTTTGCGCAAAATTCTATAGTAAATTCTCCACATGAACTTTTCATTTTACTACTGTTTATTTGGTATGCTTATTTTAGAATTGATTTTATTCGTTTCGTATTTTCATTTTTCATCTCACTAGGACTGTGGCTAGGGCTTCATTTTCTTTTCCTTTTTACAACAAATTTATCCACCACTTCTAAAAGGGCACGCACAACTAGACCTCGGCGTAATAGGCGCTAAAACTCTTAAAATAGAAAGGTAAATACACAAGACCAAAATAGGCACTAATATAGGCATCGTTAATAAGCATTCAAGTAGGCATAATCATTTACCCTCTAAAAGCACATTTGACATGGCAACAGTATACAAATATCCATATCCATACACGACGTATCAATTGACTAAACTCCACTGCTCATTTTTTATTTTATTAACACTTCCCTCAATTGAGGGCTGCCATAGAGACAAAATATACCTATACAATTAATAAATAAGTTAAAAATAAAAATGAATTATATACAGTATATCAAAATAATGAAAATCAATTTAAAATAGAAATATAGATGAAATTAAGCTGTAAACATTTCTTTAAATTTGCACTCTTCAGTTACGCACTTTTTATGGCAAATCCTGTTATCCGTTTTTAATAATTTCTCTTGAATAAGTTTTACACTGCCACGCTGGTTTGTAATTATGTACTTTCGAGTGTTCTGCATTATTGTTAAACAGGCTATTGTTGCGTTTGCAATATAAGCCTTTTTAGGTCAATATGTTTTCGCCCACGTAGGAAGTAGAAAACAAAGAAAGTCATCGTATCAACGAACAAAGCGACGAGTTAATGTTAAAATAATAGACTTTACAGTAGTAAACAACTTTATTTATTTATTTATTTATTTTTTTTCGAGTTCACCATTTACTGTACACTTTTGTTCTAAGAAACCACTTTTATTTTACACGAAACCATGCAACCGGTGAAGTTAGGAAAGGAATGCTGGTATTACGAACTTCCTCAGATGTTGTCATTGGCTCAGAGTGCGAAATATTAATTGCAATACTAAGGTTGGCATATTTAGCAGCCAATAATGATGAAATCACTATAGGCAAATATCATTTTAAAAGTGCTCATTCAACACACACACACACACACACACACACACACACACACACACACACACACACACACACACACACACACACACAAATGGATCCTTAAGCTATGAAGTGCCACACTACGAAAACAGATAATTATAGGCACTATGAAATTAGTATATTTTACTGAGGCAAGAATAAACCATATACAAAGCCTAGGATTTTAAACAACGGAACAAAATAGGCAAATGCCAAGCTCTGCAGATAACTGACGAGTATGCTAACAACGGAACAGGAAGATTTAAACAATATTTATCTTCTACACTCAATGCGAGAAAAAATTAAGTACCCTAAGTCCCGAACTTCATAGTTAACCACCGTTAGGCAATCAACGTTAATTTTATTGTTCTTCTAACACGTTGTGGTTTATGGAAACCAGTTGGGGAATTTAATGTCTTGCCGCCATGTTGCTCAGTTGGTCAAAGCAGCGCAGCGGCACAGAAAGCCAAAGATCCATGGTTCAAATCCCGGTTACGGAATTTAATTTTTCAGCCTGATTCTACCTTTCCAATTTATGAAAATACCTTCTGTGTTTTTTCACAATAATATAGTCACCTTATAAATATTACATTTATTCAAATGAATTTCCAACTTTTTAGTACCTTCAGTAAAATAAGTTTTCACCAACTGTGCAAACTAAGATCTGTCTCAGCTTCAACCTCAGCCTCTTTATTTGGTGGGAAGCTTCGTCAAACAACGATTTCTTCTGGTTTGAGAGCAAAAATTAATTGCTGGGAGTCAAATACGGCGATTCTTGTTAATGGAAAGCGAAGCTCGTGCAGTTTTACAGATGATGCTGCGAAGGCTCATGATGAGAGAAAACTTTTTGTCACCAGGTGTGGAAGTTTGGTCTGAATAGAATCCTCCAATTGATTCAATAATAAAGCGTAATACTCCCCGGTAATGGTCCTGCCCTTTTAAGGTAATCTATGAGCACTACACATTTTGATTCCCGGAAAACCCTAGCCATGACTTTTCCCGAAGATTAAATTTGATACACTTTCACCTGCTGCTACTCACTGTTTGGGTTGCTCCTTCGTCCCTGGCGTATAGTGATAGATCCAGGTTTCATTTCCTATTATGAAACGGAGAAACTCACTAGAATTGCGTCCAAACAAGCCTAAACTAAAGAAAGGCGTTTTTGGTCCATTGTTGAAACATGGTAGGCATCGAGCGGAAAGTTCCCTCACACCCAAAACTGGTGAAAACGTGGCCAGTGACTATTGAAGTCTTTGAAATGTCAGCCAACTCCCGTATCGGGGATTGTTTACCGCAATTTTAATCTTTGTCACAATCTTGTCGGTCGTAGCTTTGGGACGATCTGAGAGCTCATTATCTTGAATGAAGGTACGACAACGATTAAATTCAGCAGTCTACGCTTTAACCATTGAAAACGAATGGGGGAAATACTTCAATGGAGAATCTAAGCTCTTTTGCATTTCTGTTTAGGCTAAACCCTTCAAAACGAGGTACTTTATTACAGCTCGGTTTCTCTCTCTCCATCCCCCCGTTTTATCCACTTTGTAGAAAATTTTAACACTAGTTTGTTTACATGATCGTCGCAACAAAGTGACTACGCTTACGTCTGAAACTTTATAGCACGTCATTTAAAGGATGATACTTAATAGTAATTTGGCCGGTTCAAAACATCAAGAGTTAGGCCGAGAACTTTTAGAATCCATCTCGTAGGTGGCCATTGGAAAGGAGATCTTCAATTTTATTAATCATCGGCAATGACTGGACATTTGGTTCTTCTCGTTGCGGTTTAGCTTTGAACATCCCCGTAATCTAAATCTTACTGATACTTCCAGACTTCAGGGAGGATGGGGATAACGCTAAAGTAATTCCTACTACTAACGGTGATCCGTGCCTTGAATCTCTGAATTTAGAGACTAACATACCAGTGATTATAAAACATCTGAAATGCACTTTGAAACATGAAAAACATTACGGAGTGAAACACTAGATATCTGCTTTAAAAGCCTCTTAAAACAAACTGTTGTACCTTTAAAGTTAATAAGATTTAACATAAGAAATATGATATAATCTTGGAGAACATTTTTATTTAAAGAGTAACGTTTTATATTCTACATAACCATTCTCAGTAGTATTTAAAGTTGTCTCACCCGTTCGTTCCACTACCAAGATAAGTTTGGCGTGGCACGGTACTCCAGAATTACGTACGTCCTGCTGCTAAGCACCCGGATAAACTAATAAGGTGGAGATGAGCCAGTTAGCTGTAACTCTAGCGTTTCTTAGAACTAAGGTTACAAGTATGCGCAAGAATCTTATTACTTTCTCTACAATGTATAGTAAGTATGGAAAATATTGTATTCCACCCCGAAATTCGATGTCGAGATTTCACTGAAAATACTTACGTTTTGAGACCCCCCTCAAACCCCAAAAAAGCCCTTTTAGAAAAAGCTTTGCGCGTGAGTGTGTGAACAGCATAACTCAAAAACTAAAAGTCTGATAAATACCAAACTTTGTATTTCAATTCAGTATCTTCCAAATACATGGAACATTTTTCAAATTTATTAAAAAAAAACGCTAACGATTTCGAATAAAATACAGTAATTACAAATATTTACATGACAAAATGTATATCTTGAGTTTTTTGAGAATAGCTTATGAAGTCCTTATTAGGAAGGAATATTTTATAATCCTCTATAAACGCACTATACAACTCTATAGACTCTTTAAAAAGCAAATTTTATTTCAAACAACTTTTTTGTGACATTAGCCATTTCTGAGATATCCGTTATTAATGGTTCGAGTTGTTCGTTACTTGGTCATTTTTTTTAAACTCCTGTCAACTTCAGTTGTTTCTCACGATTGCATGGAAACTATAGAATTTTAAGGCCAGCGAAGAGGTCCAGTTCTTAAACATTTAATTATCGCTATTTCCTTTGTGTCTGTTACAAAATGTGAATGTAGCTATTTTTGCAAAGGTTTATTTGTATTAAAATGAAGTAGATAGAAAAATAAGCTTTAGTAAGAATTGTTATACCCACTAACAAACGATAGAGGGTAGAGAAACTTTTTACAAATTCTTTGCATGCGCTAATCAGAAATGACTATTTCACATTTCAAATTGCAGTGCTTAAGTAAGCGTGGGGGAAATTAACTAAATATAGCGAATAATTTTACAGACATCCCGAAATAAGAATGTGTGCTGGAAGTACCTCCAACACGCACTTTAAAAAAACAAAAACAGAGCGACTGATTAGAAATTAAAATAACGAACGGGTAGGATGAATTCCTTTAAAGTCTTACCTTGCATCTTTTGTGAGGGGTGCATCACGACCTCAAATGTTGCATTTGCACTGAAATCGCGAGATCCATTCTTTTGTGTGAAATGCAGTATTTTCTCTACCTCATTTAAGTGTAATGAAAAGTTATTAATATTTGAATATAACATGTATCGTTTAAATTATTTTAAACAA
Organism: Deroplatys truncata; assembly: GCA_030765065.1. Classification (NCBI taxonomy): domain Eukaryota; kingdom Metazoa; phylum Arthropoda; class Insecta; order Mantodea; family Mantidae; genus Deroplatys; species Deroplatys truncata. The sequence continues at coordinate 122,802,038 of CM060981.1, forward strand.
TGGGATCTATTGTGTTTATGGTAAGATATTATCCATGTTATATTGCTAACTATTCAAGTTGTAATACTCGTATGTATCTCCATGTATCGCGTGTGCAATATGCTCACACAACGGGTCCCATTTTTCAATTTTTACTTGCACTGCATGCAGTTTATCCTTCATAAGGATATCGTTAATTATTAGCACACATGCAAAAGAGATGTTTATGAGCGAGCCATATGTGAGGTCGGGATTTCGATACAAAAAAGAAAATAGCGTTCTCTTAGCAATTCCATTATACCCACCGTATCTTTTTGTTCCTCACCAAGTCGAAATTATATTGTGATTAAGAATTGGGTCTAGTTGAAGACGTAACCAGACATTTCGTCCATTAATGATAAATGAAACCTCTAAGTGCTGCTGGGTTTGTATTTAGAAAGCTTTGAGAATGCTAATCTAACGTTTCTGTCGCATGTTTTTTCTTTGCGAAATTATCCAAAAGTGTAAAATTCTAAGTGCTATGCAATTCAATATGTAGTGTTCCGTAATTTGTCTTTTTATATTGCGAAGTATTCTTTTGAAAACTGATAACTCAATATTAGATCTTCCCAAGGAAAATGTTGGTATACATGTAATGGGGTAAATACACTGATAAAACAAATTTCCATTTTGGGCACTGCTTTTAGCCTGGAAACAAGTGCACTTCAGCAGAGCATGGGATAAATTACATCATGAAACAGGGTGTATTTAGTACACAATTACAAGTAAATTTGTCTATCAGGCACGCTACCAAAAACTCGTAAATACATATTCCTGCTCTGATTATAGGAATGACATGTCACACTCGTGTAAAGAAAATAGGTTCGTCTTCTCGCGCGCTTTAATTTTCCACTGTAGTTTCGTATTTTCGTCTAATAGAGGAAATCATAGACTCGCAATTATATGACGTAGTATAGAGATAAGCAGAGAAGGAAGTTTACATTCCAAAACATTGGATGCAAGCGACAAGGAATACTGGTTGTTGTCTGGTTTTTCGTACGTGTAGGTAAACCGATGTAAACAACATAAATCGTACATACAGGAAAAGTTTTACAGTGGGCCGGTGAGAATAGGTAGCGCAGCAAACAAACGGAAGAAAACATTACCACCACGGCCCTGTTCACAGAGGAAGATCGGTAAGAGATACATGTGTGCGATACGAATGAGATACAATATTCCCCCACCCTTGTCCTCTTCCTTTACGCAGACAGCATCTCTGGCAAGGCAGCGACATGGGTAAGGAAAACCACCACTACGCCTCTCCTGCGATTTCGCCGTAGCGGCATTACCGGCAAACCCAGCCAGTGTCCACGCTGCCGAAGTGCCGAGGTGCGGTCTGCGACGTCCACTGACTCCCCCCACCCCGAAAGGACTGCCCTGGAGACCACGCAGGCATTCTGGCCCTCGCTCATCAAGGCCTTCAGGATCACCTCGAGCAGAGGAGTGACACCACTCTGCGCCTAACTTTCATGGACTGGGCGCACTACTCGCCGCGTTCTCTTCGGAACTCATTCTATTTGGGCACACGCACACGATTGAGGGAAGACACACCGAATGTCATACTCTCGTCGCCGTTACGACCACTTAGCGGTAGTCTGCACATCTCAACCTAGATGCCACTACTGCGGCTTGCCCAATCTCGCATCGTTCTGCACCGGGCATGACCTGGCGTCGCCGTTTCTGTTCAAGGTGTAAACCCGGTGACAACTACACGAGATAGGCAGTTTGCCCGCATTATCCACGGACGTCACCACTAGACATGGGCAGAAAATAACGTAACGGTTGCCTTAATGTAACGGTTACCAAGGTGACGAATACAACTAGTTAACGCGTTAACAGTTGTTGAGCCTAACTGACATTCACGCATGTACAGTAGGGACGATAGTTCTGTGCCGTGAAGGCTGGATACGTACTGGTTAGCGATGGGTCGAAGTAGTCTAAGTCGCTTCAGAGGAACGCTTCCTCCTTTGGAAGTGTGAAGTAACCATTCCACTATCCGGAACTGGCACTTCCTTACTTCCAATCACTTCCAATTCCATCGGAGTACTTCCACAACAGGTTTACGTCCACTCCGCCGGAGTACTTCCAAGGCATTTACTTCCAACTCCGTCGGAGTTGCTTCCACACCGCCTTCGGCACTCCGCCAAGCTGAGATCGCGGGTTCGAGTACCGCCTTGGGTATGGGTATGTGTGTCTTTCTTATATATGTGTGTGTGTGTGTGTGTGTGTGTGTGTGTGTGTGTGTAGCAGTAATTGCGGTAATAAGTGGTAAAAGTAAAACAAAGGAAAACAGGGAAACAAAGAAAAAAAAGACGCGCACTTACGGTACGAATGACTTAGCCAATAGGGAGAAGGCTATGTATGAACTAGTATACATGGTGGATCATTTAAGTTTGGACTGTGCAATATCTCCAAAACTAAGCGCTGTAGAAAGAAATGAAAGTTGGTTGATATTATAGGTTAAAGAATATGCCATTAGTCGTGTTTTGTTTGGAGAACGTTATGGTCATTTTAGGGTCAATTTAATTTTTTTAAATGAGAATCTACACTTTGCATTTCGTTCATTATAAAATGGTTTATAAAAAGCTGTTTATTTTGTGATGAGAAATAAGGGAACGAAATAAAAAATGTTGGTTCCCAATTACGAAACTTAACGATCCCCAAATAATCATCCATGGATGGTCCAACCATTCATTGCGCTCTTCGTACACAGCCATTCACAATTTTCTTTGTTATTTACTTTATGTAAGAACAATTGAAAAGTGCTTTATGCAAATGTCTAGTTTTTACGAGGAGTGAGAAAACATAAGGTAAGTTCCCATTTAAAAAAAATAAATTGACCCTAAAATGATCATCACAAGGTCCTTAAATAAAACACGAACGATGGCATTTACTTTCCCCCATAATATCAAGTAACCTTTATTCAAGACGTTTCTTTCTACAACGCTTAGTTTTGGAGATATTTTACAGTCTCAACTCAAATGGTCCACCCTGTATATGTAGTACGTATGTATGTGGAAGAATGTAAAGTATATAAGTGCGAATGCATTTTGCGATTATAAACCACCGTAGTAATCAAAGTATTGACATAGAGAAATTTCTTTTTTGATTGTATCAAATAAAGTCTGTATCGACATCGTTCATATTGAAACAGTCACAGTTAATCGTTACTGATAACCGTCACACGCAACCGTTAACTGTGACAGTTATAACCGTTTTTCGAAAATAACGGTCACACCCCTAGTCACTACGCCGCGGCTGCACAGCCAACAATCTATGCCACGCCTATTCAAACGTCGTCTTCGCAAGCTCCTCAGGAGGACAAATCTCAGTCCTCGCAACCATCAGACATGCTGTTTCAAGAATTTTTGGATTCCTTATTGCCGACCTCCAAGCTGACACACCAACTCAACATCCTGGACTGCTTTCATCTACTTTCAAACAGCTCCGCTCTATGGAAAAGAAAATAAAAAGCAAACACTTCAAATCCGTTACACGACACTTCATTAGACAACGCCACAGTCGCCATGCTCTCTGAGAACTACATCGATACACTCGAACTGCACAGAATCGAGAACCCCCATGCAATCTATTTCGCAGACAGAGAAGACCAGGCTACTCAGACAGAGACGCCGCATACCAACCCCAGTCAGGCTCACTCATCCTAAGATTCAACGCACACAAGACACCAGCACCAATCTCCAACACAGCAGCACCTCACCGCAGCTTACACAGCGGACGTAGCTAGCTGCCACCTCACAACGTGCACCTGAGAGGACCAACTTGCCCTCCAACATGCGCAACGTAACGAACTTCAAGAACCCACATAGATGAAACTCTTGGTCTCTTTTGAGGCCGACATCAAGCGCACCAGTGCATAATAAAATAATTGTATTCACTAACGTGATTAAGGATTAAAGCTTAACTCGCTTCCCAAAACCCGATCTCACTACACCAGCCATCTCTCCACTTATCGCGTGTGACAGTCAGGGCCCTGACAAGGTCATGGCTGTCATCTGGTACTTCCTTACCCGCTCTTGGCGAGATGCCGGAGCTTTATTTCACGAACTAATAGAGGTGCTAAGCGAAACTCCACCACTTAACGCATTGCCCTCTACCGCCATTCCTTTCCTAAACTTCTCTCCCTTCCCACTCCTGTCCTTCCTGTCTCCCAAGCTCTGTCTCCTTCAAACGTGTATCTCAGTGATTTTGTGTGTAAGCAGACGGCCGAACAGTGAAGAGAGGGATTGACAGTGTTGCGTTACAAACGTTTGATAGGTACTGTACCATGTGTTCGGTCGACCAGATAACGTGCCCAGCTCATAAGTCAAGATCCACTCAATCTTGGCTTTACAAATGTGTTCAAGATTTTATGGCTATTAAGATTGACCTTCTAGTAGCACTGACTTCAACCCTTAAGATTACAAGCTGTGATCAACATTTGAGATTATTGCTTGTAAGAAGACACCCCAATATTGAGTATCTCAAACAATCCCAGCGGATTTCCCCATGGAGAGTGTGCGTACTACTGATGAATGACCCGGTAGACTTACAGTACGTCCTGTATCGGCGCAAACAGGTATCATGTTGAAAAAATATGTGCATTTAGCACAGAATAGATGCGGTTATCATGTGCCATAGTAAAAAACAGTAAATGCATTATTGCCATTATAAAAACCGTTGTAACAGAACTTATGGCTAGACTAGGTATATACTGCATAAATCATTCTATGGCAGCCGAGTGGAATGTGTGACGTTTGTTCATGCATGTTTTTCGCTGCTTATCGAAATGAAATTGAGTTTTATTTATGGACGCTCTTTAACTGCTATGGTTCTTAGCGTCCCATTCTATATTGGGCGTGAAAGACCGATAATTTTGCTCAGAGGCTTCTTTATCAGGCTTGAGGTTCTTTTACGTGCCGTAAATCTACGACACGGGACCACCGGCTTTACTTCCCTTCCGAAGGAAGCCGTGCTAAGGATTTTTACGCCCGAAAAAAACCATCGCCCTCCGCCGGGTCTGAACCCGCGCGACCTTGGGAAGCAGAGGCTAGCACGGTACCACTAGTCCAGGAGGACGACTCGCTGCTTATCCCTTCAAGGTTACGCCGCTCAAGTTCCCATAATGTTTTCTTGACGTACAAGTTTGATTACATGAGAGATCAAGCTTATCATAGCCCAAACTGTAGCCAACTTCGTGGGCAGATGTCCAGGCTCTTAAACCAATGTATAACCAACAAGGCTATAATTGGTTTACCCCAAGTTAAGATTTTCTCTAATTTTAGTTGGTAAACAAATAGTCGGGTATGGATACGTAGAGAATAAAGAATGCTGTAGAGCAGTTTAGTTGTAGAAAATGTGCCAGGGAATCTTGTTTGCATCTCTTTTGCATATTTTATAGTGTTTCAAATTTGCTTCAGTTTTTAAGTTTTCATCTAGACATGTGCATGTATCTACATAATACAATTATAACACTTTTCTTGGAATTTTCATAAATAACTAGCATTTAACAGTTAACATAGGTAACATTTATATTGGATTATTCGCAAACTTTTAATTTTGTTTGTTTTTGTTTTATCTGTTTCCTTTAATGAATGACTGAACCGAATATTACGAAACAAAAACAAAGCCAAGTATTCTATAAATTACAATTATTTCCACACACAAATTCATTATGTGGCAAAGTGTCAAAAAGACTGAGCTATAGCTTAAATGTGTTGAGTGAAAATATTAAGTAAAATGTTAAATATTATTTGACAAATTTTGTTATACACAGAATTTTGACAGAATAACATTTAAGGTTTACCAACATTACTCCTTCTCCTCCTCCTACTGTAACTTAAGATAAATTGCCATTTGGGCCTTGTTCTCGAGTTACCGTGGGAAGGTGTTTAGAATGTCTAAAAAGCATTACAGAACAGGCACAAGCTTGGGCAATAATAAATCTATTACATTCAGTTTTACCAACAAGCTAGAAAATACTAGTTCATTATAGATTTTATAAACTTCAGAAGGCTCTCAGAAAATGACATTGAAATAAATGAAGAATCCGACAAGGATATCTATTTTCATCCACGTTATTTAATATTTATTTAGACATCATTTGTAACTGGCAAAATAATCTAATTACTAATTTTAAAATGGATAGTATAAATATGGACACTTTAGCTTTTGCAGATAACCGAACAGTTATGGAATCTACTGAAGGTGATTTACAAAGAGTTATTCATAATTTAAGTATAGTAGCTACTGAACATAATACGAAATTACAGGTGAGAAAACAAAAATAATGACACTTTATGGAAAAGATCCTGTCAGAGCTAAAATAGATTGATAAATACCCCTGTTGAACAAGTTATGGACTTTAATTACTTAGGAGTTTTCATTGGCAAGGATAGAACAAAAGATGTAAATAAAAAACTAAATTTATTCCAATATACTGGGTGGACCCCAATTGTACAATATCTCCAAAACTAAGCGTTGTAGAAAAAAATATTTTTAATAAATATGCTTGATGTTATGGGGGAAAGTAAATGCAATTAGTCGTGTTTTGTTTGGAGGACGTTATGATAGTAATTTTAGAACTCTATTTAATCTTTTAAATGGGAACCTACAATTAGGGTCATATTAAATTGGCCCTAAAATGGTCATCACAATGCCCTCCGAATAAAACATGACTAATGGCATTTACTTTCCGCTATGATATCAAGAAACTTTAATTCAAGACATTTCTTACTACAACGATTAGTTTTGGAGAAATTGTGCAGTCTTAAATTATATGGGCCACTCTGTATAAGTGAAACAATCGAAAGTTTTTCAAGGAAAGCCCGCAAATAAATTCTACTGAAATGCTATAAGTTTTTAGCAGTTCCTGTACTATATGGGTATGAACGTTGGACTAAATATTATTTGAGACGGATAGAAATAGCGCAAATTAAATTCTTACGGTTCGTAGCAGGTTATACTCTAATGGACAAACAGAAGTGAACTAGGAATATTTAAACCAACGGACAAAATAGCAGAATATAGGAAAAACTTGTATGTACAACCATGTCTGCAGAATGGGCTATGATAGGATTCCCCAAAGAGAAGTAAATTATAAACCCAGAGGACAACGAAATCCGGGAAGATCTGCTAAAAGATGGATGGAGCAGCTTTAGTTTGGAGTCGGAACAGATCACCAGTGGTCTAATCCCTGTTTAATGTGATGTTTAACATCATCATACAAAGTTATGTTGAGCGCACACGTGCACACGAGAACCGCCGCGGTCAACGCAATAACACGAATTGGCGGGCTCTGTGGTCAATAATATTTTTATTTGACGCGAACATGAACCGAAGCACATGAAAGTACACTAAAGGAAGCTCATTTTTACTTTCTCTACTACGTATAATAAGTAAGGGGAGCATTGGATTCCACACAAAAATTGGATACCAAGATTTCACCGGAAATATGTTTTTAGGTGCCCTGAATTGAAATAAAGCATTTTTGGAAAAATGTCCATGTGTGTGTGTGTGCATAACTCAAAAACGAAAAGTCGGATAAATACCAAACTTGGTATTTGAGTTTAGTATCTTCCAAGGATACGACACGAAGATTTTCAAGAAAATCCCCCACCCCAGGCTACCCTTTACATGGAGCATTTTTCGAAAATTTTTATTTTCTTAAAAATGTCTTAACGATTTTGATTAAAATACCATATGTTTAAGATATTTTCATAGCAAATGAAATGTATATCTTGAATTTTCTGGGAATGTCCCCAAAAGTCCTCTTTATTCTGAATGACTTTCGCATAACTGGTAAACCTTAAGAGAGAAACAAAATTTTACTACACAAAAAATGTAAATATCGATAAACGACACAATTTGTCTTTTTCCTTTTTATTTTCTTTTCGGTGACCCATTTCCGAGATATTTCTTGTTATTTGTTTGAATTTTCCAATATTTATACTTTTTCTCAAATGGGAATTCGTTATATATAGACATGCAAAGAGAATGGAAAAGATTTGACTACCACTTAAAGCCTACGATACTCCCCTTGCACCCACAAGAAAATTAGCAACGAGATAGTTTCTGCAAATGTTTATTTCGATTAATATGAAGTAGATAGAGAATAAGCATTTGTAAAAATAGTTTGTATAAAGTAGAGTCGTGTGAGTGCAACACATCAGATTTTTTTCTCTCGATAATATACTGAAGTCTGGTTTACAGCTGCGCTCTTCACTCGATTGTCGTGTTTCAATCAATATAAACGAAACACTAGACATCAAAATGTCCTTAGAGCTTTTTTACTATAGAAAAGTGTCTTCAAAATATGCACTGAAGCACCTTGTCTTTTTACTTCAGCTCACCAGAGGGCTTCACGTGGAGGTTACTAATCCCTTGGAGAATCTAAAGCGGGAATGAAAATCCTACGAAAAGGCTCAATGAAACCTACGAGGCGATTCAAACATGAAAGAAAATGTCTGTTGACATAAAAACAGCAAGTCTCTTGAAATGACTCATGGTGCAATATTCAAGTTGGTGGGTGTCCTAATAGCAGAGCTCAATAAATTCTTGCTGAAAAATTTCTTCTCTTAGCTATAAAATCAGGCGGAGGGAATCATGTTCACTTCGTAAATGCAGAAGCTTCAAGAAAATCACAATAGTCGCTGTCAGCACCGTGAGTTGCAAGATGCACATGCCGAAATGCATTCGCATAGCTCGACGTGACTCCGAATAAGCTGTCCGGCAATTTTCTTTATGTGATTTGTTTTTTTTTTTTCCCAAAAAGGGAAATTCTAGTAACGTACCCGGTGTGCTACATCACATTTACACTTTAGTGTATTGCAGAAATAAGAATGCCTTTGTGGTCTTGAGAATAACATGCTAGACTCCAAATCCAAAAATCCCATATTCGTTTCACGTCTTCCTTACTGTGTGCATATGTGCGTATGAGAACATCATTAGCGATGACTCGCATGAGCTATAGTTACAAAATTCAAAGCCGCCACTATGTTAAAGGCATACTGTTTATCTACTTAGCTGCTGCTCCATTAGAGTAGTTCAGAGCCAATCGCTTCACTACCACCTTAACAATACACGCATTTTTAGCGCAACGAAGCAGAACAAGGAGCAAAATGCAAATTATTTGTTATTTAATAAGTTTAAGGCATTTAACCGGGTAGGTCAACGGACGGTGAATGAAAGAAATGGTTGAAATTATGTTCAACGGGTCCGGGGTTCCTAGAGGTTAAGAGTTACCGGACATTCATCATCCGAGGATAAGGGAAAAACCTCAGAAAAAACCTTATCCAAATGCCACTTTAACGAGATTCGAAGTCGGGACCTCTTTAATGCCAGACAGACACGCTTCCCCCACACTACGGAGGTGGGTTGCAGAACCTTTTCTTGTGTCCACTACTACTATGCCTTCAATTGGATCCAATAATAATAATAATAATAATAATAATAATAATAATAATAATAATAATAATAATAATAATCGGGACAGCTTTGTTTCCTGAAATTTCCTAAGCCAGCCAATAGGCCTTTCCTGTGTTTTCAAATGTGTGTTTTCCTTTCCGAGTTTCATACTTGTCAACCAGCATGCTGCTCGCAAACTCTGTGAAATGTGCACTTATAGTTGTTATAAAAAACAGATGCACCTAATGATGTGTAACCTTTAACTAAGAATAAAGAAATCTGCAAAAGTACCGTGAAAATCTGCTACTTCATTACTAGTAGAACCTGTAGCCCCTCATTCCATTATTTTGGACCCTTGCTGCTTCCCCGACCTGTGAGTGGTTATAGCGTGTGTTTAAATTGTGATGTTTTCAAAACAACTGAAAACTGCCCGCCTCTGCGATGTGGAGGTAGCGTGTGCCTCACATTCAAGGGGTCCCGAGTTCGAATCTTGATTAGGGTAAGTTACCTGGATAAGGTTTTTTGCAGTTTTTTTGTAACCTGAGAAGACGAATATCGGGTAACTTTAAGCTCTATGGACCTTGGGCTAATTTGAGCATCACTTCACCCATTTCTTCATCGTCCGATATGACCTACCAGTTAAAGGACGTTAAATTAAACGTACATAATAATAATAATAATAATAATAATAATAATAATAATAATAATTCTGAAACACTGTAAATTGCACAAACTTATCTGTGTCCCTTATGTTTGGTAGCGTGATAACTATAATAAAAGCTCCAGAGTGGTACTCTCTATCATTTTAACTGGATTAGTACACGAAACATGGGGAGGAAAAATTTGCCATCTTAAATTTCATCTTGTCGAAATCGCGCAAATTACAAAACTTGTCGCACATTTTATAGATAAAGATTCAGTGAGGTAGCTTTTTTCCAGAACTAAATCAGCGAAATATTTCATGTTATGTTTTCGACTTCCTGCCTTAATCCCCTCCCCCCTGTGGAGTAAGTCAAACTCCGTATGACTTATTTCTCTTAATGATCTAGGTGAAAAGGTACACACAAAGCAAGCTTTTAAATCAATTTTTTTAGGAGGGGACTACTGAGAAGACCATTACACACGTTAGCCATCAGTTGTTTACCCAAAAATGAAAGGTGCCAAAAAAAAAGTTTGCTTACGGTTTTTATTACTGTGGATCGGGGTAAAATGCATAAAGCTTGCAGTTCCGTTTGGTAGCAACAGATGGCGACACCAACCTGTACCGCACTCGCTCGCGGTAGTGTAAAGTGAAGGCAGATGCGTACATCACTGTGTTAGCTGTTTTCCGCTTTGAAACCCACAAATACAAGGTAAGAACTAAAAGTGACGTACTGTTAATGGCACACAGTTATTTTCAAGTGTGCACGAGCTTACCAATAAATTAGAAGAGGCAAATGTTACACCGTTGAGCATGGTGGATAGTTTGTAGTGCAGGTTGCCAGCTGCAGTTGCTCCGCTGCGGCCATATTGTACCAGTCGCGGAAAGTGGCATCTCACCCCGATCCTCGGGAGAGATGCCAGTTTTCTCGGGGCAAGATGAATTATATTCGCCACTTAAGCACATTTTCTTTTCGTAGGAAAATGCCTCGAACATATGTTAGAACGCCAAACAGGAATCAGAGGTCTGAAGAATACCTACAAATGGCCATGGAGCATGTTAAGGACTGGTGGGATGAATGTTTTAGAGCTTACCAAGATTATGGCATTCTGTATAGGACTCTGAAAACAACATCTAGTGAAGAAGGATAAGAAGCATGCCATGGACCCACAATGTAAGTAGTATTCTATTAATTAATATGTTTTCTCTGATTATGGAGAAAAATGAGTGATTTCTAACCGTAAAATTTTATTAAATAAAAATTTAACAATTCAAAGGCAAAGTTGTTCCACTTATGTATGCATAACTACACTTTCCCAATTGTTTCAAATCTTCTCATTTATTGTAGAATAGCTATAATATTTAAATTATTATTTATAGGTAGCCTTGGTGAAGAGAACGAAAAGCAGTTGACTTACATAAGAAAGTTGCAGATGTGTGGATTTCCACCAATTGGAGAAACTCTGCGCAGGCTGAAGGAGTTGAATTCCACATCGATTTTATAGAGAAAACGAAATGGCAGGTTGGGATTGATTACAGCTTTTCTCAAACAATACCCAACTCTAGCTACGAAAAACCACAAAGACTTTCTATTGACAGGAATATGACAATGAATAGGGAAGCAATTGCTAATTCGTTTTCTTTAGTTCTGGATGTATTAGCAGCAAACGCTTTACTGGATAAACCTGGGCACTTGTACAACATAGATGAAACCAGTTTTCAATGAATCCTAGGACAAAGTGATAGCAGGGAAAAAATTCTACTTTGTACCAAGTAACTTCTGGAGAAAAGAGAAACACTAACGGTTATCACCTGCTGCAAGCTGAAGGCAACTTCGTTCCTCTGGCGTGCATCCTTAAAGGTGAAGAAATCTGAATGTGGGGATGGATTTCCCAATGGTTCGACTGCATTTATGAACGAGAAATCGGGATATGTCAACTCTGATATATTCATGAGCTGGATGAAACACCACTTCATTCCCAGAAAACAAGGAAAAGTGGTTCTGTTTCTCGATGACCATACCTCGCACTCCACTGATCCATATATGCTAGTTCTTGCTACAGAAAACAATGTGATCACGATTTGTGTACCTCCGCATTCAACACACTACCTTCAGCCTCTCGACAGGTATGCTTTATCCCTGAAACAAACTTTTAACAGGGCTATGCGCAACTGGACATTGCCTCAACCCGGACGTACAGTCTCAAGAGCACAGTTCCTGGTCTTCCTCATTGAAGCGTGGAAGAAAGCTGCAGTTTCATTCAATGCTCAGTCTGGATTTGAAGCTTGTGCCCATACAACCCGGAGAGAATTCCAGAGGAGAGGTTCCACGTTTCTGATATGGTTGCTACTGCTGAAATGAAGGTCAAATCCACAACAAGGATGTGCTCGAGCTCCTCTCCTAGAGAAGGAAAACAGCAACCTTGTATCAGGGATTCAAAATGAGCCGACGCCGGGAACATCCTTTGAAGAAATTACTCCTGTGCGTATCTTGGATCCGTTATCATTTAAGCGTAGAAAGAAAACAGCTGCAGTTTTCACAGAACATAGAAAATGCAACCGCTCGACGAGAGCGAATTAAAAGCAAAAAATCCATTCGGAGTCAATCTAGGGTTAGGGAATCAAGCAGGTCAGACAATGACTATTGTGCCGAGTGTTCTCTGAGCCACTACGATAAAAATAGACAAGTAGAGTGGATTCAGTAAGTCATTTGCAATAAATGGTTGCATGAAACCTTCACGGAGGAAGAAAACATGTGCAATAACTGTGCAAAAGAACTCTTATTTCATGTGGAAGCAAATATTTCATTTGTTTATTTTATATGCATTTGTGTGTTTTATTCTTTGTAACCATATAAAATTTGTTTTCTGAATCATATATTTAGCTAAATGGTACCGTAAATGCACAGAATTAGTATTTGAATCCGCTTCCGATATAATTGCCATTTCACCCCGAGCATCGGGGTGAGATGCCTAAGTCGTCCTCCGTAGACTAGTGGTACCGTGCTAGCCTCTAGTTCCCAAGGTCGCGGGTTCAAACCCGGCGGAGGGCGATGGAATTTTTTCGTAAAAATCCTTAGCATGGCTTCCTTCGGAAGGTAAAGTAAAACCGGTGGTCCCGTGTCGTAGATTTACGGCACGTAAAAGAACCTCAAGCCTGATAAAGAAGCCTCTGAGCAAAATTGCCGATCTTCCACGCCCAATATAGAATGGCACGCTAAGGACCATAGTAGTTAAAGAGCGTCCATAAATAAAACTCATTTTTTTGTTTTTTTGCTTTTTGAGATGCCTAAACTACACAGTTCATAACAAAATTCCAAACATATCGTTACTAATAGGATAACGCTAACTGGTCTTTATATAGAAACTCCTCAGTGAGCACTAGTGCCGAACCTAGCATCTCAATTTTAACCTATCATTTGATGTTCCAATCCTTAAATTAGGCATCTTCACCCGATCTGCATATAATTAATGCAACCAAGCATATTTTTTTAATATAACATGCTGATTACGTCACCTAGACATTCTTATCAAGTGCTGGGACCCGAAATTTTCCACTCATGTTTATAATGAACTTGTATTCGAGGGATACGGTCTGAACATGTAATTTCCATGTCATTTTCTCGCTCGAATTTTCGCTTAATGTGAGAACTCTCATTGCAGTGGCCAGTGACAAAGAGAGGGATATTAACAAAAAGTCGTAAGCTGGACAAACTCCATAAATCGAATCTTCTGATACAAATTCTTTACCGATTCATTGTTACTAAATGTCAGAGCTTGCAAACTGTTACATCTTTACTAATAGAGGCACCATCGACAATTATTTTCATACTTTTTATCTCGGGATTTCAGTCCTTCGTTGTGATCAGCCTCGTTCGGGAATTGCTTTTGTCGACCTCATTTCTGGTTAAATCGTAGCACTTCGGGGCCTTGACCTAAGCTTTATCTGCATACGCTTGTACAGAAGAGGACTACCAATCCTTTGCCCAACAACAAAAAGTTGAACCCACTTAAATAATGTGTGCGTCTTCCGTCGTTTCTATCGAAGGTTTTCTTTGTTTCATATTGCGGTTACACCAGCAGAATTTTGAAACTGATGCTCATTTGGAAATATATTATTTATACACTGATTAAAAATATCGAGCATAACACTAGTTGATTAGTTATGAAAATCTAAGCAACGCGTAAAAGGTATTTAGGAAGTTTATCTTAATTCCCAGTCAAATTCTCTCCAAGTGAGAATCCAAGCGAGTGAAATAAAAAAAATCTGACGTGTTACAATCGCACGATGTTTCTTCCCACCATAATTTATCTTCGTTATCTACTCCGCACATTGCTCGTAAAAAAGCTTCTTTGCCCCTTTCTCTTTTGTTTTTACATTCAGTTAATTGTTTTAATACCTACACATTGTTGCAGCTACGCATATAGGAAAGACGCACGTACGAGTCAAACATTTAAAAAGAAGCCCTCTATGTGTACGACAGCCATGACTACTTATTACATGTGATGAGAAAGGAACGCAGATAAATGTGCCTCTGTGGTCGAATGGTCAGCGTTCTGGCTTCTCTAACCAGAGATCCCGGGGTCGATTCCCTATTGGGGTGAGGGAAATGTACGAATCAGTTTCTACTTAATACACGGAGCACACATCGTGTTTTGTATAGAGAATTTAGCATTTTGTTTAAATTAGCAGATACTAATGTTTAAACCATTAACGATTTGATTTGTTGATTCCAGGAGAGAGAGAGAGAGAGAGAGAGAGAGAGAGAGAGAGAGAGAGAGAGAGAAGACATTTCAGTTTATGTAATCAATGATAAATCTTATGTATTACATTCACATGAGTATCTATCCTCTATCATTTATTAGTGGGTATACTATTCTTGCGAAAGCTTATTTTTTCTATCTACTTCATTTTAATCCAGATAAACCTTTTGCAGAAATAACTACGTTAGACATTTCGTTAGAAATACAAAAGGAACAGCGACAGTCAAATGTTTTAAGGACTGGAGCTATACGCTGGCCTTAAAATTATATACTCTTTCAATGGAATCGCTAGAAACAACTGCATGCCGACAGGACTTTAAAAGAATGATCAAGTAATGAACAATTCGAACCATTAATAACGGATAGCTCAGAAATGGCTTATGCCGCACAAAAAACGTTATTTCAAATACAAGGTGTGTTTTAAAGAGATCTACATTTATTATGTAGCGCGTTTTCGTCTACGGCTTAACGTTTACCAGCTATACAAGATTATATAGAACTCCTTCCAAATGAAGAGGACTCCATAGGCTATTTCCAGGAAATTCAAGATACACATTTTATTTGCCATGTAAATATCTTTAATATATGTATTTTAATACAAAATTAGAGCCATTTATTTAGAAAATAAACCATTTCGAAAAATATTTCATGTAAAGGGTAGCTAGGGGTGGGGGATTTTCTTGAAAATCGTGGAAATCTTCGTGTCGCATCCTTGGAAGATACTGAATTTAAATACCAAGTTTGGTATTTATCCGACTTTTCGTTTTTGCTATGCTGTTCACAAACGCGCGCGCGGACAAACTCACCTTTTTTGGGTTCAGGGGACCTCAAAACATATTTAAATCTCTACATCGAATTTTTTGGGTGGAATACAATACTTTCCCAACTTACTATACATAGAAGAGAAAGTAAAAAGGGCCAGCTCGGTGGTTCCCGAAATGAGGAGTGGCTGAACGATTTCCGAGGGCACACGAAGCATCCAAAACAAAAAAAACACTAAAATAATAATAATAAAAATCCGACAATGATATCCTTCACATAAGTTCTTGGCACTGGCAGTGTGTAACTCAATGAAAATATTAAAACACATTAATTCTCGTCTATGAATATCATACATGGAAGACATAGAACTGTTCCAGTTTGTATTCTTGTAATTTTTTTTATATTTGTATGTAAGCTATTAAATAAATGCGCTACAGTAAAATAAGCGTCTATTCACTGTCTTTATGTTAAATGCTTAGTGCAGACGTTGAGTAAACTTCTGGTGCTGGAGCGTGAATTTCAGTATTATGTTACTGCTTTCACCGTGCCTCAAATGGCAAATAGTGACCAATCACGTTTAAAGGGATATTTTTGAACCAATCACGGCCATGATTTTACTCAGTGTTTATCGAAATATCTTTATCACCTCATTTGGACTCCTTTTTTAATACTCTGAAGAGGTTGGAATATCATTTTGCAGTGACTCAGGCACCAACAACCAATACGCTATGTTTAAGCATAAAAATGGCAGAAACGAGATTTCATAACTCTTCAAATGAAGATATAAACGATATTATTAATCAGATATGTTAATTCTAGCGCAGCGATAAGGAAGAACTTCATTTGCAATCCTTCAGGGATATTTTCATCACATAAATTGATCACAGTTTCATATTCTTGGGACTTTAAACCACTGCACTAACCTTTCTTTTTTCCGGGAAGTTTTTGAAGCAGTTTTCTTTTCAGTTCCGTGCATCTTTCGCCTATTGAAACACCTGGTCTTCAAATGGATTGAACTTTATACGATACTCCTCAAAATAAATTTTTTGTACAGTTTTAGCCGTGACACAAGCATCAATGAGGAAATAAAATCGAGAAGAGTACAAGGTATACACTATTAATGAGGTAATTGTTTTTTGGGTAAATCACTTCATTGTATTCGTAAAATAGTGTTAGCAAATGCCACTCTTGATTTCCAAATCCTCTCGATACGTTCTCTCGTCACTTTGTTGACTCGAGAGTTTATCGAACATTTGGAAACCCCTTGTGACATTACTACAGATAAACATGAAAATCTTAACTATATAGGAAAAAAGTTGTCCAATCCAAGGATGTGTGTTATTTTAAGATTCTTCATATGTATAACAATTTGCGTTACATTCAATTACTTTCTCTGCCAATTCTTCTAAAAACCACTCTTTCAAAGGTTATTCTTCGATCTTCTACTTGTTGCTAGAGAGAAACGTTTACAGCAATTGTTTCGTTACACTCTTGGTTGTAGGTATTACGTAATGGAGGCTGAAGCGACAGTCATACCCTTAAAAAAGAGTGTTGGTGTGTGTTGGCTTTGAAATTCCACCACGAGGAAACAAACGAATGGCGACAGCACTTGCAAGAAAGTATAAAATATTTGAAAAATTAAATCAGTAACAAAAATATCTCGGAAACGGTTAACATAAAATAAACAGACTGTTTTAAACATAGCTGCATTTTTGTGTAGAAATGTTTATCTATTCCTTACGGTTCACCAAAATCATACAAAATTTAGCCTGATTGAAGGAGACTTAACATGCTATTCGCAGAAAAGTTAAGATTTATATGCTTTTTGTTATGCATATATCTTAAACCAGCGGTATTTTAATCAAAACCGTTAGAGCCTTTTTAAGAAAGTCAAACGTGAAAATGCTTCCAAGTAAAGGGTAATATGGGGCAATAGATGCTGAACTTAAATACCAAGTAAGGTATTTATCCCACATTTTGTTTAGATTATGCCTCCTACATCACACTTTTTTTTTAAAAAAAAATCAGGGCATGTCAAAACGCGTATTTTAGCGAAATCTCGATATCGACTTTTTGGGTGAAATACTACTTCTACTTCATATAGGTAAGTGGCAGAGAAAGTAAACCAATAAAAATAAGAACGAAAATAATTGTTCTGCTCATTTGCATTCCAATAGCTTTTAAAATTTCAGGTAAATGATTCAGTTTCAAGTTTATTTAAGCTTATCTCAAGCTTAACACCTCGGAATCAAAGCTGCAGCCTCATATGTAACGTTTAAAGGTTTTCATATATTTCAATTTACATTGTTTTCAGCCAACATACTGTAAGTAGTTTTTTATATACTCAGTTATTGTACTATTGTAAAATTGATCATAGGATTATATTTGGGCACTACCTTTCATACATGAGCAATTTATTGCTGTTTGTTTACCCTCCGTTTTCTATTCTCCGCTCGACAAGTCATTAGGTCGCTGATTAGGGATTATTTAAGAGTCAAGTTCTCCCTACACAAAAATAAGCATATACCAATTGAGCATATGCTAATATTTTGTAGCATTCTAATTGAACAAAACGTTATTAAAGGTATTAACAGGAAAGATGAATTAGTTTTAAAAAATATTAGGCCACGATCCAGACTCAATCACCTGATCTTTGGTTTACTGAGCCTGCATCTGCCGTTGTGGCAGCCAAAATCTGACTCAGAATTATGATAAACAGAAACAGATATCCGCACTTGAGTTCTTTGGGTTTTCTTACAATTTTATGAGTCACTGCAAGTTTAAACCTCCAAGAAAGGATTTCTCTGTTCCACCACCCCTCTTCAGATGAAACGTTCTAATATTAACTGCCAGATCTATTGTTAACACAGCGTTATGTAACTTACTGGCCTTCCCATTGTGAATCTATAACTATCCCTCCAGCATTACACTCTTTCTTGCTCTAAGCTTCATATACTTTTGAGCAGGATCCTTGGGAGTAATACATCATTCGTTTGTCACGCACGGCTCTACCTTGGCATGCAGATTTTGTTTACTCTGATATACACGTTCTGTTTATTCGGGGAGTAACTTCCTCATGACAAACCACGTCACATTTCCCTTCGGGAGAATGTCGTAGCCAGAGCGATTCCTGTCCCGTTAGAAAACCCGTCAATCATGTTTGTCCCTATGAATTTAGATAAATGGCAGTGAAGGGGTTTCTTAAATCAATAATGTGGCACGATGAAAATATTTCTGCTTATTTCGGAAACAATGTGGCCTTTCGTCACACTGAAATGAGTTATTCTCCTATAATGCAAATGTGCTTATGGGCACGAAATATTTCCAGCAGTTAAGTTTATACAGATATGAGCTAGGTTCGTATGACAAACACGCGATAAAAATCTGATACGGTACACACATGCGACTTTCTCTATTACCACTTCACAATTACCCCTTGTACACAGAGAAGACAGGCACAACGTGAAGAAAACTCCAAAATTTGGAAGAAAAAAAATATATATCAAAAAGCATTGTTCCTAAATCGTTTTGAACAGGTTTATATTCGTTCAAGAAACAAAAGCCTTTGAAGATTACGTTTTGTCCATCTATATTGTTTTAATACTTCTTTTTTCTATATTTTACTTACTAACTTACTTGTATTGAGTAGAAGACAGCATAACTCAAAAACGAAAAGTTCATTTCCGGGATACTCCGTGTTATTGGTAGTATTATTTTTAAATACTTCTATCGCTTTACTGCTGTATAGCACAAAATGTGTAAATGTGTTACGAACGTTTATCTGTATTAACAAGAAGTAGCTAGAATAATACGCTTTTGTAAGAAGTTTTGTAGAAAAGTGTGTAGAAAGTCACGCGAGTACAACATATTAGATTTTTTTCAAGTGGTAAGTTGCTGTTCGTTTTTTGTCGTAGTTATGCAAGCAGCATGACATTTCAAAGCCATCAATTAATAGATATCCGCAAAACGCAATGTGAAAATACGTAATGAAAGTTTATCTCGATTATCACGAATAGAAAATTGAGATTTTGTAAAAAACAGTTTAAAGAAGAGTAAAGAATGTCGTGAATGCAACAATGTTTTTTTAATATATATATATATATATATATATATATATATATATATATATATATATATATATATATATATATATAAACGGACTTAACAAAATGCACATTCATGCATTGTGAATCAATTGGCATGGTTACATTTCCTAAAACATGTCGTAGCACTTCAATTTTTTAAGGACCTTCAATGATGAGTTTGTAAACATCTGTAAGATCCTGCAATGAGATGCGCTTGCATACTATTCACAAGTGAATTATGACATGGATGTATTTGCACATTACTCCGGTGATATGTGCATACCGATGTTCCTGTGCAATGTTAATGCGGCAATCAAAACGTTTACCAGAGCAGGCACTCCTCCAGTAACCATGTGATAAATTTTGGCAGATCAACATGACGGTCTGACACGCCCCACGATAGTGTTACGCCAGATAATCAGCCGATAAGAAGCATGCCAGCACTCTATCAACTACGTCTACGATATTAATCCTGATAATCGTCTTCAGTTGCCGGTAAAATGAATTCTAATTATTCCAATGAAACGGACGAGTTCCGAAGCTCATGAGTTGGCTCTATGGCATGCCAGCTGGTTTTGTCAACGATACAGCCATGACCAACCTTGACTCACAAGAGGGCAAAATTCCCAATTTAATTGGAGATTATCTCTGTCGCGGTGGCAGTGCGATCTTTGAAGCACCAATAGCGTCCAGGGATACTGAATATTTAAGAATTCGTGCTACAACAAACTGGCCGAGGGTGCAAGATAACTCGTCTGATAAGACACCAACAAATTAATAATGTATTATAAACGCCAGAGTCACGCAGAAAGAAGTGGAATGGAAGAGAAAGAATATTATGCCCTACAGTCCACGCGAAGAAAATGACTTTATTTATGTTATTAGCGAATTACACTTTGAATGACACACTCCTTTCCGTATCTTTCAGACAAAGGTTGGGTAATGTAAACTGGCTTCTGGTGTGGCGCACAATTTTGTTCTAGTTCTGCATGACTAGCGCACGAGTTCATTATTGCATACAATACGTTTAAATCAAGCACGAGTATGCCATTGACAAATCTCTTTGAAGTAGTGTTGCGTCTGTTAGCGGGACATGGACCGTGACCGTTTTGTGAACGTCTATATTGCTGAAATTGAAATCGAGTTTATTTATGGACGCTACTGCTATGGTTCTTAGCGTCCCATTCTACTTGGGACGTGAAAGACCGGTAATTTTGCTCAGATGCCTCTATCAGGCTTGAGGTTCTTTTACGTGCCGTAAATCTACGACACGGGACACCGGCTTTACTTCCCTTCCGAAGGAAGCCATGCTATGGAGTTTTACGTCCGAAAAAATCCATCGCCCTCCGCCGCGTTTAAACCCGCGACCTCGGGAAACTACACCACGGAGGACGACGAAACTATATTGCTGGACAGTCTCAAGGCTCAAATGGTGTCAAATACCTTTTAACTTTCTCTATCACGTATCAGCAGGTAGAGAAAATATTGCATTCCAACAAAAAATTCAATGTCGAGATTTCACGGAAATACATGTTTTGAGGTCCCCAGAAAAGAAAAGCAGCATTTTAAAGATGTGTGCGCGTGCGCAAATCTTTCAATTTGTTAAATACAAAACGTTCTACAGATAGCAAACTTGGTATTTAACTTCAGCATCTTCCAAGGATGTGACACTAAGATTTTCAAGAAAAGCAATCCCTCACCTCAAACTACGCTTTATATGGAAAAGCTTCAGATATTTTGATTTTCTAAAACTGGTTCAAACAATTTTGATTAATCATATATTTAAAGTAATTATACGACAAAAAGTGTATCTTAAATTTTTTAGGCATAGTCTGAAGTTTTCTTAATTCGTAGATAATTTTGTATAATTTTGTGTAACGTACACCGTAAGAGATAATTAAAAAAGAAAAAAAAATCTACACAAAAAATGTGGATCTCAAACACACGATTTACTTCAACTAATATTTTTGTGGCAACAGCCATTTCCGAGATATCTGTTGAAGTTGTCAATTCATTTTAAAGTGCTGTCGCTAATCAGTTGTTTCTCGCGATATCATGGAAAAGAGCATGAAATTTCAATTCCAGACATAGCGACCAGTTTTTAAACATATGACTATTGCTATTCCCTTTTTATCTATAACAAAATCTGTAATAAACTACTTATGTAAGCGTTTATCTAAATTAACTTTAAGTAGACACAAGAATAAGCTTTTACGAGAATAATTATTCGTAGACGCTATATTAAACGATAGTAAATGGACAATGGAGAAATTCATGTAACACATAGATTTCCCCCAACCCCTCATTTCAATACGTGTGTTGTAAAACATGTGAAATGGTGTAAATATTCAGTTTGCTTTATCAGCACTCCAAATTTAATCGAAGAAATTACTGTAAAGTGTAATCCACAACACAAACTGCACTATATATTTACTTGATATGGACATGACTGATGTTAAAAACATGTAATTTAAAAAAAAAAAAAAACTCTGAGTTCGCTATGACCTCGAGTTGTGCTATATTGCGTATACTAACGCAAAGAAAATGACATGTTCTAAGTTCCCTTCTGTTTCACATTAGGAGTAGGAATGTAAACTTTAAGGAATACAGGTACACACATTAGTTACTGGTGTCTCACAATGGAGGAGAGAAGTTAGCAATACCAAAGAATAAATGCTCAATTTACTCGTGCATTTGACTGGAGAAAACATCGTATGTAAACACTAAGAATAACTTGTAAACCAACCCGATTTTCTAACATTAAATTTAATAACTCCGGTAAGAAATTGACCGTGTATAGTACCATACATGTTTTCATCACATTAAAATATGTATTCACTATGAATGAAACTTGCACCACGAATTCATACGTATACGTTCTTGCAATAAATGCCAGTATGCATCACCATTTTAGAAAAGTTTCATTGGGTACTGATTGATCATTTCTGATCCACTGTATGTAATTCTGAACTCGAAGTATATCGAATGTTCGTCTAATACCTCTCTACTATACTTGAAAATTTGTAGTTTAAATGCATACAGTTTGAGCAGTTGTCTGACAGTCCCATGGTTAACGTAGCGTGTTTGACTGCAAACGAAAGGTCTCTGGTTCCACACTATTTAATTATCCATGCATTCTTAATTCATTGTATTATTATTATTATTATTATTATTATTAATGAAAGATTTCATGCAATTCTTTCCTATAGTAGAAATGTATAAATGTTACGCTGGGGTCAGTCTCTGCTCTACGTTCCTAAGTTCGCTCGTAGACACGTTACTCCGTGATTAATTCTTAGGTCGACGGTTCATTGCTTATGAAAACATTTCCGGAATTTTCCAGGAAAATTGCGATTGTCCTTTCGTCTTAGGGCACACACATTCTTCGTAGATTAATAATTAAGAAGAACGACGACGACAATGTTCCTAAGTTGCACCCAGCTAGATACCGAGTTTCCTCACTAACACTGTTCCGACGAGAAGTACGAACTGAGTATGGCTAGGTTGTCTCATAGGGTCTCAGTAATAATTTAAGTAAGCTATGTTTATCCTCAGACAGCAAAATTACTGAAACAAGCTGCAGTAGACAGAACTACTTACCTCTGTGAAAGTAAGAGCAGAAACAATCCATCTCTACCGACCGGGACGGCTCAGACTGTAAAGTTTATGGCCCGCATTCGGGAAGTCCCGGGTTCGATCTCCATCCGCCCACTCTGACCTATGGATTTTTTCGGGATTTTCCCGAGTCGTTAGCCGAATGCTGGAGCAGTTTCTTTCATCCCCCGAATTTCTTGTCCCTTCATTAATCATTTCATTCACCCTTCAACCCGTTTGATCTATTTCAGAGTAGAAGTGCAGCGTTACGGTGCAGCGTGTCTCTGTGTGAACTTTCTTCGTCTCTTTGCTTTCGGCTGGTTGCCGGAGTACAAGGACCGCCCTCCCCGGGGGAGGGCGTTGGACCCTATTTGGGGCGGGGTTCCCGGCTTGCTTGTCCGACTTCCGGGGCATCTATATCTGGATACTGTAGAGACACTGTCATTGTGCCGTCACTCCTGGTTCCGGCCACCCGGTGTCTCTTTTAATCTCATCCCTCCCTCCCCTTTACTTCACAATCCAATCAAATCCACCCCATGGGCCCGTGAACGAGAAGTGTGTTATTGGCATTTGGCAAGAATGCATCGCCAGTAAGCTATTTCGTTGACACTCCAGTTTTTCGCAATAATAATGGGGCGTTTCACAAACCCTCCAAACAAGATGCAGCAAACACTGCATATAGGATAGTAATAGGGTGTTTTTAAGGTATAATTCCATACACTATAATTTAATCCCTGATGTACAATAAATACCAGACACCCTAATTCTGTACACTATCCATTTTATTTATTTTACCTCACTCTGAATGGATTTAAACGGAATAACGTCCCTCCGGATACTGTTCAATCTGTGCTTTAAACACTAATGCTTCAAATGGGAATAAATAATTTTTCCCAATACCAGCAGAATATGCAACTGAGATAATTATAGAATTGCGATGAGACTGCTGATTACGTAACTAATGTGAAGGACGGCTGGAGAGAAATTCCGAGGTTTGTATCTGTAACGCTCCAATTGCAGCACACACAGCCTATTAACACAAAAGCAAACAATTATAGACAGCTGTTACAGCTCCCAGTGAAAATGAAACCAATTACAGCCGTTAGGTGATAATTTAAGGATTTATGGAAATATCAACTATCTATCAGCCGTGTAACTATTACATAGCCAATGTAGCGTATCTACAAAAAGCTTTCAAGCAATTTTAGTGTTTCTGCAGATATGCTGTCTGAACTGAACGTAGCAAACGTACCGTTTCCGCTCGTTTCCACCGATTGGTACATAGTGAGATGTCTTGCTGTTTAGATTGTGTGAGCAAATAACTACGCATGCAGTATGGATGTGAATAAATGAAGGGCTCAGGCGTAAACAGTTAAACCTAAATTTAGGTAGAATTTACACATTTAACTGATGCTAAATCGGTTTGTAATACCTCAACAGATGGCAGCTGCATAAGTTTTTCCTCTTTCATAACTACTATGTATAATTGCATGTACCATTTCTCAAAAAGCAGAAATGCTGGATACCGTATTTTATTTCAGAGCTGTGTAATGGTGGAGGGTAATTTGTGAAGACAAAGCTGCACACAAAATGAAATACTAGGAAAATTTTGATTCACTAATACCCAAATGATCACCCAGTTATACTATGAGAGATGTATAACATTTAAAAAGATTAATTTCTATTGAACATAGGAACTTTCTTTATTTTTCCGTTACTACAAACATTTCATGTGGATGAGAAATAATATCGAAGGAAACAATCTGTTCGCATTCACATGCTTCATTACAACTTCACATAAACCCTTGTATATTATTCATATAAAACGCATTCTTTTACTTACATCACGTTACTCATGGTAGATTTTTAAATAACAGTCTCAAAATTAAACAATTTGGATTTAGCTTATTGTACAACGATCTAGAACATTTTTATGATTAATCCTCCCCTTAACTTCTCATAATTGTAATTGCGTACAGCCTCAGCTATTCTAGTAACGCATGAAAAATCCACTGATATTCACGCAAAATGATTGAAACCGGCGGAACATCTGACTTCCTTAACTCCTCGACAGTCTTCCAAGTTATGGAAATGCTGCATAACCTTAGGTTACCCTTTGGGGGTGGAACAATCATCGGTCGGAATGTTAAGTGATTTTTTAGATATTACATGAAATTTTAAACCTTTGTACCTCTCTTTGGTCCCCTATTATTTAATAACATAAAAACTAAATGGTTTTCAGATTATGCAGACATCCTTAACATACACAACGAAATAGATGTGAAGCTGGTGAATACGAAGATTTCACACTTCCAGGTCACGAAGTTAACCTCTTTGGAAGGGACACGTAGTCTACAACCTTCAAGAAAAACAATCCCCGTTGTTAGTTAAACTATCGGTTGACTGATTTCCAATGTTAGCAATTCTCTCTCTATATACATTTGCGTGCCCTACCAACGAACCTGATGTCGTCCTCCGTGGACTAGTGGTACCGTGCTAGCCTCTAGTTCAAACCCGGCGGAGGGGGGTGGATTTTTTCGGGCGTAAAAATCCTTAGCATGGCTTCCTTCGGAAGGGAAGTAAAGCCGGTGGTCCCGTGTCGTAGATTTACGGCACGTAAAAGAACAAGCCTGATAGAGGCCTCTGAGCAAAATTACCGGCCTTTCACGCCCAATATAGAATGGGACGCTAAGGACCATAGTAGTTAAAGGGCGTCCATAAATAAAACTCAATTTAATTTTTAACGAACCTGATTACGGCATAAGTACAAAGGAAATGATGCAAAACTTTTTTGGATAGTTATGAAAACATGTTGGCACTGGTATCACATACGTATCCTAGCTTCATAAGCAGATTCGATTATCTTTTGTTTTGTGATGTCTTCGGTTTCTGGCTGCTAAATCGTGACCATCTCTATAACATACCTATTATTTGAAATGAAATTTCGGCGGCATTTGTCTTATTTTACATGCATTTTCTATGAACTAACTTTCTACTCCATTGCAATCTCAACGAAAGGACCACAACCTTCTTCGCAAGCATGTTTCTTTATGTTCGTATTCTAGTACATGGGTTTTGTAAACACATTTTAGTCCTTTATTAATTCATGAACTGAAATTACCAGGTATTTTATAGCCCATATTCGTAGGAAAGAATAGGGTTTTTCAATGGTGAAAGAATTATCAAAATCGGTCGAGTGGTTTTTGAGATTAACACGCACCCCCTCCACTCTCTATTTATAATATTTATATATCTATTGCAGGTATAAGAGAGATACAGTACGCTAAAGCGATAGTAAATCTTTCAAAAGCGGGTCGCTATGTGACGAGTGGAAATTCCGTTCTCTTTACGTGACCACGAGAAAAAACGAATAGCTACTTGGCATTTTAAAAATGTATCAAGTATTTAACAAGTTGTGTTTTTTTAACGAGGTCTACATTTTTGTGTAGCAGCTTCTTGACTATCACTTATAGTTTACAAGGTATACAAAATTCACTCAGAATGAAAGGACTTTTGAGGTTATTCCCAGAAAATTCAAGATATACATTTTATTTGTAGTGCAAATATATTAAACATAGGGCATTTCAATCAAAATCTTGGAACCAATTTTGAAAAAATAAAAAATGAAACATTTTCCATTTATCTTGAACTTTGAGATGGGGGATTTCCTTGAAAATCTTCGTATCGCATCCTTGAAAGATGCTGAACATGTACCAAGTTTTATATTTAACAACCGCCTTTTCGTTTTCGGGTTGACACATGTATTCCGGTATATCTCGGCATCTAATTTTTGGGTGAACTGTAACACTTCCTCTAATTATTACAGGTAAGTAATAGAGAAAGTAAAATTTTATTTAAAAGGGTGTATATCTCATTTGGATCTACTTTTTCGTGCAGTTAAATTTGTCAATGTTTAACGTTCCATTAGTCATACAAAATTAATGAATTTATTTCCAGAAAATTCAAGGTACGCACTTTATAGTCATGCAAACATTTTAATGTATTATTTTAATCAAAATTATTAGCCATTTTAGAGAAGATGAATAATTTTGAATGCAAAGTTTGGGAATGGAAAATTTTCTTGAAAATCTTCACTTTGCATGCTTAAACGTTGCACAAGTAGAACACGAAATTTCCTTACTTTACTTCTAGTTTGAGTCACGCTTCTCTCTCCCTTTTTGGTTGGAATGCAATCGTTGCTCTACTTACTACAGATAAGTGAGTGTGTGTGTGTGTGTGTGTGTGTGTGTGTGTGTGTGTGTGGGAGAGAGAGAGAGAGAGAGAGAGAGAGTGAGAGAGAGAGAGAGAAAATTATACGCACTTAAGATTAAACTTGCAAACAAAAACCCTGGTAATACAGAAGAGTGAACCAAATACACCTGAGAGTATTAGGTTTCCGAAATGGTAGCAGATTGCTACCTTTGTTAATTTTGTTAGCGGATTCTCTATCACGTCTCTTAACTTGACTTTTAATAATATATTATTTCAATGTATTAAATATGCAGTTGCAAAAAACTAATTCGTGTTATAAAGCTAATTAGCGCATATACCTCATTTACGAACTTCGCGGCCTTGTAACCGAAATTTCCATGTAATTTTCTAACATTTTATTAAGTTGAAAGGGACTGGTTTCATGACACAAACATAAAACACGTTTATCTTTTACTGCCCTGTAGTCTTTTGCGACGCGCACATGGTAATTCAATTTCGCGTTTAGTTGATAATATGAACATTCATCCCTTTGGAAAGCTATATTGGAGATTGGCAGATTTTTTTCGAGACATTTTAAGCGGCTTAAACCGGCTGACAAAGATAAATTAACAATGAGCAATAAATAATTTGTAGCGAGCTTGTCAGATTAAACCATAACGCACACAGAATTAACAAATATAAAGTAAACTGCGGGAAAAAAAAACAATGTAGAGCGTCTGGGTTACGACACTTTGGCTTGCGTCCAATTCTCATATTAACAGAGATGGTTATTTTGGAATTGCACTAATTTTTCCCACATACTGACCTCATTTCGTTCAGCCTGATTAGCTTAGTCCTTATATCCACTAAATCTATATTCTGAGAAGCTTTTAATTAAACAGCAAAACTATGCATTCACTTCTGCATGGGTACTCATAAAAGCTGTTTAAGTATGAAAAACAACAATTTATCAATAGAGCTATGGCTAGCTACTTTAAATTAAAATGCCATGACGAGACACTGTTTGAAATGTGTAATGAGTCTGTCAAGAGTACAGAAGAGATTGTTGCATGCGAACATAATAAATCAGCGATATTGTAGAACTCTGCAATTGTTCTTCGCAGTCCAAACAGACTGAAATATACCGAGAGACAAAATGCTGAAAAATAATTTAAGTTTCTTAGCAAACATCATCTTTCTTTTCTATTCAAGAATGTGCATATTTGAGTTGTAATTGTGTAACAAGTATAAAAAAAATCCTATGTGGTACACCGACAACTTTCTCTGTCCGTGCAAGTTCGCATTCACCAAAAAACGATTCTTCTATCCACATTACAGTATTCGCGATACATATTTTTTGCTCTGAAATGATTTCAAACTGAGCGATAGTTACAACATACGGAACAGTAGTCACATGTGTATACCAGAAGCACGGAGAAATAAATTCAGAAGTCATAGTAACGAAAGACTATTCTTACAAACGCATGTTTTTTCATCTGCTTCATGCTAATCGAAACAAACACTTGCAGAAATAGTCTCATTACATATTTTGTTGTACATACAAGGGGGCACAGGAGGCCGAAAAAAATAGTCAAATGTTGAAAAGCGGGTCGCTATATGCTGGCCTGAAAATTCCGTACTCTTTCCACGACACGCAAGAAATAATTGAATGACACTTGAAAAAGTTCAAACCAATAATAAAGATATCTTGAGAATGGCTGATGCTAAGGGAAAAAGTTATTTGTAATAATGCGTGGAATTTAAAGAAAAAATAACGAAATCCCATTTAACTCTCACTCACGCGCTAGCTTTATTTCGATGAAATTTTGATACCAAATACAGGCTGGAATACAAAACTTCCTCTACCTGCCAACAGAGATGCGGTACAGAAGGTAACAAAAAAAATTCTGATGTGATATTCACACGAGTTTCTCTACCCTCTATTTATTAGTGGGTATACAAATTATTCCTATAAAAGCTTATTTTTCTATCTACTACATTTTAATCCAAATAAACCTTTGCAGAAATAGCTACATTACACATTTCGTTAGAGATACAAAGAGAACAGCGA
The DNA here is from genome assembly GCA_030765065.1 of Deroplatys truncata. Taxonomy (NCBI): domain Eukaryota; kingdom Metazoa; phylum Arthropoda; class Insecta; order Mantodea; family Mantidae; genus Deroplatys; species Deroplatys truncata. The sequence goes on from CM060981.1 coordinate 122,831,567, forward strand.
TAGTCAAATGTTTATGAACTGGACGCTATATGCTGGACTTAAACTTCCATACTGTTTCCACGCAATCGCGAGAAAGGACTTTTAAGAGAATGACCAAGAAATGAACAATTCGAACCTTTAATAACGGATATCTCAGAAATGGTTCATACCACAAAAAGCTTATTTTAAATAAATTGTGTGTTTTAAAGAGATCTACATTTGTTGTGTAGTACCTATGCATGTTTTCGTCTGTCGCTTAACGTTTACCAATTGTACAAGATTAGAAAATTTCTTCCAAATGAAGTGGAATTCACAGACTATTCAAGATATACATTTTATTTGTCATGTAAATATATGGTATTTTAATCAAAATCGTGAGCCACTTTTTAGAAAATCAAAATTTTCGAAAAATCACCACGTAAAGGGTAGTGTAGGATGGGGGAATTTTCTTGCAAGTCTTCGTGTCGCATTTTTGGAAGATACTGAACTTAAATACCAAATTTGTTGATCCGACTTTTCGTTTTTGAGTTTATGCTGTTCACACACACACACACACACACACACACACACACACACACACACACACGACAGTGAATAGCTTATGACGTTCTCTTCATTCGGGAAGGAATTTTGTATAATCTTCTGTAACTGGTAAACGTTAAGCGATAGACGAAACGTACTACACATGAGAAAATAGATATCTTTAAAATACAGTTTATTTCAAATAACTTTTTTTTTTTTGGCAAGAGCCATTTCCGAGATATTGTATTAATGGTTCGAATTATCCAATACTTACCCATTCTTTTAACATTCTTCGATTTTCAATTGCTTCTCGCGATGTCATGGAAAGAGTATAGAATTTTAAAGCCAGTGTGTACCGTCCAGTTCTAAAACATTTGACTATCGCTATTCTCCTTGTATCTATAATGAGAAATGTGTAATGCAGTTATTTCCGGAAAGTTTTATCTCGATTGAAATGAAAAGAAAGGAAAGGAAAGGAAAGGAAAATAAAACTTTCGTAAGACTAATTTGTAATCCCACTAATAAACGATAGAGGGTAGGGAAAGTCATGCGAATGCAAGCTATTATTTTATTCTTATAATCTCTGCAGAATAAACCCGCATAAACCACTTTAGCGATTATCAGGCCAACCTGCTCTCTTAAGAGAGAAGGTTCAAACCCCATAGTTCACCCCAGCTACTATATTTGAAACATACTGACAAGGTAAACCATAGTTTGTCCTTGGTAGCACGAGCGGGAAGAGAAACGCGCTTCATCCCCTCTCCCTGCAAGGTTGGGCATCGCTGGTGATAATACTGAAAGTACAGAAAAATACTGTCGTTCCTTATCTTGCGAATCCCCCCCTCTTGTTTATAATTTTTCATAGGTAACTTAATTGAGTTTTAAATTCGTACCTGTCTCGACGTTCAGTATCGAAATAATTATCATGACAAGCGTGCGTTACTCTCAATTGAATTACCGCAAAACCATCATTCACTCGTATTACTGAAGAAGTGTGTAGAGCTGCTAATGCAAGCAATACGGACGCTTCCTGGTCGTCTTGAAAGCCATTCTAGCAAGTTATTTCAAACTCCTCATTTATTAACTTGGTCAAATTATATTCAAAGGCATAATGAAAACTTTCTGTTCCTGGATAACAGAGAATGGCTTCTAAAATGACTTCGGAATAAGCAGAATTTAATTATTACTATTACTGATAAGTTTAACATTCATCTGAAGCAAAGACCATCTTGCAGTTTAAGAATATATCCAGTAGAGTTATTTGTCATAAGCTGATTTCTTCTAGAAAATGTGCTTCAATGTTGCGGCTCCAGATATGACTAGTGGCTGCAGCACATTAAAATAACCTTTCCCTGGGAGAAGGGAAAGAGAGCTAACACGAGAAGTACATCAACGAGGCAAGTTCGATTTTTCTGCGAACCGGCACAAAGTTAATTTCAGGCCGCTGAGAACGAGTTAATAGATATTTGACAAGCTTCGTCACGCTTTATCGCGGATCAAATTTGTGATGCAGGTGAAATACTCACTAGACGAGGCCTGTGCCCTCGTGCACTTCGCTTATATATTAAAAATCCAAGCCCTCTTTATCACACCTTGTCTCTCGTAACGTGGACACAAAACTAAGAAATCTAGGTAGAATATCTTCCTGACCATTGCAGCAGTCAGCACAAGCTTGTTCCTGGCACGGTACTATACGTAAACATGAACGTAACACACAATGTTCTTATTGACAAAAATGTTTCGATAAATGCCAACAACTCCATTTGGAATGTCAATGTTTCGACTGTTTTAGAAACACACGTTTTTGAGGTACACTGGACCCCAACATAGGCTTATTAAAATAATAAAAGTTCCCGCACGGAAGCGCGTGAACAATACAACTCAAAACGATAAATAATTAAGTTAGTATTTAACTTGGGCATCTCCAAAGAAGCTACCACAAACTACCCTCTTCATGGAAAATTCTCGTTTTTTTTAAACATTTCCTCAAAAACCTACTAAAACTTTTGATTACAGTATCATATGTTTGATACACTGACATACGGAATAACAGGCATAACTTTAATTTTCTATGAACACTTCTCCTGATTGAATTTTACGTAACTATACATCACACTAGATAGAAAAAAAGTTAGAGAATATGTAGAGTTTATTAAAATCCTTTTTCTTTTATATATATATATGTATTATTATTATTATTATTATTATTATTATTAACTTTAGCCGTTTATGAAGTATTTCCTGTTGGAGTTTTTTTAGTATTTTCAGCTGCATACTTGTTTCTCATCAGACCATGCAAAGAGTATTCATAATTACGTACAAGTCCAGCATAAAATAGCTAGCTTCTTTTTAAACATCTTTAATGTTATGCCTGTATGTAGCTACAGCAAAGTTGTATTGAAACCCTTTCAGAAAATATGATCATTATTAACAATAGAAAAGCTGTTTACGAATAATTTGCAGAATGAAGTAAATTCTAGTGGATGGAGAAAGTCACATTTTCAAGAGACTTTTTATCTTTATAACGATTTTAAAATTTATCACCTTTGACTTAATGAATAACCATGCTTTCACAACGCTGTCTTGTAAAATTAACAAAACAGATAAAACTCACGGTACCATACTCTTATGACCACATACCGTTTTCTAACCGTTGCACGTGGCGCTACAAAGTTTTCGCAGAAGAGCGTGCACACTAAGTGCAGTTATATACGGATCCCTACGCACCATAGCGTGTCAAATCGAGAGCGAAGATAAGTAAAGACATGCAGTGTAGAATTTCTACACTTCAATTATTTTCATATTCATTCTCAAAAATTACCTAATGGAAGATATCTTGTATTTAACATTTAAGCGTAAGTTTTTCGGTATGCGAACTAAATGTACGAAGGTAAGACCAGAAAATTTGATATATAAGGTTGACCTAACTCAAATACTTTGTTTACTTTACTTACATCAAGATGTTCAAAATAAATCTCTGAAAGAATGCTTCACAACATTACTGGATGTTGGATGTCGTTTAATAATTATTTTGAAGTTTAACACACGGATGCGGTCGGATCAGATGTAGGTATTAAAATGATTTAACCTGCAAAGAGCTGACACCAAAAAAAAAAAAAAAAATTGATTTTTCATCTTGGGGAGACCTAAGTCCAGACTCTTAAAACTGAATGAGGGAGCGTGTGCAATAACGTCAAATAACGTGTCGCACGAGTCGACAATATGGAGTTTTGCATTCTCCTGAAGCAACGAACTTCTCCCTTCAAGATCTTATTATGCGATGCACTGACAATTGGAATGTACTAAATTCATGGTTTACAAATCACTCGTCTCCTTCCAAAACAATTTCAATAATGGCAAATGCAGCCAAGTCCACAGGAGCTTTTGGGTGTTGATAGATTTCTACAGTAAGACAACCACGAAAAGTTTAGGGAAACGGTGCCTTAATATACTGTGGTATCATGTACTTCTCGAAGCAATTCAGAAATTTGTTGGTAAACATGCAAATTCCCCATTTAAATGAAGTATCATTGATCCAATACTGGCGTCACCCTTACATGTGTCGTTCGTTTCAATAGCATGTAAACAAAGAAGTTTTTAAACATGGCACTTTATCTTGCAGTTCTGTTGAGAGTAACATACGAGTAACGCAATAGAAATCTCCGCATCTCTATGGAAATAAGAATGCATGTGCAGTTTGCATTATTTTGGGGATCGTCCTTGTAGGTCTTGCAAGTGCAGAACATTTTAAAACAGTACATTATAGGGGGAATAAAAACGAATATAAACGCGCTGATCAGTCTATTGAGTGAAAATTATACAATGTGTCAAGTAAGGTAACTAACAAAGCAGAAGCTTTTCGAATTTCCATAATTTCTCGAAATAATCTCAGACTGAATAAAACCTGGCTTGCAACTGTCCATTGTATGTGACTTATTTATTAAGTTATTGCAGCTTCTAAGCTGTTGGCATTGATTCCATTCGATTTACATTCCCTAGCTCTTACTTATGTTCTAATTTTGACAAATTTCTGAAGAAAATGCTCCTTCCAAAACCTACCTACTCCAAAAGTTCCGTTCCCAATAAGGAACTACCCTGAAGCACCGGATAGGAATGTACGATTATATTAAATAAGCACCTAATTTACTTCCACGGTTTAATGCATAGATACCGCAACTCTTCCTAATTTCCGCAAAAAAAAAAGTGCGTCGAAATGTTTTTTTTCACTCCTGCACTGAAACGCGGTAATTTAGTCTGTGGCATCTGTAAGTTCATTTAGATACAGGTTTCCATTTAGGTAGTTAATTCAACGGAGTCACCTTATTTATACATCCTCCCCCCCCCCATATCAACGGCTTTGCCATTGAACGATTCTCATCGGCAATGATGTTCACTCGTTTTACTATTGTGTATCTTTGGGTTTGTTTATAGATTTTATTTATAAACGTTAAAAACACACACACACACACACACACGCACGCACGCACGTTTACACTCTCACTCATACTTCCAGAATCTAGGGAGGATGGGAAATAATCATGGCTAAAGAAAAATTATGTTCCTCCAGCCGGGAATCAAATCCGGGACCTCTGGATTTGGAAGCTAGCATAACCACTAGACCACAGAGGCAGTTTAATAATGGTATATACCTACTGCGATACTAGTTTGGCAAGCAAAGTTTGATACGGATTGAGGAAATAGATTTTTCAATTTCCGAGATTCCGCTATGTGCTTACCAAATGTGTATCGCATACTATTGCAATAGTGCATACTATCGCGTATTGCGCGACCTATACATCAATTGACCATAGTAATTGAAATATTAACTTACACTTTAGAAGGAGATTCGCCTAAATGTGTTGCTATGGGGACAGAAAGTTTTTAAATAGGTGTTGTCCGTGTCGCCATATTATGCAATGGTTTTATAGTTATGTTAGCAATTTGATTTATCTTTACTTATGGAAAAAGTGATACTGTGGATATCGAAGAGGCTGTCTCCTCCAAGGTGTAGTGAATTGAATTTTATTTATGGACGCTCTTTAACTGCTGTGGTCCTTAGCGTCCCATTCTATATTGGGCGTGAAAGGCCGGTAATTTTGCTCAGAGACCTCTATCAGGCTTGAGGTTCTTTTACGTGCCGTAAATCTACGACACGGGACCACCGGCTTTACTTCCCTTCCGAAGGAAGCCATGCTAAGGATTTTTACGCCCGAAAAAAATCCATCGTCCTCCCCCGGGTTTGAACACGCGACCTCGGGCACTAGAAGCTAGCATGGTAACCACTACACCACGGAGGATGACACAAATGCGGCAAGTGCATTTTTGCGGAAGGAAGAAGTTTGAAAATACGAGACGAAGTGGGTATTTTCACTTCGGAGTTTCTGCAAAGGACTTATTGCATACTATTTTTTCGACGATAGCGAATAAGAAAATGCTTACGCGAAAATAAAATTAATCACTGTCAGCCTATGCTATCAGCTGTTCCAAAGTAGTATCGAAGGTCGATCGCGCTAGTCTCTACGACCTAGTGATCGATTAGTCATGCCTGGTAAAGTTGGCCAAGCCAGGTATGAGGGGCACTATTTATATTTTGAGTATTGGCAATCCTGAATGTTGTAGGTGCCATCTGACGTTTCTGATGGAAAGTTTGACATTTTTTACCATAATCTACTTCAAACATTTTATCAATAGAGCGTCATTTGTTTTGTTTACATTAACTTGAAAATTATGTGTCAACAAAAACATGGAATTAACTCGTGAAAATGTTCGTGCAATGATTTATTACGACTTTCCACGTGGATTATCAAGACGAGTGCATCGATCAACTAACTTCCACATTGGCGACGAAGCTCCATCCTTCGCCACTGTGAAACGCTGGTACAACGAATTTAATCGTGGCCGCCGTTCGCTCATGATGAAGTTCGTGAAGTTCGTCCAAAATCAGTTGTTGCGCCAGAAAACATTGATGCTGTGCAAAAATTAATAATGAAAGATCGTCATGCGACATATTGAGAGATAGTGGCATTAGTTCCACTAGCATATATAAAATAGTGCATGATTTAGCCTAAAAAAAGGTTTGCTCTCGTTGGATCCAAATAATTTGGCGCATTCTCAAAAAGATGCTCGTGTGAATTGGTGTAGAAAAATGCTCAAGAAATGCAATGACGGTGCCTCAAAAGACGTATATAAGATTGTAACAGGTGACGAAATCATGGATCTATGCGTATGAGCCGGAACGTAAACAGCAGTCGCCTGTATGGGTGTTTCAAGATGAAGCAAATCCAACAAAAGTTGTTCGCACTCGAAGCACTTCGAAGCAAATGGTCGCCTGCTTTTTCAACAAAACTGGTCATGTGGCAACAGTGCCTTTAGAGGAACGTAAAACGGTCAATGCCGAATGGTACACAACCAATTGTTTGCCGGAAGTCTTCGGTGAAGTAAGGAAAACCAACAAGAACCGTAGGATCGTTCATCAAGACAATGCGAGCGCACAACATCTCGTCTAACAACGCAGTATTTGAAGGCTCAAAACATCGAATTGATGGGTCATCCGCCAAAGTCTTGATTTGGCACCCAATGACTTCTATTTGTTCCCGAACATCAAGAATAAATTGCGTGGACAAACGATTTTCGTTTGCAAAAGAAGCCGTTGATGCCTTCAAAAACCATGTTTTGGGGGTGTGTCAAGAAGACTGGAATAAATGCTTTGACAAATGGTTCAAACGGATGCAATAGTGTGTTGATCATAAAGGAGAATATTTTGAAAAACAATAAAGCAGTTTTCAATCAGAAGTTACTTTGTTTTAATTATTAGGCTCAAAATATAAATAGTGCCCCTCGTAACAACTGAAGGCGACATGGCTGCTTGTGTGGAAATTATATTTAAATGCTGCATGAATTGAATCGTAAATGTTAACAAATAAAGGGAAGTATGGAGGTATGGAGGACTTTAAATGGTAAAATTCAACTATCAACTATGATTATTGCACTTCTGCAACAATAAATATGAGATAAATACTTTGAAGGGTTAAATAAATTTTATTTGTCTGCTGTAAAAAGCAAAACGCACAGAGTGCAGGAATTTCAACTTCCCATGCATGATAGCGTGAGCAGGAACTGGATAAAAACACTATCTTTGAAAAAGATATTTTAACCCACAGTACAGTGACAAAAATCTCGTTATGCGTATTCTCTAAACTTTATATTCCAGCTATCATTGCTGATTTTAGAATGACCGAAGTTAGATATTGGTCGGTAGCATGTGGAGGTGATGCTCATGAAATTAAGAGCAACACTCACTGGATAAGCATTATTATTATTAATTATTATTAATTATTATTATTATTATTATTATTATTATTATTATTATTATTATTATTGAAAAACTGTGTTCTTACAATCAGCAAAAATTCTACGGTTCTGTACGTAGACTTTGTACTCCTCGGCTTCTTAAATTAAGAGAATAAACATCCGAGGTGTTACATTTACATGATTTTCTCTATCCACTTTCTCACAAAAGCTTATTCTTGTATCTGCTTCATGCTAATCGAAATAAACATTTGCAGAAATTGTCTTATTACGCATTTCGTTGTAGATACAAGGAGAATACAGTAGGTTTAAGCGAATATCAAATTTTTTAAAAGCGCGTCCTAAGCTTGATGGCTTTGGCTTTGAAATTCCGTACTCTTCGCCGACTACGAGAGAAGAAAAAAAAAGAAAACGAATAGGGACGTAGTTGAAAAAACTCGAGTATTTAACATTTCAAACCAACGATAAAGAATATCCGTAAAATGGAAATAAATAAATTGTGAAATTTATTTATTTCCATTTGAAATAAATTGTGTGTTTTAACGAAATCTACACGTTTTGTGTGTTAAGTTTTCGTCTCTCTCTCTCTTACGGTTTACAAGTTATTTACTAAATTCATTCAGAATGAAGAGGATTTCCCAAGCTATTCGCAGAAAAAATTAAGATGCTCATTTTATTTGACATGCAAGCATTTAAACACGTTACATTTTAATCAAAATCACTTCTTAAGTAGCTCTACTGAGCCATTTAAGAAAATAAAAAAATAACGAACATTTTTCCATTTAAAGGGTAGTTTGGAGTGAGGGGATTTTCTTAAAAATTTTCGTGTCTCACCATTTGGAAGACGCTGAACTTAAATGCCAAGTCTGATATTTTACGACTTTTCGTTTTTGAGTTATGGTGTTCAAGACGCGCGAGCGGAATTTTTTTTATAAAAGTGCTATTTTGTGTAGGCCTCAAAACGCATATTTCCAAGGAAATGTTGGTATAGAATTTTGTGGGTGGAATACAATACTTTCTCTACTTACTACAAGCAAGTAGCAGAGGAAATATAAATGCTTTTTGATTCAGGTCTCAAAATATGTATTTCCGTGAAACCTCGATATCGGATTTTTTGATAAAGTGCAATACTTCATCTCTTTACAAGGAAGTAGTAGAAAAATAAACAGAACGAGGATGTTATGCCCGAAAACGTATTCTAGTGAATTAACTAAGCAGTATTCTCCATGATACCATCATAATACGGTCCTCACAATACGGTAAGAAATCATGGACATTTAGCGTAACATGATTTGCCAATCGGCGCACGTGCGAAATGACGCGCTGTTAATATTATAACGTGCGATAAACAAGACACTTAATCTATAGGAATCCATTTTCTAGGAATTTCTAGGAATTTCCAGAACCGATCTCAATATTCTTCCCCACAAGTTTTAAATAACTTAATGCTGGTACGTCACACTGAATTTTAAAATTCTGAACTTATGCTCTGGGAATTACAAATGAGAATTTGATTTGACCTTTTAGCCGCGTTACCTTCAAATAGATGTGTAACAAGTGCATTTTAAACTCGCAGCTAACGGATTCCAACTTTTTTTTTTCTCTCTCTCCAATTCAAGCTCCATCTGCTGTGTCCGGTTGCATACAATTTGCTTGGTCACAGCAGAGCTAAATGAACACAGTATTATGTTTCGGGCAGTAGCGCGTGCCGCTCTAACGAATGCACTCAATGGTCCCCAACTCTACGGTGAGTGAATTTGTATCTCCCGTTGTATAGCGTTTGTTGGGATGCAGAAGGGTAATACATTTCCATGGAGATAAAGACTCCAAACAAAGGGTACATGTACTTCATACGTTTCCTGACCGCCTCATGTAATTCCTCCAGCATGTAAACAACAGTTGAGGTACAAAAACGCTGCGATATTGACAACACAGCAAAATACTCCAGCATTAACAGATCTCCTATCTCTACTATTTTGAACTATATTCAAAACGAATTATACTTTGTAACATTTCACCGCTAGAATGAATGTCGGTTAGCTTCATATACGTCACAATACTATAGAATTAAATTTACTATTAATGCAGAAAATATTGTTTTGTGGTTCTTCTCTATGGCCACAGTGGTTACATAGGTCCTAAAAATTCTTTCTTTCCCCTCCAGCTTAAAACTAGTTGTAGCATTTTTAAGTCAAAGTGTACTTGAATTGCAAAATACGTCAATCAATTTTATTATTTTCCTAAAATGCTGTAAATGAATGCCTTTTACAAAATGTATACCAAAGAAAGAAAAGACGAGACGCGCCAGCTTCCGTGGGTAGTGTGGTGTCTACCCTGGAGGGGCCGAATTCGAATCTCGGTAGGAGCATGTTTCTAGGATAAGGTTTCTTCCGGGGTTTTCCCCTTACCCACAAGACAAATGTTGGACGACTCTCAGCTCACTGATCTCCTGACTTTAGTGAGCATGCTTTCATTCACTGTAGGCCCGACTTCTTAAAAGGGATGTTAACAAAGAGACAGAACTATTCAGATGCTTAAGTTATGTAACTACAATTTTGAATCTCTAGCACCGTGTTAACCGAAATGGGAAGCAATGTCACTGCCCTGACGGAAATGGCACTATGTAAATGTAACATTACGGTACTTTAACCGATACATCCATTTCCGTATAATTTGAACCGGTATGGGTATTACAGACATGCAAGCGAAAAAATTGACTCCATTGGACTAAAGTTCTCTATATAAAGCAACTGATTTATCTTGCGAATGCCGCCAATACAGCTTGCTGATTGGCGGAGAGCTGATCACGTGGTATCCGCGCGCCATCTTGGTCTGATTGCCTCAATAAAAACACAAGGAAACAGCTGTGTTGAAGCTGATTTATGAGTGAAAATGCAGATTGCTGTGCTTTCGGGTGCACTGCGAGGGCACAAAAGGATATTAAATTATATAAGTTACCGTCGAAACTCGGAAACTTGTAGAGAAGAAGCATTTGGTTGGCCAAATAGAGAAAGCACTGGACTCCTGGAGAAGATGCAAGACTTTCTGAAGCAAGTACCTATTCCGTATTTAACATTTATTTAATATTCAATCGTTTTGTGCTTCTGGAATGGAACATTTCAAGTTTCTGTGTATGATAATCAACAATGTAATTAAAACCCATTTTTTTTCTGATTCTGATTCTTTTGACATCTATCAATTGTGTTCAAGTATTTTACTGAAAATGCAACCAGATTTATAGTTTGTTTCATGATTATTAGTATAAACAATAATAGCACAGGTTTCTTTATACAGTTTATTAGTGCTAGCATTGACTATGTTCACATTTCACTGTAGTCACAACTTGAGAAGTATGAATGCAGTAACATGCATATATATGGTGCTAAAATAACATTTTCTACTCTACTTATCAAATGTATTTATATATTTATAGCCAAAAGTTGCATGAAGTTAAATATGTCCAACTAGAAGAGTTTGTTAACGCTTTCAGATCTAACCTTTTAAACTGTGTTTATTTGCATTACTGTGTACATTTTAAAAGTAGTCTTATAATTAGTATCATTTTTCTGAACTCTGTTCAATAAGCATTTTCAAATATATCCAAGCATATAATGCTGCAGTACGAGGCTGAAAAAAATTTAAAATATATATGTTATATGTTCCCAAGGTAAAAGGCCGCCGATATGAGCGGGGCATGGGACAATTAAAAAGTATAACAAAATGTTGAATATCAAAGTATCGTTAAGTGTTGTAACTCAACTGATTGAGTTCGCAGGGAAAAAAACAGCATTTTACTCTTGTGCTCGTCTAAAATACTAATTTGGTTTCGGTTTTACAAGAATCCAGTAGACATTTTTCTTAGAATTATTAATTTTCCATGTTTTGGGTAATTCTACAAATTTGTGTAATATTTTGCAACGTTTTACACTGATATTGCATGATAATTTGTAAAAGGGATCTATAGTAATAAGCAAAAATCTTAGATAAAAATATGCAACTTTCGTAACTTAGTTCACCACCAGAGGAGCTGAAAGTCACCAATTTACGTCTGGAGAGCGAGATGGTTTCATTTCGAGTAGGTACAATTTTCCGTAGGAAAAAAAAACACGTTTAATATTATTTAACCTATTTTAATGTATTCGAAATTCGGCTAAATTGAAGGATAACACAACGGTAGATTTCTTTGCGAATACCAAAAGTGGCATAGTGTTTTCTTCGTACCGCTTCTGTGATTAATAAAGGTTTGTTAATTATCACAATGCCACGAAGCATTTCTAAATTATTTTATCCTACGATTTAAACTATGGACAGGACAATGTCATGAATGTCATTGCAAGTCGCGTACATGCAGTGCAGTATTCTTTAATATTACATTAATTTGCGAAAACAGCGTTAACACATACCTAAGTAAAGTAATATTTTTAATGTCGGAAATACGTAAATTGTGCACAAGTGTACTGGTGTCCTCCTGTGCATGATTTTTGTGTTTTATTTAGCTTTTTCTAAGATCGTGCAATCAGTCCTCATTACTTGTATATGGGAAGAGGGGGGAGACTTCAGCCCAATATGGCTGCCGCGCTGACATTTGCTGTACATTAAATATCAAGAACTTTACATTGGACAAGACACCAGCGCATATCTGAATGTGCGGTAGTTCCATACTGCTACCCCATCATACGTGCTCGATGTTTGCTCACCGCCTGCCAAGTCGGCAGCTCTTACCGATGTGTATGCAAAACCTAGTATGATGGTAAATGACAAAGTTTTGAATCAAATAAGGGGGAAAGTGAAGTGTTTAAAGAAAATTGTTATACAGAAATACAAGCATCTAGATTTAATACTCGACAAACCGATCGAGCGTATCAGTCAATACCATATTCCCATGCTCTTATCTCGCACACTATATAGTAAACGACCAAGCGTATTGGAAAGAATGGGTAACACTGATGTTTATTACTATTTCCACTTCCAAGTAGAGTGGGAATAGTACACATTGTCAATGTTATATATTACACTTGGCGCGTTTTCAAGCAAAAAATGATCGGTCACCAGACACGTTTATCGTGTATATGTGAAAAGAGCGTCAAAGTGCATGTCGAAAATGTACTCTCAAAGATTTGAATTCAGAGTGAAATACGAAAACCTTCAGATTCAAAACATCCGATCGATACAGTTTGTTTTAATGAATATTTGAACTATTATATTTAATGATATTTGTGGAAATTTAAACGACTTTGTATGCGAGTGTCTTTGGTACTTCCGGATTTGTTTTTCTTGTTAATATCTCTCATTTTCGACAGACATACCTAATTTTCAAACTTAAGATTCCTTTTTACTTTCTCTACTACGTATAGTAAGTAGGGGAAGTACTGTATTCCACCCAAAAATTCGATATCGACATTTCACCGGAAATACATCTTTTGAGGCCCCCAAATAAAAAAATAATAATAAAAAAAGCATTTTTAGAAAAAGGTCCGCGCGCACGTCTGTGAACAACATAACTCAAAAACGAAAAGTCGGATCAACACCAAACTTGGTATTTATGTTTAGTTCCATCCAAAGATGCGACACGAAGATTTTCAAGAAAATCCCCCATCCCAGACCATCCTTTACATGGAACATTTTTCAAAAATTTTAATTTTCTGAAAAATGGCTCAAACGATTTGGATTAAAATATTATATGTTTAACATTTTTATTGCACATGAAATGTATATCTTTAATTTTCTGGGATTGTCCCCAAAAGTCCTCTCCATTCTGAATGAGGAATTTTGCATAACTGGTAAACCGTAAGAGATACACAAAATTTTACTACACCAAAAATATAGATCTCGTTAAAACTCAATTTATGTCACACACTTTTTTTTCTTTTCGAGTGAACCATTTCCGAGGTTATTTTCTTGTTATTTGTTTAAATTGGCCAATGCTTTACTTTTTCTCAAATAGGAATTAGTTTTTTTTTTTTTTTTTTTTCCTGGACATGCAAAGAGAATGGAATGCTGCACTTAGCAACCAACTCAAACTATTTTAACTATCGCTTAAAGCCTACTGTATTTTTAATTCCCCTTGCACCTACAAGAAAATTAGCAATAAGATAATTTCTGCAGATGTTTATCTCGATTAATGAAGTAGACGGAGGTTAAAAAAATAGTTGAAAATAGTTTGTACAAGAGTGAGAAAGTCGTTTGAGTGCAACACATCAGATATTTTACAGTATGGTATCTACTCTGTTTTAGGTGTATGCTTTGTGTAGTATAATAGTAAACGAAGTAAATTATTTCCATAACTCCAATAGTATACAATGCTGAGGGTGGAAGATTTAAAAAATCCAGGGGGTAAAAACAGCTATTTTTCCCGAGATTTGTAAAGCGTTTAACAAACGTGTACCGTCCATCATTTTTTGAACGATCGTATACTTTGCAAACACAAAATATATAAATACTAAAATGGCCTAAAGTTTGCAATTGGCAATCCTGGATTTTCTACAGAATCTGCAACTCCAATGTGTGGTCAAGAAAACACGCGGTCATAATAAAAATAATTTTCCTGGAAAACCTGAAAACTACACACATCCTTATTTACTGTCTTCATATGCTTTATCATATAATTCAGGCATGTTTAAATCAGCATTACTTGTTGGTTAGCTACGTCACTTTGCTGCTCTATGCAACAGCAACGCCTCTGCAGCACGATGGCAAGCCACCTGTGTGAGAGCTGTTTCGCAGGCTTAATATGAATGCACAAATCTGCATTCACAGCAGAAAGTGTTGGTCAGCTTCTAATATTGCATGTTTACAATCTTTGCTTACAATAGCTGTACAACACTCTTCCTGTTGAAACAGAAGCCTATATTTGGGCATGAATGAACGAAGGGAAAAATCTAACAAGGACATTAGTGCGGTAATCATATCGGCTTACTTCAGCAATAAGCTGAATGACCGACATGTCAGGTCACAGCATAAACAGAATTGGCACCTATAGCGGATCTACTAGTACATCGTTAACATGAAGCTGCTTACTTCTAAGGCTAAGATGGGGGTTAAGGGCGCTAAACAGCGAAGGTCATCAGCGCCCTTACAACGTATAAAATTTAAAATCCAAAAACTAAAATACGGGACACAAACCCGCTTAGACTAAAACACTAAAACACAAGGTAACAAATTCTAAAAAAACACCACATTAAAAACATGGTAAATAAAACAACAAAAGATTATACGACGTGTCAGGAACTGTAGAAGTCAAGGGACAAGAGCGCCATATGCCCGCCGGGGAGAAGAGCCCCCATTAAAACAGACAATATAAAATCACAAAACTAAAAGACGCTCAGAGCATCAAATGCGCCGACTAAAACCACTGTCACTGATAAAACGTAAAATACATTCTACAGCATGCGCGTCGTCTGCCAAAACGTTGGCTATGACAACAGGCAGACAGAGACAGATTGCTTCTAAGCACCCTACAGTATACCCCTTGCAGAACACTCCAACACTTAGAATAAAAACAAAATTAAATTCTATATTACTTTCCTAACATATAAATAGCAGTTTTTGAAATATTCATTATTATATCCAAGTTTTTCCCAGGTTGAACTGGCATTCTTAATATGGGATCATTTATCAAAACAGACTGACTGGACGATATACGAACATTTGTCTTGTTTTTCGTATTTCTTAATTTGAGATTATCTCTAGTAAAAACTGTATCGTTAGTAAGGTAACGTGAATAGAAGAAATAGTATTTGTCAATGAATACTATAGTACATAAGCGATTATTCTAGAATCAGCATGTTTAGACTAAACTCTCGGCGAGACTTTGCACCTGTATTGGCTCAGTAAACAAACCAATCTGTAGTAAAAGCACTATTCTGAAGACGATAAACGCAGTTCAACAAAACATTACGGTTGTTATACAGCTGGAAAAATCGGTTTAGTCCTGGTTCTATGTGCGGAGAAGACTCTCGCCAGAAACATATACTAAATTATAACCTCTATAATCCTGTGAAGGGGCATGATACCGATTTACCGTTCATTTCCACAGAAAAGCATAATGGATTTTAAAAATGTTATTTTCTTTTTAAATACGAAAATGTATCAGAGTAACAAAATATGTGGCTGCAATACTAATAATTATCAATGATTAAACTAATCATTCCGATCATTCCTTTTTTTGTGTGTCCTGAGATGTTTACATCCTCCGTTCAGTCTTTTCAGACAGTGGAAGGGGGAGATGAGCCCGTCGGCGGCCGGTACGGTAGCTATCGCAAAGGGCCGCCGCACAAAACCGACCTTTGCACAAGCAACCGGTTTTTAACCCTCCCCAATCCACTGTCTCAAAAGACTCTTAACAAAGAATACCTTCCAAAAATTAAATTGTTTTATTTATGGACGCTCTGTAACTGCTGTGGTTCTTGGCGTCCCATTCTATAGTGGTCGTGAAAGAACGGGAATTTTGCTCACAGACCTCCTAATCAGGCTTGAGGTTCTTTTACGTGCCTTAAATCTACGACTGGGACCACCGGCTTTACTTCCCTTCAGAAGGAAGCCATGCTAAGGATTTTTACGCACGAAAAAAGCCATGCCCTCAGCCGGGTTTGAAGCCGCGTTCTCAGGAGAATACCTTCCATCAATTCAGAAAACTAGTCCCAATTGTCTCGCATATACGGACATTCTATAGGCGATGCAAACAAGCTTTAAAAAAATCATGGCTTTTAGTCATCTGCAATTTGTTTTCATAATCTATTTCAACAATTTAATTCCCCGAACTAATTACTACTTAATGCATATATCCATTGCATCATTTGGGGGCACGAACGTATTTTTATGCTAGAAAGTATGTCAGGCTGGATGTGTTTCCGAATATACGAGTAGTAAAGCTGTGAACGTTATCTTAGTTCATTAAACCATAACAAGAAATTATTGCATTCCCGTTGCGTAACCATTCAACCATTAGCATTAAACAGCTGCCCATTCCGCTGGAAAAATTCAGCATACACGCAAGCCTGAGTAACTGAAATAGTATGACTTTTAAACACTTTTGAACCCTACCATTAGTTATTACGTAATCGATATTGACATTTAAGTTCAAGCTATGCGACATGCTACTTAATGAAGGCTGGGAACGGCTGCATTATTTACTCCGCAAGGCAATTTCCCACGGCTTAAAACTTGTTTTCACTCTTGTTCAACATTAACTCGGTGTTTTCCTTCGAGTTTTCTCTACTAGCCCTGCAGCCACGTAGCATAGCCGCATTTTTTAAAATGCTTTTCATACGGGGATTCCAGCATCCCTCATCTACCCGTATACTCGTCGGCCACGATACGAGTAAATTCAATGGGAAGAGGAACTAAACAGTTACGGAACAAGTGGGCGGGGCATAAGAAATGCAGTCAAATTAAGCAAACATCCGAAGTTCCGAGTTACTAGTACTTGAGGCGTGCAAATGTATGCTTTCATTGTGCAACTGTACACCCCCACTATCGCCTTGCTCCTCACTTCTCTCGGATCGCAAGCCTTGATGACGTTGCGCATTGTCAAATAAACGGTAACGCCTTCCTCCAAACAAAAGTCAGTCAACGATATGAATGAATTCGCTTACAAGTACCATAGAATCATCTTACCAAGAATTTCCAAAGCGTGTGCTGCGGAGGGAAAAAAGCATTGGAAAAGCACTAACACACACAAAGAAAACCTTGCGTATTAAATGTTTTAGTAGTCTTATTAGTCTTAGAAAACTGATATTTGCAATGCCCACTAAAAGTTAATAATGCTCCATCAATAACATTACACTATTGCTGCAGTTTAGTGTGAAATGTGGGCTTGTTTTACTTTTGCGCAATTGTTCAATGCGGGGAGGAACCGTTGACAAATATACCTACTCGTAATTGTTGGTCACAAAGTAGCAGCTCACGTTTCTTATTTGTAATGGCCAGTGCTGAAAATCCCTGTTTGCACAAATTTGCTGTTGAAAACGGAAGGAGCATAAATATGAAATGTTCTTATAATACTGAGAAGTTCCATTTCGTTAAAATCCAGAATTGAAGTAACGTTCCTTCCCAACATTTGAGCTTCAAAGTTAGCGTAAGTTCAACCAATTCCTCTAATGATAGGTGTTTTTGTGTCCTGAGCAGTAACGGCTAAGGGATTGTAACCCAATCGCACTCGTTCATGTTAAGGAAAGGAAAATATTGTTGCAGTTTATCCTCCAGAGAAGAAAGATGTTCTAAAATCAAACGGGAACAAACGTTATTACCAGCTGTGAGAGAAAACTTTTGAACCTCACCCTTTTCAATTTTTGATTTTCAACATTGAATTTTCCTTAAGAACTAATTCAGCTTGTCAAATTTGTCGCTTGATGCAAGACTATTCTCTTCATTCCCCTGCATACTAGCATTAAGCATTCCAAAAATCAGTTAGGAATGCAACTTTGAAACAATGTTTGTCGCTCCTGAGGCAGCAAACCTTTATTTTATTTCTTTCCTTTTCTTCTTTTTTGTGTCAAATACTTGTTAACAATTCATTTTAAGTTCATAAAATCTGGAGAGTACAACTCTTGAGAGCCAGGACCCTCTAGATCAGGCCTGGTGAACAGTACTCTCAAGGTGCGATGCCATTCCCCACTTCCAGTTGGAGTTGCAGTAGCATGTGCTGGCGTGTTTCTCAAAACAAGCAGCGATGGCTTTACCTTCTACTTCAATTAAGACTCCAAAACGAATTTTCAACAGTGAGTGCGAAAACAGATATTTTTTTTATTCTAGATAGACAAAAAGCTCTCACGAACTGAAGGCAAAAGTAAAACTTAGTCAAGATGACGCTGGTTCCCCTATTTTAACATCACCGGGACTGTGCGCGCTAGCTACAAAATTGCAAGGGGCATTGCAGAAGGCGAATTTGTGAAGAAATGTCTAACAGCTGCAGAGAGCTGTGTCCTTCACTGGTAAATTCCCTCAAAGCTACAGAGAATAATGGAACTGGTTCATAACAGTCATAACCTAGAGGAGCAATTGTCATCCAGACTTAAAACTTTAAATTTGTATTCATTAGCTGTGGATGAAGACATGGAAAGACACGGCACAACTGGCTGTTTTCATTAGAGAAATTTACTCTGGGTTTAATATCGTTGAGAACTTCCTAGATATGGCATTTTTAAAGGATTGCACGAGCGGAGAAAATCTTTTTGAAGGATGTCTAAACATAATTCACAAATTTGAGCTTCCATTGGAAAATGGCTCTGTTGCGACAGATGGAGCGCCCTTTATGGTAGGTCGGAAAAATGGATTTTTAAGTAAATTAATAAAGTTCGTAATAGAGAAAGGATTGCCCCCATATGATGTTTTGACAATCCATTTCGTTATTCGTCGCGAGACATTGTGTGCGCAATCTGTCACCATTGAAAATGCAATGCCAGTAGTTGTTCCCGCAGTTAATGTGATCCGTTCACGAGGAATACTTTACATCCCAAGAATTTCTTCAAATATTGGTTCTGATTAACCTGACTTAATACAGCCATGTAACTTGGCTCAGTCACGGTAATCTGCTGAGGCGCTTTTTTTATTCACGTTAAGACATTGATGAATTTATGAAAATCCAACAATTATAAATTCCAGAAATGTCTAATTATGAATGAATATGTGATCTAGCGTCCTTGGTAGACTTGACTTCACATTTGAATGACCTGAATCTCGGTTTACTAGTAAAGGAAAACTTGATTGATAATCTAATAGACAGCGTGAAAGCCCTCATTGGCAAACTTACACTGGAGTTGTCAAATTCAACACGAGGATTTGTGTCGCTTTGAAAATATTTGAAAATCAGTCAGTACTAATGGACAATAATAGTACTCTAAACACAAAATACAAATCACTAATGAAGGATCTTCGCAAAGAATTTGATATGAGATTTGCGGATCTATAGTCCATGGATTATGAATGGCGGTTTTTCAACAACTCTCTTCTGTTCAGCCATCAGAAACAAATAGTGTGCTGCAACTAGTATTAATAAATTCACAACACAATATTCCTCTACGAAAACCTGGAATGTTGGGTAGGAGTTATGTCAATGCCAGAAACTTTGTTTCCAAATCTTCGTCGGTTCGCATTCCGTATCAATGTATGTGTGGACATTCTTTTTCAAACTGAAGAATATAAAAGCAGCCAAACGTGCCAGCATTACTGTTAAGAACTTGGTGTATGTGTTACGGTTGTGTATCTTAAACATGGAGCCCGACATTGGGAAACTTGTAGAAAATGAAAAATGTCAACGAGCAAATCAAAGTGTAAACTACTAGAGGTAAGGAGGGGAAGGACTATGTTCACACCTACGAAGCACTGTTCCCCAGGCCTGCTTTAAATACTACTCGATTATGGGATCTAGTGTGTAGTACGAGCGTTCCAGTGGTTCTTGTGCTCTTCGCTAGGGTTCACGATATTTCTGGGCTGCTCCCTACTGTTCGAAATTCTTCTAAAGCAGGCCTAGCTGCTTCTATGTTAGGGATGTGCCGCTATATTCTGGACGACAAAACACTGTGTCGTACACCAAAAACGTCTCAGAATCCCCGATCTACAGACCACTTAGCAATTGTAATGAATGCGAGTGTTGACACAAATACCACGAAATCTAATGATACAGTGAATGCACTGAAAACAATTTTTAGGTAAACACTAATACTTTACAATTTTGCCACGTGTTAAATTCTATTCATTGGCTGTTTTTATATTAATTTATATGTAAAACATTAGTTTTAATTGTTTTACATTTTCTTACCACTATTTAAATTTAGCCTATAAAATGTCATGTGCCAAGTCCTCTAATAAGCATGAAGATTTCAAATGGTACACCAATGATCTTGCTAATATAAAAATGTTACACTCACATGACTTTCTCTACTCTTGTAAAACCTATTTTTTTTACAAACGGTTATTCTCCATCTACTTCATGTTAATCGAGATAAACATTTGCGGAAACTATCTTATTGCTAGTTTTCTTGTAGCTGCAAGAGAAATATAGTAGGAACGGTTCATTCCCCCCCCCCAAAAGCATATAATGCTATTCACAGATACACGCCCCCCCTCACACACGGACCTTTTCCTAAAATTGCTTTTTTGGATTCAGGAGCCTCAAAACATGTATTTCCGGTGAAATCTCGGTCGAATTTTTGGGTGGAATACAATACTTCCCCTACTTACTATACATAGTACAGAAGGTAAAAAATTTGATTATACATTCACATGAATTTCTCTACCCTCTATCGTTTATTAACGGGTATTTAAATTATTCTTACTAAAGCTTATTTTTCTGTCTACAACATTTTAATCGAGATAAACCTTTGCAGTAATAGCTACAGTACACATTTCATTATAGATGCAAAAAGAACAGCGATTGTCAAATGTCTAAGAACTGGACGCTATATGCGGGCCTTATAATACCATACTGTTTAAATGCAATCGCCAGTAACTACTGAATGTTGACAGGACTTTAAGAGAGTGATCAAGTAATGAGCGCTTCGAACCATTAATAAGGGATCTCAGAAATGGCTTATACCACAAAAAAACCTATTTGAAATAAATTGTGTGTTTTAAAGAGATTTACATTTCCTGTGTAGTACGGTTTTGTATATCGCTTAACGTTTAACAATTATACAAGATCATACGAAATTTCTTCCGAATGAAGAGAACTTTAAGGCTATTCCCAGAAAATTCAAGTTATACATTTTGTCATGTAAATATCTTTAATATATCGAATTTTAATCAAAATCGTTAGGCATTTATTAGAAAACCAAAATTTTCGAAAATGCACCATGTATAGGGTAGTTGGGAGTGTGGGGATTTTCTTGAAAACCTTCGTGTAGCATCCTTGGAAGATACTGAACTTTAATACCAAGTTTGGTATTTATCCGACTTTTTGTTTGAGTTATGCTGTTCTCTCTCTCTCTCTCTCTCTCTCTCTCTCTCACACACACACACATACACACAAAATTTTTTTCTAAAAATGATTTTTTTTTTATTCAGGGAGCCTCAAACATGTATTTCCGGTGAAATCTGGGTACCAAATTTTTGGGTGGAATGCAATACCTTCTCTACCTACTATGTACGTGGTCGAGAAAGTAAAAAGGAATATTTGCAAATCAGAATGGAAGGGGTCTACGATCATCTTTTTATACCATAAAAAGAGCACGTTCTTTTGAGCGTTTATGATTTGTAGCACGAATTATTTACAGCGAAAACTATGTAGCCAAAAATGAATTTCCTTCGTGTGTTGCTTTTGCTTGACGTAAGCAACAAATTGATTAAAAGCACCTGGGAAAGTAACACCGTGCTATTAATCAATAACTTTAAAATAAACAACTATTACAACTTTGCTAGATTTGTTTGCCAGTTAACATGTCTACAACGGACAGAACTCTTTTCGACGCATGACTCGTGTCCATTTGTTTACGAGTATGGATGGATGTATGGATGAGGTGGGGTTAAGGGCGCTCAACAGCAAGGGTTATTAGCGCCCTTACAGCACATAAAACACCAAAACGGGCAAGACGGGAGACAACTCCGCGAAGTATAAAACACTGATTAAAAGGAAGTGCCAGGGACTGTAGAAGTCAAGATAAAAATGTTGCCAAATACTTGGGGGGAGTGTTTACGAGTAAATGGCCTGCCAATAGTATTCTACATTCTTGGAGGGTCACAGTCACATACGGTATATGAAGTGGTATTTTTAACCTGTTATAAAATTCGTAAGAGAAACAAAATCAACTAACTTGAAGCATTTGGCGACAAGGACAATTAAATTACTCGGATTGGAGAATCTAGTTCCAATAGCGTATAGGGGAGGGTGACTTATGAAGTAAAATTTCTTATTGTAATATCGATACAATGTAAAAGAATATCCAAGCAAGTGAAGCTACAGGTAAAAGCTAGTAATCTATTAAGTTGCGGTAGAAATGCAAAAGAAATAATGCATTTTAAATGATACCTCCAAATTATTTATTGCTGATATTTTCTTGGTGTAATGTCCATTTCATGGAAGATGGTGGGTGGTAGGGCACATGACGGCAAAGGTAACTACCGGTGAATACGTCAAGTAGTATTCGTGGAAATTATATAAGTTTCAACATTTTTCACTTGAGATAAATTATTGTAGCTCCTTTACTAACAACAATTCCAACTTCGAAATTAACTTTTTCCTTTGAATTTCCCTACGATCTATATTTTACCATTAGTTCAGGTTTTACTATTTGAAACCCTACTTCTTCAAATAGGTAATTATTTTAATTTCTGGAAAGTCAAAACTTCTTATTTTCCGCAAAACCACGAATTATCTTCCAATGTTGGTTTTAATTACCTTTCCACGTTTTTCAACGCTTCATTGCTACCTTTTTTCTCCCCCTCCCTGAAATAAAATTGAAACCCCATACATTTTCACTCGCTGAATATTTTATTTCTTTGTGCTAAGTACGTAAAAGCGAAGAAATAGAAGTACATACTATTTACCAAACTCGGTCAGCAAGCTAAATGCTACGACTATCTCCAGAGGGGCGTAAGTGTCAGCAACGGGATTATAACGTGGGAGTGCTCTTTCCTGTTAACATTCGAACAAGCGAGGACCCCTGAGGAGTTTGTTCCGAGTCCACAATGTGCATGTTGATCTTGCGTCACATCAGGTTGACGAGTTGCATACGTCAGTAGATTTAGTTGTGTGTCCATACATTACAATCATACATGCCTATATATGTTAACCATATTGCAATTTAAACCTCCGTGCAGAAGTCTTTAGTGCATGGTCACTAGATTTGAAAGAAAGTAAGCAAGTTCATTCTTGGCACTGTTCGTCCAACACCATATCACCATGCTACAGTCTCATGTTTTTCAAATATTGATCGACAATGTTTTTGCACAGAACGATGGACCCATCAATAAAACCCATCACTTGGTCGAGTTAGGCAGAACCCGCTTGGCCAGCGGAAAAATCGTTCTCACTGGAAAATGTTTAGGAACATTTAGAGCGATTTTAACTTTTGCCAGCACCGATACAAGTATCCTGTACCTGACACAAACTATTGAATTGTTCGCATTATTCCCAAATTTGGGATCAATCGCATTGGTAGTATACTCCTACTAAAACATGTCAAATAATTTTAACGGCACACAAGAAAATGGTTGTAAAACCGTTGCAATTAAAAAAAATTAATAAAATGGTAAGTTTTGAAAATAACTAAAATAGGTAACATCAATTATTCTGCATATGAATTAGGATTTCCTCTTCGTTAATTTGGCTGCTACATTTTTATGAAGCGGAATGGGATACTTTCTGGAGTCACTATACGTCAGTTACCTTACCGGTTCTACATATGTAACAATTATGTTTCCTCTACATCTGCCCCCGTCCAATGAACGCATATCGCAGGACTAAGAAACAAGGTAGCAAGTCTGGCGAGTGTGGACTGGCCCAATTTTAGGGCCCATTGGCGCCACCTTGTAAATACTGGGTGAAAAATATTAATGCCCCCCGCCAAAACGCGTTGTGCCTGCACATTCGGAAGGCACAAACGCGAGTGTCAGCACTGAAATAGCGATGGATCATTTCAGTGTCGAATGAAATTTACGTGCTCCGATCTCCGCTACATTTTATGCCCGTTGCAAACCACCGTTCAAGAAGGCTTGGTGTATTGTACCTAAAACTATTCGCATTTTGAAACCTGAAGTAAGCTTCTAAAATCTTGTAGCAAAACAATTCACAGCTCCCGGGAAATCGATGAACGTATTTGTATTTTAAGGAGACGGAAGAATGTTTCCCGGGTTTTTAACTTATTCCCCACTCTCATTACGTAAATTTGTTTTAGTGTTGGCTTATTTACCATGAAACGCAGGAGGAAAGAATTAAGTTGAAAGAATTGTAGTCATGGTAACCAGGTTGAAAATCGATGAGACGGCGTTTCTTCTTGAGTTAGCAAGACCAACAGTAGGTATATCCGGAGTTCAAGGCAAGAAATGTCGTACAATCAGGTTTAAAACATCTGCCCTCCATCGTTTATTAGTGGATGTGTAAACTATCCTTACAAAATTGCCTTTTTACTTTCTCTACTACGTATAGTAAGTAGGGGAAGTATTGCATTTCACCCAAAAATTCGATACCGAGATTTCACCAGAAATATATGCTTTGAGACCCCCTGAATCCAAACAAAGCATTTTTTGGAAACATGTCCGTGTGTGTGTGTGTGTGTGTGTGTGTGTGTGTGTGTACAGCATAACTCAGAAACAAACAGTCGGATAAACACCAAACTTGGTATTTAGGTTCAGTATCTTTCAGAGATGCGACACGAAAGTTTTCAAGAAAATCCTCCCACTCCAGATTACCCTTTACATGGAACATTTTTCGAAAATTTTAATTTTCTCAAAAACAGCTATAACGATTTTGATTAAAATATCATATGTTTAAGATATTTTCATGACAAATAAAATGTATATCCTGAATTTCTGGGAATGTCTCCAAAAGTATTCATTGTGAACGACTTTTGCATAACTGGTAAACCATAAGAGATAGACAAAATTTTACTACACAAAAAATGTAGATCGCGTTAAAATACACAATTTATGTCATATACTTTTTTGTTGTTGAGTGAACCATTTTCGAGATATTGCTTGCTATTCCCTTAAATTTTTCAATGCTTATTTTCTCAAATGGGAATTCGTTATTCATTTTTTGTCTTGGATATGCAAAGAGTATTAATCTGTGGCAAAGAGAATGGTGCTGCACATAGCAACCAGCTATTAAGAGATATGTCTATGCTTAAAGGCTACGGTATTTCTATATTGCCCTTGCAAATACAAAACAAGGGGAACATAGTAGGCCTTAAGCGATAGTGAAATATTTTTAGAACTGGTCACTATGTGTAAAATGTAATTCTCTTTGCATGTCGAAAGATCGTTTCTGCAAATGTTTATCTCGATTAATATGAAATAGATGGAGAATAAGAGTTTGTAAAAATAGTTTGTACAAGAGTAGAGAAAGTCATGTGAGTGTAACATCAGATTTTTCTATCTACGAGTACTTCATTTTAATCCCGATAAACCTTTGTAGAAATAGCTACATTACTTATTTCGTTAGAATACAAAGGGAACAGCGAGTCAAATGCTTAAGAACTAGACGCTATATGCTGGCCTTAAAATCACATACTCTTTCCATGCAATCGCGAGAAACAACTGAAAACCAACAAAATTACAAAATATTGAACAAGTTGAACCTTTAATAACGGATATCTGCGAATAGGTTTATGGCAGAAAAAAAAGTTATTTCACGTAAATTGTGTGTTTTAAAGAGATCTACATTTTTTTTTTTTTTTTGTGGTACGTTTTCGGCTATAGCTTAACGTTTACCAGTTAAGCAAGATTATACAAAATCCCTTCCGAATAAAGATGACTTCACAGGCTATTCCCAGAAAATTCAAGATATACATTTTGTCATGTAAATGTCTTTAATATATAGCATTTTTATCAAAATCCTTAGAGCTATTTTTTAGAAAATAAAAAAAAAATCGAAATAGCTGCATGTAGTAGTTTGGGGTGGGGGCATTTTCTTGAAAATCGTGTCGCATATTTGGAAGATATTGAACCTAAATACTAAGTTTGGTATTTATCAGACTTTTCGTCTTTGAGTTATGTTCACAGACACACACTTTTCCTAAAACTGTTTTTATTCAAGGGACCTCAAACACGTACTTCCGGTAAAATACGTTATCGAATTTTTGGGTAGTATGCAATACCTTCTCTACCTACTATGTAGAAAGAATCAGAATGGAGCGAACAAAATTAAAACAGAAATGTTACATTCACACGACTTTCTCCACCTATTCTTCAACAAACTATTATTACAAAAGCTTATTCTTCTTTCTATTTCATGTTAATCGAGATAAACATTTGAAAATGTAAGCAACAACAAGAAATATCTCGGAAATGGTCCACAAACAAATAAAAGAAATTGTGTGCTTTAACGAGGTCAGCTTTTGTGTAGCAAGATTGTGTCTATCTCTTAGGGTTCACTAGTTATGCGAAAGTCATTCGGAATAAATAGGACTTTTTAAGCTACTCCCAGAAAATTAAAGAGATACGTTTCATCTGTCACAAGAATATCTTAAACATAGGGGTATTTAATCAAAACAGTTAAGAGCCATTTTTGAGAAAATCAAAATTGTCCATGTAAAGCGTGATTTGTGGTGGGGAGATTTTCTTCAAAACCTTGGAAAATACTGAACTTAAATACCAAGGTATTTAGCCAACTTTTCGTTTTTGAGTTATGCACGCGCGCACACAATCTTTTTCTAACAATGCTTTTTTTTTAATTCAGGGAGTCTCGAAATGTTAATTTCTGGTGAAATCTCGGTATCGAATTTTTGGGTGGAATAGGTACAATACTTCTACTTACTATAGGTCAGTAGTAGAGAAAGTAAAAGAGAACCGACATTTACCCTGCTTTTGAGACGGAGAACCCTTAAAAACTTGAGCGCCAGATCACAGTGCACCTACCGGGATATAACATGCAACAATACGCTTTCAGCCATGTGTTCTGTGGGAGTCGACTGATAAGACTGATCACTTGATAGCCTACGCCCAATAGTCTTTTTATTTATAACTTTATTTAATGCCGCCTGGCTGCGTTGGTCTTGTGGGATTTGTGATGGACGAAGCTGCGTCTGGGCGGGCTTTCTCGGGGTTCTCTAGTTTCCCTAGCCACTCATTCCACCAATTGCTGCATCATCACCTTTCCTTTCATTCAATTTCTACTTCCATTTCATATCTTCCTCATGATTCTCCTACCTGGCTACGGACTTATGCCCCATCCCGGGTTCTACTTTCTCTGATTCGATGTTCGTCTGCTCCTCGACAGGCCTCTGAACCTAGGCGCGATTGTAAGTCTTAGGGGGTGTAAGTCCTACATACGGATAGGATAGCCGACCAAGTAAGTAAACTTCTCGTTGTAGTCATTTAGCTCCAGAAGCGTGTTCAAGATCTTTTCCTCGCATGTTAGCAGTGCAATATTAGAAACCTTCCCCACTTTCATCTTACAGAGAATGAAACACGACATGCAAAGCGCATACCCATCAGATTACTGTGAGATACCGCCGAAGAGCACTTAAACCTCTGGTATTCACGTATGAAATCGAATGAAGGTGAATTACTATCCTTACTTCACACTGCGAATCCGCTCAATAGATACAGATGAAAACTGCACATAATCACCAACGCCCCACGATTCGTAAGGATCGAAGGGTCGTTACACCGTGATATGGGTCTCCACATATCCACACCATCTCCAAATCTTTCTTCTCAAATGTTCAGGGTGCGGCAGCATAGAGCATCGCTATCAGCCAACTCTAAAATGATGCCATGATAAGATTTATATTTCTGAGTTATAGTCCCACGCATAGTCTTGAGTAGCAATTTGTATATTCACTGATCCCCCCCCCCCCATTGTATCATATTTTCCTGTTCGCAGCACATCTTTAATACTTGAAAACGTAAATATATTGGTTAGATACAAGTTTCGAGATGTGGTTTCTCAAATAGCATTTAGACCGCAAAATAAGTTTAAAATCGCCCGTATTAAAACACCATCGTTATCTCTGGTAGTGCAAATGGATATAAGATGAAAAAGTATAACGCTAATAGGAGTAGTAATGTGGTGTAGTACACAAGCTTCGGCTGTGAACGACACTTTCTAAAATTATGTATCCCATTCATTCGACACCGGGCGGCACTGTGTGATGCTTCTGTTCAGTGAAAGGTTAGCGTACAGTTCTTTTTTATTTTTAACTCAACTTAGTAATCAATAGCGATCGATGACACAAGCACATCTATTGGTGATTAAGTATGGATGAACAGCTCAGGAAAGTGATTCTCAATGCCGAAAGAACTTTGTACGGCTAAATGCTGACAGCTAAACTTCAACACAAATGCCGGTACATGATCGCAGTGACTCATGTGGCAAAAACCTGCCGACGTCACGTTTATCGTCTATCATCATCTGCAAGAATTGGACCTTTCAATCTGTTTCGGCTTCTAGAAATTGTTCATCTTCTTAGTCACCTTCGCATGCTTCTTCTCCCTTTTGGCTTATAGTTAAAAATTATTCCGATTATTCTTCCCTCGGACATTCTTAATATACGATTTTTCAATGTTTCTCTATATTGTTTAATAACTTCCATTATACTTAAACTTAATTATCTCCTAATTTCTTCATTTCTAATGTGGTCTATAACTTGTCTCAACCTTAAAAGATATTGGACGTAAATGGGATATCTGTCTCTAACGCATGCAAGTTGCCATTAACTTCGTCCTTTTCTACTCGCACACTATCGCCAATTTGCTAATAAGATGGTGTAATTATTCGGTTATAAATTTCAGCTTTAAGCATGTTCTCCTATGCAGAATATTTTTTCTCTATCAGATTATATATTTTTCGAACCTCTACAAATTTCTGTGGGCACATATTTCTAAATTTTAGTAAAGGTCCAATATTTTCTATTTTTTTACTTATCAAGCAGTAAGTAATAAACTAAAGGATAGAACGCAATGATATTTTTTCTTGGCTAGAGTAAACTTAACAGTGCCAATACCTGTACAGTTTGAATTCTCTCTTAATAAGATGGGCGTTATAATTTTTTAAATTAAATATTTTCGTAAAATTTTATACCTATGCAGCAGAAAAATCAGCCAGTGAGAAACTTTATTTTTTTTTAATAAGTTTACAACGGGGACCAAGCGAGAGAAAATTTTGAGGGGGCTGGATACAGTTTTTAAAATAAGCCTGAATCCTGTAGCTCTTTGCATTCAAATGCATCCATATATTTAGATAACAGGTGCCAGGCCGAGGCAAAAGGCAGATAGATCAACATCAGTTGTAAGGAAGCGTGTACGTTTATACACTGTGCAGTGTTATGTAGGTTAACATTTTACGTAAACATTTATAGTTATGAAGGGACAAGCTAGGGAAAGACGAAATGGTGGTAAACTAAGAAGAAACAATTAATAATGAATGTATTAGATTATTTTTCAAGTAAAACGAGTGTTAGTAAGACAGTAAAAGAAATAGCTAAGACTACCCAGTGTTCAGAAACAGTGTATAGGATAAAAAAGAAACGAATGGAAGGGAGAAACAAAAACCCGCTAGGTTAATGCAATACGGTGGAATAGCGCAAACCGGAGTGAGGCGCTTCGTTCATTCTTTGCTGTTTGAAAACATTGCATCCACGTTGAGTGTGATTTTGTCAAGGGTAAACAGTGATAACTACCAAATTATGGACGTCATTTTATATTTCCATGTTTCTTTAAAATATATATTTTATGCCTACAGAATCGTATTTCGAAGTACTATAAATACAAAGAGGAGACAAACTTCAGATGAAAATTAAATGTCTTACAACAGCCTTAAATAGCAGTGCAGATATTTCACTATTTGGTGATGTATCATTCACAAGATGACATTAAATTTGTAGAGCGATCGCAGCAGGGCACCAAATTTGTGAGCGTACGTAGTATAGTATGTGGAGCAACAGTGCGCTCCATTTAACCGTGCTGTCTTTTAAGCGTGAGACGTGATATAGAAGTATGTATACAGCTATAGTTCTAAGATGTTTCATTTCTGTTGACCCTACCCTCCTCGTTTGATCTTTGGTTAATGTCTAGCATTCACTTCCGTATAGCAAAGTGGATAAAACCGTTGCTTTATATCACTTACAAACACATTACTTATGTGTGGACCGTCTCGTTTTTTGTCACCATGAGATGCATTTTTTTTATACTTTTGTGAATTTACCCAGAGGAGCTTTGCACAACAAAACCGGATGAGATTATCTTATGAAAGCTACTCCTAGAGCAAATTTTCCACTCATTAGAAAATTACGCGGAATTTATTAACAAGATGAGCAGAGTCGAAAGCTATAGTTAGAAGTTTTCGGTCCTATTAAGTATAACAGTTAACTTTTTTCTGATAATTTACATTGTAATAAACAACTGCTAATAAATGAACAGTTTGCTTTATAACTTTGTAACACTGATTCCAACTTTTAACTATTTACTTTCTCCTTAAACGGAGCTGTGAGACAGGAAGTAAAAGTATTGAAATTTCTAAATTAAGTGTACCAAGAATAAAAGTTTAACAGCGTAATGTTTAGGTCGAGGTTTGTTTAAATTAGCATACATACTTGGTACAAAATAGTTTGTTAAATCCCATTCTCTAACGCTTACGGATTGTGCAGTTCTGAAAACCATTACATGGACGAATTTTGAACTTCTCTCAATATTGAAACATGTTTACCAATACCACAAAAGAATAAGATCTCGAATGTACAGTGTTCAAATCTTACAGGTTTATGAGGAAACGACGTTTCACCGATTAAAGAATAAGTAGCTCTACTACAGTAAAGTCTCATTCACAATGTAAAGTATAAACGCAGCATAAGCACAACACTTTTCACCCATGTTATTTAATGGAAGCATTAACATAGCCACGCAACGCGCTACGTAACGCAAGAGTTTGCAAACTACAAATTTTATGCTTGCGTTGCGTGCATAGTAGAGTTTTGCATTTCTTTCTCCACGTATTGTCAGTTTCTGAACAACACAGGATTTCTGTTCAAGATTTTACATCTACTGTACAATCATAGTGCTCTTCAATTTGGCTTCCTTGCCATATTAAATGTTGACGTCAGACGTTCTGTTTGCTGATACAACCCTTTGTGTCCTATTTATTTATAAGATTGGATGAATCTTCATTTTGGATATTGTTGGTTAAGGTATTCAATTTGAAACTTACGGTACGCTTGAAACATTTTTGTATATACTTTACAAATCTAGAAATCCGTGCCAGCTTCTTACGTTAGGCCTACAGTTGTATTGTGAATGGTCTCCCCTCACACCTGCGCTTATGCTGCGTTATGTTAGCACTACGTCTTCATTGCGAATGGGGCCTACGGGTCTCGTTTCGAATTTGGCAAAAATAAAAAGACTGGGCCATTAATGAACTAATTCTGGCATCACTCATGATACTTCCGTTCATATGACATACATTAATAATAACCTGCCCCAATCATGGTTTCCCGTCGCTGTCAAGTTATCGAAATCAGATCATTGGTCCTGATGTTTAACTGTCAAATTGTTCGTAATCAGTATTCAAACATGAAGAAATGCCCCTTGTCCAAATGACATTGTATAGATATGCAACTACTTTCAATTGAATAGAGAGTCAGCGTTAATACTAAGTCTATGCCCGAAATCTATATTAGAATATGAACAATTAAGCATTACTAAAGGAAGAATTCAAACAAATAAGATGGAAGGGTGACTATTCGGCGCTGCACATCAATTCAGTCCCATTTAAGATAAACACACTCGTTATTTTAAGTAGCCAAACCAACTCAATTCGGCAATGAAAGCAAGGTATAGTCTGCTCAACGTTTTAGCTAGTGGGGTAGGGTGGCTTATTTCTCGGGTAAAGCTTTAGCTGGTGGGAAGTGTACACAGTATGCTGAACTCCTGCCGCGCGTAGTGGAAAACATCCAACAGTCGTTCTCTATCGCGCCTCTTTACCCCTCACTTGCCACAGATCTAAACAGTACCTCCTTCCAGTAGCTAAACTCCTATCTGCTTGGGAGGGCTTCCCACCTACTAGCTTAAGCATCGCTTAACAGACAGTAAGCATACTCCCGCCGCTCGGTTATTCATCCTTTACGTCCAACTTTTTAACTTTTGTTAGCCTGTCAATCTTCTTGTATCTCGTGGTAATGCTGTGGTGAAGGGAATACATGCAGAGAGGATTTGC
Organism: Deroplatys truncata; assembly: GCA_030765065.1. Taxonomy (NCBI): domain Eukaryota; kingdom Metazoa; phylum Arthropoda; class Insecta; order Mantodea; family Mantidae; genus Deroplatys; species Deroplatys truncata. Next base: position 122,864,178 of record CM060981.1, read on the forward strand.
ATTGTTGATCGTAGTTTCCTGAGTTAAAAAGGTGAGCGTTTGTGAAAATTCTACTTCCAGATTCCATAGTGTTAATAAAAAAAAACACAGTGGTGGAGTTGTTTAATTAGCACCTACAAGGAAATTGTTTGTAAAATCTGAGAGTAGCGATGAATATTTTAAACATCTAACCGTGGTCCATTAGATGAAAACGCGGTAAATAGGCGTGAATTCCAACAATTTGAAGAGAAAATCGGCACAGAACGTCTGTGATAGACCTAGGAAAATTATTCATGGGTGATATGTCACGAATACGATGCGAGTTAAGCTTTATTTGAAACAATTTTATAAAGTCTGAATTGCCTGAATTGCCAACATCATCGGAACTTTATGTGGTGCTTGAAACAATGTGAACACAAATGACAATTTTTAGTTGTGAACGACGGCGAAAACAATATTGTGTTTTCTAGGCAAACGAATTGAAATATTTTTTGCGCATTCGACACACTTTTCGCAGATGGGACTTTCAAAACCCCGCTGAAGTCGTTCTATCAGCTGTTCGTATTACATAGAATTAAATCTTGGCTTATATACAGTACATTTGGTTTTCCATTTGTTTCGCCATAAACTGACACACGTTTGGTTTGGAATACTTGGTTTCCGAATGGTAATTTAAAATATGATAGCTTAAGTAATATTTTACACATTTGGATGCTGTACACATTTTCCTTATGCTGTGCAGATAGTCCGAAGTCAATGAAAATGGGAAGGTAGTTTTGTGTAACCTAATACGTTTGACTCAGGTATAGATGACGTAGGTATGATCTAAAACTGAGTTAATGTTCAAATTTGGGATTGAGTCAATGTTCTTCGGATATGAGATTGTGTTGAAAAGCGCTTTATTTACAAATCCCTCCCAAGCAACAAGCAAATATCTCTGCTTATCTCGTTTACATTATATACACTGCCGTTTGTGAAAATTGCAACACCGAGAAAAAATTTCCCGAATAACTCCAAACTTGGTGGAAGTGTAGAAGAGTGTGCAAACAATAAGTGTTTAGGTTTGCAGAGAGATGGGGTATACGCAGGCCGAGCAGAGTGCTCTCGTGTCGGTCATACAAAATCAGTGTTGCACCCGTGTAATCAGTGCAGAGCTGTCAAACAACGTGGAAACAATAAAGTGAATGCCAGTATGCCTCGTCGACGTCAAAGGAAGCCATATCGACATGCAAGTTCGAACGGGGGTAATGATTGGTCTCCGGGAAGCGGGTTTGTCATACCGTGACATTTCGGCTCGTACAGGGCATGCTGCTACAACAGTGATGCGTGTGTGGAAGCAGTGGATAGATGAAGGTCGTACGCAGCGAAGAGCGGGTACTGGACCACGGAACATGACCACAGCACGGGATGACCGCCATCTTGTCTGCATGACCATAACGGACCGTACAGCTTCATCCACGGTGTTGGCTCGTCACTGGAGCACTGCAACAGGTGTGAACTTGTCTGCATCAACGGTTCGTTGCCGCCTGCTGCAGGTTGGACTGGTTGCATGCATGTCATTACGACGGCTTCCATTGTCCAGAAACCACAAGTTCCTCCGACTGCAATGGACACGTGAACACCGTCACTGGGGTGCTTAGTGGCAAAATGTAGTCTTTTCGGTCGGACGAGTCCGCTTAAACGTGTCCTACAGTGATGGCCGCATACGTGTCCGGCGGTACCGTGGTGAGCGCAACCTGGAGGGCTGCATTGTTGAGCGGCATAGCGGATAAACTCGATGTGATGGTTTGGGGCGCCATTGGTTACAACAACCGAACTCGCCTCCTACGAATTGAGGGCACTTTTAACAGCAACCGGTACCTAACGGTATTGTAGAGCCTGAGGTACTCACCCCTGCTTCAGGCATCTCCACAGGCCAAATTTCAACAGGACAATGCCCGGCCACATATTGCGAGGAATGTACAAGCCTTCTTCGAAGAGCGACGGGTACCATTGCTTCCTTGGTCTGCTCGTTCGCCTGATATGTCGCCCATCGAACATGTCTGGGATATGGTTGGTCGGCACCTGGTGCGTCACGGTCCTCCAGTAACCAGTGTCACGGATTTGTGGGCTCGAATACAAACTGCGTGGAGGGAAATCCCTCAGGAACTTATTCAGAGCCTTTTTTATTCCATGTCACGGCGTATAGCAGCTCTAATTGCAGCGCATGGAGGCCACACTAAATACTGAACATTAGGGCTCAAAGTTCATGTATAGATTTGAAATGTTTATCATTTGTTACTTGTCATGTACCTAACCTGTGGTATTAAATTCATTGAATTCATGTGTTTCCTTCTCGGTGTTGCAATTTTCACAAACGGCAGTGTACATAATTCCTTCGACTCCTTTCCGGCATCGTTTGTGTTTGTGGTTCTCGATTCCTGTAGTTTTTAAGCGAATGGTAATATTTTTAATACTGTCTGGTTTGCAGGCATTAGAAAAGCAAAGTAGAAGAGTAATTACAAGCTGCAACGTAAAGGCACTGCAGCTACAGCAGGGTTTTTTTTGTTTTTTTTTAACATATTTCTCAGACAGGATTTATCTTGCTACCGAAGCTTACAGATGATCATGAATTCTTGAACAGCTAATATCTGAATAGCATTGCTGAGCATATTTAATTATACTTTATTAATAACGAGCAGATCAACATCTCCAAAAGAACGAGCAGACTGAAGTGAGCATTTTCTCCAGCACTAAGGCAGACAGAATGCTGAAATGTGGTTAACTCGCTCTGATTCCAATATAAACACTTCTACCAATTCTGATCCAATCATATGCTGAGTTTTTAATTACATTTATGATTTGTTTGAATTTTAATCTACTCCTCCCAGTAACAAAATTCTGACCTACAGATTTAACGCACATTCCCACATCTTTGCACAAACAACTATGGATAGATATTTCCGTTTAATCTCTTTCATGGCCTTTAAAAAATATTCTTACAAAAACTTAAATACATCCTGAAAATGTATTACATTGTGAATACATTTTACAATAAAATATAAACGGATAGTGTCCATCCATAGTTGCGGTCAGCATACTTTCGTCTTAAAAAAAATGTGTACATGTAACTCAATGTTTGAAGAAAATGAGATTGAAGTTCATAGAACCACCGAAATTTAAAGTGGCGAAACCAATATAAATATTTGTATTCCTAGTATTAATAAAAAGCATTGCCTTTTAAAGATGGATGTTAATCAGCTGAATGAAGTAGAGATAACATTTTCTGAGAACATTAATCACACTTGATTACATTTGACAAAACAAAGATATGAAATGTTGGCACTTTTCTTTTCTCACCTCAGTCACCCCGTAATATTGCTGACAAGGTTTATCAGAGGGGAGCATACAGGTATGACGTTGCCCGTTTTTCAAAGCAGAAACAAAAATGAATTTTTTAAAGTTTAAAAAATTAACAACATTGGTCTTATCGGCGGCATTTTCCTTTGGAACTTATTGCCTAAAGCAATGGTGTTAGGACTCCAATTTCGGTTATTCATTCGGCCTGCATGGCCACAAGTTCCAACAGTAGATTGGAAATTGGGCGTTTATTTACAGTGAACTCGTATTCGCTTGTCGTTGGCTTTTTTGCACTTTGGGTTTTTATCATTCGCGCGCGCACGCACACGCACACTCACATACACACACTCTCTCTCTCTCTCTCTCTCCCCCCCCCAGACTCCGGAGAGGATAGGGAATAATCTTGGCTAGAGAAAAATTCCCACCCCCAGCGAACCGAACCCGATACCCCTCGCACCGCAGGCAGGTGCTATGCTTGAACATATGTAGTTAAATATAAGCAGATATTTTTCCCCTCCCAAATCTCTCGCTTGTTACCGCGCATTTTCTTTGATTCGAGTACTTCGGTAGAAAAGCAAGGGACAAGGAATAAAGCGGTCCACTTGTTCGTTTTGGAGGAAGCTTTATTACGGAATTGGTCTCTGTCCAAACAGAGAACCACAGAGAATACTCAAAATGGAATGCTAGAAAGGAAAGGAGCAGAAAAAGCGCTTCTGTAAACTGCACGCGTGTAGGATTGTCCAGAGCATAAAGCTGGCGTCCCCATTTCTCTATCTGAAATGTGCTTGAATATTAATAAATAACCAACATAATCAATATATTTAGGAGCAATAAGTATCTCATGCTGGCATATATAAAACTTTTTGTGAAAGATGAAACCGATTAATTAGTTAATTCGTTATCACATTCTGAGCAGCAGTCTTACTGTGCTGCGTTCGACAGCACTCACGTTTTAAGGAAACCCATTAGATACACTAAAGTTTTAGATAAATATTTTAGCACATTCCCTAAAGGTGTTATTAAAATCAAACTAACGCTGATGTAATAGGCATCTTATACGTCCGAAAATTTTTAACATAATACATTGGAGAAATAAGGCTCTGTAGTTTGGCTAAGTACCAAGTGCATGTGGTCTTTTAAATGTTTGCATTGGATTATGCGATTTTACTAGGAAATTTGAATACACGTACACAAATGTTTGTATTAAAAATTAGCATAATTTCATCTTTAACTATATGCAAGATATTTTCGTTCAATTTAAACGGTAAAAACACTAAAGTACTTGGGCAATACCTGACTAATACCACTTTACACAAGTGGTTCCCAAACTACGAAAAGCGAGATTTTCAGAGGGGTGAACAAAATTAACTCGTAATGATCTGATAAGCTGAGAAATAATAATAATAATAATAATAATAATAATAATAATAATAATAAATTCCTCAGTTGTAATATGCACACAAATTTTCTGGTATGGTTAAGTTTTAAAATGCTTAAAACCATATTACAAATACATTTATTCTTGTCATCCATGGAATGCACAATTGTTCAATATTCTCTTGATTGCTTTTAAAATATTTCCTGGGCTGGGCTTTTTATCGTGGTATTTTATTTAAGGGTGCGACCCAATAAGATCCCTTTAATTGCTCTGGTGTAATTCAGCACTGTTAAGCGTTCAATGTGAACTTTGTGTTTTTTTTTATTCCTGATGTTCTAAACATGAGTTTCGTTATTCGTTCTGCTTACACTATTAATTTTGATAAGAAAAGAACTCGATAAAAATATAAATACAAAAACGAAAATAAAGAATACAATGCATATCAATGATGTTCGGTGTTGTTGTGGCTGCTAAAAAGGGAACAAAAGTTTTTCCTGCGCATTTGAATTAAAATAATTCTTTATAAATTTTCAGGCAAATTAATGTGAAGTGAAGCAATTTAATTACATGGTTATTTAAACTTCTCTTTTAGCCATCACTTTGGGCGATTATTTGTATATATTTAAATTTACACTCGTTTTAACGATATTCTGTAGGTTTTGTTAGTTACTGTACTGTAATGAATTTTAAAACCTATTCTTTGTCAAGTTTTATGAGAAAGTGTTTGTAAAATTGTATATATTATAATTCACACATCGGAGGTCGCTAGCTTGAAAAGTTTGGGAACTATTGACCAATGCGAATACAATGGACTGTGGAGTGGTTTTCTTGCTGCTTTAACGTGACAGTAGAAAAAAAGAATGAAAACTATTAAGGTACACATTTCTTTTTCCCCTTCAGAGCTGCAGTACCAGTCTGGTGTTGCAGCGCATTTCATTCATGCACCTACCTTATATAGGGTCTTTCAACAAGAGTGTCCTATCTTTGAACTTAAATAAAGCACGTTCTATAAATGATAGAGGTTTATTTCTTTTTTTATTTTGGAACATAATTAATGTCATTACGTGTGGAAGAGAACATCAGTTAAGTGACCGCCGCGACTTCGTAGGGTTGCGCATATACGATTGACCCAATTTTCATGTCAGAAGAACGTAAATTAGGTCGAACTCGCGTGATGTTATTCACAAGATCATTTACTGTTTCTGGCTTGACATAAACTCGATATTTAACATAACCCCACAAGAAGTAATCCAACGGCGTTAAATCACATGATCTCGGGGGCCAGTTAACTTCACCACCATGGGAAATGATGAAACCTCTGAACTTCTCCTTCAAAAGATTGACTGTTTCGAGAGCAGAATGACATGTGGTACCATCTTGCTGGAACCAGATGTTTCTGAGATCCATACCATCCAATTGAGGCCAAAATAGTCCCTTATAAAAGCCCGATATCTTTCTCCATTGACAGAGCTTCTCCATCTTCATCTTGGAAAAAATATGGATCAATGATTCCACCATATCAAAATCCACACCACACAGTAACCTTTTGGGGATGAAGTGATCGCTCTTGAATATGCATTGTGGTTGCTCCAATAGCGGTTAATTTTGTTTGTTAACACAACCATCCATCCAAAAGTGGGCTTCGTCGCTGAAGATGATTTTTCGACAAAAATCCGGGTCAGCTTCCAATTGCTCCATAGCTCAGCCAACGAATACACGGCGCAACCTATGGTCGTTGGACTTTAGTTCTTGAATTAACACCATTTTGTAAGCGTGAAACTTCAAGTCCAGATGCAGAATTCGCCAAGTTGTGGTCGGCGAAAGCCCCAATTTTCGCGCTCGACGAGCAATTCATTTGTTTCCGTTCTCGCGTACACTCTCACGAACGGCACCTATGTTTTCGTTGGAGCGCTTACGTCGATTACGTACAGGCGTTCTTTGATAGCGAACAGAACCACTTCTTTCAAATTTATCGATCAAACGCCGAATCGTTCTCTCGCAGGGACGATTATGCACACCATAAACTTCACGCAATACACGGAAGGTTTGGCGAACAGATGATCCATTTTGATAATAAATTTTCACTATTTCTACGCGTTGCTGAATGCTGTAACGTTTCATGGCTATTTGTCAATAACAACCGCAACCACATGAAAAAATGACTGCTGTAATTCAATAACAACGGCAGTTCTGACATGTTAAAGATAGGACACACTTGTTGAAAGACCCTATATATGATCCACCCGGCTAAAAGTTATGTTTATAATGGCACATGTGATGCAGGACAAATACAGCATCACAAAATTATTTGTGGATTTTCCTGCCCATAACTTTGTTACGTGATAATCAACGTGTATTGTAGGTAAACGTAGCGAACCAACTCATATTTAAGCCACATCGATGACACAGTATGATGGGAACTCTACTTCAGCAAAATGTCCAAACATAAAGATGGTTTAACGTGCTGGGATAGAGATGAACATCAAAACTTCTTACAGCTGCATACACAGGTGAGCCAGGGGAGACTGTAAAGGCGTGTTACCTGGATCACCCCAAAACCTATTTTCTTCAAGATTGCTGGTTCGAAGCCTGCGCAGGCCGGTGCTGAATACAAACACTGCATCAGTATTACTGATGTGCAACTAATGGTTTTCTACTTATATATTTGTGTCTGCTTCTGTGCAGGTTGCATGTTAAGTGTGGCCTCTCACACGTTCATCTTTGGGAGTGGGGAACGCTGCGTAATGCTGGAGTACAGAGGAGAGGAAGGCATCCAGTAACTAACACACTGTGAGCAACGCGTTTACAATGTCCAGTAATAAGAAATAAAAAATGTATTAGTATTTTACTGGAGGTGCGTCCTAAAACAACAATCTGAATGGTCCTTACCTTGTGGAAAAAAGAACCCGTGTACAAAGAATGTGTCGCAACAGTATTATTCCTATGTCAATCTTGCATATCACTCTTGATATGTAAGCCCTGCGTATAACTATCCCGGTGTTACTTCATGATTGCCTTTGAACGATTAATTGTTGCAAACCTTCAATGTATTGTCAAAGCGATGTAACGGAAGACAGAGCGAAATAAAACATTTTATGCAATCCACCATTATAAACAGATTACTGCATTCAATATTGTGCATAATTGACTCATTATGGCACGCATGTCAATAATACTATGCGTATTTCCTATAGCAATGGCATAATGCTGGTATTTCAAATTGCCGTGGCTTATGGAGTGAGGATAAAACCATTTCGTGAAATTATTTTCTCCAAGCAACGAAGATGCAAAAACCTCTATATTATTAAACAGAATAATTAAGATCTGCATTTATAATTACTTATCATGCTGTGCTGATAATAGGCTAAACCACACTCCTAATACTTACTTGCTTGCTTCTCTCCCAGGACGAATGCATGCAAGTGACTGTCTTGTTCATAAGTTCAACACGCCAGGTAATAAACGAATGCCGGGAGAGAAGTTAACGTCTCATTTACGAACATATGAAGACGCTCTTATTGTGGATGCCGAATTATTTCATGATTTATTTATCATAATTTATAATTCTAAGTTTGCATAAACTCGCTGTAAATCTTAATATGGCACTAGTGATTAAAGGTAAGAATTTTGGAAATCCAGTCTTTCATGCCGTCCATAAACAGCTTTTGCCACCAACTTTCGGAATTTATTTTTATTTAATTTGTTACGTCTTAGTTTTCTTTTCAATAATTTTTTTTTAAAAAAACAGTGTTTTATGCATCTGCAGTGTTTTGTTTCTCGGTGCCGCATACGTTGTCACTCAAATACACGTGCCAACTTTGTAAAACACATAAGAAGGAACTAATTGTACATATTGCTGCAAGTTACATTCAAAACCATTTCGATGACATCCAAACCACTCGAAGTTCGTTGCTGCGCCTCACGGTATTATTTAAACTAGCGGGACCAGTTCGATTGCCTTTTGAAACCAGCTATCGGAGGTTTTTCTGCAAGTTTCCCTTCGCTCTAAGAGGCAGGTTAAGTACCAGTTAACGATAGATATTGATGAACTTGATTTGCGCCATTGTCTCCGAAAGTTGCATATCTCAAAGAAAGGAACAAAATAATGAAGAATAGAATTTCAGATGGAATTGTGAGGCGAATGTTCTCTAAGAAACTCGGTCACAAGAAATCTTGAAGACTCCATAATGCAACTATCTTCGAAATGCAGTGTTACCCAACGTTCCCTTTCATCATACGTTATATTGCGTCATTGTTTCACAAAGATGGGAATTTTCTGTGGAGTTTATGAATACAAAAGCTGCAGCAAACAGAAGTTCTTGTAGCGGTGAACGTGAGAGTAGCCCATTGTTTGGGTTACGTAGATCAACGAAAAGCTGGTTAGTGAGAGTGAAGAGATATTTACTTAGCCGAATTCTTCTCATAGGCGCTTTGTTCTATAAGAGACTACCTAAACGTCTTAAAGAAAGCTACAAAGGTTGCACTGCAGCATGTGATAAAAATAATTTCAGTAATGTTTAAAGCGACTATACCTGCCTGGTCGGAATGTCTGGAGTCCCGAGTTCAATTCCTGCATCTAGTATTGGGATTTGTTTTTTTATTAGGACAATTCTTGTGTGATCCTGTGTTGATTAGTTTGACGTCTTTACTGACATATTCCCAAGTACACATCATTTGCATCTCCGAACGAAATTGATGCTCCTTACAGGTGGTCCATCTGCAAGTCTGCTGTAATGACCCTAGAATATAGCGAGTACCATGTGTGCGGGTGCAAAAAATAAAAAATGTAAATCCGTTTTATTCACAATCATAAAGGTGTCTATACAATATGCATTTTATTCGATTTTATGACCGCTCGAATGTGTTCTTTTTTTACTCTCTCTACTACGCACTTATAGAAGATTTTGCATTCCAACCAAAAAAATTTATAGATTAAACCGGAAATTCAGGTTTTATGGCTCCCTGAATAAAAAATACATTTTTAGAAAAAGGTCAGCGCGCGCGCGCGCTTGTGTGTGTGTGTGTGTGTGTGTGTGTGTGTGTGTGTGTGTGTGTGTGTGTGAACAGCATATCTCAAAAATGAAAATTCCGAAGATGGGACACGAAGATTTTTAAGAAAATCATCCACCCTAAACTACCCCTTACATGGAAGATTCTTCCAAGTTCTGGATTTTCTCAAAATGGTTCAAACGATTTTGATTAAAATACCACATGTTTAAGATTTTTACATGACAAAATGTATAAATTCTGAAATTCTGAAAATAGCCTATGAAGCACTCTTTATTCAGAAGGAATTTTGTATAATGTGTTTTATCCAGTAAACCCTAAAATAAACAAATACTTACACCAAAAACGTAGATCTCTTTAAAGCACGTAATTTATTTCAAATAACTTTGTGGTGCTCAGCCGGTAGAGCACATGTCTGCTGTGCGAGGGTCCTGGGTTCGATTCCCGACTGGGGTGGGAGTTTTTCTCTAGCCCAGATTATTCCCTATCCTACCCGAAGTATGGAAATATGAAAGAGTGTGAATGTGTGATCTAAATACCAAAACCCAAAATGTGCAAGAAATCCAACGACAAGAGAATACGAGTTAACACATTGCCAATAGGCAAATAAGTTCCAGAGGAAAGACCGCCGATAAGACCAATGTAGTTAAAGGCGGGGTATAAATGGAACTAACGAAAGAAAAAGGGAAAAAAAACCTTTGTGGTATTACCATTTCCAGATAACGGTTGTTATTGGTTTGAATTCCCAATACTATGTCATTTATTTAAAGCAATGTCGTTCAGTTTTCTCGCGATGTAATGGAAAGAGTATGGAATTTCTATGCCAGCATACAGCGAGCCGGCTTTGAAACATCTGACTCGATTCCGTTTCCTCTATCCCCTTTATAGTTTCAACAAAATGCGTAATGAAAGCATTTCTGCAAAAGTTTATCTCGGTTAACACGAAGTAGATAGAAAAATAAGCTTTCGTAAGAGTAACAAAGGATAGTAGGTAGAGATAGTCACGTGAATGTAATACATTTTTTTTAACTCAAAATTAAAAGCGAGTGTAGCTGGTACCTTGTGTACTTTTCTACCTGATTGGTTTGTTTTTGTGTAGTTTTACTATGAAAATTGCAGATTTCGGATAAATAATTGGAATTTCGAAGCTGCAAAGAAAGTCACCATAAGTCCGGATAAAGACGGCAGAAAGCACAAGGTTCTTTTATACAAAGGGCAAATAACAAGCAGCTGAGAGAGCATACTGTACAGTAACTAAGCTCGGGCCACGGAATTTTTGTTGGAAGGGAAGGGAGAGAGAATTGCAAAATGATCACACTTTTAAAAGAATCTGGGATCACATAAAAGAGAAGTAGTTTTCAAATAATGTTTCTCCCGTAGTACTAAGCGCGCCTTATAGTTAAATATCAAACTTATGGTTCAACAAATGATATTCGACTGGAAAAAGCGAGGGGACAGTCCACTGCATTCGCTTTGTTCCGCATTCAATTCTCATCCACAGCATGCGTTACTCCAAAGCATCATCTGGATATTGGTTCAATCACATTTGCAAGACCTATGTAACTTACAAGTTTTGAAAATCTAAACATTTTTTGGCCCTTTTAAGCCTCTATTTCACCGACTAAAACTTTTGAACGCGCTTGAAAATAGCCGTGGAAGAATACGGCGAGTTGCTATTTTTAATCAAGATGCCAAGCTGCCAAAAACATGCCAGTCATATGCGAGTTTAAGTAACAGACTTTTCCAAATTTTGGAACTTCGTCCAACTTCTTAGAGCATTAATTTAAAAATTGTGGCCAATGGAGTTCCTCGAATATCTTCAAATCTCCCATGAAGATAGACTATATCATTATTTGTTTGCTGTCATCAATTTATCTTGGAATCACAAGCATTTCTTCCAGCATGTATTCCATTTTACTTTCCAAAATTCGCTTTTACCAACCTCAATAAAAAGCCAGTTTGGATATGCGAACACACAACAAAGTTCGTTTGCTGAGCTTTAATTACAAACTCTGGCCAATCATTGCAGTGAAGATTCTGACCAAACGTCGATCGTTTCAGGTGATGCCTTCAGGTGTTCATTTGAATTACTTGACGGTACTACCAACAATAGAAACCTTTGAATTTGTCAATATCTTCCGCTAATTCCAGTAGAAAAACTGGAAGATGGCTGTGAAGGCAAGACTCATCTCCGTTATGTTTTTGAGGAAATCTGTGTCACTGCGGTTTTAAGCCCGGTGCAATTTTAACGAGATATTCCCGCTCTTACGACAGAAGTGATGGAATGAAATTTGTCGCTGCCACAGCAGAAATTGTGGTTCATAAAATAATATTGAAATGCACGTAATTATACTCACTCTGATCATACAATTTTTGTACACGTTGATGAGTTTCTAGCTATTAATATAGCTTCTTTTTATTCCGATTTTGAAACCTTAACTTAAACTCCCGTACTGTTGACTCGGGGGAGGGGGAGGGGGAGAGAGAAAAGGTAATTTCTGAAACCAAGCAACTGATTTTATATTTCTTTCACCACTGAAAAGCACTGTTCTTCCGAACGTGCATAAGCTACAAAATATTTCCCAAAAAAATTAAATTGGGAGGGTTTGGGAGGTTTTCATATTCATGTCACGCAATTTCAATCCCCTTTAGCTGAATCTAATATCAGATGCTTTCCCCCCCCCCATTTTGCATTTTGCTGCGAACATGGTAGATTTTGAATGACCAACTTCAAAAACTCATTTGCTCTTATTTTCAACTAACAGAAATGAAACAATATTTGGCCTACTAAATAAAACTTTGTAAATTTATTCTATATGACCCATAAAAAATTACAACTCTCTAAAACTATCCTTACCATATTCAATCCCTTTTGTAGAAGTCTCATAAAAATATTGCACCATTACACTACAGGAACTGGAAGATAAATAAATCATGCATTACCTCAATTTCCATAACCTACCCAACGCTTTTTCAATTATACCGTATCTCGAATTAAAAAAAAAACAAACTATTTTCAATTCTAGACAAAACTGGCCAACCTCAATGGCCAATCAGAGCACAAATTTGTGCAATTTTAACAATAGTATTTGGCGAAAGCTATATGATACCTTACAACTGCAAAGAATCTACCCCTACTCATATTTAGAACTCCTTGTGTACAAATCTGCATCAGTGGCAGTGCAAGTGGACAGTGCACTTCAATTGTAAGTTGTAACTCAGCAGTCAGTTGTGAGTCGTGCAGTTCAGTTGTGATTTAATTCAACGGATCAGTTTTGTTGTATTCCGAGTGTGTGCAAAAGTGACTTACACACAAGACATAACGTTTGTGTTACGTTGAGTGCCTTGTGATAGTGTGTTTTCGCAATAATTGGTGTTCTCTTTTGTTACATTATTTTCAAGCCCTTAGTTCCTGAATGTCGGGTAAGACAGCCAGCATTGAATAAACACAGGAAAAAAAACTATATTCATAAAGATTGTTTTTAAAATAATTCTAATTTATTTTGTAATTTACTGTGGAATAGACCTTCTACACTAGCTATTTAATACCGTACGTTTAAATTTATTAGCATCGCTTTGAACTTCTGACCACTAATTGAAATAACTCCAGAAACGCTGTTCCCACTGTAAATTTTTTTGTATGTAAAGCTTTGAAGAACATTTGTTTGTCGCTTTTCAAGCTTGGCCGAAACTAATACAAAAGTAAACATTTATAGATAGGGTTTCCTATGATTCCCGTTTTTCTCCAACCTGAATATTCGATGAAAAACTGTCAACCATAATCGATGTAATATACGAGTATTATTTATTGATACATTCGTAAAACATGTGGGAAAATATAACGGGTCGAGGAATTCATGTTACTGCCAAACATTAGATGTTTAAAATTTGGTTCACACTATGGTTTGCTTCGTGCACCAACACATTTGCCTGCACCGTATACTCAGTTATTATACTGTTTGCAGCCTATTGCAGATGTTTGGGATTACCAACGTGATCCAGTTAATAACAGATGCCGCATCCTAAATGATCAAAGCCACTAATTCACTTTAGCTCTCATCAAGATAGCACACGCAACTTGTTTGGCCCACGCTTTAGATCGAAACGCAGGGGAGGCGCACAGTTAATTTTCTGAAGCTGATAAGTTAATTGGGTGCACGAAGGTCGTCTGAGTGCTCAAGACAGAAGCACCACATTATGTTTTACTTCAGTTTCCGGAAAGTCTGAATTAATACTGCTGATAATGAATTGCACTTCTGTGAAATCGATTCTTTCGGCAACACTGAAGTCAGGTCAATCAAAGCAACGCCGAATTACGCAACAGAGCGGAGATAAGGTACTTAAACACAGAAAATGGTATTAATTTTAAAGAAAGGTTTAGTGTATAGATAACAAAACAAAAGTACAATATTTTTCTCCGATTCAGGATGAGGCCCAAAAATAAAAAGGTATATTTGTTGTTAAGAACCCAATTTACGAGCAACATATTGGATACACGCTTTCAAAGACTGTGTAGAAAAGACTTCACATCATGGGCCAGGTATTCCATACTGACCAATGCAATTCACGGCCCGTTTCAGTTTGAACCAATCACAGTAAGCTACCACTGAAAGTCGAAATGAAATTTAAACACCTAATTAGCAATTGTTTGTGATTTGCAAGCTAAACAAACGAAGAAACTTTCTTAAAGAACATAGAAGGCCGTGCTACGTTGAGATTGGTATGCAATACTCTATTATATAAAATACCTAGGTTATTTTCATTTTATTAAAAGCGCTTATTAAACGTTTCATTCATCTTCTTGCTAATAATCTTAGCAAATACCACTCGTGGGTTCCATATTAATTAAATAATTACCGAGTCGCATGGCGCTTGGGCAGCTACGACAATATTTAATTCATTCGTGGTATTGCTTATGACAAAACCACTGGTAAAAACATTACTGCTTTTCATACAACTCATCACTGTAATGTAAATCAAATTTATATTTTCGTGAATTCGTAATATCACAAAACGTAAATCACTGGTGAGCGCGCGCACACGCACACACACACACACACACACACACACACACACACACACACACACACACACACACACACACCCGCGCTCTCTTGCTCTCTCGCCCTCTCGCATGTACAGTAAGTATTGTATCGTGATTTCACCGGAAATATGGCTTTAAAGCCCACTTAACCTAAGATATTTCCAGGAAAAGGCCCGCGTGTGTGCGTGTGTGTGTGTGTGTGTGTGTGTGTGTGAGAGAGAGAGAGAGAGAGAGATAACATAACTCAAAAACGAAAAATCTGCAATGTTTTATATTTAAGCCAGACTGTTTCGTTAGTTTTATGTTCTCAAAAGTGGCTCCATTATTTTGATTAAAATCCCGCATATTTAAAATATTTGCACGACTAATTAACTGCATATATTGCATTTTTTTGCGAATAGCCACGATGTCCTCTTCATTCTGTATGAAATTTGCATTCTAGGCAACCCTAAGAGAAACAAACAACAGTTCAAGAAAGAGAAGGCAGAGTTCATTAAAATATCAATTTGCTTCATATAATTTTTTTTGTTGCGTTAGCCATTCTCGAAGCATTTCATGCTGTACGATTCAAACGTAAGAGAATCATCTTGCGGAAGATGCTTGAACGTTTTCTTTCTTTGTAAAGATCATTGCTATGATTTCTGAATTTATTTTTCCGTGCTTCCAAAAATTTTTTAATTTTGTTTCATGTAGTATATAAGCTTAATTTGAAATCATTTCTAAACAAGGATATATAGCGAATAACGTAGCGTGGATAGAATAATCACGCTTTAATGAATGTTATTCCTATGAATTTGAACGGACTGAGAAAGCTATGAATACCGCATCAGCTGTAGTGAAGCTGATGCGAAATTCATTGCTGGCTCTATTAGAGCCTTTTATGTGCGAAACGTCTTTCTTTACAGTATTTCGAACATAAGTACGATGACTACTTAGAGCAAAAGAGAGAAACAAGAATGCTGATAATCCACGACTGCTACGGAACTTTAAAAAAGAACGATCCGCATTCCTCGGTGCAGAGCACCCTCTGCACTCAGCCAGCCATTAATGTCAGGTCCTGGAGAGCGTTACGGAACATTTAGCTGAATTTGCAGAGCGACATAAATTTTCACCAGCAACGTTAATGTGAGAATGCGTTTCTAAGGCCTGCCTGACTTCCAGTTCGGCCTGGCCTTCAACATGTCCTGTGTTTAGCTATGCACGGAGATGATTCATTGTCATGTTTCAGGGTAGCTCTAAAAATTTGTAGCTAAACACTTTGGTTGCCAAACTGCTACATTTTATAATCGTTGCTCCTATACAAGATTGGGCCTAATGTCCTGTTCTGGTCACCCGCCTCTAGGTCACTTACGACTGTCCATTTAAGTCTTATCTTATGTATTACCACAATTTCTGTTCCACCTGTAATTAAAGGTATCTACTGCCTTGAAGGTTTAAAATTCCAGTACATTTTCAGTACAGATTTTGACAACATTCCAGTACTGCATTCAGTCATAAAGCAGCAGTAGCCAAATAGTATATTACGCAACGAGACTATAATGATAGTAATTAAAACGGGAGTATTATTATTAACCGAGCGACAATAATCACCATTATTGTCAAGTTTCATACGACTGTTTATGCTCGGCTATGTATCTAAATTAAAGGTTTCATAAGTATTCGTTTCTGGTTTGAGTGATGTGTTACAATTGTTATTCCTTTATCTATGGTTCAATACAATGACCTTGTAACACCTGTGTCAAACAACGTTGGTAGCATTGTGAGACGTACACGCAGAATAATCGATACTTGCGCTTTCACAATGTCACGTGGCCACTTCTGATTGGTCGAATACCAATACTTTAATGAACAGGTGTACTTTAATAAGGCCCATTAAAGTACTGCTACCAGTCGTATAAATACTACATTTTGGCATGGTCGAGCATAAAATGTATTATGGCTAGCTTAACAGCTTTACTGGTTTTGTTTCCACAGCCATAATTATTACTAGCTGCCATATCCGATGCTGAACGAATGCTTTTTAAATCTCGAGTGATAGCTTTATTAATCTACCCTCAGTACTCTTTAGGAAATCATTGTGACAAACGGCTACTCTTCGAGAAAGTTCGCCAACTGCATTCTGGTAAGCTCTGGAATATTGCATTAATGTGTCTCCTTAGCAACGGAGCTATAAAAAGACAGCAGAAAATATCAGGCAATTATGGTATGATTGCAAGTGAGCGATCTGTAAGTCAGAGCTGCAAAGGTAGGCTTATAAGGAATAATAAAGTTTGATAAGAGTTAACCGATGTTTTTGTCACATACTACAATGATCTAGAGGATTTTTATGCTGAATTCTACCCTTTAACTCTTAGAACTCTAATCTCATACAGCTCTCATGCTATTCATAACTATGGACAAAAAACTCGCTGATATTCACGGAAATGGAAATTAAATATCACCATATGTATTTCTGATCATAGCCCTTATGCCCCCTCCTAAAACGTTCCAAATTCTGGAAATGTTATTACAGCCTGTAAGACATTTTTAGGGGTAAAAGATTATCCAAGTGATTGAATCATTTTAAAAAAAGCACAGTAGATGAAATGTTAAACTTTAGCATCTTATTTTTGGTTCTGTAATTATTTAACATATAGGCTCCACAATTTTCACATTACAGAAATAAGAATCCCATATGTATGTTCAATGAAAGAGAGATAAAACTGGCAGATTTAAAGATTACTTACTCTCCAACAAGCAAAGCACCACAAATATATATATATATATATATATATATATATATATATATATATATATAGACAGAAGGCTCTTTCAGTTATTGATTGTAAATATCAACTGATTTGGTTACAATTTTCTTTCTTTATACATTATTATACATTCATAGCGTTCTTTCTTCATATATTTCTCATAAACTAACGATTGTAATCAGCATCTCTTAAACCCAAGAATTTGATGACAATGTTTATTTTATTCTTAATGTTTAAAGTTCTGAGTCATCATCCCCTACCCTAGGGATGTGTAACCTCCACAGTATTTTTCCCTGGGTATTACGTAATAATTGGACCAAGGTTTGTTAAAATGGATTCAGTAGTTTGGGAGTCAAGTGGTCCACTCTATACTGCTTCTTCACTTTTAAGTTTTGATCCCTTACCTCCTTCCCTGAGGAATGTGTAACGCCCACAGTATTTTTCCTAAGGAACTAAGTTATAAGCGTGCATATTTAGTTTAAATTGGTCCAACGGTTTGGGCGATGTGGAATGTACATACAATGACTTATGTACATGTGACCCTGTCGAAGAAACCACTGGTCAAGTTGCAAATCATATTTTTATAGTGTGTCTAAAAGTGGTGGTTCAGGTTAAAAATATTGATTTTCAGATTCTAGTGCCATATGTTGGAATGATCGAAACTACTTGATGAACTAGATCTGGTCTTGAAACCCTGCTGGAAATGTGTGAAAAATGCAATTTTATTTTTATATCTCAGGCGGATGGTTTTCAACATACGCAGTAACAATCGTTTAAACCCACTTCAAACTGTGCTACTGTTATTTTTAATTAGTAAATTGCATAGTTCACCTGCATTGATTAGTTTATATTGTTATACGAAGGACATGAGAGACCACTTAGAAAAGGTGATGACGAGAGGTCATTTTAAAATGGAGCTAGTAAAAGAAAACTGAGCAGCTCTGAAAAGAGATAATGTTTCTCCTACACCACGGTCACTTGTTCTTATTCCGGTTCCTGTAAAATGGCTTAATAATGCAGCTACCCCTCTGTAGCCGGGACCCAATTTATTTTTTGTCACATAAAATCAATATATTTGGAGTCATTGTGATTCATCACTTCTAAACCACTACTTGCTTCTGGAAACTCTTGTGATAAAGAAAGAAGCAAATTCTCTTCCAAGTATGCTTCACCAGGACTTGGAAAACTTTCGGATATGGTGAGACAAGAGTTCTTCCTATATCCACACAACTGCATTGCACCAAACTATAACAACATTCTCATGTACTATTTAGTGCAGAGAAGGAGCGCCAATTATTTAAATGTCTGTAGGTTACACAAAATTGTCTTGTAGTTCAGAAAGAATCCCAGTTAAATAACGCAGTAATTGCTGGAAAAGATGGGAGTACTGTTGTTCAGATGTTACTCATCATCGTTGTTAAAACGCTTTCTACCAAAGTATTTCTTCAGATGAAGAAACAGATGAAAATCGCCTGTGCCAAATCTGGACTATTGCGCAACAAGTGCAGACTTTGCTTTCATCTCAGACGGCATCATTCTTTGGCATATAAAAACCGGTTTCCCGTTATGACAAAAGCCTGAATAACAGTGCTGACTATGTACAAAATTAGTGCGAGTGTAAGGTAATAAATGATGATCAAGTATTTGGAAAATAATGTTATTTTTTAAAAAATTATCGGTACTTTCTTTAAAAACACGCCTCGTACATTCACGCCTTTAACATCTATCCTTTATCATGGAATGATTATGCTACCTTTGCACAGTCAAAATACTGCAGCCCTTTAAAATAATCTCAGTAGGCAGGTTAAATCTCTTAAATATCAAACTTACTAAAGACTATTTCCTTATCTATTTTATTTTAATCCGACTAAGCTTTTGCAGAAATAGCTACATTACACATTTCGTTAAAGATACAAAGTGAACAGCGATACTCAAATGTTTAAGAATTGGACGCTATACGCTGTTCTTAAAATTCCATACTGTTTCAATGGAATCGCGAGAAACAATCGAATATTGACAGGACCTGAAAAGAATGGCTAACATTGAACCATTAAGAACGGATATCTCGGAAATGGCTGATGTAATAAAAAAAGAGCTATTTGAAATATATTGTGTGCTTTTAAGAGATCCACTTTTTTTTCGTAGTATATTTTCGTCTATCGCTTAACGTTTACCACTTATACAGGATTATACAAAATTCCTTCCAAATGAAGAGGACTTTGAAGGCTATTCCCAGAAAATTCAAGATGTACAATTTATTTGTCATGTAAATATATTTAACATACGGTTACTTTAATAAAAAAAAATTAGAAAATAAATTTCTAAACATGTTCCTTGTAAAGGGTAGCTTGGGATAGGGAGATTTTCTTGAAAATCTGCGTATCGCATCTTTGGAAGGTACTCATCTTAAATACCAAGTTTGGTATCTTAAATACCAAGTTTGGTGTTGATCAAACGTTTCGTTTCCGAGTCATGCTGTTCACAGACATACAGACGCGCGCGTGGACATTTTTCTAAAAATCTAATGTGACACAGGCACATGACTTGCTCTACCCTCCATTTGTTTATTAATTAGTATACAAAGTTATTTTACTGAAAGTTTTTTTATCTACTTCATTTTAATGCAAATAAACCTTTGCAGAAATAGCTGCATTGCACTTTTCATTATAGATACGAAGGGAATAGCGATAGCCAAATGTTTAATAACTGGACACTATATGCTGGCCTTAAAATTCCATACTTTTCCATGCAATTGCGAGAAACAACTGAATGTAGGCAGACGTTAAAAGAATGAGCAAGTAATGGACGTTTCGAACCCTTAATAACGGAAATCTTAGAATGGCTTATGCTACAAAAATAATTGATGCAAAGGGGTTTTATCTTGCGAGTGGAATGTTTACGAAACGAAGGCCTACGAGCAAAATAAAACCACTTTTAACACGTGTGGCATATAATATTTTTAAAAAGTGCTCGAATTGTTAAAATATCAGTAATATATTGATATACAAATAATATAACGATTCCTGAAACTAACAGATCAAGTTTAGAACGCGTTCTTGAAACAAGAGAAACGATGTTAAAAAAGGGGGTAAAAATCTGATGTGTTACACTCACATGACTTTCTCTACTCTTGTACAAACTATTTTTACAAACGCTTATTCTCCATATGGTTCATGTTAATCAAGATATCGAGATGTCAATCTTATTGCTAATTTTCTTATAGATGCAAGGGGAATACGGTAGGTTATAAGCGATAGTCAAATATTTTAAGCGCTGGTTGCTATGTGGCGCATTCCATTCTCTTTGCATGTCCAGGACATAAAAAAAATCTGATGTGTTACACTCACATAACTTTCTCTACTCTTGTACAAACTATTTTTACAAACGCTTATTCTCCATATGCTTCATGTTAATCAAGATATCGAGATGTCAAACTTATTGCTAATTTTCTTATAGATGCAAGGGGAATATGGTAGGTTATAAGCGATAGTCAAATCTTTTAAGCGCTGTTTGCTATGTGGCTCATTCCATTCTCTTTGCATGTCCAGGACATAAAAAATTCTGATGTGTTACACTCACATGACTTTCTCTACTCTTGTACAAACTATTTATACAAACGCTTATTCTCCATATGCTTCATGTTAATCGAGATAAACATTTGCAGACTCTATCTTATTGCTAATTTTCTTGTAGATGTAAGAGGAATATATATTTACAATGGCAATATACAAATACAGTAGCCTTTAAGCACATGCATATCTCTTATTAGCTGGTTGCTAGGTGCAGCACCATTCGCTTTGCCACAGATTAATATTCTTTGCATATCGAAGACAAAAAAATGAATAACGAATTCCCATTTGAGAAAAGTATTGAAAAATTTAAGGGAATAACAAGTAATATCTCGAAAATGGTTCACTCAACAAAAAAAAATGTATATGACAAATTGTGTATTTTAACGCGATCTACATTTTTTGTGTAGTAAAATTTTGTCTCTTATGGTTTACCAGTTATGCAAAAGTCGTTCACAATAAAGAATACTTTTGGAGACATTCCCAGGAAATTCAAGATATACATTTTATTTGTCATAAAAATATCTTAAACATATATTTAATCAAAATCGTTAGCCATTTTTGAGAAAATTAAAATTTTCGAAAAATCTTCCATGTAAAGGGTACTCTGGGGTGGGGGGATTTTCTTGAAAACCGTGTCGCATCCTTGGAAGATACTGAACCCAAATACCAAGTTTGGTGTTTATCCGACTGTTCGTTTCTGAGTTATGCTGTTCACAGACACACACACACAGACAGGCGCGCGCACACGCACACACACACACACGGACATGTTTCCAAAAAGGCTTTTTTTGGATTCAGGAGGTCTCAAAACATGTATTTCCGGTGAAATCTCGGTATCGAATTTTTGGGTGGAATACAGTACTTCCCCTACTTACTATACGTAGTAGAGAAAGTAAAAAATGAATAACGAATTTGAGAAAAAGTATAAGTATTGGAAAATTTAAGGGAATAACAAGCAATATCTCGAAAACGGTTCACTCAACAACAAAAATGTATATGACATAAATTGTGTATATTAACGCGATCTACATTTTTTGTGTAGTAAAATTTTGTTTATCTCTTATGGTTTACCAGTTATGCAAAAGTCGTTCACAATGAAGAATACTTTAGACATTCCCAGAAAATTCGAGATATACATTTCATTTGTCATGAAAATATCTTAAACATAAGATATTTTAATCAAAATCGTTAGAGCCATTTTTGAGAAAATAAAAATGTTCGAAAAATGTTCCATGTAAAGGGTAATCTGGGGTGGGGGGATTTTCTTGAAAACCTTCGTGTCGCATCTCTGGAAGATACTGAACCTGAACACCATGTTTGGTGTTTATCCGACTGTTCGTTTCTGAGTTATGCTGTTCACAGACACACACGCACACGGACATGTTTCTAAAAATGCCTTTTTTGGATTCAGGGGGTCTCAAAACATGTATTTCTGGTGAAATACAATACTTCCCCTACTTACTATACGTAGTAGAGAAAGTAAAAAGAGATGTCATGTTTTGTCCATTCGCTAGCAGTCATTTTCAGTGAAATTATTTTCACCATGTTTTGCCTTACACCAGGCAATGAAGCGATTAAATAATATATTAGTTTGCTTTCTAGATTTTGTAGTGTTATTCTTTCCGCTGTTCTGTAATTTCACTTCCATTTCAGTTTCTTCTGAATTCATAATTTCCGCCGTTTAAACTTTATGTAGGTTAGATAAAAGAGTAACATTTTAGATCACAGAAAGCTGCCAATATAACGTATAGGTTAACTCTACAACGAATTGTGATAAATTTAAGTATGGCGATTTGTATTGTGAACAGATAATGCGAGCGCCATGAGAAATTAATCATGTAAAAAGAATCAATGAAAAGTAAAACCTAATCAAACCAAGTCGAGTTATTAAACATGTGCAAATACAAAGGGTAATTGCCATGTGATTGAAGTTGATCACACTGAACATTATCGCACTAAAGCTTTTAGCTCTGTGCTGTTAGTTCTACTATTACGCCATGCTGTCTAAAAAGGTTATTTGATATAAATTGTGTGTTTTAAACAGATCTAAAATTTTGTGTAGTACGTTTTCGTCTAACGGTTGATGTTCACCAATTACACAAGATTAGGTATATAAAATCATCTCCAAATGAAGAGGACTTCAGAGGTTATTCCCAGAAAATTCATTATATACATGTTATTTGTGATGTAAATATCTTTAATATACGGTATTTTAATCAAAATCGTTAAAGCCATTTTTTAAACATCAAAACTTTCGAAAAATGTTCCATGTGAACGGTAGTTTGGGGTAGGGAGATTTTCCTAAAAATCTTTTGTGTCGCATCTTTAGAAGGTACTGAATCTAAATACCAAGTTTGGTGTTTATACGATGTTTCGTTTTTTAGCTATGCTGTTCATATACACACCGACCTTTTTCTAAAAGTGCTGTTTTTTATTCTTGAGAAACCTGTATTTCCGGTGAAATCTCGGTATCGAAATTTTTGGGTGGAATGCAATACCTCCTCTACCGACTATGTACGTGGAAGAGAAAGTTTAAAAGGCTTTTGTATTCGGGGTGCCTCAAAACATGTATTTCCGGTGAAATCTTGGTATCGAATTTTTGTGTAGAATGCAATACTTCCCCTTCTTACTAGGTCCGTGGTAGAGAAAGTAAAAGGCTGACTTGCCACAACAGGACTTTCTGTATCCATTACAACTTAGCATAATTATTTATACTTCTATAAAAATTAAATGCTGTTCGTTTATAAGCGCATCACTTGAGATCGACTGGACCATTTAGCTATTTTTTTTAAATGTTGGTAATAGTCCGAAAATGGTTTTTAGGGAAATAAAAATTGGAAAAAAACTGAACGGCTTTTTTCTATGGGATTTTTGTATGAACTCAATACCATAACTCACGATTCGAATGCTGGATATGCGTAATACTTCTTTTGTTTGTTTTGTTTTCGTTATAGTCCTGGAAAACTTGAGAAAAAAATGATACAATTACAAAGAAAATTCGGGCAAACTGCAAAAATCATAATCTGAGTATGCACTCTCGATCGTAACTGACGATACGAACGACATTTGGTTGATTCTTGTTTTCGTTTTGTTCGTTATGCTCCCGGGATGGAAATAACTCAACTGAATGTTTTCAGGTGAAAAAAATCTGAATTTGGAGAAAAATCTGAAAAAACGCATTCCAGCCTAAAATTAAAACAGAATTACATTTGTTTTTACTTCTGTGTTGTTTCGCGTTCTAATCAACAATTGTAGTTATTTTATTTCTATTCCAATTTGTTTATTTCACTACTACGCATGCAAATGTAGTTTGATAGCTGAATGTCAAATTGTGAATCAAGTCAATCGGTTACATAGTGACGAAAAATTGATTTTAGTTGTTTATTTTCAGTTGAATTGTGATTCTGTTGTACGTTTATCGCAATCGTTTCATAAAATGAATAAGTTTTGTCGTTTTATTTCGAACAAATATAGAGATTTACCTACGAAATGCGGTGGTGAATTTTGAAGTGACAAACGGTTACAAAGTAACACAAAGTGAATCAATTGTCCATTTTCAGTGCAGTTGTATTCTTCGCATCGCACATTGTGTCGCAATCGACACAATTGAATTTAATCGTATTGCAATGCCGCCTATTAAACTGAGCAATTTAGGTCGCGGAACTCGCAATGCTACAAACCAAAATAATTTTTTATCTAATCGAACTGCAGAGCAACGCGAAGAACGAAATAAAATTGAACGCAAACGATTATCAGAGACACGTTCAGCACGCATACAAGAAAGACAAAATGCAAACAAAGATGATATGCATCGATTAAACATCAGTCAGTAGAAACCAATCGCACGACAATGAATTTGAATAATCGTACAAGAAGACAAACAAATGTTACGTTGAATACTCGTCGAGCTGCATAGTCATTGCGCTCATTGGTTTCTGGAACAGCAACAGATTCCACACATTTCCTGACACAAATCCAGAAATACAATAGTTGCTTCCAAATTACATCATTTTAGCGCAATAAATGTGGTTCGGGATAATTTCGTGCCCACGTTCAAGGCAATTGCATCACAATTATCTTTCACACCATTCGACACTTCCACACAACACGGATATTCGACATTATCATAATTACCATATTGTATCTTCTACATAAATAAAAAGTAATATATTACATTAACCGTTACAGATTCAAGGTCAAATATACCATCTCAAACAGGTCTGCTATTGCTACCGCCGGATACAGACTATAAATTTCTGCAGATTTATTTAATGGGCAATTCACCACAAGAAGTACATCAGCGTTGTGCACACAACAGGCCAATTGTGGAACAACTGCAAACTTTTTTTTTCATCAACACAATGAATTTATTGCATTGCTCAAAACTGCACTACACCGCATGCCATCTGATAATCACAAAATTGCAATCAGAGCCGATAAGAAACCCTCGGCAGAACACGCAAGACATTTTAATGCGCCAAAAATTGATAAAGTCGTCGTTGGTGAAAATCTGGAATCCTGGATATCGTTGTACATCGGCGGAAATATCAGATGCAGCGTGTGTACGAAACCGATCATATGATGCGTGACAATATCCCCATCGTATTTTGGCAACGGAAGATGGTTATTTCTAGATCAAGATGATAAATCCGTTTACAGGCGCTGAAACGAACAAAAAAGTCAGTTCAATGAAGTATTAGTCATATCGATTGATGGTTCGTGAAAATGACAATCACATCTTGAAATTTCAGCGTCTATTTCACCAATATGATGTCGATATGTATACTTCAAAACTGAAACTGAGCGATTGACATTCATCAGATTGAACCAGACAAAACTCCGTTTCGAAAAGTATATTCACCTTCGAGATACCATAATTGCTGACGGAAACACACAGAATGTCGGCCGAATAACGATTCTCCCAACAACGTACGTCGAAGTTCACGACATATGCATGAATACGCTCAAGATGCCATGTTGTATGTTCGCCATTATGGCACACCAGATTTGTTCACGTGCAGTCCGCCGTGGATAGAAATTCGACAAGAGTTATTCCCTGGCCAATCACCCATCGATCACCATGACATGACCACGAGAATCTCCAAACAAAAATTGAAATCACTGATGGATTTCATTGTGAAGCATAGTGTGTTCGGCGAGATGCGCTGCTGAATGTATTCAGTGGAGTGGCAGAAACACGGATTGCCACAAGCACATATTCTCAATTGGTTCATAGTTAAGATAAGGCCGAATGAAATCAATGATGTGATATCAGCGGAAATTCCCAATGAAGATGGTCCAGGCTTGCATGAGTTGTTGCTAAGAACATGATTCATAGCCTCTGTGGAACATAGAATAATAATTATCCGTGTATGTTTGATGGAAAATGTACGAAGCGTTATCCACAGGCATTAGTAGCAGAAACAATTACGGAAATTACGGTTATCCACTGTATCGTCGCCGATCGCCTGAGGACAATGGAAATCAACAATTGTCAAAAAGAATCAACAGGACATTGAAGTTGATAATAGTTGGATTGTTCCGTATTCGCCATTACTCTCGAAGACATTCAAAGCGCACATCAACTAGAATCTTGCCATTCCGTAAAATCCATCAAATACATATGCAAGTATGTGACCAAAGGAAGTGACATGGCTGGATTGGAGTTGGTGTGGAGAATTCCAACGATGAAGTCACTCAATATCAAATGGACCGCCACGTTAGCTGTAACGAAGCAATTTTGCGCATTTTTTCATTCGCCAGTCACGAAAGACATCCTACTGTTGTTTACGTGGCCGTACATCTGGAAAATGGTCAAAGAGTATACTTCACTGCGGAGAAGGAATTACGAGCCGATCGACCGTCATCTACAACGTTGGTCAGTTTTTTTTAAAGGTGCCAGAATGAGGACTTCGCCCGAAAGCTACTATACTCCGAAATGCCAAAATATTATACTTGAAATCAATCGTCAAAGAAATTTCAACGACCGAAACAAGGAAATCCAGTTCCAGCTTACCCACATGTATCTTCCAGGGATATATTATGGCGCATTTACATACTCCTTCCAAGCAACGACGAGTGTTTCTATTTGCGTTTGCTATTAGTCAACGTTCATGGTCTAACATCATTCCAACATCTACGAACTGTTAATGGTAAATTGTGTGGCACATAGAGAAGCCTCCCAATGTTTGCGATTGCTAGATAATGACGCTAATTGGGATTACACCGTCGTAGATGCTGTGATTTCGTCAAATGCTCATAAAATACGAACATTGTTTTCCATAATTATCTCAACACGCTTCCCATTGAAATCGATTGAGTTTTGGATCAAATACAAAGATGAAATGCCTGATGATATTTTGCATCCGATGCGTACTAGAACATCAAATCCAGATTTGCGCCTGAGCGAGGAAGTTCGAAGCATTGGTATTAATTGACGACACGTGCTTAATGATATCGAAAAAGGTATTGCCTGAATTAGGCATGACAGCAACCAATTGTCCGATGCACGGACACGAATCTACAGTTGAAACGCGAAAAACGATATGATTGCGGTACATTGAGAGAATCAATTCGAACGTTCCCTGTTGAATCGCCAACAAAATATGCTTAGGACACTCGTGAAAGTTGTGAACGATGGAACTGGAGGTGGTTCATTCTTGAACGCTCCCGGTGGAACTGGAAAAACTTTTTTGATCGCATTGATTTTGGCAAGATTCCCTCACAGAATGAAATTACACTGGCACTTGCTTCATCAGGAATTGCAGCTACGTTGTCAGAAAGCGGTCGAACAGCTCATTCAGAACTCAAGTTGCCGTTGAATATGCAAATCAATGAAACTCCAACATGCAACCTTTCGAAGAACTGTGAGATGGCCGAAGTTTTGCAGCAATGCAAATTGATTGTTTGGGATCAATGTATGATGGCGCATAAAAGGTCTTTAGAGGCATTAGAGCTAACGATGCAAGATCTACGTAACAATCAACACAGGTTTAGTGGTGCAATAATTCTGTTGGCAGGTGCTTTTCGCCAAACAATGCCAGTGATTCCACGGTCAACGGCAGCCGATGAACTTCATGAGTGTTTGAAATCGTCCGTTTTGTGGAAACACATCAAGACACCCAAATTAAGTATGAACATGCGTATCGAGTTGCAGAACGACCAATCTGAAGAATTACTTTCAAAACAATTGCTGGACATTGGCAATGACAAAATCTCCGTTGACATTTCTACTGGCTACGTTACACTTCTCGTCGATTTTTGCCAGTTCACCGAATCAAAGACCGAACACATCCGAAAGGTGTTCCTAAACATTGTTCAAAATTAAAAAAATCATGTCTGGTTGAGCGCACGTGCTATATTGGGTGCGAAAAACATTGATGTCGACGAATTGAATTTAAGGATTCAAAGTGAAATTGCTGGCGAATTAGTGACGTACCAATGGTGGATTCCATTACTAGCCAAGATGAAATCAACTATAGAACCGAATTTTTAAACGCGCTGGAAATGCCCGAATTGCCATCTCACAATCACCAATTGAAAGTCGGATCGATAATCATAATGTTGCGAAATATCAACCAACCACAACTTTGTAAAGGCACCTGGCTTGCGGTAAAGTAACTGATGAACGTCAACGAAGCAACAAATCTTAAAAGAAATTAAAGAGAAGACGTTTTGATACCATGCATCCAATGATCCCGACCGAAATGCCATTTGACTTTAAACGCTTGCAGTTTTCGGTGCGGCTTGCATTCGCAATGACAAACAAATCACAAGGGCAGTCAATGAGTGTTTGCTGCATTAACCTTGAAAATCCATGAAAATCGCATGGTCAATTGTATGTCGCCTGTTCCCGTGTCGGCAAACCAGTTTGTTTACGCGCCATACAAGAAAACAAAAAATGTCGTGTATCACAAAGCATTGCAATGAACGAAATGGTGATGTGGCAACAAACCAACAGAAACAAAGAAAATGTAAATAAAATAACTTGAGATTGTGATTTAAAATCTAATGGAACAAAATAAACAATTTGGTTGACATAAAATTCTGACAATTCAATTGGGCCTTAAATTTTGGAAAAAACCGCATGGTTCCAAGTCGATCACATTCCACGCAAATCACATATTTGCAGCATTTCAGCGGTGTACTGCCGATAGGATTCTTCTCGCAAGTAAAATTTCCCATTGGCGTAGTTCTAAATGCACTCCTCAAAATGAATATCCCTGGCCACAAGCTTAATATATACAATGATTATTCAGAAATGCGTTTTTTTCTCGACTTTACTTTTACACATTTTCAATAGCTTTTCACAAATTCACAAAATAAACAAATTTATTGAAATTTGGACAGGACAACGTCTGTCGGGTCAGCTAGTATTCACATAAAAGTGATAGTTCCATTCAAGTAAGTTCACGGTAAAATTTTGACAAGAAATAATCTAAAACTACATATATCGTCAGTTTTTTTATTACTAACGAACCATGCGGGAACAAAATAAAAGAACCATGTATTTTCTAAGATACTTAACGCTTCAATCTGGAAAAACAAATATGTAACCATGAACGTTTCGAAAACAGCTAATACTACAAAAAGTTATTTGATACAAATTGTATATTTGAATCAGTTCTACATTTTTCGTGTACCGAGCGGGATAGCTTAGGTGTTAACGTCTGGACCCGCATTCGGTGCTCCGGGTTAAAACCCCTGTGAATTAAATCTAGTTTTATTTATGGACGCTCTTTAACTGTTATGGTCCTTGGTGCCCCATTCTACATTGGGGTGTAAGACCGGTAATTTTGCTCAGATGCCTCTGTCAGGCTTGAGGTTCTTTTACCTGCCGTAAATCTACGACACGGGACCACCGGCTTTACTTTCCTTCCGAAGGAAGCCATGCTAAGGACTTTTACGCCCGAAAAAAATCCATCGCCCTCCACCGCGGTTGAACCCGTGACCTCGGGAACTAGAGCCTAACATGGTAATCACTACACCACGGAGGACTACCAATCTGACCAAAGGATTCTTCGGGTTTTCCTAGGTCGCTGGACGAATGCTGGGTTGGATAATTTGATCCGCGAATTTTCATATCATTCCTTTCATCACTACATTTCATTTACTTCGCCGCCATAGCAAGCATTGGGCTGATTGACTTGTACGCTCTTGGGGATGGAAGTTCTACCCATCGGGTAGGTAATCAGTTGGTTTTCTACCTCATTTGGTTTATTACCAGTGATACATTTAAATGAAGAGGACTTCACAGCCTACTCACAGAATACTTCATTAGACAAGTAACAGGATATTTTAATCAAAATTGTTAGCCATTTTGGCAAAATAAGCTACTCGCGTAAATGGTAGTTAGGGTGAAGGGATTTTCTTTAAAATCTTGTTGCATCTGAGTTTTTTAAGTTACTAAACGCCGTTTTTTACTATATACGGTGGTGGACATTGATATATGAAATGGAAATTGGGAAAAGAAGTTTGGAAACACGTTCCAGGGCCAGGTTTAGCTTACCTCGTCGGCATTTTCCAGTTGAGACTACTGAGGAAAACCTGGGAAAGAAACACCAGTCAGCCCTGGCGGGAGTTGAACCGCGGAACTCCCATTCATGAGCCCCGCCTTCTCTCTCTCTCTCTCTCACACACACACACACACACACACACACACACACACACACACACACCTTTATAAATTATTTGGTCCTCAATTTTACGTTTGTGTTGACTTGCATCACATTTATACTTCTTTACGAAGGTTATCCTATGCTAAATACTGACAGCAGTCAACCAGCGTGGAGATCTCATCGACCCTAGTTCCTTGTTTCCATCTCCTTCATATCCTGATGAAATCGCTCCCTCCATTTCTCCCATTATACCTCTAAGTTTCCCAGCGATGCCGAGATTAAAGCTGAGATAAGGCAGCCTCAAGTTCATTTCACATCCAAGTACCTGCAATCTATCAAGGAGGGATCTTAAAAGCTACTCTTAAGGCTTCATCTTCCAGAATGAATCACGTCGACATCTTTGAATGAATCCTGTTTCGTAAGTTCAACTTAAAAAAACACAAGAAACCTTAAACCGAATCGATACACAAATGCTGGCTATATGCTGGCCTAGAATTCCACTCTTTGCATCACGAGAAACAACTGAATTGCGACAGTACTTTAAAAAATAAAAGTATTGAAAAATTCAAACCAAAAACAATAGGTACACTATGCGATCAAAAGTATCCGGACACCCCACAAACATACGGTTTTCATCTTAGGTGCATTGTGCTGCCACCTACTGCCTGGTACTCATCCGCGACCACAGTAGTCACTGTGGTGTGAAACAGCAGAATGGGACGCTCCGTGGAACTCACGGACTTCGAACGTGGTCAGGTGATTGGTGTCACTTGAATCAGAAGTCTGTACGCGATATTTCCACACTCCTAAACATCCCTAGGTCCACTGTTTCTAATGTGATAGTGAAGTGGAAACGTGAAGGGACATGTACAGCACAAAAGCGTACAGACCGACCTCATCTGTTGGCTGACAGAGATCGCCGACATTTGAAGAGGGTCGTAAAGAGTAATAGGCAGACATCTATCCAGACCATCACACAGGAATTTCAAACTGCATCAGGATCCACTCCAAGTACTATGACAGGCGTGAGGTGAGAAACCTTGGATTCCATGGTCGAGCGGTTGCTCATAAGCCACACATCACGTAGGAAAATGCCAAACGACGTCTCGCTTGGTGTAAGGAGCGTCAACATTACACGATTGAATGTGGCAAAACGTGTGGAGTGACGAATCACAGTACACAATGTGGCGATCTGATGGCAGGGTGTGGGTATGGCGAATGCCCGGTGAACGTCATCTGCCAGTGTGTGTAGTGCCAACAGTGAAATGCGCAGGTGGTGGTATGTGTGGTCGTGCTTTTCCTGAAGGGGGCTTGCACCCCTTGTTTTGCGTGGCATGATCACAGCGCAGACCTACATTGATATTTTAAGCACCTTCTTGCTTCCCACTGTTGAAGAGCAATTCGGGGACGGCGATTGCATCTTTCAACACGATCGAGCACCTGTTCATACTGCACGGGCTGTGGCGGAGTGGTTACACAACAATAACATCCCTGTAATGGACTGGCCTGCACAGAGTCCTGACTTGAATCTTATAGAACACCTTTGGGATGTTTTGGAACTCCGACTTCGTGCCAGGCCTCACCGACCTACATCGATACCTCTCCTCAGTTCCGCACTCCGTGAAGAATGGGCTGCCATTTCCCAAGTAACCTTCCAGCACCTGATTGAAAGTATGCCTGCGAGAGAACGCTGTCATCAAGGCTAAGGGTGGACCAACAGCATTACCGATGGAGGGCGTCACGAACTTGTTCGTCATTTTCAGCCAGGTGTCGGGATACTTGGCTGCCACAGGAAAGTCATTTGAAATAAATTGTGTGTTTTAGAGAGATTCACATTTTTTTGTGGAGCATGTTTCTTTCTCCCGCCCCCTTCCTCTCTTATGGTTTACCAGTTATACAAAATTCCTTTAGAATGAAGCTTCACAGGTTATTCCATAAAACAAGACATCGATTTTAAAGTAACTTAAACATATTAGAGCTATTTTTGAGAAAATCTAAAATTTCGAAAAATCTTCCAGGTAAAGCGTAGTTTAGGCTGGGGAATTTGCTAGAAAATTCTCGTGTTACATCTTTGAAAGATGCTGAATCTCAATATCAATTTTGATACTTATCGGACATTTCATTTTTACTTTCTCTACCATATACATAATAGGTAGAGAAGGTATTCGATACCAAGAAATACATGTTTTGAAGCCACATGAAGAAAAAAAGCATTCTTAGAAAGAGGTGTGTGTGTGTGTGTGTGTGTGCGCGCGCGCGCGCGCGCATAGATCAAAAACGAAAAGTGCGATAAATACTAAACTTGGTATTTAGGTTCAGTATCTTCCAAGAATACAAGATGATTTTCAAGAAAATCTCCCTCAGCTACCCTTTACATGAACATTTTTATTTTCTTAAAAATTGCTGTAACGATTTTGATTAAAATACCATATATTACAGATATTTGCATGACAAATAAAATGCATATCTTGAATTTTCTGGGAATAGCCTGTGAAGTCCTGTTCATTCGGAAGGCATTTCATATAATCTTGTGTAACTGGTAAACGTTGAGCGATAGACGAAAACGTACACAGGAAGTGCAGGTCTCTTTAAAACACGCAATTTATTCCAAATACTTTTGTGGCATAAGCCATTTCCGTTTTAATGGTTCGAATTGTCAATATTTGGTCATTCTCTTAAAGTCCTGTCAACATTCGGTTTTTTCTCGCGATTGCATGGAACAGCGCGGAATTTTAAGGCCAACATACTCTAGTGTCCAGTTCTAAAACATCTGACTATCGCTGTTCCCTTGCATCTATAACCAAATGTGTAATGAGTAGGGTTAGGATTTTTAGGTGCGCACCTTTTTACTTAGGGTAAGTTAAACCTGGGCGGAAGGATATCACAGTGTGAAATTTTGTTTCTAGTTGCGAAAAGAGGCATTTTTTCTCGCACCTTTTTCCCTTTTTTGGCACCTATCCCATTTCCCCCCAACCATGCCCATAATCCCCTTCCCCCACCTTTTTTTTTAAGTTTCATTCCAATTTATTCTTTAACTTCCAATTAACGTCTCCTCAGCTTGCTGTGTACGTGCGAATACTAACCTCTTTCAGTAAACGCCGCGCGGGAATTGAAAGCACACCCGCAACAATGGAAAAAAATTGTGTGTTCGACGAAAACTTCTTTCTCTCGCTTTACCGCTATTACGTAGCCCGCAATAATGCAATTGACAATGAGTGATTGTATCCCACCAGAATCAGTAGCCTGCTGTTCGTGAATGTGAGTTTGTTACTGTAAGAGACGTCATCTGTTTGCGTGGAGGCAAAGGCTGGGCACGCAGAGACGCCAATAACCTCACCCGCGCAATTCCAAGAATTATTAAGACTGGGTTGTGCTCGAAACTACTAGAATTCGCTGAGAATGAAGTTCCAGCATGAATGAGAACATTTTGGTAATTATCGCAGTGTTATAAGAGAATGTGGACAGCGAATGGGCGCAAGGGTGAGTTGTGTGAGTCGCATTGTGTTAGCAAGTGAACTAATGTTAGCAACGAGTGTACTTGTACTAGTACTAGATTTTACCATGCCAAAGGTGTCCAGTGCTCGATTTATTGTTCTGGCTGAGGAATTCAAACAAGATTTCATAGACATTGATGGAACTGTTATGCGATGTACTATTTGTGATTCAAGAATTTTGTTAAGACGAAAACACCAGCGAGATCGCATCAAACAACACATTTCCAGCTCTAAGCATCAAATGAACAAGACTCTTCGAGCAAACAAATCATGGCAACCTCTATTACGAAATGCGTTTCAACAGAGTTCTTCAAAAAGCCAAAATCTGAAGGAATTAAACATTGATTTGTGTGCAGCTCTTTCACAAGCAGGAATTCCACTCAATAAGGTGAACCATGCAGGCTTCAAGGGATTTCTTGAAAAATACACAAATATGTCAATGCCCGATGAGAGAACTTTAAGAAAAAAAAACTACATGGAGCCTGTTTACCAAGAAACCATAGAAAGAATCAAGGAGAAAGTGTCTGATTGCGATGTGGGAATCATAGTGGATGAAACCATAGACTCAATGGAACGATATGTTTTGAACATTTTAGTTTTTCCCTTAGCATGTTGTTAAAAATGTATGAGCTGCAGACAGCCAATGTCAGTACAGTAATGCAATCCATTATGGACTTCTGCCAAAAACTCTGGCCTACTGGTATCGAGTTTGAAAAACCTCTTGTGGTTACGGACCAGGCTCCACACATGGTTTCAGCTGTTAACCAATTGAAACCTTTATTTCCTAACTTGAAGCATGTAACATGCTTGGCTCATGCCCTTCACAGGGTTTGTGAATCCATAAGGAACGAATACGACATCGCAAATAAATTCATCTCTGCCCTGAAGAAGATTCTACTGAAAGCTCCGAGCCGTGTTGTTTACTACAGGGAAATCACTGGCCTGCCCCTTCCAAATTTCCCGGTCATTACTCGCTGGGGATCTTTTATTGAGTGTGCTGCTATGTTGTGTGAGAATTTTGACAAAATTAAAGAGTTTGTGCTTTCTTTGGATCCATCCAACGCAGGTGCAACTTCCAAGGCACAGCAACTTCTGTTACCGGAGAAAATACATAATTTGCAGACAGAACTATATTGTGTCCATAGTTACAAGTACCTGCCTGTAGCTATTAAACGATTGGAAGAACAAGGTCTGGAAAAGGAAAAACAATGGGATATTTTTACTTCCGTGACGGGGCAGTTAGATGGCTTTGCCAAAGACAAACTTGAATCTAGTCTTCAGAAGAATCCAGACATTGAGGAATTCGCCACATCTGTAGAGTTGCCATTCCGAGTGAATACAAGGTTTGCCCCACTGGTTTCTGTGGATGTTGAAAGAAGCTTTAGCATCTACAAAGACATTCTGTCTCCTAATAGAAACAGACTTACTTTTAAAAATGTAGAGATGCTTAATGTCTTGAAGTACAACAGCGTCATGTTTTTTCCTTCTTTTGATGAGTGATAATTTTATGTACTTGTTTGTAGTTCAATAAATTAGAATAGAGGAAAGAGAAATCGTTGAATTAGTTAAGAGACTGCACAGCTGAAATTAACCCAAAATCTCAAAAAAATCTAAAAAGAAAAAAATTATGTTCCCAAAAAATTCTCCATTGCTTGTTTTAGAATGCACTTTTATTTTTTACCTAGCGAACGCTTCAGGATCATTGAGACTTTTTAAATACCCTTGCGCATTTGGTTGCTAGCTGTTTATATTTTGAAAACTTCATTTTAAGGCGTTTCTTATTTTCAGCATTTCTGCATATTCAAAATGTTCCACACGATGTAGTTTTCATCCATTCATTTTGACATTTTTAATGCTCATTTCAAAAACCCAAATAAATAAAACTGTCATATAATTTCTCTGTGTAATGAATAGTTTTTGTGTTACTAATTTTTGAAGATAATGTAAAAAAAACGGGAAAAAATGCAAATACAAAACTGCAAAACGCCTTTTCCTCTTAAACTAAGTATGGTAGGAAAAAAATTATATGACAGATTTGTAGTTATATGACTTCTTTTTTTGAAAAATGCATCATGTGTTGCATTTTGCATAAACCCATAATTTTATATTTTGAAAATTAATAACTTGAAAACTAATTAAGAATTTGGATTGAAATTCACAAAACAATTATATCTAAAGAAGACTGACATGTGGTTAAAATTTCAGCCCAATTGAATGGATAATTTAGAAAATAGCAATTTCAGTTGTGCATTCCCTTAAATAAACCAGCACCTTATTGTCCCTTTTTTCACCTTATTTGAGCACCTTCTCCCTTTTTTCATCTGAAATTTGCACCTAAAACTCCTAACCCTGGTAATGAGGCTATTTCTGCAAAGGTCTGTTTGGATTAAAATGTAGTAGACAGAAAAATAAGCTTTAGTAAGAATAGTTTGTATATCCACTAATAAACGATAGAGGGTACACAAAGCCATGTGAATGTATCAGATATTTTTATTATGCGGTTCACACACACGCATACATAAGGGCGTTTTTCTAAAAATGCTATTATTTTTATTTATTTATTTATTTATTCATCCATCCATTCATGGAGTCTCAAAACATGTATTTACAGAGAAATCTTGATATGGAATCTTTGAATGGAAAGCAATATTTCCTCCACTTACAATAGGTAACAAAGTATATTATATATATTCAATTACATACACCTGTCCAAAAGGGGCATCACGTTTTCTTTACACCATGTTTCAATAGGCATAAAAACCCTGTACGTATGTTTTGATTTCCCCCAGACAGAGACAAAATTTGCAAACAGAACACATTGATTCTCTGGTATATATATTTATATTCACCAAGCTACAAGTAGTACATAAACTGTACATATTTACGGCTGGAGAGCGGATATCTCCAGACGCAAAAGTTTTTCGGCACAGAAGTCTTTTGGTGGCGTCGTACACGAAAGCAACTACTACTAATAGCAGTTTCATAAGGTGCTTCATACAGTAACATTACCTCCACGAGTAGCACATTTAATAGGTGGAAATGGTACCCCCTTTGAAACTCATTCACGCCCTACACTGAATATCTCGTATTATAGCTGTAAGCTAGGGTAGAAAAAGGATTTGCCAACAAGGCAAAAAGCTCTACTTGCTCTTGGGGAACAAAATGTTAAGAAACCATGCCTTGTAACGAGCTATAACCGCAATAAGAGGTGCTACACAAGCCAACTATCTAGTTTCTGGCATTCTCCTCGGTCATCTGTGTAGATTGCCGGGAGAGGAAAAGCATGCCAACGTATTATGTCTAAATCGGCCTGAGCTAAATAGGAGTGCGTAGAAATATTTGCTTATTGGGTCATGATACACGAATAATTTGTGTGCTGCACAGCGAATGGTGAAATAAGGCAGACTTTTCCTCCTAGCTGAAGCCACAAGTGCTGCCGAATAAATGCGGAGGAAGAAAGAAGTCGCTGACTTGTATCCATTTCTTACTATATTTAACATTCGAAAAATTGGATTAACTGTCTTTGAGCTTACAGGCAACCACTGGTTTTGAACTAAAAAGTACTGTCATTAGCTTCAAATACCTGCTTTTTTTTCCATCCAGAGCTTTTAAACCACATCATACGACCATTTAATTGATTTCAATAAGCACAAAGTGTAGTAATTCTTTAAAATGCTTTTTTCTCGACTTTTGCTTTTTCTTACATTTTTGCACATTAAAAATGTTCCAAGTTTGTGAACGAACTTATTCAAACCCTTCAGAAGAAACTCCGAAAGAATGAATTTAAAAATTAGTGTATGGCTTTTCCTTTACTTATAGATTAGATCACTGGTTATTACAATTAATTAGAACAGGAACGACAAATTATTAAAAAAACTACACAAGCTTTAACTTTCAAAGGCTTCTTTTTCTGAATCAGAACTATGGCAACATTTTATAAGCCAGTTTATTATTTTAAACTTTAAAATTACTATATTTGCACCATGTGACACAATTAGAATAATAAAAGTAATATTTTTATTAAGAGATATCTGCCTCAATTAACACAAACTACGTGCGAAAAAAATTGCTTAAAAATACGAGTTCTAAAATTTTAATCTGTGGGTACCTTTACACTTGCGATCAAGCTATACAGAAAAAGAATATCAGCTGATATACAGTACATATTTCAGCAATTTAAAAAGAAACTTCCAAAATCACAATCTAGGTAGCGCTATGATTTTCGATCAGATTTGTTATTGCATTAATAGGAGTAGCTCGAAATGTAACTGATAATGCGAGGTAGATACTTTTCCAGTCCATTTACATGGGCACTCAATAATACTCGTACTTGCCTCAATCTTCGTACGATTCATAATTTACAATTCGCCAGATTTGTTGTCAGCCACTTAAATGTAAATTTTAAAATATATAATTTATATTTTGAGGTATATTCAGTGACAACTGTTTCCAGTGACGTGAACTACTTATTGAAACATTCTAAGATACTTATACTAGTAGGTTTTGAAAGGCAGTTTTTGCAGCCTTACAAAATGATAAGAAATGTTGGTAACAGATTTTAAAACCTACCAGACATTGGAAAATAACCAAATTAGTGCAGAAGTTTCTCTGTTTAAGGATGAAAAGGCCTTATCTGGAGTAAGCTAGTCATGCCAGAACATTGACTTCAAACTGAAGTGACAATCGATATGCTCTTAACAAGCCCCCCCCTCCTTTCCATGAGACCAAGGACGAGTACGGACATGAAGTCACGTGCCACTGAGCTACACTTTAATCTTCCCAAGGCTCCTTAGGGCACGGCCTGCTAAAAAATTTAAAAGGGCCTGGAGATGGAGTCGCCCGCTCGGAAGGCAGCTTTTTGATTCATTCCTAAATAATGGGTCGACAAGAAGGTTTGACTTAAAGCTTGCTCGGTGAGAGTGGCATACTTTCCATACTTGGGGGGGGGGGGGTCAGCTACATGTAATGGGAATCAAAGTTGCTTTAGTTTTCCTCCATTTCCAACGTAGCTGTTTGATTTCAAATCAAGAAAGTAGTGTTTTATAGTGTTTGTGTATTCTTTCCACAACTGTATAAAAACAAAATCACGAAGTTTAACTACACAAGCTCTACATAGGAAATCTGTTGTTAATTTGTTCGTACTTCACGGCGGAGTTACAGAAAGCAATGTAGCCATTCCAATTTGAAGGTAAATGAACTGCTGTATTAAAAGCAAAATTCCAATATCGACACTTCACCTGGAATTTATTCAGACCCGAAATATGTAAATGTACACATAATGTTACATTTTAGGGACGTTTGTTTTATGGTAGAAATAGCGAGTAGTAATGATAAGGCTTATGGACGAACACAACCCGCAGCTCTGCTCGCGTAATTCTCCCTCCATCTCTCCCTCTCCCTAGAACTCTTCCTCCCCTCCATCTCACACCACCTCTTTCATTCTCTCCATTTTGCTTAAATGGCTTGTGCTGTTTTGAGAAGGGTTTTTTTCTGTAGTGTTAATAAAAATTAAAACGCAAGATTTAACAGTACACAAATATGTGCAATTCCTTATGCTTGCAATGCTACCGGAATTGTACTGTATCTCGTGATAAAGGTTTATGCACACGAATAATAGTAATGAAAAATCGTTATAACTTATTAAATACTCATCTATCGAAATGTTAAACTTTGAATTATGTAGCACAGAAAAACCTAATACGAGTTATTTCGATTTTTATTATTTTTTATTTCAGCACCCCATTAGAATCCCCTCTCCTGTGGGCAAAGTAATTAAGATATTGCATATTTTTTAAGTGGGACCTAAGGTATGCTGTACCTACCTAGCCTAGATCTACACTTTAAGAAGTTTGTAACAATTGGTTCTTGTCTGAAAAAAAAGCTCTAAAAATGTCATTTCTAACTTAAAGTTACTTCACTACTAAATGAAATTAAATGGAGTTTTATTTACGGACGCTCTTTAACTACTATGGTTCTTAGCGTTCCATTCTATATTGGGCGTGAAACACCAGTAATTTTGTTCAGAGGCCTCTCTATCGGGCTTGAGGTTCTTTTACATGCCGTAAATCTACGACACGGGACCACCGGCTTTACTTCCCTTCCAAAGGAAGCCGTGCTAAGGATGTTTACGCCCGAAAAAATCCATCACCCTCTGCCGGGTTTGAACCCGCGACCTTGGGAACTAGAGGCTAGCACGGTACCACTAGTCCACGGAGGACGACATCCACTACTAAACACATCATTCAAAATAGAAAATTACCAGAAAATTGTCGATGTTTTATTTTACGTATATATAAGTATTTTGGGAATTCGTTCTAAAAATAGCAAACTTTTAGTGCTTCTTAGAAGAGGCTACTCTTAAACTTCTTTTCCAGTTTCAACCAGAGGTAAAATGTTTTAACCCTTCAGTTATTAAAATCTGATGTATGTCTGCATTAAACTCAATAAGCTTAAATCTTAAAAATGCAATCAAATGTTTAAATACATAGGTCTTTTCAATTACTAACTATGGAGAAAAAAACAAAATAAACCAAAACACAATTCCGCTCAAAATTCTTGCATATATTTATATAAAAAGTTCAACGCCATTAGTTCGCCTGAAGCTCAAACTTTTAGGAAGCTGAGTTGTTTAGCTTACTATATACTTATGAAACATAATAACAGACAGACTTCCCACTGTTTTAGCAGATCGCAGTGTGAGTGTTAACTAAGAAACGAAAACCTGCGCACCAATTTTTATACTTAAGTCAGGTCTTTCGAGGATGAAAAAGTATTTTTTCAATATTTGACAAAACAAATATTCTCACTCCCACTAATCCCTCACTACGGAAAAATTGGTTATTT
Organism: Deroplatys truncata; assembly: GCA_030765065.1. NCBI lineage: Eukaryota > Metazoa > Arthropoda > Insecta > Mantodea > Mantidae > Deroplatys > Deroplatys truncata. The sequence goes on from CM060981.1 coordinate 122,905,198, forward strand.
GATTAGTTTCTCCAAACTAAATTACCTGCAAACAACCTTTCACTAATCACTTGTAACTTTACGCTTTACACTTTCTGGTAGTGTCGCGGGTTCAAACCCGGCGGATGGCGATGGATTTTTTTCGGACGTAAAATTCCTTAGCATTGCTTCCTTCGGAAGGGAAGTAAAGCCGGTGGCCCCGTGTCGTAGATTTACGGCACTAAAAGGATCTCAAGCCTGATAAAAAGGCTTCTGAGCAAAATTTGCGGTCTCTCACGCCGAATATAAAATGGGACGCTAAGGAGCATAGTAGTTAAAAAGCGTCCATAAATAAACTCAATTTAAATGTGTTTTTTTGTTTTGTTCTTTTTTTTTTGTATGGGCTATACATATGCAAAGCTTTGTCTCAGCTGCACTTCTGTGAAAACAGCACATCAGAGGCAACTCCCATTAAGTCATTTTCGCAGTGGTGATGGTTAATGACTCACCGGGTAAATACAACACGATATATAGCACCACTGTTCGAGGATTTTCACCGTTACTAAGGGAAGAAACCCTCGTTTTTTTGCAATAGGTGTTTTAACGCTGAAGATGTTTGCTTGTTGCTGTTTATTTACTTCTAAATTCTTTCTTCCGAAGGCCATACTGCAGCAACTTTCATCTTTTCGCATGTCACAAAAGAAGCAATATCTTAAGTGCAGCAGCTTTGTCATTTCAGTTCTCCCAGTTTGGTGGCAGGCATCTGTAAGCATAGTCCATTGTGGCAAGATATGCATGCAGCACCTCTAGAAAATATAAATTAAAACTCATAGTGTGGCACGCGATCCCAAGGGGCAGGGCGCAGAAAGCTTGAGAGGGGTTGCAGGTGTTTTCCAGCGAATAAAAGCTGAAATTGTGCCCAAGGAATTAAAGTACCTATAAGAATTCTACAAGTTTACGGTACAACTTTTAAGCAACACTTTTTGTAGAATAACGACCGGAAATAAGCACGGTGATTATGGCGCGGTTACTTGCTACTGCTCGTGTGATCTTTTATTTGAATCGCCTTTAAGTCTTTCCATTTGAAGATAAATAATGAAAATTTATGTATCGTAGCATTCGTAACTATAACAATCGAGTTATTAACTTCTGCAGTATCAATTTTACGGTTTGAAATAACTATTTCCGCAATAAACGAAACTAGGAACGTAAGTTGCTGTGAGTCGCTAAAATGCTTATCGTCAAAATCCTAGCGGCCACGCTAAGTAACTAATAGCCCAGCGCGGTCTTAGGCGCTGCCGGTCACCGTAAAAGACAAGCTCCTAAGGCTGTGCACGAAAGAAAAGAAAAACGCTAATTTTAACAATACATACTCTTTTATTAACTTAAGTCCCGCCTACTTTAAAACTACCCCACCAAAGTTCCTACATTATACGTTGCCAAATCTTGCGCATCTGAAACACCTTTACTCTTTCACTATCAAATTTTAAGAATTCTTTCACCTTCTCAACTTTCCAAACTGGCCTACGTACAGTTTCACATCTCTCATTTGTTAACGTCTTGCATTCTAGCTACCTGAACCTTGAGCTAAAGGGTTTCTTGTTGACTTAAATTAGCCGGAACGCTTAAAAATACCAGGAAGTAATTGCACTTGTCATACCCTAGTTATGTGTACCATACAATTTCAGTTTTTTTTACCAAAAGTTGCTTGATTAAAATGAAACTTAGGAGCTTTAGAGAACAAGGGTTTCTGGATATAATAAGTGTGTAAAATTTAGTATAAATTCGAAATATTTAATGTAAACATGACATAAAGCAGAACATGTCTTCTAACAAGCCAATTTCTATCTCTTACTTCTGGTGCACTTTTCTCCCAAAGTGTTGACTGTAGTGTCACCATTTTTCTTCTATGGTACTTAAAATTTAACTTGAGATCCTGGAAATAAATTAAATTTAGATGCCATAAAAATGAGAAAGGAAGAAAATGTTACACAAATGAACTATTCTTTTTACATTTTTTCTATCCATATTAAGCTTAATATTCCATAAAAAAAGCTAGTTCACTAGCTAAATTAGGTAACCATGTGTGCAGTAAAACTTTCATGACAAAAGCTTCAACCGTTTGAGAAACGTGCACCTGAAATGTTAAAAAATGAAATTACGGGAAATTGAGATGAAAGTTGAAAGTGAATTTATGGTCATTTATTCATTTTTCAGAACATGCCAACTCCATATTCCTCATCATTGGGATTATTTTCAGCTTTTGCCACACTCTCCTTAGGCCTAGCTTTGTCATGAATTATTTGATCAGTCTTTTTTGCCTCCGAGAGTCGGCGTATATCAATTCTTGAAAATGCTGCTTTCACATTTTGAGCAATCTTGATACGTAACAACCAAGCCTACCACTACATCCTTCATTAAAACAAATTACACTATCATACACACCTATTCTCAAAGTTTTGCCTCAACATAAGACAGTTAAATTCTAAGCGAAAATGATATTCAAACTTATTGTGCTAGAAGTTGTGGAAGATGGAGAGGCGTGTCGTTACCCCTTCACCGATATGGACAGATATGACGTCTTGTGCAGCACTTTTAAATACTACTAACTGCTAAATAACTCGAAGCTACTTGGCTTCGACTTCGGAATTTATGCCCATGCTTCTAAGACTCGATAGGAGTAGCTACGCTATCAAAATCAGGATCATAGAACAGAATCCCGGTAAAATGCATATACTGCATTCAACAGAAACTATGGCAAAGGATGGGGAAAACTAAAGCAAGCGGTATGACGGCATGGTTGGATGTTGACGGGTTTCGATTGAATGTAGGTATACGCATTTTACCCTTTTAAATTTATTCACAACAAACGCAATTAATGAGATCAGACAATGCAGCAACTAGGTATCATGTGCTCGGATGGTCGAGCGGTTTAAGACACTCTGAAATGATATGATATATATGATCGTGTAATGTGGTCAGACGTTCGCGCCAAAAAGTAGCAGAATATTTTTATTTTATTTTTATTTATTACATGTTATGTATATACGTAAGCATATTTGCTTATATGTCATTTTAAAGCTAAGGAGTTACAACAAATGCAATTGAGATTAGACAATGCAGCAACTATCATGTGCTCGGATGGCCGAGCGTTTTAAGACCTTGTGATATGATCATGTGATGCGGTCAGAGGTTCGCGCCTCAAAGTAACAAATATTTTATTTATATATATCGTTATTTTGCTTACATGATATGTTTTTCGCACAAGCATATTTGCTTATGTCATTTTAAAGCTAAGAAGTTGTACTCTCTAGAATAGAAAACAAAAATAGTATGTTTTCGCAGAAATTCACTTCCCAGTTCCCTTAATTACCTTAACTGCTCTACACTTATATTAATTACTTTCCTGAACCCGTAATCTGCCTGGAACTTCCTTATTCACTTACAAAGTTGTAACCCTTTCTTCTTCCATTATGCACTGAATTAGTAAATGAAAATTATTTATTGCAATTATTTCTTTATCTTACTATCATTTCTCTATTTATTTATTTATTTATATTTTCCCGTCAATAATTACAGTATCAACAAATAACACAAGTTTGGCTTTGGGAATGTGTTACTTATCTCAACTTAATCGCCAAAAAATAGGTATATATTACGATTAACTTTTCAACATTGCCTCACTGAAACTGTCTGCATATCTGAATTTATTCCCGTATTTACATCTTACGCGAGTTTATACACACATACATAAATATATACACGCTCTTTAACTGTTGTCCTTAGCGTCCCGTTCTATATTGAGCGTAAATTTTGCTCAGAGGCCTCTTTATCACGCTTGAGGTTCTTTTACGTGCCGTCCCCGAACCGTCTTCGCATATGACACGGGACCACCGGTTTTACTTCCCTTCCGAAGGAAGTCGTGCTAAGGATTTTTACGCTCGAAAAAATCCATCGCCCTCCGTTGGGTTTGAACCCGTGACCTCGAGAACTACATTTTACGTTAACTGCTACGTATGCACCATGAAGTAATCTGAGAACTTGTACTGAACAGTGTAACACACACTAAGTAACTTGATGAACTGTAGGGCTGCTTTGTAAGCTCCAAGAATATAATACACACTTCTACTTGGAGTTGCCTAAGGATTAAAACAAGATTCTGATTGGTTAAACTTTGGCGCGATGTGCAGCGTCCTTTTTCAATCACCAATACCTTATAATGTGGGCATCTTCCTTGGATTGAAACTCAAATAGGCAATTTTCTACTTTCTAAAAATCTCGCGTTATCCTACACGTTTCTTTTTAGCTCAAGGTACTTTCATTGTCATCTTCTCACCCCCTTTTCTGTATTGTTAACTGTTCTGGGCAACAGCTTTGCCTTTGGACAAAAACAGTATCAGCCTTGGCCTAGATCTCCAATAATAAATCTTAAAACTAACATGTTTAAAATCATATACATTAAAACTGATTCCATGACATTTGATTATTTGCACGAGGTATCATTCTTATTTTTTTATCTATAGTGGGTGATAATAATGGTTTATTAGTATTGTTATCAGCTTATCACGATACTGCTTCAGTTAATTAGCCCATATAGACAGCAGCCAAAGTCAGTTTTACTTATGGTTGAAAAAAAGCGGAGTACCCGAAGTTAATTTTATTAAAATAAAAAATACGCTGAAAGATATGTTTTTACAACCGCTAATGACAGTGTTTTCTAAGTACAAGCCGTGTTTCTAATCCTAGACAAAATCGTGAGACAGGTTTCATCCCGTAAATATCACAGTAATAACAATAAGAAAAGTGTGAAATGCAGAACCTTTACATTTGCATTGTACAGTGTAAGAGTACATTCACCGCAGTGACTTGTGCTAACCTGGGATGTTTACAGAAGATAGCTAGCACCTCTTGCCGGAGTCAGTGGGAAGTTTGATAAAAATCTGGGTTATATTCACATGACTCTACTCGTCTTCCTAAAACGAATCTTAGAATGCTTATTCTTCTATCTACTTCAGGTTAATCGAGATAGGTTTGCAAAAATGCTTTTACAATGCATTCGGTTGAGTAGGGAAAGTCATCTGAATGTAACACAAGACTTGTCATGCCCTTACAAATAAGACATTTAAAAAAGCCATTCGACGATTACTAAGATATGTATTTGGGTAGCAATGACGTGAACATTTTGATTAGAATGCAATACCGCATGAAGTAATATAACTGTTTAAGATGATGGGCTCATTATATCGTAATCACATTGATTGAAATTCTCAATATCCGGCATACACAGAAAGATTGTACATTAAAGGCACAAACGTGAGGTACAGAACATGGAAGAAAAAAAAAAGACAAACCCGACGAGATGAAAAAGAAACAAATGTCAAGGTCCATAAGAAGAGGGCAAGAGAACGTGCAGCTGTGCCTATTTTACATTCAGATTTAATGTAAGCATCAAGATCTGTGCATAGGTTTTAAAAAACAGTCCACGTCCAGCATTTCGTATTTCAAAGTTACCCTCTCTATCTTGAAATAGAGCCTACCTAGTATCAAGTTTTTCCTCCTTGCCCGCCGACCGAGGACTAGAACCTAGGATTTGGGAAAAAGTTCAAGATGAAAAATACTGCTCTATGGCAGGAGGAAGAAAGTTGCTAGGGAATATGTTAGGCTACATTGAGGCCGAAACAAATTACTACAGAAATTATATTTTAGCTTAATCGGTAGAGCACCTGCCTGTTGTGCTAAGGGTCCCGGGTTCGATTCCCGGCTAGGGGGTGGGAATTTTTCTGTAGCCAAGATTATTCCTTATCCTCCCTAGAGTCTGGTAGTATGAAAGAGTGTGTGAATGTGTGTATGATCCAATGACAAACAACCAAAGTTCAAGAAACTCAACGACAAGAGTTACACGAGTTAACACCATTGCCAATGGCAATAAGTTCCAAAGGAAAGGCCGCAGATAAGACCAATGCAGTTAAAAGCGGGGTATAAATGGAACTAAAGAAAAAAATTAATTAAATTTACGTTTAATTTCCAAACGTCTCAAGTAAAGCTGAACAATATCTCACAATATAAACCCGGGGTAGATTTAATACAATTTTACGAATAGAATACACATTAAAACGAGGGATTGCTGTTTTGAAAGAAAGCAGTACAGGGAATACAAATGTAAACGCGATTCGCCACCCCTGTAATAAGCCACGATTCGAAGATGCATTGTCACTGTTGTACACAGAATTTAAATCAAAATTGTTCGACGCAGGTGTTTTATTGTAAAAAGAATTACAGCTGTTGTAGCATGTTTGTGTTATGTTTTGTCCGAAATGACTGCTACACAGCTCTGCATCACCATGTACGGATGAAAATTAATAATTATTGCCATGCTGCTTCGCGATTTCTGAGCCAGCCATCACAACGAACTCCACTGTGTGTTCCGAGTTTCGTAATTTTATTTATCCCCACAAAAATAAATCCACCTATGAGAGTTTGAGTTTATGCGCAATCCATACAGCAATTTCATCATTTAGGCTGCTAACAACGTCTCTCCGATTTCTGGTTAATATCTATATATTGTTGAAAAGCCCTGTTCTTACTAATGAACAGTGACTATATAAATATTTCCAGACCTTTTAGAATTGGACGTTGGGAGGTTTTACATTTCATCCAATCCCGAAATAGTCTTCTTAAATAATACCACGAACAACATTAGTTTTTAATGAGACTATATCGGGGTTATGAAGTCCAGCTATGTAAAGCAGCTGCCATGTTATAGGACCTTAATCATCCAACGATTTTATTGCTGGCTAATATGTGAATATGTTCAGTGTGATTGAGATAAGCCTTCGGACAACTATTTCAAACGACAATTAAAGATCAATGGCAATTATTTGCTTATCGCTATTTCTTCGAGCTTTAGTTGTTTTTATAAAACAATTCAATCAGTTCCGCAAAAAGAAAACCAAATGCAATTCAACCCTTAACAGCATAAGATTTTCTGCCTCTTCCCCCGCTTAATCTCATTTTAACGCTTGTATGATACGGATTTTTCCATTTATTTTTTTATGTCTCAGAGTTTCTGTCAAAAAACTGCTTGCGTAGAAGTCCAACATTTTCATTCTCTGTTCGTCTTCTCTTAGAGAGCCCTCTTTTTACACCTACGCCACTGAAATGTCAAATGACTTCTGCTGGAGGCTGTGCGCTAACGAGCAAAACTAAAGATTCTTAAAGAAAACCGAGAGCGGAATAATCCAGTGGGAAAGCTGGAATCCTTGGTGATTATGTGACTGGATCTTTTTAATAGTAGTTTTTTTTAATGGAAGCTGTAGGTATGTATGTTCACTACTCCAGTAAGTTCTGAATGGGACATAATGAAATACCAGAAGGCAGCCATTAGGACGTGCTCTCCATGAGAAAGAGATGCCAAAGCACGAAGATGAGGGAATCGAACTCTAGAGCTCTTTTGACAAAGGCAATGCTATTCAGACCTGCTGACCTCCACCCACGGTGCAGACGTTTATTTCTTAGGTTGGACACACTGCAGAAGTTTTATCACATCTGATAGTTGACATAAAGCACGATGTGAAACAAGAAAAAGGCGGAGCTTTAGAATTCTATTACAGTGCTGGAATTTCCAAGAATTGAGCTTTGGATGTCAAGAATAAACGCTTCGCACCCAAGGCCGTTGAAAGAAGAATCTCCGTAATGGAGCCAGTGATGAGCCGGAAACTTTACAATTCATTTCAGTCGCATATAATAGCTCTTTTGTATTCGTCTTGTTCTTTATTCTCATCTCTTTCTGCATGTATGCCACTCCAATCTTTAACTACAGTTGCACTGGTTGAATGGCATTTTCCATTGCTGTGAACAAACGAAACAATGGCTTTCGCAAGCGCTTCTCTGATCGAAAAGGTTTTAAATTATAATCAAGAGGTGAAGCAGCTATTAAGTTATTGTAAGTACCGAACTTAAATCTACTGGATAACAAATAATTGTCAGCGAATTGAGCGAGATTATTCAAGAGAGGAATAATCGCATTGCTAGCCAAACATGCTTGTCTTTCCAGAAAATTTAGGGGGGGGGAGATTTTTCTTTCTCTCTCCGTTGTAAAAGTCCGGCGCAAAATTAAGTATCCATCAGAAAATTAACTTCTGCTGAAAAACAAACCTTGTCAGGTGAAAGAAAATGTTAGATTAATAATTTTAATTTGTGGCAAATTATATTACTTAATCCCGCATTAATAATCATCAAAATTTAAATGGAAAATTGACCGGAATCAACTGTTTAAGGCAATTCTTATTTTACTTTAAAATTTTAACATCCCTTAACCGCATAGGGCATATCGGACGGTGAACAAAATGATACGCAAATGAGCCCGGGGTCATTAAATTTAAGAGCAATCATGGTGAGACAGTGCAGTACGCTGTGGTACGTTTTACGCCGCATGTGTGGCTTCGCAAGTGTAATACCGGGGGCCCATCTGCGTCGGCAGCTATTGAATTAGATTTTTGCCGTGGGTGCCGTGTTAAAGTTGCCGAATTTAAAGGTAATAAGCTGTCTAATGATTTCCTCTAAACTAACGGTAGTCTCACTCATATTGCCCGTTCAAGCACAGGAAACTACGCTTTTTCCTGTCAGAATGGTTGTTTATATTTGGTTTATAGCCGGAGCTAAATGAGTCACCTGTTGTATTAACCAACATATGTGAAAAAAGGAAGAAAAAATATCTGAAGCATACATTTATATGACTCTCCAACCACTATCATTTATTTTTATGTAACGTCAACATACAGTTCTTATAAGAGAATATTTGCAGAAATAGTTTCATGATAATCATTTCGTTATGGATGAGTGCAGGAGACCGAAACGACAGGCAAAAGTTTAAAGGCGGGTTGCTATATGCTGGCCTTGAAATTCTGTACTTTTTCCCCACGACATCGCGAGAAACTGAATGGTGAACACTTCATAAAATGACCAAGTACTGAAAAATTTAAACAGATAGCGGATACCTCGGAAATTGCTAACGCCACAAATAAATTTATTTCAAATAAATTGTGTGTTTTCGAGATCTTAATTTATGCGTAATTAAGTTTCTCTTGTGATTTACTGGTTACACAAAATTAAAGTTATTTTCGAATGAAGAGGACTTGACTACTCCGAGAAAATTCAAGATATAGGTACATTTTGTACCATAAATATCTTAAATATACGGAATTTTAATCAAAACCGTTAAAGCCAATTTTGAGAAGATAAAAAATAATTTTCCATGTAAAGGGCAGTATGGGAGTGTTTTTTTTATTTTTATTCATGGACGCTCTTTAACTACTATAGTTCTTAGCGTCCCATTCCATATTGGGCGTGTGTTCTTGAAAATCGTGTCGCAACTTTAGAAGGTACTGAACTTCAATACCAAGTTTACTATTTATTCCATTTTTTTTAAGTTATGACACACACACATACTTTTTTTATTCAGGGGGCTTAAAGCATGCATTCCCAATGCAATCTCGACATCGAACTTTTGGGTTGATTACAACACTTCCTTTACCTTATCTGGTTGAAAAAAGTAAAAATGGTTTATATATTTAGTGAAGAAACTTTCCTGCGCAGTTAAACTGCAATCGTTTTTAAAACCTCCGAAGTAAGTAATTCATATATATTTAAACTTATTCCCAGGTCAACTTCCATTTTAAACCGCAAATTTATACTAACGATCTGTTAACGTGTTTACATTAACATTCTTGTTTCACCCATACATCATGCAGCTTTTGTTAAAACTTACTGTAATACTTTAAGCTTACATTCTCAAACATAACTTATGAGAAAAATCTGCGTTGCATTAACATTACTTTCTATGCTCATCTACAAGCTATTCTTACAAAAGTTTATTCTTCTATCTACCTCTTGTTAATCGAGTTAAATTTACATTACACATTTCGTTGTAGGTATATGAAGGCTAAAGCGATTGTAGGATATTTTTTAAAGCAGATCGCTACGAGATGGTTTTGAAATTCCAGGCAATTTGCATGACAACGAGAAAAAACGAACATTATGTCACTTGTATGTGAAAATTTAAACCAATAATAATTAATACATTGGAAATGGTGAAAACGACACAAAACTTGTGTGCTTCAACGAGATCTACATTTTTATATCCTAAGATTTTATCTACCTCTTACGGTTTACCCATTATACAAAAATAATTCAGAATGAAGAGGACTTCACAAGGTATTCGTAGAAAATTCAAGATATACATTTTGTCATACAAGTATCTTAAGCATATGTCGTTTTAATCAAAATCGTTTGAGCCATTTTTGAGGAAATCTAAAAATTCCGAAATGTTTTCCATGTCAAGGATAGTTTTGGGATTTTCTAAGCTCTTCGTGTCGCATCCTTGGCTGGCAGATGCTCAACTTAAATACAAAGTTTGGTATTTAACTGACGTTTCGTTGTGTTCACTTCACGCACGCGCCTACAAACGGACGGACGTTTTTCTAAAAATGCTTCTTTTTTTTTGGATTCTGAGTACCTCAAAACATGAATTTTCGGCAACATCTGGTTATCGAATTTCTGGGTGGGGTGCAATAATTTACCTACTCGGTGTGTGGTAGAGAAAGTAAAAGAATGTCTGCTATAATCGTGGGGGCTTGGTAATTGCACAGATCGTGAAGGGGGAAGCCAGCTGGGAAATTTTGAGAACCACTGTCATACGTCTATCTCGTTTTTACTCGAGTTGGCTATGAATATCGAGTCAGTTTCTTCCTGTCATGTGTTGAAAATTAGCTGCTTATCCAGAAGGTATAAACTCCGAACAAACAAATCGGATTATGCCTGTTATCGCAAATTAGGTTGAACGTGCACGAGCAACTAGCATATTTACCGTAAAACTGACGCAACAACAGCTGACTACGGCAAAGCTTCGAGATGAGGTCGGTAACTGCGCATTCAGAGCGCGCGGCTGCCCAATAAAAACACGGATCTACGAGACGTTACCAAGCCTGCATTAAGCGGCTTTACCTCAGGGCAGGACATTAAAACCGCTCTACGTCCCGCTTACATGGCTTTCAGCGCTGCATCGAGGCAGAATACAGTGCTTAAATAGAACTCGCCTGACATTCTCTTTAAACAGCGTGGTGTTCTAGATTCGCTCTAAGAGTATTTCTTTTAGATGAAGTTGCACCCTTTCAGTGCCGCTGGATTTATGGAGTGAGAGATCCCGTCCTCTTTGCTCTCTTCCATGAACACCAACTGCATATTTTAGTCTCAGTATTCATTAAATTCACCAAACCTATAAGTTGGAAGCACAAGCAGCTGCTAACCATTACTTTTTCGATGGTGTTTATCCACTTCCCGCTCATGCTATTATGCGTGGAAATTTGAAATTACTGCACTCCGTGGTTTTGCACTTTTACCGCAGATGTTAATAAAATGTATTTAATCCTCCAACTACTGATGTGTATATTTACTACTGCAGATATTTAACAATCATATTCAATACTTAAATGTAACCAAATAAATCTTATCGCCTTTACTTCCCTTTTAACACCTACGATTTAATTCATGCAGCATCTAAATATAATTCTTTCGGCGCAAGCAGCCATCTCAGCTTCTGTTGTGCTAGAGCGGTCGACCTCGATATTGCTTTTGAACAGCTGACGGCGATTAATTTTATTTTCATTTAAGCATTTCTATTATTCATTATCGTGGAAAAAATAGTATTCAATACACATGCGATAAGTGCTTTGCAGAAACTCTGAAGTGAAAATTATACAATTGTGCTTGTATTTTCAAATTTCTTCCTCGTCATAAAATAAGCTTTTATTTTTTTATTTTTTAGCTCACGTCATTACGTAGTGGGTCATAGACGAAGAACGAATGAAATTGTGAAACGGTGCTCAAATAAGCCCGGGGTCCATAGAGCTTAAAGTTACACGATATACATATTTTCATGATAAGGGAAAACCCCTTATCCGATAACTCACCTTAATCGAATTCGGGACCTCTTTGATGTAAGACAGGAACGCTACCCCCCCCCCATCCACGGAGGTGGATTTACCGCACTTTTATCACAAGGTACTATTATAAGTTATCTCAGACAGCGAGAGTCGCACTCGTCCTATATATTCGATACCAAGATAAGATTGCATCAGGTTAATTTGTAGATGCACATGTTTGTTTTGGCGAAAATAATGCAGGAACACTATTGTTAATTAACGTGGATAATTTAAGAAGTAGTACTTAAAATCTAAATTTCAACAAAATTTGAAACATCCGCACAAATTATACTCAAACTTGTTCGCCTATGAAATAGCTGGGCTCGCCATTTAAACTAACCTTGAGAGCGTATTGATTTCAACCAAATTCGAGATAAGTCCACACGTTTTGCCGTACGTGTCATGTGTATGTACGAGAAAACCCATGTTAATGGAACTGTGCAAAAGAAAAATTAACTAAAAGACCATATTTAGAAAATCTCTACGTAGTGCTGCTGCACAGCACAATAATTAAAGAATCTTATGTTGTGTTCACACGACTTTCTCTAGCAACCAGAGTGTTCAAAACCCGCCCGGACCGATAGCTTTTAAGTGTGTTTAAAAGCAACCATGTCAATAGATTTACTAGCATGTAAAAGAACTCCTGCGGGACGAAATTCTGGCACACCGGCGGCGCTGATATAACCCTTGCAATTGACAGTTTCGTTAACAAAATATTTAATTTTCTAGCAACCACCGTTTATTTTTATATTTCTACAAACTGTTCTTAAAAACGTTTATTCTTCTATCTACTTGATGTTAATGCAGATAAACGTTTGCAGAAGTGGTTTTATTACACATTTTGTTTTAAAGTACAAGGGGAGATACAAGAGGCGACAGTCAAATGTTTAAAAATCGTTTCGCCTATATTGACTTTGAAATTCCATATTCTTTGCATGCCATAGCGAGAAACTGAATGGCGACAGCACTTCCACAAACAAAGTATTGGAAAAATTTAAACAAATAACGTCTATATCCAAAAGAGTGATTATTTGAAATAGATGCATGTTTTAAAGGGATTGCAGTTTTGGAGCAGTTAAGTTTTCGTCTATCTTTTACGGTTTAATTCCAAATGAAGAGGCCTACGAAGCTATTCCCACAATTTATAATATAAATTTTATTAGTAATGCAAATATCTTAAATACGTGCTACTTTAATCAAAATCGTTATTGTTGAGAAAATACAATTACAAAAAAAAAAAAAAAAAAAAAAAAAAAACGCTTGAGGCGGGTGGATTTTCTTGAAAAATCCTCGTGTGGCATCCTTAGGAGACGCTGAAATTAAGTACGAAGTTTGATATCCAACCCTTTTAATTCTCTCTCTCTCTCTCTCTCTCTCTCTCTCTCTCTCGTGCACGCACTTTTATCCAGAAGGGTTTTTTTTATTACGGGGATCTCGAGACATGTATTTTCGATGAAATCTCAATATCGAATTCTTGGGTGGATTACAATACTTCACTTACTCTAAGTAGGTGCTTAGGTAAAAATATGTCGCACATACGAGTATGTATATTTGGTATTGTACCCTTTTACTGCTAACAACGTATGATATCCGCCAGAGTGCTTTTCATGGACAGCTGCGATTACGTTTGGTTTCTTCTTCCCTCGTGAGGACATGTGTGCTCTGGGATGCAACATTTGTCCACTGAATGAACGTGTTTATGGCTTTGGACCCGGTTTATGTTTTTGGGGGGAAGGGGGGGCTTTTGTTTTGGATACGGGTACGATTTTGGTTTTTGCTATTTACAGACTAAAATGTCCATAGAAAACATGGTCAAAAACTGCGGCCAAAACCATAAATACAGATCATTTAGATAACAACTAAATACAGCCCAAAGTTCATAGTTGTCTTCCCGAGGAAAGAATAAACCAAAATTTAATTGCAAATGACAACCAGAATAAGATGGCACTGCGACTCATACACGCGGCAAGTGACGAAATACTAACAACAAAATTATGTATGTTACACATAGTTCCAGCGTTATAGGGGATTCATAGGGCTAGTTGTTGACTAATGTCTAAGTTTACAGAAGAACAGTTTATCTGTCAATATGTAAACAATATAAGCATCTTGAAGCAATTATTTTTTGCTGAAATACACAATAACTACGTATTTAAAATGTGACCACGCACAATTTACGATAGAATCAGTCTACTTCATGTAAATTACGTAGGAAACTTAGCAAGTAAATTATCTAACAACCCTGGTGGCAGCAGGGCGCTGTTGCGCGGATTATTTTTTTCACAATTACTGCTTTGGAGTTTCTAACTTGCATGGTTATTCAATTGTATGCAGGTCTCATTTCATTTAAAACGGACAATATTCCTTGGAACTGCAGTTGGGCAGAAATACATACACTGGCAACAAGCCAGAGAATAGTTTACTAGTGCATTGACTTAATATGCGGTATCGATCTGCGAGATCTCCGATGACATCGCAGTCCGAGCTATAAAATCCCAAATATATGCACTTATGAAAAAAGGAGTTGCTGCCAAACTTAGTCTCGAAAAGCTCCGTTCTGCTGATGTTACAGGTTCAATCTCTGTTTTACCCAGATATTTTCGACAAATACATTTCGTTTAAGTTGAATGTAATATGTACTTTGTAAAATAAGTGAGTAAGAACTCATAGTTGATAAACAATCGTCTGGATTACGTCGTGAAAATACATTCGTTCGTACAAACACTTGCGTCTGACTTTAAACTTACACCTAGAAATGCAACTTTTGTAATGTATCTACAAAATGTTTGAGTATTCGGTGCTGAAGTTGTTAATTTCCACAAACGTGAACCAATTTAGGTGGACATTTTATCACATTCTTTTCACATTATAAGTGTAGTATGAGCATTATTTTCCATGGCCATATATGCCCAATTTTCTAAGAAAATAATTTTGAAAAAATGAAAATCTATCATATGAAATGAATTAATGAACATTTGAAAGATCTAACTTTTAAATGTTCAGTGATTCTTCAAAAATAGTTATTTACGATCAAATAGTATATTGCGATTTACAATACAAGCTTTTCTTGTAAAAAAAAAACAATTTTCTAAAAATCCGTAACTACATTTGATATCAAGAAAAGTCTCTTCGGATCTCTTTAACCACATCTACAGAAAATTTGAAAGAAACTGAACTAAAATTGCATCATGGAGAACATTCATAAGTGCCAAAAATTTAAAAGAGATGAGAAAATGAAGTATTAAACTTTCACGCACAACTTGCACACACCTGTGCAGGACATTTAAACGTCACGTTTATGAAAGACAAAACCGCAATTGTATCCTGATTATACATGCTTTGAGGAGCTTTCCATCAACATTTTAAACAAGCGAATTTTTCGAAATGTTGCCGAAAATGCAGTATCGAGCATTCTTAAGTTAAAACGCACCTTTTACTTTCTCTACCATGCACCTAGTAGGTAGAGGAAGTAGCTTATTGCAGTTCACCCAAAAATCTAATATCCATACTTCACCGGAAATACGTGTTTTGAGCCCCCTGAATCCAAAAAAAACATTTTTAGAAAAGTGTACGAGTGTCTCTCTGTGAGCGAGCGAGTGAGTGAACAGCATAACTAAAAAATGAAAAATCGGTTTTTAAGTTCAGTATTTTCCAAAATGAGACACGAAGATTTTCAATAAAATTTCCCCAACACAAACTACTTTACATGAAAAAAAGTTCGAAACTTGATTTTTTCAAGAATTGTCATCAATTTTGATTAAAAACCATACATTTTAAGATATTTACATGGTAAATTATACATATATATATATAATTTTCTGGGAACTGAAGGAATTTTGTATAACGGGTAAACCATAAAAGATATACGAAAACTTGCTACACACAAAATGAAGATATGTTTAAAAAAACGATTTATTTACTTTTTATGGCGTCATCCATTTCCGAGATATACGTTATCGTGCTGTCGCTTCTCAGTTGTTCCTCGCGATGCCATGGAAAGGCTATGGGACCTCAACACCGCATATAACGTCACTTTTAAACATCTGATTATCGATTGGTTTCTTTTATCACCTTGTACTTACAATCAGGAGGCGCTATGGCCGAGTGGTTAGACCGCTCGCCTCCCACCAAGGGATTTGTGGTGGACCAAGCTGCGTCCAGGCGGGTTTTCTCTGGGTTTTCCGGTTTCCCCGCCATTCATTCCACCAATTGCTCCATCACCTTTCATCACTTTCGCCTTAATTCCATACCATTTTCTTCCTCGCTCTCACACTTGGCTACGAGCCGATGCTACACAAGCCATTAACAACGATTAAATATTTGAGTTTAAGATGAAGACAGTTTTGAGTCTGGCGCTTCGACATCTATGCTACTAGTGCCGCACACATTTAAAATAAGTGTAGAAGGATACTACAACTTCAGAAATATTTACTTTATATTTGTCATCTAAAGGCAATACAATGTATAAAGTATAGACATTTACCTGCTTCAGTCGTCAATACTGACGAGCATATTATCGTGCGTGTAGCAGGAAACCCATGTGTGTCGCAGACAGTCTAAACAAGGATAGTGCACTTATGTTTCCCTAGGTAGAAGTTGCACTTGGCAGGTTACACCCAATGTGGCTAGATAACTTACACCTTTGGGAACACCTCGCCTCATAAATGTACGATGCAAAAACACCAGTATCCAATTCGTTTTCGAGTTATGATTACCTATTTCCGAACAACTTCAAGAAAATTCAGAAGCACAAGAAAGATGTTTCGTTTCATTTGCCAACTGCTGTAAATGTATACATCAGGTGATGCACAATTACTTATCTACTGAAATGGATAGATTCAATTTCATCTGCTCTTTCCTCGGATGCCACAATACTTGATATAGGAGCTAATAGAACATTTATCTTCTGACGATGACATATTTTCAATCGTGCAATTCGAATATGGAGGTTAACACAAGACTAACTTCAAACTCTTAGGCACGAAGTTCGATCACTACGCTTGTATTCTTGGGGACCCAAAACAAAAGTGTTACGGTATATAATGCAAAACCCATTCACTCGATCGTTCCCGAACATTACAAGCCTGGTCAATGTATTACGAGTGATGCACAAAGATATTGTCGCAACGATAGCGAAATTATCTTTAAAATCTTTAAAGACTTGCAAATAGTCTTTAATTATCCTAAAACAGGATTCTTCACCTGCTATTTTTGCGATATTAACATGTTCGAGTCCATTTAGGACTAGAGAGGACTTTTCACAGAAACCTAGGATTATGACTCTGTCAAGAGTATTTCAGATAGCTTTAAGAATTTATCGGGATTTATGAATCAGATGAGAACATCTTAATTCGCGTGCGGCATCGGCAAGAAGGCTGCAGATCCGTGGCTTGAGTGCCTGCCTTGGTATTGCATTTTTACTTTCTCTACTACGTATAGTAAGTAGGGGAAGTATTGTATTCCACCCAAAAATTCGATACTGAGATTTCACCGGAAATATACGTTTTGAGACCCCCTGAATCCAAAAAAAGCATTTTTGGAAACATGTCCGTGTGTGTGTCTGTGAACAGCATAACTCAGAAGCGAACAGTCGGATAAACACCAAACTTGGTATTTAGGTTCAGAATCTTCCAGAGATGCGACACGAAGCTTTTCAAGAAAATCCCCCTACCCCAGATTACCCTTTACATGGAACATTTTTCGAAAATTTTAATTTTCTCAAAAATGGCTAACGATTTTGATTAAAATATCATACGCTTAAGATATTTTCATGACAAATAAAATGTATACCTTGAATTTTCTGGGAATGTCTCCAAAAGTATTCTTCATTGTGAACGACTTTTGCATAACTGGTAAATCATAAGAGATAGACAAAATTTTACTACACAAAAAATGTAGATCGCGTTAAAATACACAATTTATGTCTCATACATTTTTGTTGTTGAGTGAACCATTTTAGAGACATTGCTTGTTATTCCCTTAAATTTTTCAATACTTATTTTCTTAAATGGGAATTCGTTATTCATTTTTTTTGTCTTGGATATGCAAAGAGTATTAATCTGTGGCAAAGGGAATGGTGCTGCACCTAGCAACCAGCTATTAAGAGATGTATATGCTTAAAAGCTACAATATTTCTATATAGCCCTTGTAAATATATATTCCCCTTACATCTACAAGAAACTTAGCAATAAGATAGAGTCTGCAAATGTTTATCTCGATTAACATGAAGTAGATGGAGAATAAGCGTTTGTAAAAATAGTTTGTACAAGAGTAGAGAAAGTCGTGTGAGTGTAACACATCAGATTTTTCAAGTCTGATTCAATTCTCAAGTTAATGCCTACACATGATAAAAAAATTATAAAAAAATTGTCATAATAATTTCCTGAAATTTTTCATTACTGACCAAATGTAAATGCTGTACAATGTATTCCATCTTGTGAACACTAGTTCAGCTTGGATGACCGTATAAAAGATCAGAAACCTAGACTTCCTTACAAGCAAATATATTTTCATACACACAGCTGCTTATTTTAATGATGCTACATTTCAGCTGTTTCGTTTACAGTTATCTCACTTTGTGCTTTAAGGTTCATAAGTCATTAGCAGAAGTTCATCTCAGAATGCATGTTGGAAATCACTAAAATTTTAGCATAGTTTGCACGTAATAGGTCTAAAAAGCGTATCCTACTTCTCTCCGTCCTCTAACTCCGAGAAAAAAAATAAAGATAGATAGCTAGAAAGAAAGAGAAACTTCTTCAATGCTTACTAAGTGATCTAGAACTGAAAGTAATTAGAAAAACTATACAACTTTGAACGAACTGAGCACAATTTCTAGCCAATATTTAGTTGTCCACAATCAATGTCGCCCATCACTACGCTGTCCTGCTTTTAAGTTCTACATATATAATTTTTAATTTCAAAACTAATCAAACTTTTGTATCAAATATAGCCCTTTCACTCTATATGAATTGTGTGGAAGATACGATATGCTTCCAAGAGGAAGCTTCTCTCAACTTGATCCACTCAGAACAAGGAAAATTCTGTTTCACCAAAACTATTAAACGCGCAAACTATACAATCGATTGATGCTTTAACACATTCCTTGTATTCAATATGTAACCCATCATCCTCGCCCTTTTGTAAAACTTCTCTGAACTGTACTAGACTAGTCTGAAATTATCTCCCTAGGAATATCAGCACTTTAATAACTGAATTTCCCTTTGGTTAAATTTCAGTGCGGATAATCCATATGCATCCGCAATACTCCAAGAACACAAAGATTTTATCAAGTTTGCTTCCTGTTCTATTTTCCATATCGACCTGTGAAGACAATTTCGATTTTTGCAATGGTTCCTTGTTGCCAAATTAAAGGATTTCACTAGATCTTGTGTTAAATTTAACTTCATTAGCATACAATTCCAAAAATAAAAAATATGAATGGTATATGTACAACTTCTGAGAAGATATTTATCCTCAGATTCCCTCTGGTCTTCCCTGGACGGCACAAAACTGGGTATGTCCGGGAAAATCCTAAATTATGGTAACTTATCCATGAACCCTTGTGACAATGAGGAACACGTTACAATTACTGAAAATTCAAGGAAGGTTTAAAGCAGTATAAACAAAACTGAAGGCATAAAAATACGAACGTTCGATAAAACAATACTATAGGAACACAGGAAATAACACTTAAACAGCAAAGGGAAACAGTGTAATGTACAGAGTAAATTTCTGCCGCAGTTTACATTCCACTCGTACAAATTGACGCATAAAGGCTGACCTTTCAATTAAAGCATGCATGTTAGACGGGCGCGAGAATACTGGATCTCCAATTTCTGCACTCTATCAGCTGTTTCGAGGCAAGAACCTCTAGAAGCTAGTTGCTGTTGCGGAGGTATGGCCATATTTCCAAAAGTAACATTTGTCAAAAGTAACGATGTTCACATACAAACACAAGAGTTGGGGCTTAAGGTGTACACAGAGAAATTCGCAAAACACCAAGGAATCTACAACATTTTCACATGCGAATTCGATACCCACTTCTAGGTCGGAAGAGCTTCCTGAATTTTCGTGAAATGTAAATGCACGGTAACCCAGTGATCTTCCTTGGTGCTATCATAACTAAATCCATTCAGGCACCGAACTTTTAGTGAAAACAGAAACAATGTGATAAGGATGTGTTTTATTTTTTAATTAGCTGCCTGGCAGAAAAACGGCTGTTTTCCACGCGATATAAGACCTGACTGAAACATCGATCGCTCAGCGTGTTCACCGCCTTTACTATGACGAAATCCTCCCTCCATTCTCTTTCGTTTATTATTATACTCGGTCACTTGAAAGTGTGACGTAAATTGGATAACAGGAGAACGTTCCCGAACCGCTTTTAGCATCTCTTCTCCGTGTACTCTGTTCGCGTGGAAACATACACGTTCGCATGTAAAATAATGAGCTGTTGCGAGCGTGAAAACGGAGGAAAGAGTGCATCAACTTTCTTTCCAGTGAAAGTTGGTAAACTCATATGATATAATGGCTTGCCCTACATTGAATTTATTTCCCCGCAAAGTGGCCATTAAACCGACGTGGCACGATGGGTAACACACACATGTCAATATCTCTGGGAGGGAGTGTGACCACGTCAACTTCCCTACAGTTATCAGCTGCGTTGTTGCCACTTACTGTACAGCTTACAAATATGATTTACACTAATTTTAACGCGGAGGAGGAAGGCCACATCTCGCCAGAGTTAAACGTTTTATCTCTCGAGACGAACTGCAATGCTAAAATTTGTGCAACTTATAACTATATTTCTCTGCAATGAAGGAAAATGGGGAGCATTTTTCTTTCTTAGAATAACTTATTTTCCTTACCATTCAGCAAGATAGAGAAAGTATCTTATTTCCACAAAAACGATTTCGATATTTTGCCAAAAGTATATGGGTGCAAGGCGAAGATTTTCACGTGTCCGTGGTAATTTATTTTCCCAAAAATAGCTCTAACAATTGTTAAGAGTCATGTGTTTGGGATATTGGCACGACAATTTATATAGAATTATTTGTAAATAGTGAAGTAATGCTGATTCTTGTTGAATTTTTTCTAATTTAAAAACAATAAGACAACTTACTCAACAACCTGAACTCGTGAGAAATGATAAATTGTCCAAAATTTTTGTAGTATTAGGGTTTCTGAAACATCCCTGGTTGTATAACTTATCAGACTGAAGTTTGGTGCACTGCTTGAAAACGTGTTTCCTTTACCCTCCCTCTTCGCATGCGCTATTTCCTAACAAAAACCGGCTTGTGATATAAACAGTTGCAATGTTCTTCAGCATACTGCCTTAATTTGAAACTGTTTTTACTACAATTAACATGTAAATGGGAAGGTCGCCTTTTATATTAATTGCACAGATACGGGATATCTAAATAGTAGAGGATCTATAGTGTGTTTATGGAAAGCTTTACTCAAAAATCACTATAATTAACCCTAAGAAATTTTCATGAATAAATCTGCTTCAGAAGTTGAACTGTCATGTTTAGGAACAATTCTGAAAGTTCACAAGCAACTGATTCAGTGGTCCTTTCTCTCTAAAGGTATACTGTATTAGAACATGCAACCTTGAGAAAACCACGATTAAAGATAAAAAATTATCAAAATCAGACGAAAAACACAATTTCCTCTAGCAAATGAAGAAAGTAAGAACCTTTCAGTTCAATATTTTTACTTTTATTGTAAAAAAGTAAGAATCCTTTAACTTGGGCATTTATAGTTTAAACTATTGAAGAAATTTTCTTCCTGGCTTTACGCATTGACAAAAACTGTGACCTGTAGAAAAAGTTAAGCGATTTTAAATAAATTGTTGTACAAAATAAAAATATTGAATCGTTTGCCTTCTATATCGCGTTTCAAGCTTAAAAGACGGTACAGATTAAATGGGGCGCACCGTTGCCACATGTACACTACGTACGCCTGCAATTTTATCGCCCAGCTACGATCGGTCTACCAACTTAATGTCATCTTGTGAATGATATATCACCAAATACTGAAATGTCTGCACTGCTATTTAAGGCAATTGTAAGAAGTTTAATTTTCATCTTCATTTTATGTCTCCTCCAGGCATGCAAATATCATATATATATAGAAATGTGGAGATACAAAATAAAAAAAGTATAATTTGGTAGGGTATCATCACCTTGACAAAATCACATACAACATGGGTGGAATATTTTCAAATAGCAAGTAATGAACGATGCGCCACACTCCGCTTTGCGCTATTCCATTATATTGCGTTAACCTTGCATGTTTTGTTTACCCATATTTTTTGCACTCTTTTTGTGGATCCTTAGAGGTCTTTTCAATCGTTCCTGTTTTATCCTATCCTCCTGTTTCTGAATACTCGGATAGCTTTGGCTATTTCATTTACTGCCTTACTAACATTCATTTTACTTAAAAAAATAATCTAACACAATCATTATTACTTTGCGTTTCTTCTAAATTTACCAATATTACGTCTCTTCTTAGCTTCTCCCTCCATAACCATAAATACTTGCATAAAATGTTAAACAAATAACTTATATAACACTTCGGTGTTCCATTCACTAAAAACTTAAGACGCTTCCTTACTAATGTTAACCCACACAGCCTTCTGCCTCGCGCCTGACCTGTTAGCTGAATAGATGGATGACTTGTCATACACAACGAATGCAAGAAGTTACAGGATTCCACTACTTTTAAACTCAATAATAAGAATGTTTCTCGCTGGCTGACCTTTCTATTTATATATGGGTATATAATTTAAAGAACTACAACGCTCATCTGATTAAAGGTAGAGAATTCAAACTGGGCAGGTATCAGCACACTAGTTTACTCTAGCTAACAAAGCTACCCTTTAGTTTATTAGTTACTGCATACGCATAGAAACAGCAAATATAGGACGTTTACTGAAAAACTCGTTTTCTTTAGAATCACGTGCCCACGAAAGTCTATAAAGACTCTAAAAATGATATAACCTGACAGAGTAAAATATTCTGCTAATGTGTTCAAAGTTGAAATTTATAACTGAATATTTTCACCATGTTATTGCTATTACCGAAGTAGAAAAGGACGAAGTAATGGCAACATGTATGCGTTGGATAGGGACAGAAATTAAATTGAGTTTTATTTATGGACGCTCTTTAACTGCTATAGTTCTTAGCGTCACACTCTATATTTGGCGTGAAAGACCGGGAATTTTGCTCAAGAGGCCTCTTTATAAGGCTTGAGGTTCTTTTACGTGTCGTAAATCTACGACACGGGACCACCAGCTTTACTTCCCTTCATAAAGAAGTCATTCTAAAGATTTTTACATCCGAGAAAAATCCATTGCCCTCCGCCAAGTTCTCATTTACCTCCATGCTGACATAACTCATATGTATTAAAATAAGTCTAACAAACACTATTCAAAGGACTACCATCAGTGTTTATTTAGTGACTCTTTAGCACTCCAGACACTGTTAATATTTACACAAAATTTAAATTATATCCTTGAGCATTCACTACCATATTTCGGACTGTAACTAAGTTAACTATATGGAGGGGGCAATCTGGTGTGCTGCATTCACATGGCTTTCTCTAAACACTCTTCTATAAACTATTCTTGCAACAGCGTATTTTTATTATTGTTATTATTTTTTAGCTACTTTTGTTAATCGAGATAAATTTTCATCACACATTTACACACATTCGCTGTAGGTATAAGAATATAGTAGACTAAAGTGATAATCAGATTTTTAAAAAGCGGATCGCTATGTGATGACTGAAATTTCAGGTTCTTTGCATGGCCACAAAAAAAGCGTATAATTATTTGAAAATCAAACCAATATCAAAGAATACATCGGACCCAAAAAGTTTTAGTTTAAATAAATTGTGTACTTTAACGAATCTACGTTTTTTTGCAGTCAGATTTTAAATATATCTTACAGTTGATCAGTTATACAGACGTCATTCAGAATGAAGACTACAGGCTATTCCCAGAAAATTCAAGATCACATTTCATTTGTAACACAAATACCTTAAACATATATTTTAAACAAAGTTGTTACAGCCATTTTTGAGCAAATCAAAAATAACGAAACTTTCTCCACGTACAGAGTAGTTTGGGGTAGGGTGTTTTTCTTGAAAATCTTTGTATCTCATCCTTAAAGACGCTGAACTTAAAATACCAAGTTTGGTGTTTAACCTAATTGTTCTTTAATTATGCTGTTCACACGTACATACACGCATGCACCTTTTTTTCTAAAAAAATGTTTGGATTCAGGGAGCCTCAAAACGCGTATTTGCTGTGAAAACTCTGTATCGAATTTTTGGGTGGAATACAATATTTCCTCTTACTATAGGTAAATAGACAAAGTAAAGTAGAGTAAAAAAAATATACCCTTCTATCCCCCAGCGATTACGATATGAAACGTTGACTTTGGAATTTGTGTTGTTCACTAAACCACTCTGATGAAATATTTCACCTTATTTACGACTTTTTTTTTAGTAAAATAATGCTTGCTACTGTGAAAATTGTATCATCCCTCTCCTTTCAACTCAGTGACAGGAAGAATACTCTCTCTGTGACGTCATACTCGCGGGCAAACTTGTTCACTGCAGGCAACATCTGTGTAGCGAGCACATGGAGAGGAAAGCTTGTAAAGCTTCAAATGAACCGTGGCGGCATGGTGCCTATGCACATTATTCTTCTGAGACACTACAGTGCGGTCGTTTTAAATTGAAGCCACAGGGCGACTATATGTGTAGCGCGCTGTACTGCAGTGAGCTCGGTACTTTTCCGATGAGCAACTGGCGGCGCATGACCCGTTCAAGGTTAGTTTTATCAGCTGTGCTTTAGTCGCTGCTGTGTTCGTGCTGTAAGAGAGATGGCATTGTGCATCCCAAAGGTAAGAGTTTATCCAAGACATGTGTGTTGTGTGCGATTTGCTTAAGAGAGTTAAAGTCTTATTAGCCCACTGCAACGCCTGCCAACAAATTCACGCTTGAAAAACGAATGTTTATATACGATACACATGTAAAAACCGAATCACGTAGACAGGTGTGTAGACAATTACAGGAGAAATTTCCTGGTATTCCAATTCCAGATAGAGAAACAGTCGTCTGGTTAATAATTTAGGACAACGGGATAGCTAAACCTAGAAGCGAAACCAGATGTTGTAACTGAGGAAAAAAACAGACGAAATCGGTTCACCTATTTGTGGGGAACCCTAAAATATAAAGTTTATAATAAAATCCCCAACACTGAACTTAAGGACAACATAAGAAAAATTATGAACATTACGCAAAAAGAACTTATGCGTGTGAATGGAAATTTCATCCGAGGATGCCAGAATATCTTCACGCAGATGGACAACACTTATAACCAGGTTAGTACGCATAGTGCACGTTAGTATCACTAAGTAACACGGGAGTTGCCGAAGGAAAAAAAAAACCAGTGTAATGGTGTGCGGAGCACGCATACGCGTGTTCGTGACTCTACCATAAAACCACCGCACTGTATAATGGCAGTACAAATTATTTCCAACTGACTGCAAATTTCAACCCATCACAAACGGAACAACAATACATTTGTATGAAAACTCCCATGGCATAACAATGACGTTTTACAATCTATAAACACTCCCTTATACGACTGGAAAACTTTAAGAACTCATTCTATCGTCTTGCTTCATATCAACCAACACAAAATCGAAAAATCTCGAACTGAATGGCTGGCACATCTCCGGTAAGACCCAAGGTCCATTATCTCGGATTTGTAGCCACATTAGTAAGCACAGGGACAACAGGCTTGGAATAATACATAACATAGCTTCTAATCTTAATTAAAGCCAGTATACGCAGTATATTAAAACAATGTACCGCAACATCCATCGTATAAAAATTTGCAAATAATTTTTAAAATGTATTTGCTCAATATAAGGTGAAAGCTTTTACATTTCTTTGTTTCTCTACGATTTTGTGTGTAGATAATTAAGGAAAACATCTCTACTTGCAAGATTTTTCTTCTATCTACTTTATGTTAATCGAGATAAACATTTGCAGAAGTGGTTTCATTAAATATTTCGTTGTAGGTAAAGGCGTAAAGGCGGGGGGGGGGTCCTCTCAAGAAGCTGTAGCGATACACCTTTTAAAAGCGATCGCTATATGTTAGCTTTGAAATTTCTTTTTAAATAGGTAATTGAATTGGCATTTAGAAACTATAAAATGTTTGAAAATTCAAACAAATAACGAATATCTCTGCAATGTTAATGCCACAAAAATGTTAATATAAATTGTATGTTTTAATGAGGTCTACATATTATTGTAGTAAGCTTTTGTCCATCTTTTTACGTTTATCGGGCGGGGGGGGGGACTTCCTTTAATATCTTCATGTTGCATCCTTGGAGGACGAAGTTAAATACCAACTTTAGTATCTACTCTACATTTCGTGTCTCTCTCTCTCTCTCTCTCTCTCTCTCTCTCTCTCTCTCTCTCTCTCTCTCTCTCTCTCTCTCTACCATTCTCTGCTTTTTTCGATTCAGGGGACCTCCCAACGTATACTTGGGTGAAATATCGCTATCGAATTTTTTTGGGTACAGTACAATACAGGTAAGTAGAGAATGAAAAAAAGAAAGCAAATTTGGTTTATTATATTATACATATTAATATACATATTAATATTTATTAATTAAAATGTACCTATATCCTGTATTGTCGCTTCAACTGTAAAGTCATATCGCGACTACTGTAGAATACACAACATGATTACAATGAAAATATAATATTTTAAACAGTAACAGCACATACAAGATTAAATTCCCTAGATAAGTGTGCTATACATTGTTATACAATTGTGTCATTTTCATACAGTTTAAAGTTCTTTGTTGTGCTGAATTTAGGGCGTCTGGTAGGCTGCTGCAGATATCACATCTTTCTCTGTGTTGTACATAGCGACGGCAGGCTGTAACGAAATGAACTATGAGGTTGGATCTGTAGAGGTCGCACACAGGAGGAAGGTCACGGTTGAGATGTTTCTGCGTTATAGAATATGTTCAATACGTAGTCGAGTTAATGCAACTTAGTCTTTGCGGTTGAAATGCTAGTGTTGAAGTTAGGACTCGGAAACGTAGACACCGTGTAACTTGCTTCTAGATGTGGTTTCGCATGTTTGTCTCCGTTGATTAATGCAAGCCTTTTTAATGAAGTCCGTGTGTGGGATCTTGATGTCCTGAGGTGGATGTTTGGCGGCTTCTTTGGCTACCTGATCAGCTGATTCATTTCCCAGAATTCCGACGTGAGACAGAGTCCAGGCGAATGATACTGATTTACCAGAGATTGGTATTTGGTTGTACAGTTTCTGAAGTTCTTTAACAATATTTTGGGAGGTTGAGGTTTGTTGAAGGGATGTTAAAGTACTCAACGAGTCGGAGAATATTGTGTAATTACGTAGGTTACCTTTTTTAAGTATGTGTTCCAATGAGAGTTGAATTGCGAACAATTCACAAGAATAGACAGAAAGATAGTTGGGGAAGACTATATTGTATGGTGTATTCGGGGAATACCGCTGCACATTCATTATGACCAAGTCTGGATCCATCAGTGAAGATGTGTGTGTTGAACAAAGTTTACACAATTCCTTAAACAAACGTTTGTAAGAAACACTATCTGTTGAAGATTTTCCTTGTCTAGCCAATGATGTGTCAATAAAGGGGCATGTGAGTCTCCGTGGTATATAATCTGAATCTATAAAACAAAGGAACATATTAGGCAGAGTAGTGTTAAATTCCTTGAGGTACCGAGAGACTAGTTGAAAAATCTGAGGGTTGTGTTGATTCTGTGGCATTTCCTATGTTGTTGATGGGGAATGTGTAAGAGTGGACTAGAAATGATAGTCTCGTTGCAGTATGTGTTGCATACGATAGACTTGAGATTTCCCTTCTAATTCGCAGCCCAGGTACGTTAGCTTCAATTTGTAGGCTCTCTATGGGGCTGATGTGAAAGGCTCCTAAAGCAATTCTTAATGCCGAAGACTTGATTGAATCTAGCATTTTAAGAGCTGTGCTACTAGCTGAATTGTAAACTATAGATCCGTAGTACAGTTCAGGTTGTATGCTAGATTTGCAAGTGCATAGTAACACACTGAAGTCGGCTCCCATGAGCCTGTTGATAAAACTCTCAGTATATTGAGTCGTTGCCCACAGTCGGCTTTAAGGAATTTAAGGTGAGGAATCCAGGTGAGCTTCCCGTCGAAGAGTACACCAAGAATACGAACTGTGTTGACTATAGGGATTTGATGTTTATCGGTGATAAGTTTCGGATTCGGCGAGTGTTTGCGAACCTTGCAGAAGACTATGCACTTGCTTTTTGATGGAGCGAAATTTAAACCCTGAGGTGGTTACAGTTCAAGAGTTGTAAACAGTTAAGTAATCTTTCTTTGTGTTATTTCAGTTGTCTTGACTTTGCAAAGTAAGATGAGATCAGCAAACAGTAGTTTTTTTCTTTAAACTTTTCTACAAAACAGCTTAAACTTCTCGTCAATAGTTCTCCGCATTAATTAATCATTTACTTTTAGTGGACCCAGCCGGTCTTTTACTACAGACTTGGTAGCACTGTAGGAGAATTTAAACCTACCGTAAGTCCGGTTAATGGCCAATGCTTCAGCCAACTTAACTACAGCCCCGGGCATTGGTAGCAACAGCTTTTATGGGCACAAGCAATTACGATATGGTAACTTTAAAAAGCGGCTTATACCAATCGGGAGTGATACGTTTTATTTATTTATTTATTATTAGGTATTATTATTTCCTAAGCGTTTCAACAGCAAACACTTTGCTAAAATCAATGAATAAAAAATTGCACACTTTCATTCACTAGATTGATACCTGATAAATCGCCGTTATGGAAATGTTCCAACTTACGAAATGAATTACCAAGGGTGATCATTCTCTGGACAGTGGGCACGAAGACACACGGTAACAATGCTTCAAGTATGGAGTTATTTTACGAATGAAGGGCTATTTTTTTTTCAGAACACTTAACAATTAAATATTCAACACATTAGTTAAGAAAATGGAACTTTTTTCCCCTCCGGAGAGCTGTATTTTGCTGCTTCCGGCTATTATCACATATACATTTCTCTTTGCATTACATATCATTGTCAAGGTAAAACGAAAATAAAGAAAAAAAGCGGTAAGTTTTGTATAGCTTGCTGCAGAGATTGTGTTTCAACATGAATGCTAACGACTTTTCGACAGACTAAAAAATCGAGTGCATTAGAGATGTCGAACATTTCAGATCAATGGAACCTACTGCAACCTTTGCACATATATCACCACTATTAGCATTATCATTTTCACCCAAAGCGTGCCCAAGATAGAGGAAGCGTTGCTCTCCATCCAAAAATTTGATATCGAAATTTCATCGGATTCGGTGAAACAAATGAAAATGATCAGCCCCGCAGAAAAAAAAACCAAAAATGGGGTACACATCAATTAAGGACGTTAGGTAACCCCTCCCTAAACAACTCTTTGCATGGAAGCATCTTTGCCTCTGTTTTATCTTATCCAAATGGCTCTACAGAACTCAATTAGGAAATCAAGTTTTAAGATATTGGCATGAACTAAGTGTTCTAATTTCCTTTAAATAGCCGCGAAGTGTTCTTTATCCTCAGTGAATTTACATAGCTGGGGAAACACAAGACTACCCTTAGATCTCGTAAAATACGTTATTCGCTTGAAATTTACAAAATGTTAAACAGAACGCTTTGTAATGTTAAGTGGCTTTCTTTTACGATAAACCATTGAAAGTCTCAGCATTCTGTGAATTCCTATCTAGATCAAAACTGTCGCGGTAACCTGTCGTGTTATCTTATTTGCTGAGCGCCTGTTATTGTTTTACTATTTTGAATTTTGGGTTCTTTGTCCTCCGGCTAGCTATTATTACTCAGTCGAGCAAATATCTCTTGAACAGGGGTGTAAACGGAAAGGAGTTGTTACTAAAAGATAACACTGATAAAATAATTTGTTTTTACACTTTTATTGCCGTCACAATTAATTTCACATATTTAATCTTGATACACGCCTGACGAAACTGTTATATTTTCGAATGTAACTACAATCACTTATTTGCCGCGCACTAGTAATTCGCCTATTTCACATTTTGTAACTAACTTTACGACGCCAGAGATTCTGTAGAATTGCGTAATGTGTACTTCGTGAATGCTTCCTTAGAACTGCCTGACGTGTAACTCGCGAGAGAGATTTCTTAGAACTGCGCGACGTTTACCTTGTGAATGATTCTGTAAAACTGCGCCATACTTGCCTATGGCTCAAGAATTTATACTCCCTCACCCCGATATGCCTAAACATTATAATAGAGCTGCTATTGGTCAATAAAGCGCGCCAACATTAGTGTATTTTATAAGCCAATCAAAATTACAAAAACATATGCTCTAGGGAAGATATTCCCTCCATTTCTTAAGAAAGGCACGCTACCCTGACGTCATTTGTTTGTCTCTTCTAATTGATAAACATCTCACCCCATCGCTTCATTGTTACCCGCTCCTATTGTCAGTTTCAGTGGCCGTGTAAATTTATTTCCTAACAATGCTTATAGCTAACAAACATCTAAAATCATTGTCATGCAATAATGTTAATTTACACTACAATCACTCTGGCATTCACAATGTTGTGATATAAAATACTGCCTCAAAACGTGTATTGAAAAATTTATGATGAATTATGATAACAGCAAGCAGTAGGAAAAATGCTTATGTATGACTAGTTTGTAGAATAACTATGAAATTGGATGAGTAGAAAAGACTGTCCATTAACAATATTGTTGGGTTCTGCGCAGCAACACTAACTACAGAGTTCTACTGTTTTAAAACCTAAAAAAATACTGCATAGTCAAAAGTGTGCAAATATTCATACTCGATCTCTACAAGAGAACTAGCAAGGTGAACATCCTCCGAAGCTTGAGAAAGCGGTGTTTTCTTTCCACCTTGTGATATATCAACATACATCCAAAATCCGAGCTAATTTAAATGCAGACCCGCCAATATTTTAACTTGCTTAGTGCTCCGACCCAAAGAATGCTTTTGACAGAGCATTCTAACATGCACACCTTTTCCTAGTAGGATATTTTCTATATTTTATGGTTTCCTGTTGTATAACATTCATAAAAATCTGATGTGTTACACTCACATGACTTTCTCTACTCTTGTACAAACTATTTTTACAAACGCTTATTCTCCATATGCTTCATGTTAATCGAGATATCGAGATGTCAATCTTATTTGTAATTTTCTTGTAGATGCAAGGGGAATATGGTAGCTTTTAAGCAATAGTCAAATATTTTAACGCTGGTTGCTATGTGGCGCATTCCATTCTCTTTGCATGTCCAGGACATAAAAAAAATGAATAACGAATTTGAGAAAAAGTATAAGTATTGGAAAATTTAAGGGAATAACAAGCAATATCTCGCAAACGGTTCACTCAACAAAAGAAATGTATATAACATAAATTGTGTATTTTAACGAGATCTACATTTTTTGTGTAGTAAAATTTTGTCTATCTCTTATGGTTTACCAGTTATGAAAAAGTCGTTCATAATGAAGAATACTTTTGGAGACATTCCCAGAAAATTCGAGATATACATTTTATTTGTCATGACAATATCTTAAACATATGATATTTTAATCAAAATCGTTAGAGCCGTTTTTGAGAAAATTAAAATTTTCGAAAAATGTTCCATGTAAAGGGTAGTCTGGGGTGGAGGGATTTTCTTGAAAACCTTCGTGTCGCATCTCTGAAAGATACTGAACCTAAATACCAAGTTTGGTGTTTATCCGACTGTTAGTTTTTGAGTTATGCTGTTCACAGACACACACACACACACACACACGGACATGTTTCCAAAAATGCTTTTTTTGGATTCAGGAGGTCTCAAAACATGTATTTCCGGTGAAATCTCGGTATCGAATTTTTGGGTGGAATGCAATACTTCCCCTACTTACTATACGTAGTAGAGAAAGTAAAA
This sequence comes from Deroplatys truncata, assembly GCA_030765065.1. Lineage (NCBI taxonomy): Eukaryota > Metazoa > Arthropoda > Insecta > Mantodea > Mantidae > Deroplatys > Deroplatys truncata. The sequence continues at coordinate 122,937,180 of CM060981.1, forward strand.
ATGAAGAGAGCTTTATAGGATTTTCAACTGCTCTGCTTACATTAATCATGGGAAACACACCGGTATTTGGAATGTGGAGTATTCATGGACTGTAAAAGAGCAAATCACATGAAACATTTTCTTCGTTCATGTCTCAACCTCCAGTCGCATTAAATCCCGGATATACTGTTGTATCCCGGAGAATTTTGCATTATTTCGCAAACTTCCACAGTACGGCCCCAAAGAAAATTGCATCTTGCTTTCAAAAGCCCCTAAAGGGATCAGGTCCGGTGAGCTTGGAGGCCAAGGATTCGGTCCACTCTTACCTGTCCATCTGTCACACATGGGCGTCACTGGCAGAGGAATCGGGGAAACGCAATTATGTATTTTTATACTTTTAATACATTTAACAGTATCTTTCGGAGCCGTTTATAATTTATATTTTGCTAAATTTCAGTGCTAGGATTGACATTTATTTCTAAAGTTCCACTACTGCAAAGAAACATATACGCAGATGTGAATAATAATTGATCAATTTATTTTTCTTATACGTACCACCATAAATATTTTAAAAAAATAACTTCATTTATTATATTTTATTTAACTTTTCAATACTAGAATTATCAATAGGTTGACAGTGTTTTAATTTGAATCAATATCCAATGTAAATTATACGCGTATAAGACTGTGTTGCAGGTTTTCTTTCACTATATCATCAGTGCCCCCCTGATAGTTTTAATACGGCAGGGACGTGCATAATGTAACAGAATCTATTATTTGGAAACCTACAAACATTAACACGAAATGAGCAGGAGTTCCATGATGGACAAACTAGGTATACGTTACGCGTATTAATAATGGTGCATGTTCTAATGGAACAAGCAAGCTAAGAACGCTTTATAGGTTTGTCCGTCGAGTCAGGTAGAAGAACCTGTTCTTGCGTAAAGTTACTTGACATCTACGACGGCATTCTACAAAGTAGCGCGTATCATTGGTACGATGTAAGATGAGTTGTACAAAATGAGCACTTAGACGGAAGGAGTTTCCGGATGCTTGTTCGTATTCTTTCATCCTTTAACTTAAAGAATGCTTTGGACTTTGGACGTACCCCATGCCACATTCTGTATACATTTTTTCATGTTAAACTGCTATTTTAACGAAAATCGTTTGCCATTCCTGGAGAACATGAAAAATAACTTTCTTCCAAGTGAAGGGTTAGTTGGAGGGGAATTAACCTTCACTTGGAAGAAAAGGGAGGGGGAGGGCAAAGAAAATAACGTTTGAAAATATTTCATCTTGTATCTTGATGCTCGTTGTAAGCAACACTTGTTACGTACTCGTATAAGACTTCGTTGAAACTATACTGCTGTTAATATGCATGCAAAAGGTCTTTTGTGAGGAGGGAAATTCAGGAGGCATCAAAAATGTATTTCTGGTGAATGCGATTCTTCGGTAAAATGCAATGCCTACTCTTAGGTGACAAGTAAATATGGTAAAAGTGTTCACATAAGCTCTGTTAAAATATCGCTAAGTTCAACAAAAAGTCTTGATGGCTACCCATCCACCTAGGGTCGCCACCCGTTTTGGTTTGATCCGAACATTCCTTTAATTCATAGAAATTGTTCGGTGTCCAGTGAAATTGCAGCTTCGAGTTTCTACCTGTTTAATGCTATACTTATTTTTCCATATTTTATTAAGGAATACTTATTCTGTATAAAAAGAATCTGTTGTTCTAAGCTACGCATAACATCTTTAAATATTGATTTTATATGTAGGCTTTCAGTACTTTTAGACTAAAAAGTAAACTCTGCAAACTTAATTTGTGGCAAGCAGCATTTGCAATAATTCCAATTCCATTTCAGATTGTGGCAGAAATTCTATTTGTATTATTAGTATGATTCAAAAATCATTGGCCGTTCTTTGATGTAGTTTCAATACTCAGAAACATCCTTGATTTTATGCTTCTTCTCTTTTCTTAATTGCAAAGTGTAAGCATGCCAAATAGCAATTAGTCAGGATTAAATTTACACGACTTCTGGAGACTCTTGCCATGCTGCTTTCGTTATTCATGAATATTTGAAAAATCATTATGGTTAACATTGGGGCAACACCGAAAGCGAAACACATTTAATACTTTTTGGTTACGAAACTCAAAGTGAAGGTTCGAAGAGTAAATTTAACTTCCTAAAATTAAGTAATACTTTCGTTCAAAACTGCGGAAGAAAAAGCAATAGATGTCAACAGTTTGTTTTACACTACCGTCTGAATCATCACTCATTTATTGCTTAAAACTCGAAAAACAACACCCTAATTAGAAAAATAAAATACTCAAGCTAACCCACTCTTTCTTTTCTGAGAATTCCAAACTACAAAGATGGAAACACCACGCCACTCCAGATCGCAAAAATAGTTTTCTCCGTAAAGTTGCATTATGAAGTACACCGTTCAGCTATCGTGCTTCGTCTGATTGGACTCAAGTAAATCTCCGGAAATAAAATTTGAGCAGTGAACGAATATCACAGGAGTTGAAATGTAGAAAGTTTGATGTGACTGGATACACATGTGAGCGTGGGCTGGTCCAATTGAAGGATCAGTGGCATTACCTTTTGGGGGTGGAGTGAAAGTTGTGTTGTGTAGCTGAAAGCATTAAGGCTAACTCAAGTGCTCTGTAAGACGGCAGCAAATTTGGCATTTCAATAAATTCCGGACAAGATTTTTTTGCACGCAACTATAGTTATTGCTTGGTTTTAATTTTCCCAGCGGAATCAGATTACATTTCACTGATTCTTCACTTCGTACGACAAAGGTTCGAATATGAGGGAACATTTTAATATGTATTGTGATAAAACAAGAAAAGCTAATATTGTCTGTTTATCGCCAGCCAGCTATAATGGTTCGATTTGTTACGCTTAGCTCATAAGCTTTGTTACGGCAGAATGCTAACAGAGATACTAGAGATCTACCTCTACGCCTGCAATTCGGAAAGAAAGGCATTATCTATAAATACGGTTTTTTTTTTGGGGGGGGGTACACCACCTTTAACGTAAATCGTATTATGGAGCTGGTTGCTCCAATTGCAGTCGATTGACCTGCTCTCGATTTGCACATTAGCAGCATCTTCAGTGTTACAGTTTTATAGATTTTGGTTCTCAGCATTTTTTCCTTCTCTAACAGCCAAGCGGCTTTTTTTGGGGGGGGGCGATCAATGTTCTAAAAGCATCAGCCACACTTTGCAGAAATAGTTCAAACGAGGTTTGTAGTAGTGTAATCTTTCGTTGTAGCCCCAGTTTAGGTGCCAATTTGAAGAAGGTTTACTTCGATGGAGGAGTTGTATTGCAGTTCTACTATTGGGGAGCCAAACTTTAAGTAACTGCCCCACATATGGTACAAAGTTTCCGGTGGGTCTAGCCCCAACGTTCACTTTCCGGTAGCCTTCGCCCCAACGTTTAGGAATCACTTTGTAATTTGAAAGTTACTTTAAATATTATATATATATATATATATATATATATTTATGTTTGCCTCGGCTGCGTCAGTATTAATTTGTAGAAACATGTATCTCTTATCATGGGGTGGGTGATGCGGCTAAAGAATGTAGGCACACAAATTATAATTTTTTTTACTTCACTCCATTTATTAATCCTTCACACGATTAAATAACACTTCACTTATATAGAGAGCTGCGAGATTTATTAATTGCACTTTTAAACACGTAAGCTTTATAATATTCTCGTCGTTTCGTCTCACACTGAATACGTATTGAACTGCTCAGGAACGTTGCCGTCTAGCATGTGGTTGTGAATGCTGTCTACTAGCAACTGGCGTTTACCGCTTGAATTTGCAAATATCTCTATTTTGAGTTTCTGATTGGCTAATCCTACTCCAATAGAATACTTTTATTTAACTTTCAGCTTTCTTAGTTTTTGATTGGCTATTTATAAACTGTTTTAAATATTACATTATTGTTCCAAGAATTACTAATAGCATTATTAAACTTTCCAATTCATTATTGCTTCAAGGTTACCTCATTGTTAGCAACTTTCGGCTTCTATTTTCACAGCTTCTACATTATTAAATTACCTAATACATTCACATAACATTATTATACATGTACACAATATAAATAAACATAATACAATGACTGTTACATACATTTTATATATTATATTATACACATTGCTTTAAGGAGGGCTGCTGTTATATTTTATATTATATAATTAGATTGAAATCATTTAAGTGTTAAAAATACTGCCTCAGGCTCCAATCACAAGATCCTTCCAATAATCGTCTAAATGTTGTGGAAGGAGAAGGAATGCTATACAAACAAAGACAGGCCACTTTAGTGTATTCTGGGAGTTAAGTCAAATAAACAATCTATTAGTATCACAAGGGACAATTGCAACTTTCGAGGCATCATATTGTCAAGCAAATAATTCAATATGACACGGCATTGTTTCTTGACTATAAAGATATTCTACAATATCTACAATATTATAATTGTAAGTATAGTTAGTCCTTTATGCATCAGTTTTATAAACACCTGCTCAAGACCTAAAGCAGAACTTTGTGTATCGTTTGTATTACATTTGGCAAGTCCTTGGAACGAAAACCGCATTTCCAAAACACTTTCATGCTTCACACACAAACAAAAATGTCTCTTAGCTCCAATTATCTGATCAAAATTATACACCTATGGCTATCTTTACTAAGCACCCCTTCGTTTGCCTACTTTATTGCTCACAACTATATTCTTCCAAACTTGGAAAATCTTTAAAAAGTAAGACTCAGTACGCTCTAAAATCATGTTTAGGAGCATATGTGTGCATCGAACGTGTGCACTTGTCAAACGGGGAGGGAAAAAAAAGAAAAAAAATCTGTGTTACACTCACATGACTTTCTCTACTCTTGTACAAACTATTTTTACAAACGCTTATTCTCCATCTACTTCACGTTAATTGAGATAAACATTTGCAGACTCTATCTTATTGCTAAGTTTCTTGTAGATGTAAGGGGAATATATATTTACAAGGGCAACATAGAAATACAGTAGCCTTTAAGCACATACATATCTCTTAATAACTGGTTGCTAGGTGCAGCATCATTCCCTTTGCCACAGATTAATACTCTTTGCATATCAAAGCCAAAAAAATGAATAACGAATTCCCATTTGAGAAAATAAGTATTGAAAAATTTAAGGGAATAACAAGAAATATCTCAAAAATGGTTCACTCAATAAAAAAAATGTATATGCCATAAATTGTGTATTTTAATGCGACCTACATTTTTTGTGTAGTAAAATTTTGTCTATCTCTTATGGTTTACCAATTATGCAAAAGTCGTTCACAATGAAGAATACTTTTGGAGACATTCCCAGAAAATTCAAGATATACATTTAATTTGTCATGAAAATATTGTAAACATGATATTTTAATCAAAATCGTTAGAGCCATTTTTGAGAAAATTAAAATTTTCGAAAAATCTTCCATGTAAAGGGTAACCTGGGGTGGGGGGATTTTCTTTAAAACCTTTGTGTCGCATCTCTGGAAGATCTGAACCTAAATACCAAGTTTGGTGTTTATCCGACTGTTCGTTTCTGGGTTATTATGCTGTTCACAGACACACACACGGACATGTTTCCAAAAATGCTTTTTTTTGGATTCAGGGGGTCTCAAAACGTGTATTTCAGGTGAAATCTCGGTATCGAATTTTAGGGTGGAATACAATACTTTCCCTACTTACATACGTAGTAGAGAAAGTAAAAAAAGTATAGGAGATATTTCCAGGCTAAAGGCTGGTTCACAACCGCCCGAGAACGGTAAGCAGAACGAGAACGGGAAGCAACATGCAAGATACTGGTTCACAACAGCTCGGTAACGAGAACGGGAATGCATATCGATCACAAAGTGAAACTCGATTTTGCGCATTAGGATTTCATTTGTTTTTAACTGACCAATGATATTTTTTTCACCTACTTCCAATTTAGCCAAGCCAACGTCAACGTCAAAATCCGATCGAGTCGACATTATTCAAATGCGTATCCATTACATTTCCGACCCCTCTACTTGTGCAGAGCTTTCATTCATTTATTTAATGACATACATTATTAAGTTGTTTATTGTTCTTTTTTAATTTCCAAAGGTTTTAGCTGTTGTTTGTAGCTTTTGCCATTGCTTTTTAGGTAATAGCCAGTTTTGAGTTGCAGATAAACAAACTGCAAATGACCTTTCACCAGAAGAACCAACACTCATTGGATTTACGGGTGTTGGGAAGAGGTTAGGAAGCACATTTACATTTTGTACTTCTCATTCTTTCAAGTTTCATGTTTCAGCTTGCGACTATAGAGAGCACTAGCGGCTGTTTGATGTCACGGCCGCCTAGAATTACCTCTAGAGTGAAGAGTCTAATATGCACAATATGAATCTAATATGCCGTGCCCGGGAACGAGAACAAGAAAGTTAAAAGTTGGGCAACACTTCTTTCCCTTCCCGGGGCCCGGGAAGGCTTTCCGTCGATTGTGAACGCTCCCATTTGAATACATGTACTTCAACTTTCTCGTTCTCGTTGGTTGTGAACCAGCCTTTACAGCGCCTAAACGTTCTAGCATACTTGTGTGATAAAGTACGTGAAGGGTTCTATTATTTCACAATGGTTTTAAAGCCAATTGCTGCATCCAAGATCAAATTTCTTGAAATGTTCAACGCGAGCAAAACTAATATATTCCTGTAGTCTACGAAAATTCAAAATAAGTTGCATATTTCTGAATGAAATCAATTAAACGACTTATCTATACTCTGGGAAACATCGGGAACTATCAGCTAAATAGACGCAACTAGCCCACGGAAAGATTTCATTAAAGGCAACTTCTCGAAAGAAGGAAAGGAGGAAGGAAAGATGGGGGGGGGGAAGAAAGAAAAACTACCTTAGAGATTGTATTATGTACTAATTTTAACCATCGGCCGACAGGTGTTTATCCCCGATCTAGATGTGTGGATCCATATTCCATATATCTATCCTTCAGTATCGGCTAAACAACACTCGAAGACTTAAATGGCATAAATTGCGCACGATTTTACTATTCTCTGCACACAAGACGTTATGCTAAGCGTTTGCCTAAAAACCTTTCTTAGCAAATGATATGTAAACATAAATACAATCTTTTGAATAACTGGTGGTACAATTTAAGGAACTAATATGAAACAATCTTGACACCTAATCTTGCACGCCATTATTTTAACGCAATACAAAACTATTTAATCAATTCTGAGTCATTTCAAATGGGAACATACTGAGTTTCCTCTTCTGGGTCACCATTTGGAGTTAGGGGCAGAGAGAGGATGGTAGTGGCGGCGAACTAGTATCGTTACTTCCAATTTTTTACTTTCTCTACTACGTATAGTAAGTAGGGGAAGTATTGCATTCCACACAAAAATTCGATACCGAGATTTCACTGGAAATACATGTTTTGAGACCTCCTGAATCCAAAAAAAGCATTTTTGGAAACATGTCCGTGTGTGTGTCTGTGTGTGTGTGTGTGTGTCTGTCTGTGTGTGTGTCTGTGTGTCTGTGAACAGGATAACTCAAAAACCAATAGTCGGATAAACACTAAACTCGGTATTTAGGTTCAGTATCTTCCAGAGATGCGACACGAAGGTTTTCAAGAAAATCCCCCCACTCCAGACTACCCTTTACATGGAACATTTTTCGAAAATTTTAATTTTCTCAAAAATGGCTCTAACGATTTTGATGAAAATATCATATGTTTAAGATAATGTCATGAATAATGAAATGTATATCTCGAATTTTCTGGGAATGTCTCCAAAAGTCATCTTCATTGTGAACGACTTTTGCATAACTGGCAAACCATAAGAGATAGACAAAATTTTACTACACACAAAATGTAGATCGCGTTGAAATACACAACTTATGTCATATACATTTCTTTTGTTGAGTGAACCGTTTTCGAGATATTGCTTGTTATTTCCTTAAATTTTCCAATACTTATACTTTTTCTCAAATTCGTTATTCATTTTTACTTTCTCTACTACGTATAGTAAGTAGGGGAAGTATTGTATTCCACCCAAAATTTCGATACCGAGATTTCACCGGAAATACATGTTTTGGGACTCACTGAATCCAAAAAAGCATTTTTGGAAACATGTCCGTGTGTGTGTCTGTCTGTGTGTCTGTCTGTCTGTCTGTGTGTCTGTCTGTCTGTGTGTCTGTCTGTGTGTCTGTCTGTCTGTGTGTCTGTCTGTCTGTGAACAGCATAACTCAAAAACGAAGAGTCGGATAAACACCAAACTTGGTATTTAGGTTCAGTATCTTTCAGAGATGCGACACGAAGGTTTTCAAGAAAATCCCCCCACCCCAGACTACCCTTTACATGGAACATTTTTCGAAAATTTTAATTTTCTCAAAAACGGCTCTAACGATTTTGATTAAAATATCATATGTTTAAGATATTGTCATGACAAATAAAATGTATATCTCGAATTTTCTGGGAATGTCTCCAAAAGTATTCTTCATTATGAACGACTTTTTCATAACTGGTAAACCATAAGAGATACAGACAAAATTTTACTACACGAAAAATGTAGATCGTGTTAAAATACACAATTTATGTCATATACATTTCTTTTGTTGAGTGAACCGTTTGCGGGATATTGCTTGTTATTCCCTTAAATTTTCCAATACTTATACTTTTCTCAAATTCGTTATTCATTTTTACTTTCTCTACTACGTATAGTAAGTAGGGGAAGTATTGCATTCCACCCAAAAATTCGATACCGAGATTTCACCGGAAATACATGTTTTGAGAATCACTGAATCCAAAAAAAGCATTTTTGGAAACATGTCCGTGTGTGTGTCTGTCTGTGTGTCTGTGTGTCTGTGTGTCTGTGTGTCTGTGAACAGCATAACTCAAAAACGAACAGTCGGATAAACACCAAACTTGGTATTTAGGTTCAGTATCTTCCAGAGATGCGACACGAAGGTTTTCAAGAAAATCCCCCCACCCCAGACTACCCTTTACATGGAACATTTTTCGAAAATTTTAATTTTCTCAAAAACGGCTCTAACGATTTTGATTAAAATATCATATGTTTAAGATATTGTCATGACAAATAAAATGTATATCTCGAATTTTCTGGGAATGTCTCCAAAAATATTCTTCATTGTGAACGACTTTTGCATAACTGGTAAACCATAAGAGATAGACAAAATTTTACTACACAAAAAATGTAGATCGCGTTAAAATACACAACTTATGTCATATACGTTTCTTTTGTTGAGTGAACCGTTTTCGAAATATTGCTTGTTATTTCCTTAAATTTTCCAATACTTATACTTTTTCTCAAATTCGTTATTCATTTTTTTTATGTCCTGAACATGCAAAGAGAATGGAATTCGCCACATAGCAACCAGCGTTAAAATATTTGACTATCGCTTAAAAGCTACCATATTCCCCTTGCATCTACAAGAAAATTACCAATAAGATTGACATCTCGATATCTCGATTAACATGAAACATATGGAGAATTGGCGTTTGTAAAATTAGATTGTACAAGAGTAGAGAAAGTCATGTGAGTGTAACACATCAGATTTTTTTATGTCCTGGACATGCAAAGAGAATGGAATGCGTCACATAGCAACCAGCGTTAAAATATTTGACTATCGCTTAAAACCTACCATATTCCCCTTGCATCTACACGAAAATTAGCAATAAGATTGACATCTCGATTAACATGAAGCATATGGAGAATAAGCGTTTGTAAAAATAGTTTGTACAAGAGTAGAGAAAGTCATGTGAGTGTAACACATCAGATTTTTTTATTTACGTTTTAAAAGTTTTGAACGTTATTTTGTTTATACATCACTGATTCCTTTCTAGAGATTACATTTAAAAACTGACAACAGAAAAAGCATTACCCAGAAAGATAGGTCTTCAGTCTATTTTATTTAGTTTTTATGATTGACTACAGCGTCGGTTTGTCAGTCTGCTCATATGAAACAGCTCAAAACCGCTGCGCATGTGAGGTGGAAATGTTTTGTAAGAATTTGAAGTATGTTTGTTGACATTTCAGGTTTGGACGAAACGGTAGGAAATTAAGGACAGTTTATATTCCGATTTTTAGGCGAACCATTGCACTTGAAAAGTTGAAATTTTAACAAAAAAGGTTTGTGGTTACAGTTCAAATTTAATTGAAAGCTATACACCAACGGTCGTTTATACGGAGGGTTTATTTTATTTATTAATTATTTATTTGGGCGCTCTGTAACTACTATGGTCCTTAGCGACCCATTCTATATTGGGCGTGAAAGACCGGAAATTTTGCTCAGAGGCTTCTCAGGTTCTTTTACGCGCCGTAAATCCACAACACGGGACCGTCGGTTTCACTTCCCTTCCAAAGGAAGTCATGCTTTGAGTTTTTACGCCTGGAATAAAAAAACCCATCGCCCTCCGCCAAGGGAGGGCTTCTTAATGTTTATGACACTTGGACGAAACTCAAACAGAGTTGAAATTTTAATTCTAAAGAACAAAGATATTTCATTTTGGTTGAAATCGAAGTAAGAAAGAACTGGGGGTTGGACGAAATCAGTAGCAGATAGTACTTTATATTAAGATTTTTAGGCAAACCACTGCACTTGGAAGGATAAAATCACACGATGGTTTATCGTTACATTTCAAATGTCACTGAACACTACATAAATAATTAAGGGTCGTTTACATTGAGGACTTCCTAAAAGTTATGACTCATGTGAAACTACAGATACAGATTAAAATTATTGGTGTATTTCATATTTGGTTAAAATCGAAAAAGAAAACAGGAACATTTATAAGGTGCCCCGCCTAAAAGCCAAAAATTTAGACTATACTGTTATTTCCCGAAATACTCGTAGCAAAGTTTATCAATTCTGCCGCATATTTCCACCACAAAACGAGCGTATCCAAAATTTAACACCGGTTATGCTTACAATGAAGATCTTGTTTTAATTTGTCAGAGACTGTCCGCTATACTTTGGAATTTGTACACCTGATGTCCAAAAATCTCTGCCTAAATTTCTGCTGACAAACCCACAAAAGATACAACGTAATACATTTCGATGCTGCATATAAAATTACTAAGCTCACCAAATCTACACCTCTTGCGATAACCTGATAACTACCTATAATATACCTAGATAGCTACGACACATGACTGCCGAAATAATTGCAATGACTACGAGTGCGCTGTCACAACGAAATATCTGGTCCTTAAGAGACTTTCAAAAAGGAAAAAGGCACCACAGTTCTTGTTATCCTCAAAGATATTGGACTTTCTCCGCCATTGCCCCTTCGGTCGGCGTGTGTGTAGCGGTAATGAACGGTGGGCGTAGTTCGACAGTCGGCACTGCTTTCCGGTTTAAGGAACACCTGCACGCATGCGCGCAAGAGGAAGCGAAAAAATCAAAACCGCTTTCACAGTATACGTAAATCACATGGAAATTTGACGAAATTCACGGAGCGGTTATACCATTCGACGAAACCTGCCATTTACTTACCAAAGCTCAACATTTGTATTAAACCTCTTTATGCCACGGAATCCCTGTCAACATATATTCTGGACAACTTTCTTACAGCTGCGGCGATGAAAATTCCCTAAGTCACACGTTTTTAAAACGGATTCATTACCTGATGTATCAAAATAGAAATACAGTCCCTGCTTAGTTGATTTAAAACTAGAAATGGTTCTCAAAACAAAGATATGAATAGAATGCTAAATATGGAAGTACTGATAATTATACGTATACGGATTCCAGACAGCTTGAAAGATTGACTATTGCACTTCTAAACACTTCTTTTGAATTGCTTGAATTGCATCCTTCTATTATGTAATTTAAAGCAGGGTAACAAGTATCGAAATATTAAAGATTCTTAGAGATCAATAATTCATTTGTCAAGTTTATACATTTCTTTCCTTCTAATAGTGGACATGGCATGGATGAGATAAATTACACTAAGTTCCAATATTTACAAGTGTGTCTAAAATATTGTAATTATTAAAATTCTGAAGATGCAAGGTACAACGCAGTCATTTGGATTTTATAACAGTAAAACTATATGCATCTGTGAAAGTTTACTTCAGTAATTTTGGATGCAGTGAAATTGTGGATATACGTACAAAGGAATTCTAATATTTGGCATTTGTCATTTTAAAGAACAAAGTAGAATATCTCGGAGCATGCACTTTGACCACTAAGGTTTGCTTAATCCTTGACTGTAGAACTGCCTTTTAGAATGAATTTATGTATAACTTTCTGTTCATTTAGGGTGCCGAAAGCAAATTTGCACCGATGTATACCTTGTATGGTTTGACATGCGATATTTGTTTTTTTATTTGCTGCTCGTGCTCTCAATGACCTCCTACGGTGTTTTTATAGAAGTACATTGTTATATTAAAGAGTGATGTGTTGCTGCCATTGTACTTAAATGCCCAAATGGGAAGTAAAACTTTTAGATCAGCGATATGCAGTTTCCTTGAATTATTAGCGGTTATTTCGTTGTACATTAACTCTGTGGGGCTCTTCTAAATGAAAAACGCAATCACAGTTGAGGTACATTGACTTACTCTTCATGCAAATAAACGTGGAGATCTTTTAATCACCACGGCTTGAAATCATGAGGCAGTTCCTTTCAAGTATCTACAGTTAATGACATGTCTTGCAGCCCATCGTAATGGGCTTGACGGGGCCATTTAAATTACATATTCTTATCTACTTGAAAATTATAATTAATACTCACAATCTAAATGTTTCTTCTTTGGACCTATCATTTCTTCTGTCGTTGCTTTGCATACCGATTTGGCCAACCCTTGGCCGGCTATACTATGTCGAGCAGCCAATAACCTATCGTTAATTGTCTGTCCTGCCATTTTTACACTCATTCTAAATAAATATAATTATATACACTGAGGGGCCTAAAACCCCCAAATAGCACTAATCACCAGCGAATTCTTATTTCACAATGACAGCTCAGCTGTGAGGCAGACACTACAACATGATAAAATGGCGACTAAGAGACAGGTGGTGACGTCAGTAAACTCTAATCAATTGTAGTACATCAGAAAGCACAGGTTTTTTTTATATAGATAAACACGATTAGTCGAAAGTTTTAATTTAAAAATAAAGACAATCCTTTAAAGTTAATTAGCAAATCATTTATTATAATGTATTAAACATAAAAATGAATATCTAAAAACATTGCTTCCGTTTAGCTGCAGCAGGGTATGAAACAGTGAAAAATGAAAGTGAAATTGCAACATGTAGTGTTGTTGGTTAACCTGTTTTGAATAATTTGTAATGAAAACACAATGGAGCATGTAAATAAATGAGAAATCTAAAAATTGTATACTAATGAAGGAATGATTAAAATGATGGGCATTTTTTAAGTTATTGTTACTCAATCATCAGTATATAGTTTTTAGAATGAATACAATGAATGCGAGCATTCCTTCATGGTGGAGGTTAGGAATGCTCGAGATAGTTTTGTACTTCGGATTGCAGTAATGTTTTGAGTGTGTAGACGCTCCGAGGATTAAAACAAGCCCACTATAAAAAACGGGTAGCTAGTGGGCAACAGATTCCTTAGCTTAATTTCAGGTGCATTAACAGTGATGTTACGTAACCTAAAAGCACACATATGCTATCGCGTAAGTTGTTAGACGTAAATGATTTAACTGTAATTTTATTATATCTGCATTTGATTCAGTAGCTGTTATGGTTATTTGAAAAAGTACGAGAAAGTGGTTTTAAAAGAGTGTTTAAAAACTTTAATTTCACACTTCCTTTTTTTATTGTTGCTAATATTATAGACCCATTTTAAATATTTACTTAAAAAAACAACGGCCAATATGATCAAAAGCTCATATTCACTTTTGTTTTGGAAAAGGGCCTTCTACTGAGAACAAATAAAGTATACCCACCTATTGCAGCAAAAAGTGTAGATGCTAAAGACAATCTTGTTTAAGACTCATCAGTTGAATTATCCTCCCGGCATGAATTGTCTTTATAAAGGCTAGGCTAATATTGACATAATAATGTGTTTGATATCTAATGATCTACTGTTGCACATTCCTTTCATAAAACAATGTCTTATAGGTTGCAGTAACACTGTTTATTTAAGAGGAAAATAATAATGCAGTAGGTATATCTCAAATGAGGCTCAAGTCAGCTAATTGAAGAGAATACTACCCCTACTGCTATAAATAACTATTATGATTAGAGCCTGGAATTATATGTGAAATGCATACTCTCTTTTTTTAAATTCAAATGCCTGAAATAGTATACTTTATAATTTACACCTTTATAAACCCTTTGACCATGGTTTGTTAGTACCTATGTATATGCTAATACATAGTCTACTTCAATGCAGCATGAACATTTGAATACTGTTTCTGTTGAACAATCACTTAATCAAAATTTTGTAATAAAATTGCTTTACTCGTGAGCAACAAAACAGAAGTGTAGAATAAACATTTTAATATTGTCTGCACTTCCTGCATACAAATGTCACATTATCTAATTTGAAAAAAAAAATTCTAGTCAGAAATTTATTTTAATTAACTTAAAGTGGATGGAAGAATGAATTATGTGAAAAACAAATGTGGAGTACTTGAATTGATGATGGTTTGAGAAAGCCATGTTCCACATCAGCTTTTTTGAATCACCATATACAACAAAATGACATCTGTTTTTACTCCCTCTTAACTGTAGTAGATAGAGAAAGCATTCCATTCAAACTTATGGTATGGAAATTGCATTGGAAATGCATACTTTGAGGTCCCCCAAATCGAAAAGCAGCATTTATTTGTGTGTGTATATGTGTGAGAGAGGGAGAGAGAGCAGCATAACTCAGAAATAAAAAGTTAATACCAAATGTGGTATTTAAGTTCAGCATCTCCCAAGCATGCAACATGAAAATTTTAAAGAAATTCTCCCAACTTAAAACTACTGTTTACATGGACAATTGTTCATATTTTTTTATTTACTTAAAAATGGCTGTAATAACAACTTTGATTAAAGTTACAGGACAAAGAAAATGTATATCTTTAATTTTCTGTGAATATTCTGTGAAGACCTCTTCATTCTGAATGAATTTTACATATTTTTTTATAATTATTAAATCATAAGAGATAAACAAAAACCTACTAAACAAAAATGTAGATCCTATTAAAACACAGCATTTATTTCCAGTTCCGCCCCCTCCCCCTTTTTTGTGGTATTAATAGTTTCTGAGATATTTGTTATTGGGTTGAATTTTCAAATACTTAATACTTTTTTTTCGAATGGTAAGCTGCTGTTCATTTTTTTCACGTTCATACAAGGAACATGGTATCGCAAAGCTATCACATGGTAATTTGCTTTTAAAAGATTTGACTATTGCTTCAGCCTACTGTATATCTCTTGTACCTACAATAAAATATGTGATGAAAACAGACCTAACAAATCATCATAAAGCACTGTTTTCATAGATTATGATCAATTGATCACACACAAAAATTTGTGTGTGTTACAATTACATAATTTTCACTACCTGCTATTGTTTATTTGTGTATATCTTCTATGAACTATTTTTACAAAAGCTTAATTTCCTATCTGTATTTTATGCTAATCATTTGATGAAATGGTTTCATTACATATTTTGTTGTAGATACAAGGGGGATGCAGAAGGCTTGAAGCAATAGTCAAATCCTTAAAAAGTGGGTTGCTATATGCTGGCTTTGAAATTCCATATTCTTTGCATTACATAAAAAAAAGCATAAGAACAAAAACGGTACCTTGGCACTTCAAAAAAATGAAAAAATGTTGGAATTAATATATTGGAAATGGTTAACACCACCTAAAATCTATTTGATATAAGTTGATGTAATGAGATCCACTTTTTCTGTACAGTAAGTGTTCGTCTATCTCTTATGGTTTACCAATTATACAAAATTCATTCATGCAATGGGTCCCCCTCGACCAATCCATCTTTGCGAAAATCGATCATTCAAAACTTACAAACTATCATACTGAAATGAGCTGGAGTGCCATTGTGTAAAAACCACATTCGTTGGATGATGTCCAGAGGCACATTATCAGTTAAGTGATGCAACTCATTTCTGAGAAACTGGAGATAGGTTTGTTCATTCAGACGCAGAGGGAAGAAGTAGAGACCAATAAGGTGATCATGAATGATTCCACTCCAAACGTTGAGAGAGAACCTCTGTTGAAAGTTGTCCTGGTACTTCATTAGGATTTTCAAATGCCCATTTATGAGTGTTATGAAAATTGAAGATGCTGTTGCGAGTAAAACCAGCCTCATCCATGAATAAGATACAGGCTAGGAAATTGATGAATACAGCGCACTGCTGTAACATGCGTTGACAGAAACGTCTTCTTGGCTCAAAGTCCGCCTCATTTAATCCTTGCACACGTTAAAGTGATACAGGTACAGAAGATTTTCATGCAGAATTCTCCAGATAGTGATATGACTAACTTTTTCCCTTACAGCCATACATCTTGTGCTTTGTGATAGGCCTGCATCCACAGCACAAAGAACTCAATCCTTCAAGCTCACTGCCTTGTATACCTTTCTGCATAAAGTTCATGTGCTCGTGCTGCATTGCCGTCTGCATGTGTAGTGCTTATCTGTCTGTTCACTCACGGAATACATCTTCTTTGACCTATAACAACGAAACGGTTGATTTTCAGACCCATGTACATATGAACCTCTTTACTGTTTTGATGTCAGGAACACATCCCCCAAATATATGACATCAATAAAGATACATCCTGTATAATTGCTTTTTTTTTTTTTTTTAATTTTTTATGTGAATTATGGTGTATATTCTGGTTTTAGCTTTTTTCATACCACTTACATGCATATTTCACTTTTGATTGTGCATAAAAATTAATTATACATTAAAAGGTCTTAAGGATTTAAAAAGGTAATAGAAGTAGGGGAGTTTTCTTAACAGTCAGTTTGCTTACGTTCTGTCAGTTACATAATGAAAATCTGTATTAATTTTTATGTAAGTTTCAGGTAGCCTCTGAATGAATTCAAAGTTTCTTGTCAGCATAATTCACAATCACTAATCTCTATCCTAGATTTCTTATATATTTTTTAATCACTTTTTTTAACAGTGAGTTTAGTTCATCAACAATAAAGATAGGACATCTGTATTGTGTGTCCTCTTTTGAAGGAGCAATTTAGCTTGTGGAATTCTTTATCTTTTAACTAAATAATCTAAAAAAAAGTAAATAAATATGTAGTATAAAAGTATAAATTAAAGAAGTGTTGTATTGTTACAGGTTTTGGAATTTTTGAAGCAGAAGACAGATCTCTCTCCCATATCAGAATGTTCTCTTCCTATGGAAATTACTATTGGAAGCATAAAAAAGATTGGAGAAATAGAATTAAGGCTCCCTACAAGTTCCATTAAAGCTCCTCCCAAAGAAAAATATGACTTTTCATGTATAGCATTTATGCCAACAGATAATATAATCCATAATATAGATTATATATCATCAGCAATAAAGAGTAATGATATTGTTTTCCAAGTAAATAAGTCCTTTTTTATAAAGGAAGTACTGCAAGAAGTAACAAACAGTAACTGGAAGCAAGAACTGTCAAGTTTTCTTGTACCTGAATCACTGCAAAAGAAGCTTGTTATTGACTATAGGTAATGCGCCATAAAGTTGCCAATAAAGTGTTCGTCTTATTAATTTTTCCATTTTCTGTGTCTTCCTCCTTAGTAAGGCATTATTTTGTAGAAATTATACAAAATTTTGAGGTTCATGAAGTATCATATTGCATCTGTCATTGGGATAGATGTATTTGTAAGACACATACTAAACACTTATTTTCCATAAGCTCTCTCTCTCTGTTCATGGCTGCCAGAGCATGCTACTAATCACGCTGCCTCCATTTGCTCTGTGTATCGGAGATAATTTACTATAAGTACCATTAAAAGTTGTATTATGTGTTATATTGTCTATAAAAGTCTGTCCAATTAAGTTTATCCAGAATATTGATATATACAAAATTAAAATGCGTACATCAATGAATAGGGGGTAATGAGTCAGCTTTCCATCCCAGAGGGCTCAAATTCAGTCTCGGTTGGGATGCTATTCATGTTTTATTAAAAACTTTAATGTTATGCTTCTGTGTTGCAAGAAAGATTGAGCATTAAGACAGTAGTGGGCAACTGCCTTCCAAATAGGTAAAACTAGCATGCAATACATTTATCACCATCAAGTCATATCTTTTGTAAAATGGAAAGTTGACTTTAGTGAAATATGTTTTGCAGGTTAGTTTGTTCCATTTGAAAGTGATTGCGAACACCTGTACTTAGGCAATAGAATTTTTCTCATTCTTGGAGTATAAATCAGTTAAAGTTTCAGCATGGCACTGGTTCAGTAGTCAGCAAGATTTTATTAGTAGTTAAAGAAGTAGTTGCTAGTACCATATAGAAGTCTGGGAATGGATTGGAATAGAAGTATACAGTGATAGTACAGGAAGGGAAGGATGTGCTTGGGTAGGAATGGAGGATAGAAAATGAGGAGGCTAAGAGTGGTTTTTCGTATGCACTTTTGCCCATTATATGGAAATCTAGATGCAAGATGCACCAGTCCGCTGTCTTAAAGTGCAAAAAATAAACAGAATTAGGGAGGGGGTAAGTGGTTTATGAGAAACAAAATAGTCTGGAGAATGAGAAATTGCCAAGAAAAATTTTCAGCAGAACTAAGTATTCATTATAGAGCAAATATAAAGCAAACTTAGAAAAGATTTCAGATAAATGGTTTAGTACCACGAGATAATTGGTTGAAAGTGGGAAGATTGGGGAAGGAAATCTGTTATAAGTTGGTTTTATATACACAAACACCAGAATTTTAGTATGCATAAGATTCAAAGGAAGTAATTTAAAGGTAGAGCAGTACCCAATAATTAAAATTTAACATTGTTACTAACTGTAAAGATAATGCAATTTTAATGTATTATGAAAATGAAGAATAAATTAAAATTCATTCAGAAGTGAAATGAGAGCACCAGGAACTAATACTTCATCTCAGTGTCAGTGTGGTATTCCTGTTTATTCTTCTTAACTGATTTCTAACTCAAGCAACTGTGTATAATCTGCACCACAGTATTCTGCAATGTCTCATGTATGATAATGCAAATTATAATCAATGCTGTCATGGTAAATTTTTTCTTGGCCTACTTTCCCATTCCTAATAGAAACCTCTCATTTTAATGCTGTTTTCAAGATAATTAAAATTTTAGGGGAAATTTAAACTTCAGCAAAATATAAGCTTATGTAATATGACTTCAAATTTATTTGGAGTAACTTCTTCTTTCTTCTTTAACAGATTACCCTCCCAAGGACTTACAAGGCAACACCTTGGATCAATAGCCTGTTGAGGAGGAAGCAAACTATAAATCATAGCATATTCAGAATGGGTGATCAACCCAATGCCAGTGGTGGTGAAGAAGAAGAACGAAATGAAATGTAATGATGAAAGGTTCGATAGAAAAATGCAAGGATCAAATTATTCAATCCAGCATTTGTCAAGCGATTGAGGAAAAACACACACAAAAAAAAAAAGCTGGTCAGGTTGGTTGGCCCCCCAGGGTTTGAACCTGAACTTCCCGAATGTGAGTTGCACATGTTACTGCTGCACCTCTCACTTGGTTATTCAGAGTAACTTAATAATCTTAAAATATATTGTTATGAATCAATCCCATAATGCAACATTTAATCATTACAATATTGTTTGTGCTGAAGTTTCAATTAATGGATATAAAACTATGATAATTTACTAGCTTTCCATTTATTTAACGGAAGATCATTAAAGAACGTCGCAAGTGGATTTTTCATACATAGGTGCACTTTTGTCCTCATATACCCTGGAGCACCATGGTACTTTAATGACTTTTCAGCCATTCTTTAATATATGAGTCTGGCTTCCAATGTTGCAGAAGTGGACCATTTATGCACATGAACATTAGTTGTAACATACAGTAAACACACTTTCAATTTTAGCCAAACTGTTCACAGGACGAAAGCAACACCAAATAAGGATATGTGTATTATGGTGTGGTGATGATGTAGAAATTGCGAAGCTGGAGTCATGAAGTGTTAAACAGAAGAGAAAATGAGTATACATTCTCTCAATGAATTTTAAGCTTCCTATATGTTGTATGCCTTCATGACAGCACTGATTATAATTTTACTGCTCATGCACAATTTATTAAGATTTATAAGATTATAATGTGTCTTTTACTTTTTGTTTTCAGCTCCCCCAATATAGCTAAACCATTCCACATGGGCCACCTACGTTCAACAATTCTAGGACATTTTATATCAAATCTATTTGAATTCCTATCATATGATGTCATTAGACTCAATTATCTTGGTGATTGGGGAACTCAGTTTGGTTTGCTTCAAGTGGGTTTACAGCTATGTGATTACAATGAAAAAATGATAAAAGAAAATCCCATTGAGCTCCTTTTCAAGGCATATGTTGAAGCCAACAGAAGGGCAGAAAAAGAGCCTTCTATAGTGATTAAAGCACGAGAATTGTTTAACTTATTGGAGAAAGGCGAACAAAATATTACTGATAAATGGAATGATTATAGGCATTATACTGTACAGGAACTGCAATCAGTTTATCAGAGGCTAGGAGTGGTGTTCGATGACTATTGCTGGGAATCTATGTATAGTACAAAATATATTGAACAAGCTGTAAATCTTTTGAAAGCTAAAGATATTCTTAAGAAAGAAGAGGATGGTAAACAGATGGTTGAGTTAAATAATCAGAGAAAAGTAACATTATTGAAAAGTGATGGTTCAACCTTGTACTTGACACGAGATATTGCAGCAGCCATTGATAGATATGAGAAATATCACTTTGATAAGATGTTGTACATTGTAGACAATGCTCAGACAGATCACTTTATTGCTTTATTCGAAATACTCTCAAAAATGGGATATTCCTGGGCACACAGGCTTCAGCACATCAAATTTGGGAGAGTGAGAGGGATGAGTACCAGGAAGGGATCTGCCGTCTTCCTGAAAGATATCTTGGATGAAGCAAAAGACATCATGAGAAGAAAACAATTGGAATCACCTAGTATGTTAATTACCATTTTGCTAATCATACATTTTATAATTCTGATTTATTTATGAGTAGTTATTATTCTATTGTATTACAGGTATATAATATGCAATCATTCCAAGCTGGGGAACTTAAATGTAATGAAAAGTCATCAAGCTAATTCTGAGTGCACAAGAATTGTGACGATAGACATTTTTTTATGTTTTTGCTATTTAGGAGATACACAAATCATACTTTTGGTAGGTTACAGGAATTATTATTGTGGTAAGTTCAAATGCTCCTGTATGCAACATAGTTATCCTACTTTCCTTTCCCATCCTACTTCACTTTATATTCTTGTTCTGCACTGACTGGTTTTCACTGTTGTAGTATCACCTCTACTCAAATATCAAACATCTACACATATGATTAAACTACAAACAGTTACAGGGTAGCTTTCAAGGTTAAATCAATGATGTTAATGTATATAACAGACTACCCTGAAACAAAGAATTAAGTATATATGTGTTGCTAGCTTTTCACTCAAGAATGACTGAACCAATTTGCTATGCATTTTACGAAAAGGATGCCTTAGGTTAGTTGGTTTCCTATGGCTGTGTTTGGAATCATTTAATCTATCTTAGTGCAACTACACCGTTGTCTTTCTTCATCAAATATGGTTTCGTCAATGATTTACAAGTTATAATTATAAAATGAAACAAATTATAATCACATTTCTTACAGACCCAAATGTCAACTTTTTACAGTGTTAAAATTTCTTCCCTTGTAATGTATTTTTAAAGATTGAACAATATTGGCTCAAGAAAATAAAAATAAAATCTTTGCAAAGAAACCAGTTTTCGAAAGTGGTAGATTAAGAAGTACTCATATACCATTTTATGGAACTTAGTATAAAAAATGAGAAATCATATTAATGTTTCCTCCTAATGGACATCTGACAAATATTGCAGAAGTACCTTATTAGAAGGTCCATTTGAAGCCAGATTGTTTATCCCTCCAAATTCTTGAAGCATTAAATTAAATGACAGGCTATAAGTATAAAGATATTGACAACTCAGGTATAAATCAAATTAATAAATTGAGACAGATTTTAAATCCAATCTGGGGTTTTTGCCAAGGACATATTTCAAAGGATCTTCCCTTCATCATCAGCTGGCTTTGATTCTCATATATTCTGTTCTTCCTAGGTGGTGGATTATTTTTCTTCAATCAATGTATCAAAGTTTATTAAATCTTTGGTGTTTGTGTGTAAAAAGTTTTTCCCAGTTGATAGAATTGGTGGTCTGTCAGTGTTTTCTTATTTGACCATCTGAGTAAGAATAGAAGTCACAACAATTGAAGCCAGCTGTTGATAAAGAGAATAAATACCCTTTGAAATGTGTGCTGGATAAAATCCATTTCAATTTATTAACTGCTACATTGCAACTTTACCAATAAGAAATTACAATTTTTTTCTCTCTCTCCATACTTACTGTAATATTAGAGTGAGTAATATGTACCAGCTTGTTGAATATGATTCTAAAATTACTTTTCTTTTGTTTGTTTTTGTTATTTAGCTACCAAAATCACAATTGACAAGAGCTCAGAAACCACAACAGATATACTAGGTATTTCAGCAGTAATTGTAAATGATTTGAAACAAAGAAGACAGAAGGATTATGAGTTTGATTGGGAGAACGCATTGCAGGTAAAATTAAATTTTGGAATGAATAGCTATATTGGAAAGTTTAAAAGCACTCACAACATTGCAAAGCACTTTTGAGGTATGATATCTCTAATATTTGAAATCACCTTGAAGGTTTACTAGAGTACTTGAGTTGGATGAGAAGGTTTAGTGTGCATATAGGCATAATAGCTCTAGGTAAAAGCATTGGCATGGAGAGCCATGACATTGAATTTTCAAGTCTGATTCAGCTTTCCAATTAGGTGCCTACAGACAGCTTGTACAGAACAATTACACTGGTCAACATTGATTCTGCGGTATACAGGAAAATATGTGACTCTAATGGAAATAAGTACCCTAGTTTCAAAAATGAAGTCCATTTTTGGCTATCACATCTAGTTTTTATAATATGAGCATATATGTCTATGGTGCTAAATTCACTCAGCTTATACAGCTTACTGCTACGTTTCATTATGTTATTTTAAATCTGTTGTTGATTTTCTTCCAAGTAGCTCACTTCCATCTTTCCTTATCACCCAGACATTTATGTTTATATTCCCAGCACTTACCAGTTTTGTTCTATGGGTAAGGTCTGCCTTCTTGTGAGGTATTTATGTTTACATTTACAGCTATCATAGATCTCAACTTCAGTTGAGCTGAAAACTTGTGTTAATATGCACGTTAGTCTTCTATATGTGTAGTGCTAAAATAAAAGTTTGAGCAGGACTTCTACATCAGGATTTCACAAGAGGGAGTGTCTACAAAGTCCTCAGAAGTTTTGTTACATTTGTGGGTGCTACATGTTTGACAGGAAAGTGCGTAAAATAGACTCACAAACAACATATTTCAAAGAGAAAGTTGATCAGGATAAATCCTTTGCTCTCATATTGCACGTAACAGTTGTGTTAGGGATTACGTTACTGGTATGAAAGAAATTGAAAGGCAATACCGTTTGCCAACCAATTATATGGAGAGAACAGCAGAATCATCATGACAATTATTACTTTTGCATGTGCAAAGTTGCTGGCTACACACACAAAAAAAAAGGCAGGAATTAAATATTAAAATCTGATATTGTAATGAAAAGAAGCTAGAAATAGTGATGTGTATTGAATTTATTTAAAGGTGAGTCGGAATTGTTACACTAACATCACTTAAGTGATGTTAGTGTAACAATTCCGACTCACCTTTAAATAAATTAAAATCTGAACTTAGTTACAAGGCTTATTCCTCATGGACCCAAACTACCCATATCTACACCATCACCAGACTATGATTTCAGTGAATCTGAAATGAGTTCCATGATTTCTGACAATGAGTTCTGATCCAGAAGAATTTTACAATTCACCACAACTGTTTAATCAATTTGAGTAAATGATTTAGTGAGGGATTTAGGTCTCTCAAAACAAAAAAGTGAATTACTGGGCTTAAGATTACAGGAGAAGAATTTGTAATCACCTGGCGTTACATTTTCGTGGTATAGGAATCGCAAAATACAGTTTACAAGTATTATGCAGAGGAAGATCAACTTGTGTTTTGTATGGCTGGGTGTAGTCTTATTTAACAGTTGGGCAGGAAAGCATGAGCCAAGTAACTGGTATCTTTTTATACATTCTTCCAAACGAAATCTTAAGGCAATGTTCTTCATAATGGCAACAAGTTAGCTTCAGTACTGCTTGCACATTCTATGAACCTAAGAGTGTCTTATAAAACTCTGAAGAGTGTTCTTGAGAAAATTAAGTACCGCGACCAAGAGTGGTAAATATCTGGTGACTTGAAGGTCATTGATCTGTTACTAGGACAACAGGGAGGATACACAAAATTCCCTTGCTTTCTTTGTGAATGGGATAGCAGGACGAGGGACAAACATTGGGAAGCTGACCAGTGGCCTGAGAGGCAGCAACTGGAACCTGGATCAAAAAATGTTACTAATGTGTGTCTTGATGATTGCCAAAATATTCTACTCCCTCCATTACACACAAAACTTGGCCTGGTGAAACAATTTGTGAAAGCACTTGACAAAAGTTGTCCTTGCTTCCAGTACCTATGAATAAAGTTTCCATCATTGTCACAGACTAAAATCAGAGAGGGAGTATCTGATGCACCACAGATAAGGAAATTGATGAAAGATGTTAATTTTACCAGCTCTATGAATGAAATTGAAAAAGATGGGTGGAATGGATTCAGAGAGGTTGTTAAGAAATTTCTGGGCAATGTGAAAGACCCTCAATACAAAAAAATTCAGAAATATGCTGGAAAATTTCAGACTGCTCGGCTGCAATATGAGTTTGAAGCTTCATTTCCTCAAGTCACATCTTGACTACTTCCTGTCGAATTTAGGAGCTGTCAGTGAAGAGCAAGGGGAAAGGTTTCACCAGGACTTGAAAGATGTTGAACGATGTTATCAGGGACATTGGGACGTGCATATGATGGCCGATTACTGCTGGTGTCTTACTAACGATGAACCTACCAGAGAACACTCGAGAAAATCACATACACTGAAGTTCCATGGGAAAAGAAAAAGGGGTACACAAGATAACTGACATTCACAAATTCAGGTACGCTTTCATGTTGTTATTATTATTCTTTATTTTCTTTAAAAGTTGTATAAGAGTGTGTAACATTTTTGCAAATGTTACAGTTACATTTTCATTGAACATTGTTATATTGCCAAAATTGATGTGCTATATAAAAACGGAATGCATTTTTAAATTCTGCTCACTGCAATTAGTCACCTATTTTTAATTGTGCTGCAGAAAAAAAGTTTTCATTTGTAACCTACTGTTATCAAAACATGAGCGAATGCCTATACTTAAAAAACAATAAATGGATCTAACTCTCAAACTTCACTATTTGTTGGCGAATTACCTTCAAACATATTTTTCCCAGGCTCCATCATTAGGTGTGATTCACCGATGAGATTCCTAGTGTGTCTGCAGGTGTTTCAGTTGGATGGATGTGTTTGGAGATGAGAACATTGTTACTTGGGAAGCTGAAATCATTAGTCAATTCCTGTTTTTTTTTCTATCAGTAGTTTTTATCAAACTGTTAATGCAATTGGGTTAACAATTTTTATTAATTTTGTCTGATTTTTGTATATTGTGTTTGTTTTCCAGAAATTATATGCTACTGCAGATTTTTCTATTTCTTTATACTTAATGCGTCTTTGGTGCTCTTTGAGCCTCAGGCCAATGCTTCTTTTTGCTTTTGCAATAGAACTTTTTTCACAATCTCTGCAGTTTATGTAACATATGGCTGGTAGTTTTTGAACAGGAATTTTGTTCTAATAAGATTTTTTATACTCTGCTTGTATAAGGACAAACACAAAGAACAAAACTCCTGTTCAAAAACTGCAAGGCATTGGTACATGAGATAAACTGCAGAGATTGTGAAAAAAGCATGGTTGCACTACACTTTAGGGTTGGACTTATGGTAAGCTGCTTTTTCTGGCATGATACCAATTCCAGTGCAGCCCACAGGTTCACAGATACATGGAAGGTCCCCTCCCCCAACAATTTCAAGGTCATAGAGCTTCTAGGGGTGGAAAATCTGATAACTAGAGACATAATAACAATTTATAGAAAACTTTTTTTTTAACGATATGGCATGGGTACTGATATAAATAATTTTAGTAAGATACCAGTTTCTTCCATAAAAAAGCAAAAATAGCTGCTGAAGTTATTTTGAAAATTATTTCTTACAGGGTAGAAGGTGAACTATCATCATTCTTTTAAATTATGAAAGAGCATGTTGTTTTGAATGTTTTTCCTTAATAAATTTATTCCATAGAGCTTTATGTTCTTAAGATAATTACTATTTTATTTTGCACTGCATTGCAACACGGCAAATTCAACAAGTTTGCTTTTCATTCAACAGGATAACTTTTAACTCTTCAGCTTCTGCTGCTATGACAACAAACAAACAAACACTTCCAGTATACAAATAAACAGAAAACTATAGGTACATAATTGTAACATAACCTAAATATCGTATGGAATATGGAAATGAGGAAGCATTTACAGTATTATGCAAATTATTAATAGGAGCATTTACTTATAAAGGTAAATAAAGGCTTGAGAAACCCAAGTTGCAAGATTATCCTTCTTTTTTTTGTGAATTATAAAAATCTGTGAATAATTAAAGTAAGACAAGAAGAGAAAATCAATGAGAACTTCCTTTTAATGTTTAGAGAAATTGTGCATAATGTTTTCTCTAACTCTAATGCACTCTATGAAGTACTTCTGGGTTTTTTTTTTATTTCTTCCACTGCTCAAAGTAACCTTTCTTGCAACATTTCTACATCAGGCACTTCTGTAATGTATACGCGAGTTTTCATATCGCCCACCCCCCCAAAAAAAATTGATTGGATTTAGATCTGGTGGTTTTGATGGCCATCTTATTGGTGCATTCTGAACGATCCAGCATTCTACGCAGGTATTGTATAGATAGCCAAACATAGCTCTACTTATGTGCGGAGGTGCGCCATCATATAATAGCCACATATCATTTCTTACTGCCAGAGGAATGTCCTCAAACAGAACTGGTAACATTTCTTGAAGAAACTGTAGGTAAATGGCTCCTGTCACAACCCAAAGAAGAATCTACGAATCAATTAATGTGTTTCCTATGATTCTGGCCCAAACATTTACAGGAAATCTGTGTTGAAAGTTGTCTTGCCTTATTGTATGTGGATTGTTATAAGTCCAGGTGTGTGCATTATCATAATTAGTTAGTCTATTTCTGGTAATCGTTGGTTAATCCATTGCAAGAATTTTGAGGAGAAAGTCCCTTCCTTGCTGAAGAAACCATTCTGAAAATGCTATCCTTGGCACATAATGTGCTTCAGAGAGATACTGGATACACTGAGTATGATAAGGGCATAGCAATTCTTCTTTTGATGTCCTAAAACAGTCTAATGGGATATGCTGGTAGTGCGAGCTATACCATGACCGCTGCTTCCAGGATCTTCTTCCACCAAGTGAAGGATTTCTTCTTCTTGTACAATATTTCTTTGATCAGCTCCTTCAACATGAGGAGATACACCTCCTGTATCTAGATCTGTTTGACAAATGAAAACAGATGTCCTATGATGTGGTGACCATCTATTTGGAAATCTTTCTCTATAAATTCTTGCCACATTACGATGTGTTTCACCATGAATGAGTAACATTTCAAGATACTCAGCATTAGTAAAGCAAGTCATTTTGCGACTGATAATCTGTATTTTGAAAACAAGCCATAAGCGCAATAAACAACAGCTGAAGAGTGTTTCTTTATAAACAAACAGCTGAAGTACGTTTCTTTCAATCTTACAGTGTTGTCATGTTGTGTAGTTTCTTGGCTGAGACAAATTTTGAAAGCTTATAATAATGGTAAGAGTGCAAAGTGTTTTAATTCACAATGTATTTAAACATGCAGAAAATATTTACTTTTGAATCTTCTCTAAGAAATATTTGAAAAAGTATTTAAATTTCATAAAATCTTCATTTAAAATAGAGTTAATATTAAGCAATTGTTGCTTTTTTCTCAAAAACTAGTTTAAAAATAGCAAAATTGCATTAAGATTTTTTGTTCTATTCATTATAAAGAACCATCCTGTTCAAGGATGATCATAGGTCACTTTCCACCATATTTGTTTTTTTAGTTGGACTTAAGCACATCTTTCTTTGAACTTCCTCCATAGTGTGACTAAGGTTTTTAAGAATTTTATTATAAGTGTACAGTACAATGAACTTAGACATAAGGGATTAGTCATCATTAAAACATTTTAAATGTGTCATGCCTAAAATGGCAATTCAGTGCTTACACTCAGGATACTTGTAAAATTTGTGAAAAATTATTAATTATGGATTACAAGTTGCAAGGCTAAATATGATAATTTTCAATTATGATTTGCTTTTGCATTTGTCCAATATAAACAGATGCAGGGAGATACAGGAGTAAAACTGCAGTATACACACTGCCGATTATGGAGTCTTCAGCAGAATTGTAGGGCTTCCTTGCCAGAAGAATGTGATCCAGATGTTCTCCAGGAAAATGAAGCATTGATACTTGTACACGATATTTCAAGGTAATGTTATAAGTACTATAAGTTAGGGAAACCTAAACTGCAGTGGAATATAAGAAAACTAATTTGCATCTTCAGGCATATATTTTGTTAAAATTTTGTACCAAAATTATAAAGAAGTGAAAATATATATATTTTTTCTCTCTCTAATTCCACATAGGTAACAGAACTAGGGTACTTGAAGTAATTGCATAGCTGCTGATTCTGCTTGGAATTTTATAAAAACTGATCAATAATTCATCGAACTGCTGTAATAGTTATTTTAATGTGGTCTTGTTGCAGGTTTCCAGAAGTTATTAAAAAGTCTCATGACACTCTTGAAGCAAGTGTTCTAACAAATTATCTGCTGCGATTCTGGTAAGCTTTCAGTCCAAGTAACCTTTTTTTTTTAAAAAATAGAGAGAGTTGAAGGTTGTTACACTACATCACTAAAATGCTCTTACTTTGAATGCGTTTCGGGAGAACGGTTTGCTCCCATCGTCAGTATGTTTTCAGCTGATTTTGCCGGTTATTGTCTGGGGAATGGTGTGGCTAGTGGTGTTCTCTGGTGTTGGGCTGATGAACCTCCAAAGGCTGCTGGGTGGCGGCAGTTCGAAATTCATTAGGTGATTCCTGTGTTTGACAATATGTATTTTTTCCCAGATGTCCAATTCATTGCTGCTGTTGATCGGTTTTAAGAGTTTTATGTTCGGAGTGATATCATGGTTTGAAGACCAGAAATGATGTGCTACTGCTGAATTATCTGACTGCTTTTGGTAAATGCATCTCATATGCTCTTTAAGTCTTATTTCAAGATTTCTTTTGGTTCTTCCTATGTATACCAAGTTACATTCATTACAATCAATTTGATATATACCAGCTGATTTATCGTTGGGGATAGGATCTTTTGTTCTGTTGCATAGTAGTTTCTGTATATTGTGGTTATTCTGTGGAGACAGGGTGATGTTGTATTTCTTGAAGATCCTTTGAAATTTATGATGTGTCCAAGGGTGATAAGTGAATTTTCTATATGCTTGTGGTTTTTGTTGTCTGAGTAACGTAGTCATTTGTTGGATGGTTTGAAAGACAGAAATACATCCAACAAATGACTACGTTACTCAGACAACAAAAACCACAAGCATATAGAAAATTCACTTATCACCCTTGGACACATCATAAATTTCAAAGGATCTTCAAGAAATACAACATCACCCTGTCTCCACAGAATAACCACAATATACAGAAATTACTATGCAACAGAACAAAAGATCCTATCCCCAACGATAAATCAGCTGGTATATATCAAATTGATTGTAATGAATGTAACTTGGTATACATAGGAAGAACCAAAAGAAATCTTGAAATAAGACTTAAGGAGCATATGAGATGCATTTACCAAAAGCAGCCAGATAAATCAGCAGTAGCACATCATTTCTGGTCTTCAAACCATGATATCACTCCGAACATAAAACTCTTAAAACCGATCAACAGCAGCAATGAATTGGACATCTGGGAAAAAATACATATTGTCAAATACAGGAATCACCTAATGAATTTGGAACTGCCGCCACCCAGCAGCCTTTAGAGGTTCATCAGCCCAGCACCAGAGAACACCACTAGCCACACACATCCCCCAGACGATGACCGGAAACATCAGTTGAGAACATGCTGACGATGGGAACAAACCGTCTCCCGAAACGCGTTCAAGTAAGAATATTTTAGTGATGTAGTGTAACAACCTTCAACTCTTTTTATTTTAAATTATGACACATCACTGTTACTAGCTTCTAATTCTTCAAAATTAGTCAAGCTCTTTCTAGTTTAAAGGGATGATCATAGGTTACCTTCCACCCTGTATATGTAATATATTGATATTGAAAGGAAGTATATTTTGCTATTCTTTGTGTCTTATGGCTGTTGAAACCATGGAGAGAGAAAAATACGGAGGCAGCATACAAAGATCTTCATGCCTGGCACTGCCAAGTGCTGATGTACATAAAGTTCTAAAAGGTCTTTCTTGAAATAGGCCTCAGTAAAACTGATATGACTAGTAGTGAGAAATATAAATCAGGTTATAAGAATCATATTTTTCAAATTATGTTGAATTTTGCCTCCCCCTTGAGAAAAATCCTGGAACTATAGAATAGCTACTCTGTACATTGAGCACCTTTCCAAAATTTATTCTACTGTACCTAATAAACACCTGAAGTTTTTTAATGTCTTTTACTTTTAGCAGTCAGAAATAGAGGAATTATTGCAGCCTTTCTGAAAATGGTTCTCCTCCTCCTTCTCAGAACCATCAGTTAGCCAGGAGAAATGTTTGTCTAGTGAATGGCAGCACAGTTGAGGCCTCTGTCATGAAACAAATTTCCAGGTACACTCAAGTGCAGCCATGTCCAAAAGCCAAACCAGTCTTTGATACTTCCTGCATTATATGTTGTATTTGGAAGGGGGGAGAGGAGTATATTGAGCTTTGCACTATCAAATGGCATTATCCTAAGTTATGACTAAACATTGTGCATAAGAAAGGCCTACTATGCATTCACAAGACCAAAGAAATTTAAGACATTTTGAGTAATAAACAATCTTCAATAAACAGTAAATTAAGCACTAGATACATTCTAGCACTAGCAGGTAGAACACTCCATAATACAACTGTGACAGACATAGCAGTAGTATACCCATTTTAATCACATTTCTATACTTATTTTACTTCCTGCATATGTGCTACATCATTAGAAGCCACAATAGCTTCCAAATTGGCACAATATCTGTTCTAGATATTTTTAGCTGTGCTGAGAGATGGGAATCTGATATTCTAGTTCTACTTTTAGATTCTATATGCTTCATTTGAGAAAAAGATTGCTCGCAAATGTATGTTGAGACAAACATTGCAATATATAAGCCCCAAATTCTGACAAGGATATTTAATTCTAGGAGCATGTTTATATAAATGCTCGTTACACATACTTTTGACAATTGTGTCATTTTGTAATGTAACTAATTCCATCTACAACTCAATGGTGCTGTTTATGGTTCCATTGCCAAGAGGTTGCCAAAAAGAAGAAAATAATTTTCTATGTTATTAAATCTTTGAATCTGTGAGCTGTAAACTCATTTTTCAACCTTTCCATTACTCAACATAATTATTAAAACTACTTCCTCTGGTACTTTTGATGGAACGTAAACATGGGAAACAATACAATTCCTCTTGTAACAAGTGCTCATTGAATATTTCTAATTTTCCCACAAAGCTCATCACTGAATCAAACATAGCCCCAATGGTAAGTTTTTTTTTCCTAAGTTCCATATTTAAGCCATTTAAATGCTCCATTACATCTGTAAGAAAGGCTAAAACACTGAACCATTCCAGTTGTTCTATTTCTGGAATTGCTTTATCCCGAAAATATCAAGTTTTGTTATTAGGTTCATAATAGCAGTCTGAGAAAGTCACTAAATAGTCACTGTTACTAACCAAATATTTGAAATAGAGTATTATTTATGCACACTCTTTAGCTGCTGTGGTCTTTCACATCCCATGCTGTAAATCTATGTTACAGTACCACCGGCTTTACCTCTCTTCCGAAGTAAGCCATGCTAAGGATTTTTACACCCAAAAAAATCCATCACCTTCCGCTGGGTTGTGACTTAACCACCTCACCTCAGTGTAGTAAGTGAGGTGCTCCAAGTCGGAGCCCATATTTTGTAGGAATGCTTTGAATTGATGATGCTGAAGCAATTCGATTTAATTTTGTTAATGGTTTTGACTTCAACATCCATAACATGCAGCATTTGGCAAACTTTAGCTCCAAGTGCTTCCTGATGGATAATGCAATGGAACTGCTGTATTTAAATGGGAAGAAATTCTGGTAACAAAGCCATTTTTACTCCAACCATTGCCAGAGCTCCATCAGTCACAACAGTGACTAATTTCTCCCACTGCAACTGCTTCAATTCTGTTGAGTTCCGCACTGCATTAAATATTGCCTCCCGTGTAGCACAATCTTTCATAGGAATTAGGTCAAGAAGAAATTTACATATAGAAAAGCTTTCATCCATAGTACAAACAAACAAATAAAGGCAACTGAGCAGTATCAGTTAGGTCAGTGCTCTTGTCCATAGCAAAAGAAATATAAACAACCTTTGCATTTTTTTTTAAAACCTGCTCCTTTACATTGGCTGAGATGTCATCAATTCTGCATGCTATGCTTTGTCTTGATAGCTTTATTCTTTCAAAAGAATCCATGTACTCAGGGCTTAGTTTTTCGGCTATCTTTAATAACCTTTAGAATAATTCTAGTCTATAAATTAATCTTTCATAGTTTTTAATAAATTCACCATCATTTAAAGGCTCCATTGACCTAGCTGTTTCTAATGCTATAATATAGCTAGCAAGGAGAATGTTATGTTTTGGAACTGTAGATCTACTTTTGATTTGAAATTTGGCTTTTAGTTCTTCTAGCTGCGTCATCCTATCCACACCTATAGTAAAGAACAAAAGGATATGCAACTATTTCTTCCACTGTTGTGACACAATTGTTTGCTGTTTCATCACCTTCTGATCTTTTTACTGTCTGCTTCCGTAATAATGAACATTAATAAATTATTATAAAATTTAAACACATTGTACTCACCTGTGATTGCATTGTGATCTGCTTGGGCTATTGCATAATGTCACTGAATATTGTATTTTCTTTAACCACTAAATACTTTCAAACAGAGTAAACAAGTAATGTTTTCCCCATCTGCCCCCCCCTCAAAAAAAATGTACTTCCATTCTTCTTTGAACTTAGTTTGTAAGAGGTGGAGGTTTTAGACAGGGACATCACTCCGTTACACTAAACCACTCTTTGTTACGAGAATGATGGCAAGTGAAGAGGTGTGTCGGTAGGTACAAAGTCCATGCGACGTGCAGGGACGTTGAGCCAAGTTCAGCTCATGAGCCTGCACATGGACATGGCTGCTCAAGTGGGTATAACAATTGCTATGTCATATTTGGTCCTTCGTGCTTGACCACAAAGTGTAGTGCTTTTCAAAAACATGTTTGCTGCACCTGTTTAAATAGTGTGCGTAACTTCCATCTTTCTCCCTCTCCACAACCCATGTTTCCCCTTGCTACCATCAGAAGGAAAATCAACACTACCTTTGGCTATATGCCACGGAGTATAAATTACTGTAATGTGACTTTTTTCTATTTGCAGTAATTCCATAAACCGGGCATTTAACACGCTCAGAATCAAGAATGAAGACACACATGTTGCATCTCAGCGACTTTTACTCTTTTATGCAAGCAGAATAGTGCTTTCTGAAGGCATGAAAATCTTAGGACTTAGACCACTTAAAGAAATGTAACTGTTGATTATTGAATATTATTTGTATACAATATTATGATCGCAGTTCTAACAAATAAAACAGAAAATTAAAATAAATTACTTATTTCTAGAAGATATAATATATTTGATTTCATGTAAATGCACATGAATTGTAAGTTTATGTATCAAGTGTGCCTGGCATTAAATTAAAAGAAAAACCGATCCAATTAATGTAATTGGTGCATGAACAGCTTCAGATATTCTTTGTTTCTTGAATTTTTATGAAACTCTTCTCCCATTCTTAGCTTTTAGCAATGGTGTAGTTTTTAAGCAAATCTTCTACTTCTTTGTTTGCTGCAGAGGAATGCTTCATTTGACATATCACAACTGATGGTTGGAAGGAAGCTGTTATTTGTTAGTGTATAAGCTATGATCATAAACAACAATTATGTCTGGAACTTTCTCAGTGAAACACTTTGAATATCTGTTGATATGAGTCAACTTACACTTGCTAAGGTTATTACGACTTTAGCGTAAAACATATTTTATAGACTCAGGTTCAGACCGAGACCCCTTTCACTAATGTAGTGGTAATGAAGTTTAGAGAGTGTAAATCAGTTCAAGTCAACATTTCATGATTAAAATTATTACAATTCGAAGCACTATTGAAAGTGAAGAGATACACATGTTAAAACTTAATTCACTTAAGTCAGATGGTTAAAATCAGGAAACGTTTTTCAGAGACGTATGTCTGCATTCACAGCTGTTTGGTGACTGATGACTGGCTGCCATCCCTCTTCTGATGAACTGTGACCTTGATGTCCTCTAGCAGTAGTTCTACATAACTTTATTAGTTCGTTTGGTGGCGGGATCTCAAACTTTAATAACTGAACTTCTTTTCTGCAAATATAAATCTTTTCCCAAATATCATTTTAAATTTTATTTAAAAAATATTTTAACTACTTCACTGTGTTTCCCATTAATTGTTATGTTATCAATTTTAAAGCTGAAGTAACAGGTTTTAAAAGTTTGATATCTTGTCTTATTTGATGATTATTCAACCAAAAGTGGTGAGCTACAGCCGATTTGTCTGTTTGTTTTTAATATTTCTTTGGTGCTCTTTCAATATGGTGTTCAAATCTCTTATACTACTCCCTAAGTAAACTCTCTCAATGTTCACAGTTAATCTGATAAATTCCTGATTTCATTTTGGATGGACTAGTAGTTTTGAGGGGTGTTATTGAGTAAATTATTCAAACTGTGTTTATTTTCTAAAAATAATTTTCTCAAAAATACTATCCCATTCAAAATGAAATCAGGAATTTATCAGATTAACTGTGAAGATTGTTAGAAATTTTACATAGGGAAAACTATAAGAAATTAAAACACCAGATTGAAAGAGCACCAAAGAAATATTAAAAACAAACAGACAAATCGGCCATAGCTCACCACTTTTGGTTGAATAATCATGAAATGGATAAGATATCAAACTGTTAAAACCTGTTACTTCAGCTTTAAAATTGGAATATTTGGAAAATATTTATATTTGCAGAAAGTTCACTTATTGAATTTTGAGATCCTGCTGCTGAACGAACTAATAAAGTTATGTAGAACTACTGCTAGAGGGCATCAAGGCCACAGTTAATCAGAAGAGGGATGAGTCCCCAAACAGCTGAGGATGAAAATGAGCATCTCCGAAAAATGTTTCTGATTTTAACCATCTGACTTAAGTAAAGTATGTTTTAATATATTTCATGATTAGTTTGGCTTTTATTCTCTGGATCTCATTGTAAGTAATGCTCAGATGTGCTGAACACTTTCTGCTACACAATTTCATGCCCAATCACATATTGCAAGAGTAAGACATGAAGTTAGCTTGCATGCTAAGTGAAACAAAAGAAATTCTGAAGAAATATTGAAGAGATACTAAATTTTTTGAATTATGGAACTTTCAATTAAACATTTTATTTAAATCAGATAGTCTTAAGAAATTATTTCTGAATATAAAATTTTTGAGGGATGATATGAAAGATAAAGAAAAACAATTAATTAAAAAGGTAGTAAAAGCTCAGTTTATTGATATAATGACTAGAAAAAAAGAAATTCAGGCTCATATAATAAACTGCACATAAATTCTTTATTTGAAAGAAAAATTATATTCTGAAGCAATCCTATTTTAAAGAGTTTCTACTTTGTCTACCATGTACCTAGAGAAGGTATTGATTTCCACCCAAAACTTTGATATTAGAGATTTCATTGGAAATACATGTTCTGAGGTCCCCGAATAAAACAATTTTTAGAAAAAGGATTATACGTGTGTGCGCATCTGTATGTGTAAGAGAGAAAGAAATTAGCAACTGTAATGTCTGGAGGCCATGTAATTCATGTTTGCTAGATTCTCTGTTACTCTATGTATTAGTTACTGTTTTGCCTTACAGGTCTCCAATTCTTAAAATTTAGCAATCAGGTTTTTTGTAAGGCTACTTAGGGGTTGGATGATATTGATTTAAATATGAGATTAGTTAAGACCAGCAACTTCACTATCAAGGGACCCCAAAACTTAGTGGTATTTGGTTATTCTGTTATGTTTTGGTCATCACAAATTAGCATTCCACTCGCAGAAACCATATTTTCAAATTTTATGTCACCAGTTGTATTTTTAGTGCTACTCATACTTCCACACTAGATCCTGCTTCAGACTTTCATCTTTCAAGTTTTCGGTCGATATATTTATAATACATTTAAACTCAAGTAATTAATACATAAAATTGTGTGTATTCACATCAAAATATTACCATCAGTTACAACAATATGTAGACTTTAAGAAAGATGTTAAGGTTACATCTGCATTAAAATAAAATCATAGAACATGAATAGAGACAGACTTAGTTGTTTAATTTTGCAAGAAAAGTAACACAAAGAATAACTACAAAGAGAATTTAGCAACCTGAATGACATGGCCTCCTGACATTACAGTTCTTGCATTAATTACATCTCTCTCCCTCCCCCCCCTCTCTCTCTCTCTCTCTCTCTCTCTCAGGAGGGGGGTTAGCATGCATTAATATCATGTACATTCATATTTCTGGTAAAATAATCTTACACTGATCATGATTTATTAAATTAACCTCCAATTTAAGTAAACTTTATTTTATCCTGGGTATTTTAAGGTAATATTCTGCACCAGAAATGAGTAAATCTAAACAAAGCTAAACAGCATATATTATCTGCAGCACTTTAAAACTTTGGCCAGTAAAATGTTCAGTATCTGAAATATAGTATTTCTTTAAAAATGTGTTAATGAACACTAAATGTACAAGGTGCATCCAGAAAGTAAGTTTCCCTATTTTATTTAAACAAAGAAAACATAGTTACATGAAAAACTTTATTGGCAACAGGTACAGCAATGTTTTGGCTATTTTTTCGACATAGTTACCACAAGAATTGAGACACTTGTCATATCATGGGATCAACTTTTGTATTCCTGTGTCGTAGAAGACTGCCGCCTGTGAATGGAACCAGCGTGTCACAGTCGTCTTCAGCACCGGTCAGCATCGTCAAAATGCTCACCGGAGGACAGGAATTTCTTGAGGTGCAAGAATAGATGGAACTCACTGGGAGCTAGATCAGGACTGTATGGTAGATGATAGCCGAATCCTGCAGAACAGTTGCTGTGCACCGAGCTGTATGTGGACGAGCATTGTTATGGAGCAGCACAACACCTGCAGTAAGCATTCCATGCCTCTTGTTTAAAATGGGACATTGCAACTTCTGCACTATTTCACCTCTGGGCAGGAAGTCAATGAGCAGAATGCCCTTCCTGTCCCAGAACACCATACACACCACTTTCTGCAGCGACACAGTCTGTTTGAATTGCAGATCCACTGTGACGCCAATCCGTTGACTGCTGCTTGGTTTCCGGATAAAGTGCAAAATTCATGTCTCATCACCCATGATTATCCTATTGAGGAACTCATCATTGGTACCGCTAAAGAAATGTCAGTGCTGCTCCTAAGCATTTTGTTTTGTGCTCAGGTGTCAGGTTTTTCAGCACCCACTTGACACACAATTTCCTGTACAGCAGGTGCATAGTGACAATTTCATGCAACAAGGTTTGTGATAGCTGCGGAAAACGGCTGCTGAGCTCCGTAATCGTGAAGTGATGGTTCTCCATGATGCGCTGCCGCATCAGATCAACAAGGTAATCATTTATGAGGGACACTTTGATGACCTTCGGAAAACTACCTACACCAGGGATGCACCATCTGTTTGTTCATGATGTTCAGCCCATAGACCTGACGATGAATTTTGATCTGCACTATCTTTTGTGCAGTAAGGAACTTTATCACTGACTGAACCTTGCAGCAGGAGAACAAATAAGAGCTGCCATTTTGGGCCACTGCTGCCACACTACTGGCACCGTCAGAATCTGTCCAGCCGGCATATGATTGATACATCATAGTGTATTACACATGCACAATTTTCCCAACTATATAAATACGTTTACTTTAAAGGAAACAAAATTGGGAAACTTACTTTCTGGATGCATCTCATATTTAAAGCTTGTATCACTTCCTTTGATGATGTTCATTTAATTGTATTTATAACAAAATTAAATCTTAGAAATTAATTTTTAAATTTTGATCTTAATCAGCATTGAGAGAGAAAAAAATTGTGAGTAGAGTCTGCTAGAAACTAAAAGTAACCTTAAGTTAACTTCAAGGATATCGACATAATTAAAACAGAAATTTATACACTGATTCCCAATATGAGAAACAAAGGATGGACTAAGAAAACATTGAGAATGTAGATGCCCATGAAAAGCAAACATCATGCTTCTGGCTAAATGTAGCTAGCACTGATGTTAAGAATATGACATTCCAGATCTAATTAACCATTACAGTGCATGTATTCACACTAAAATGGTAAATTCCTTCAAAATTGTCAGTTTTTGTCTTTGGTATACTAAAATAGTGTTAAGCTTTCAAGACTTCAAAAAGGTATAATTTGTGGAGCATTTCTAATAGAAATGAGTTTAATTTAATATTCTCTCGGTGTGCAACCTCTTTGCAATAGATTTTTAAAGCCTTTTGGTTTTAAGTTTAAAAACGTTAATATTTTCATATTTTTCATTCCGAGAAAACTATGACTAAAATTAAGCTTAAGACTTGTCACACAGTTGGAGCTTATTAATTAGGCAATGCTTTGAACCAGCAAATATTCAGAT
This sequence comes from Deroplatys truncata, assembly GCA_030765065.1. Lineage (NCBI taxonomy): Eukaryota > Metazoa > Arthropoda > Insecta > Mantodea > Mantidae > Deroplatys > Deroplatys truncata. The sequence continues at coordinate 122,976,542 of CM060981.1, forward strand.
GCTTTACGCAGAATCTAAATCAAAATTTATATAATTTACATCAAAATGTTATGGACACTAAGTAATCTATTGCATTTTTAAAAATCTATTTAAAATAGTTTTGTCACTGATAAACAGAGGGATAAATCACTGCAAAAAGTTTTGATATATCATTATTGTTAAAAATGCTAAAGTGTTTTAAAAAAGGCATCCGTTTTCAAAATTACTTTAATGGCTTTAAAAAACACGTTTTTACCTTTGCTGTTGCAAAATCATTTTGGTTAACACGCCATTTATCCACAAAATTTATTATACAATCTGAAAAAATTGTTATTCATACTAAGCTATGTATAGACCATGGCACTGAATTTTTTAAAGTCTGATTAATCTTTCCATCTTAGTCATAAATAGTGTGAATACATACAGTTTCTACAAATTTTTGTGTGTAATCTAACCCTAATGTTAGCTAGAAGTCTGGTTATAAAAGCACTTGCAATAGCAAATTACTTTGACATTATAATATTTGTATATGACCTTTATAGACAGGATATGAAGAGAAGTTCATTGCACTATTGGTAATGAAAGCCATAGTAACTCGGATGAAAAAGCATCAGAGTGAAAAGCTGAAGCTATGGCACAATTTTTTTCAAATCTTATTCATCTTTGCTCTAAGTAGGTTTTTTTTTTTCTTCTTTTTTTTCTTTCTTTTTTCTTTTACCATTATCATCAATTGAGACTCAGACAAGCCCTTTGCAGTGGCCTCTAGATATCCTCTTGAAGTAACATATTGTAAGATAAAGATTAAAAACAGAAGCGTTATTAACAGTGAAGTATTCATCATGATTTAGATTGAGTCACACTTTTTTAAACTCACCTTCACTAATTAAAGTTACATAAAACAGGAAACGTTTTCGAGGGCATTCATCCTCATCGTCAGCGACTTAGTCACCCAGTCGCTGACGATGAGGACGAATGCCTTCAAAAACATTTCCTGTTTTATGTAACTTTAATTAGTGAAGGTGAGTGTTAAAAAGTGTGACTCAATCTAAATCATATTGTAAGATACTGTAAAACACAACAAAATTTATAGATTTATTTTGGCCTTTCTTATGTATAATTAATAGTAGTTCTAGCTCACTGTAAAATTCATTGTTTGGATTCAAATAGTATGCAAAGCATATAGACCAATCTGAATAACCTCTTGTCTCTCAAAATTACTAACACAATATACATAGAAGATTAACTTTTAGAATTGAAAATTTCAACCTACTCAGTCAATTTCATTTTTATTTCAGACATCAAGTTGCATAATTGAAGTTTTATTTTATATAGCTCTAAATATTATATGAAGGTATAACTGTTATGGTAGATAACAGCTATTAGGAAGTGCTTTTGACACTGTTTCTCACAAATCCATTATATTATAAAATGATGAACAACTTCACTGAGGCATATGAATTAGTCCTGTATGCAAGAGAACGATGCTAAGATAACAGAAATGAAGCAGACTTGTGACTTTATCATACTCTTATTGTGTATACTTGTCATAGCTATTGCTTAAAGTTCTAAAGAAAACCATTCTTTTTTGTATATACCCTGTACATATGTATCTTCCCACATTATGTGTTTGTGATCAGTGGAAGATAATAAATTCCATTCAAATTAAATTCAATTGCAATGCATGAAGCTTGGGTTAAAAGATAAGAATCTACGATTCCTACATTTTTTTCTTTCTGAAAGAACAATTCAGTATAGTAAATAATAACATATCATCCAGTGAAAGAATCAATGGTGATACACCACAAGGTTCTGTATTAAGTCCAACCCTCTTCAAACTTTGTTACATAACTTACCTGATATTATACCTTCTGAAGTCAAGATACATATTTATGCTGACAACGTTACAATTAGGGCTACTAATTAAGATAAGGAAAAACCATCAATAGCAATAGGTACAATTAGCCATAAACAATATTAGCTTTTGGGCGAGTAAATGGAAATTGACCATTTCTCAAACTAAAACTGACTGTATTGTTTTTACAAGAAGATATAGTTTGAAACAGTAAACCTCCCTTTATCTCATCAATATGCAAATCCCATACAACCAAATCTAAAAGTTCTCAGCACCATTTACTATGAAAATGCTTATGGAATATGTACACAAATCATTTTACCTCAAAATGTGTATCAAGATTAAATAATCTAAAAATTGTTGCAAATAAAAAATGGGTACTTGATATTACAAGATTAAGATCATTTTATATAGCTTATATAAGATCCAGACTATTATATGTGTGTGTGAAATTTGGGGTGGTTCATCAAAGAAACATTTGCGCAAAATTGAGCTCTAAAACTGTGCTTCAGAGCCCCAAAAACTACTTCTATGTGTGCTGTAGAAATCTAGCATATAACCTATTAGATTGTATATATGTGGGAAAATTCTTAAATTGCCTTAAAGCTTCTGTTTTCACCAAGGTCTTGGATGTTTTTAAAACTAATAGATCACAATTTTAACAAGCTTTATAACAAACATGGAAGATGTCCTATCAAATACAATTAACATAAGAATAGAACAAAATGAAGTTGTTAATGCAATCCCGAAATGGAAAAGACCAGAATCTTACATTAATACCGCAGACAATTATACCAAGGACAGTGCACCACATGTTTGATCTAACTCCATGGAATTAATCTGCAACAGATGTGAAAATTTTCTTCATATATGTATATACTGATGGGTCTTCAGCCTCAAGAGTCATCTTCTGTGGTCTAGGGGTACCATGCTAGCCTCTAGTTCCTGAGGTCATGGGTTCAAACCCGTGGAGGGCAATAGATTTTTTCAGGCATTAAAATCCTTAGCATGGCTTCCTTCAGAAGGGAAGTAAAGCTGGTGGTCTTGTGTCGTAGATTTACGACACGTAAAAGAACCTCAAGCCTGATAGAGGGGCCTCTGAGCAAAATTCTGGGATTTCACGCCCAATACAGAATAGGATGCTAAGAACCAGTTAAAAAGCATCCGTAAATATATAAAAAAAAAAAAAAAAAAAAAAAATCCAGCCTCGAGACTGAACTACATGGAACTTTATTATTAACTTTTAGCAAGGTTCCTCGACATCTCTGTACAAAGCAGCGTTAAATAATCTTCTGCAATTTGATTATTTTTTGGATAATTCAATGCAATTCTCAACGAGACAGTGAAAAGAGATGCAAGTCAGTCAAGCTTATTTGTTAAATTGAGGAAATACTGCACTACTGTAGTTCCACCCCTGCCTTCTTCCTGCAGAATGGTAAGGTTGTTTGTTAAAATTCGCACAATGTGTTCCACACCATACTTCTGTCGTTAAGTTTTATGCATACTGCACTTGCAAACAGTATAGTACGTGTGCAGGAGTGAAGTTACAGACCTTGAAAGCTTCTAAGTTTACATTTAATTCAATGTTTATTTTTATGTATGTGTGATCCCTTATAAATGGTTCCATTACAATACATATCTTCTAATTTTTAAGTTTACATTATGCTTACACTTAATTTTCATTGTGAATTAGACCTTACTGTAGCTGGTTTTCCTTAGCAGTGTTTACAGTATTGCGGGCATCATTGTTTATGTGCTGAACTTAGTCTACTATATCTCTCTCTCCAAACCGAAATGAATGCAATACAGATCATCAAATTTTGCTGAAAAAGTAGCAGCCATCCATGAAGTAGAAAAAGTGCAAGATTAAATGCTAAAGAACAAACATATCTAAAAAAACTTTGAATCTGTACTGTACTGTGTTTTAAAACTATAAATACTGTACACTGGCTAAATACCTGTGTATACAGGTACTGTAATTTTGTTCTTCTTATATTTGTAATTTAATTTAAGTCTATTTTAATTAAAACTTTTCTAATTCAAAATCTTAAATAATTCCATTTTTTTGGGGGGGGGGGCTGGTCCCTTCAGTATAGAATTATCCAAGTTCAACTGTATTAGCCATAGAGGCAACACTTCTATGTTTACATTTTATCTGATAAATTTGTATGCATTTTCAGTGACTCGATGGGAGGCTTATTAAATATAATTAAATATGTTCATTCATATTCCTACTTAACTGCTGCTATAAAACAAGTGAATTGAGTAATGAACCTTCAGAAAGAAATAATATTTCAACAGATACCCAGCTGTTGTGGCATAGTTGAAAATGAAATTGTTAATAGTATCGCAAAACAGGCAACAACCCTGCAACCCAAACCTTTATAAATAACTTTATCTGGTACCTATTCAACAAATTTATGGATCAAATTATGGTTTTCATCTGATAAAGGTAAAATATTCCAAACTATCCTAAAGAAACCTAATGATTTACAAAATGTTCAACAACATGCCTAGACATATTCAAACATTTTGAACAAGAGCTAGAAAGGCCTCATTGTCACCTAGCCATACCTGGATTGCTTCAGTCTCATTGACTCTAATATTTGTAGTTGGTGCAACACTCATGACGAAGATCCAGAAAACATCCTTAAACTGTTGTATCACAAATCTTCAAGGAAATAAGCTAAAATCTACAATTCCAATGTAACCTTGGATAAATTTCTGCAAACAATAGTGGCTCACGAGTATATATTTTGGGTGTTCACAAAATTTCATATCCAGATAGCCCTGAAATAGCATCTGCTGCATAATACTTATGATTATGAACAATTTGATACAATTCCAACAAAAAATAGTAGTAGTAGTAGTACAGAGAAAGCTAAAAAAACTACGAACTGGCTGTAGGGTGTTTTTCCTGTCCTCATCCTCGGTGCTCGTTGCCATCTGCCACTATCATAGAAAGGCGCAGATGAAATCATACAACATTTTTTTAAAACTACTTTTAAAGGCTTTACTTACCAACTTTATGAAAGGAGATGCTGAAACTGGCCACTGTTGTCCATACATTTTTGGCACCTCTTTAGGAAACTATCCATCACTCGCCGTAGTTCACGTTGAGAAATGCTGGCAATTTCCTCCTAGATATTTTGTTTTAATTCTTCCAGGGTGTGTGGATTTGTCTTGTACACTTTGTTTTAAGTTACCCCAGAGATAGAAATTGCAGGGGGTTAGGTCAGGGGACCGAGAATTTCTACTAATAATTTTGTCCTCAAACACACTTTCATAAAGTTAAGTAAAGCCTGTGGTATGGTTTCATCCGCACCTTTCTAAGATAGCGGCAGACAGCAATGAGCACTGAGGATGCGGACAGGAAAAACACCATGCAGCCGGTTCGTAGTCTTTTGGCTCTCCCTGTAGTGGTGGTGGTGGTGGCGGCGGCGGCGGCGGCGGCGGTGGTGGTGGTGGTGGTGGTGGTGGTGGTGGTAACATATAACTTGTCTTATGAAAGAAAGGGTTGTTTTTGTGGGCATAATTAAACACAGCAGTTTGTGGCAAGAAGCAAGTAATGTGTAAATTAAATTGTAGTTGAGAGTATGGATGGTATGGAGAAATTGGGAAAAGTTTCTGTGCTTGTGCACATTACATACTTCTGCCATAGTGTGCTACCACCTATTGTCATTGATGTAAAATGGTAAGTGATAGTATGGAAACAGAGCGCATTAGAAGCTTTAGGCATAGTTTACGTCTTCAAGTGTGCATGACCTATATGTATTTGACCCAAAAGGTAATTACATCGTAGCAGTTGCACATGTGCAGAAACTCCCTAAAGCATGTTCAAGTCAAGATGTGCTACTGATCCTGTTGCCACATTTCATCAAGCTTAGAGGAGTTGCATGGTAGATTTAAATTACTGCATATACATTGTGTTTAATAGCATTCAAAGAAAAAATAACCAAGGTGTCAAAAATTAGGATGTTCATGTGCTCTTATATAGCAGCTGCCACTGTCTGCAACATATATTTAATACTTCTCTTCTTTGAACTACCCCTGTAGGAATATACTATGAACATTGTGCACTATATCCATCATTTGTAAAGAGAAGAAAGTATAGTGGAAGTATGTTGTCAGCAAATAGTATCTTCACTAAGGAGATTGATAAAAATAGTATGTAACAGCTGAATATATATATTTTTAAAGTACAGTTAAGGGAAGTGAATCCATAAAATAAAGGCAGAGTGGTAACAATTGTAGGTCATTCTATAACAATTTCGTGCTTATCTCCAAGAATTCTGTTCCTAGATCTATAAAGTGTAAACTTTGGCCTTTTTGGATTCTAAAATTCATGTTGTGTATTAACTTGTACAAAAATAATATAGGATTGCATACTTAATATGATAAAAAGAAGACACTACAGCTTCTTAGTAAAATACTATTTTATTCCAAAATATGTTGGACTGTACAGTGTTTTATTAAATATAGATAAAAAAATATATTGATGCAGTATACTCTTGTATGTGGTATTAAAATGTCAGACCAGCCCATACCTTTGCTCATGGAGCTTGAAATATTTGCAAATGCTTTCCTACTCCTTTACAGTTAGGTTAAACTGTGTTTCACCATACTTATCCACAAATTAAATTCATTACATGAAAAGCTGTTCCCTCTCCATTCTGATAGAACTATCCAAAAGATTTATCAAATATAAATGCACAGTTATGGTGGTACAAAATTACCTTTTATTACCAATAAAAGAGATTATAATTACCGTTTCAGTTTTATAAAAGCACACTGTAGCAGAATGGGGATAAATCTTAACATATGGCACAATCCCTACTTTAAACGCAGGTACACAAATTTTGAATAATAATTTTATACTGTTTATAAAGGCTTATAAAGAATCTTTTAAGAATATTTTAAGCTATGAAACTTAACAATTTAATTTAAAATAGGCTAATGCTTTAGACTAATTTTCTGAAATCTGGTAACTTATTATTTAGATACAATGCACATAAAAAAATAGAAAGCTGAAACTGTGCATATGCTTTTAAAGTAAGTGTATCTAAAATGTAGTCTTATTTCTATGAAATGTAATCAAGAATTATGGTTACCTTGTCAGATATTATGAATTTTAATTTGAAAAAAATTTAATAATAAATAAGGAAAACTTTTATAACAAAAGTAGTTATAGTGGCACTGTCATATTAGTATACTTTAAAGATTGTCATGCTTAGAACACGCAGATTATATATATTGAAGTTGCTAAAACAATTTAGTTTTAAGTGGTGGGCACAAAAATCCCAAATTGGGTCATATTAAATCACTTTTTCATAAACAATTCATGACCAAATTGAGAAAAGGTTTTAAGACAAGAGTTATGTCTTATGAGTAAGGTTTAAAATATTCCTAAATGATTCATTATAATTAAATATAAGTATAATTAAATTCTGACTACATCTTCTGTACCAGCAGCCTTACATATGTGGAAATTGAGTTTAATATTTCCATTCATTCATGTACTAGCCCACTTAAAAGGTGCAAAGCACTCACTCAGCTGGTCAATGGCTGGTCCCTACATTGCTACCAGTACTTCTTATATATGATTTTGTGGCATTTGAACACTTCATTGGTTTTATCTATATTGAAAAACATTGTGTGAAAATGACTATCACAGCTGGAGAAACTCAAAATAAACATTTGAGATTAGATGTATCAGTATTATGGAACTCCAATATAAGAGAACGTCTAAGACATGAATTTTGTATCGGCACAAATATACACTTCTAGCACCTACTATAAGGAAGATGAGCACTGAATTCTGTAGGAGCTAACTTTAAACAGTAAATTGTTTTGAGTGCAGAGAGTTAATGACAGAAGACACTCGCAACAATGCAATGACTGTCACTAACCAGCTGAGTGCTTCAAAACATTTTAATATTAGCAGTGCAATCTTGTACATCAAAACTAAGCAATAAATTTCCTTTATTCGCATAAAAATACAGCAGAACTAAAAGCAGCAATCTGTATGTTTTATGCTGAACTGTTCAGAGTAAAGGAACTCAAAGAGTTGCCTGTGCAATGAAGTTAAACATGTGTAAGTGCTTAACATTTTAGATATAATGTATTCAGCATATGGGGTGTTTAGTACAAAGTTACTGTAAATAAAGTTTAATAATTCAATGAATGATACAAGTATGAAAATTGTGTTTACAGCAAATGACAGGGGAACCTTTAAAGCTCTGAAGCTGTCAAAGAATAGTAACAATAGATTTCTGCACAAGGTTTCGTCTTGTCATTCTTATACAATACAAATTTCCGTCATTGCTCCGGACACATTTCAGCCTTGGACTTATTGTGCTACCTGTATTATTTTAAAGTCAATTCATTATGCCTGCACCCTTTACCGATGAGTACAGTCACATAACAGATATGGTTTCAAATTCTTCTGGTTCTAAAAAATTTTCCCAAAAGCAAAATATCTGTGAGCAAAGCCTCTTAGGAGCATGTAAAGTGCTGAGCTGTTTCAGTTTCTTTCTTGCTTAATCTGCAATCTAAGATACCTTGAAACACTGCCATCATGTTAAGATGCTTTTTCACAGGAGCATGTGCTGTGAGAAATGCAATAATTGTTCTCAGCTGAAATCTATTATATTTAAGTAAGCTTTCAGCTCTTTTCTTACATGGTTTTCTAATAAATAGTTTATCATGTTTGCTTCCTGGAGTTTTAAGCCAGGTTTTGCAATGTTCTACTTTGGACCAGTTCTTAATAGCCTCTCTTACTAAACATCAAGATGCTCCTAGAACCAGCTCTGGCCCAATAAATTGTGAAGCTGCTGCTTGTCCTGCAAGTTCATCAGTTCTTCATTTCCCTCTATGTCACTATAACATGGCATCCAGATAATTGAATTTCATTCTGTTCTGCCAAGCCTACATAATGTCCTTTTTAGAAATGAATTCACCTTTTATCCTGGAATCATCAACAGGCATAATTGACATACATGAAGCTTCAGAAAGGTTGCCATCTGCAGGATTTCAGTAATGGATTTGCATGGTTTGTGTTCGAGGAACATGGCTGCTTCTGCATCTATCATTCCTGAGAACACATGGAGAGAAGGTGAATATTGTGTGGATATCTGTTTGTCATAAGAATTCCAAACACAGAGAGGCTTACTACTGGCCATCCCCAACTTTGAGGTTCTGTCATTTGCTGATTTATCATACTTATATTACTTAATGAGTTTTTAAACTTTCTTACTGGCAGTTTTCATCATGGATACTCTGCTGTATTTTTCTATAAATTGTAAAAGTAGGTAAATAATGAACTAAAAATCACAATTCAAATATTTTAGCTCCTACTACGAGTTATCAAGAATTAACATTTTAATGAATTTCAAAGTTTCTGAAAATACCCTACCAGAGCAAAAAAGGAGCCAAGTAGACTACTCTCAGTGGCAACCCCTTTCCCCTCAGAAAATCAGTTATTAATGTTATTCCATCTTAAATGTTGCCATTAAGTATTCAAGTGTCTTGCTTCAAACTTAGAACAAGCTGCTTCAGCTCCTGGATTTCCAATTGTAGATTAGAGATTAATTCTTTCTCACTCTGCCTGTTCAAGAGTGGTTTCCTTAATTTGGGGTTATCTTTGATGGACATAATATGAAATTTCTTTGATGATCTGGAATTTGAGGCTGCTTGTGCATCATATTTTTTTGACTTAGCTAATTCATATGCCTCCTTCAGAACATCTTGGGGCAATCTTTTCTCTTGTCGATTCATAGGTTTCACTTGTAGGACTACCCTGTAGCCTGATGGGGAAATAAGAGCTGTGTACCGAAAAAATTTAAGTAAGTAACTTGGCATATGATCTGCAAACAGAGATGCCTCAATGCTAGCTATAAGTTTAGTTTGGCGTACAAGCTTAGAGAGTCCTGCAGTCTTTTTAAGTCCTTGAATGTCATGAACAGCTATACCTACAAGTAAATTCATAAGTATAACTGTTACAAAGAGAATGAAGGTTAAGAAAATTAAGTTATTTGTTATTACCAGATACTGCTGCTTGTCATATAGCATTTTATCATAATCTAATGCTCCTATCATTACAGTGACAATATAAATAAAGCCAGTGAATGGAGTATAGAAAAAATGAGAACCAGGAAATATAACACAAAAGCTACAGGTGAAACCTAGTAGCAAACAGAAGTATGCTACAAAGAGTTTAGCAAATTCTTTCTGTACTTTTATGTACATTGCGACATAGGAACCAAGCACTGGTAATTGCCCAATAAGTAGCATGATGTTTGTCCAACCCAAAAGAACAGCTATTGCTCCTATGTGATTTTGCCATCTAAAAGTGTATTCTGAAAATTCACATGAGACAAGAATACAGCTTAGCAAGACAAACCACTCTATGATATTATCTAAATTACAGAAATATCGTTTATAATTTGTACAAGTTACCACCGTGCACAGTTTTCTTAATGTTTCACAAAGTGCAAGGATAAAAATTATATACCACAGAGACCTTATGAAAGTGACATTAGCCAATTGCTTAATAGGAAGAAGCTCAGCCTTGGTGCAAGAAAGCTGTGTCACATTTATGGTTGTTTCATTCACAGGTGGCGCACCAGATACAGAACTGTCAATTAGAGTATCATTCACTGCCTCATTTGCTTGTTCAAATACTTTCAGATTGTAACAACCATGAGACAATGCTATTAATACATAGGTAGTAAGTGCCAAAACTAGCAAAGCATAAAAAAGCAGCCTTGTAATGTAATATTTACGTATTTTTTCCCACTTTATATGCAGGAAAGCTTTACATAAAGGGTGCTCCAGTATAGTTTTTTGTCCTTCATCAAGAAATATCTTCAAGAAATTCACTTCTCCTTTCTGGGGAAACTGTAATAATATCCGGAAATCCAACTTTAATATTACTTCCTTGCTAGAAGAAACTTCAGGATCATGCACAGTGATAGCATCATCAAGCTTTTTATACAGTTCAGATAGTGCCAGTGGTGTCTTTCGAACAATAATAGCAAGTGCAGAGTTACCACCGGTTGTTCTGGCACTAGGATTTGCACCGTTCTGTATCAACAACTCAACACAAGGTAACTCTTCATTCAGAGCAGCAATATGAAGAGGAGTGTAACCAAACTTATCGCTTGCATTCACTTTTGCTCCCCACCTAATTAAAAGTTCAGCAATTTCATATGCATTCAAACTTCTCCCAAGTGCTGAATGGAGCGGAGTTCGTTGATCACAGTCTAATACGTTTGGATCACTTCCTTCAGCCTTCAATAGAAGCTCAACACATTCCAAAGACTGTACTCTAGCTGCAAGATGCAAAGCGGTCTGCTGTTTGTAATTTTTTGCATTTTGTGATGCACCAGCAGCTAAAATGAGAAAAACGCATTCTTTAAAGCCACCCTCTGCTGCATAGTGTAATGGGGTAGCTTGAGTATCAACTGCAGCAATGTTAGGGTCAGCAGCATGCTTCAAAAGAAGTTTTAAGCATTCAGAATGCCCTCTTTCTGCTGCAATATGTAGAGGTGTTACTCCTCTAGCACTTATGAAATTCACATCTGCACCTTTTGCCAACAAAAGCTTAACACAATCAATGGAATTTGTTTTCACTGCAGAATGAAGGGCAGTACCCCAATTGTTTTTTTGTGTATCTTCGTTGATATTCTCTATGCTAGCCTCACAGTCCAGAAGTAATTGCAAGACCTCACATGAATTATGAAATGAAGCAGTTTCAAGAGGAGAAAATTTGTCAGGAGTGAAATTTATGTCCATTCCACAATCCATGAGAAATTTTGTAGAGGCTGTAGAATTACTTAAGGCACTGTAATGCAGAGCAGAGAGCCCGTCTATGGGCTCATAGAAGTATAAATCAACTCCAAGTTCATACAGGGCCTGCAGGTAGTGAGCTTTATTGTGTAGTGCACACCATAAGAGTGCTATATTTCTTTGTTCCATAGTGCATACACTGAACAGCTGTTTAAGTTTCTCATTGGTTAGGCCATCATTTTCTAGTTCTTCCAAATCATGTGCACTACCAGCATATGACTTCATCAGCTCAACGAGCTTTTGCCTGAGACTATTAAATGGCGTAGCAATCTGAGAAACTCTACGAGGATTTTCTATGCTCTCTTTGAATGCTGCTTCTTCCCTATCTGGAGGAGGAGACGAGTGTTCCTTAATGCTTTTGTAAAACCCAGTCTCATCACTTTCAATAGTTGATGTAGTTTTGCGATACCTTTTCCACCGATCTATGACTGAAGGTACTGATGTCCTAAAAGTTCTATTAAATAAAACTGAATTATTCTCACTTCCTAATCTCTCCATTATGGTACTTTCACATTTCTGCTCTCCTGCATTTTCAGTTTTCTGTTCACTCATTTTGAAAAGTTGTCAGGGAGGATTGATACCCTGAAACATAAAAGGATGCATTACATTAGGAAAAATAGGTAAGTGTTTATTATGGACACCTCTCAAGTTATAATTAATTAAGAGTACAAAATGAAGGAACAACTTACAATTAGGATTTTATTTTAGGGAGGAAGGTTGTTAGATATTTCTAAAACTTTCACTATTAGTCCCATTCACCAGTATAAGAGGGTATGAATGTAAGCAAAAGCTTTTGCTATTTGGTAATGAAAAGTAAATGAAACACAGCATGCATTTTTGTTTTGTCTTGTTACTTAGACTACAAATACTTCACCCATTTGGTGATTCAATAGCTGAAATGCCTGATAGGTAAGACCAAGAGTATACCCATAAGCTATGGGGGCAGAAGGGACATGTATTAAGGCACCTAATATTTTAGGGAAATGAAAAGTTTAGTGTATTGATTGAAAGCCTAATAATTCAGATTAAGGGCATTCGCATATCTGTTTCATATTAGTCACTCACTGAATAATCTGAATTACAAGTACTCTTTGTTATTTCATAAAACGCTGCCCCAAATCATTGACAATCATATTTACTACTGATTTATTTATAAAGGCAGTAGTGAATCTGCCTAAATTATTACTGTATACTGTAATTAACTGCTCTCGAATGGAGTTGAAACTTAAGATTCAGGCATGCTATGATAGGTGACAAAGCTTTTGCTTCATATTTTTAGGCTGCAATGTTGAGAAGTATGTTGTAAAGAAAATATTCATTGACCATTAGGGAAACAATTCAGAATGAATTGGTTAATTTTATGTAGTTGCTAAAGGTCTCAGTTGCTGAGCTGCTTAAAGCAATACAATCCACATTTATGTATTTATATTTATTGTACTAAGCCATGGGCAAAAACAAAGAAAATATAATCAGCATTCAGTCTGGGCTCTTTATTAGTCATATTCATAAATTACAATATTTTCCTTAGTCTACTTCCTTTATTCTTAATTTCTTACTTTATTTATCTCTATTCATTGTCCTATTCCATTTATTTTTAACTTTACTTAAGTGTTGCCCTAAGCTCCTACTGTCCTTATAAAACATTTCAGTTATAGCAAAATTTCTATCTGTCTTAAACCATAGATCTCCAACTGGCCAAATCTCAAATTTTTTTTAATGGATTAGATGTGGCGTTGACAAAATACTCAATATATAGAAACAAAACTGTGATAATAGGTGATATTAACATAAATTCAAATTTTGAAAATATCGCACATAAAAAACTTATAGAAATTTTTAATATGTTTGATATTAAAATGTATATTAAAATCCCAACCAGTTACTTTGACATCTGCTACTGCTATAGACCAAGTAGCTACTAATATTGACAGTGAAAGAGTACAAGTAAATGTTCTTAACAGTTATATCTCTGATCATAGGACACAAATTGTGAAAATTATGAAGTGTAATGTTAAAAGAGATGAGAATGTAAAGGTAATAGTATTAATAGTATTTATTTACTGTGCTAAGAGTTTTACAAATTTGATTGTCTACTGCACTTTGACCCTGGTCACTCATTCAGTAGACAATCACTACAGTTTATTTACATTTTACAATTTCTTGTCAATAAATTATCTTGCTCTTTTTTTTCAGTTTTTTTCATGTCCCATTTCCACTTGTTTTTCACTTTTCATTTATTGATTACTTAACCATCACACATTCACTATAGTTTTCCATTCAAAGTAAGATGCACTACCTCTTACTTTTCTCTTTCCACTGTCCAAAGCCTTTATTTTTTACTTTACACAAAAACTGTCCAATGCTTACATATCATTTCAATCATAAGTGTATTTCTATCCCCCTTCAACCACTTCTTATTAAAAAATTCTTTTCTCCAATTTTCTGTTCGTTGGCACTTAAATACTATGTGTTCAATGTCTTCATTACCACCACATATCGGACAATGGTTCTGAATAGTAAGAAAAATTAATTTGTATAACAACTGTACTGAAAAAGTTGCTTCAAAAAGAACCATGGGAAAAGGTGTATCATACAGATTGTGTAAATCAAAAATGGGAACTATTTTATGGTATATTTAATCAATATTTCGATATTCCATGTTCGAAACAGGCAGTAAATAAGTGCAAAACAAGGTGCAACAAAGTAATCCTTCCATTCAGTATAATTTAATTAAGGGAATCTATGAAGGATATGTATATATTTTATAAGCAGTATGATAATAGAGTATATTATGATAGGTATCAAGAGTAAAAGAAAATGTATGAAGCTAAATTAAAATTATTGAGGTCAGAAAGTCTACAATATAAGGTAGTTAATGCAAAAAATACAAGTAAGGCTATATGGGAGGTTATAAATGCAAATAAAGAAAATGTAAAAAAATCAGATAATATAGTGCTTAAACATGAGAGTAAAATGATAGATAATCCAGTTAGTATTAGTAATATATTTAATGAATATGTTTTAAATGTTGCTGTGCCTAAGGGTAAAAGTAATAATAAGATGGATATAACTGGTGAAATAAAATATGTTGGTAACACAGTGTTTTTGGAACCTGTTCAGAACTGATTTCCATCATTACACAATTAAAACCTAAAAACTCAAGTGGGTGGGATGCAGTTTCATCTTAAGCCTTTAAACAATGTAAGGATGAATTAGTTGATGTCCTGGCACATTTGATAAATGCCAGCATATCTGAAGGTATTTGTCCAGACTGCTTAAAAAAAGGGGTTATAAAACCACTGTATAAAAAGGGTGATGCTACCAATGTGAGCAATTATTGGCCAATAACATTGACATCAACTTTTGCTAAACTTGTTGAAAAAATTATATTAAAAAGGATTATAAGTTTTTTGGACAAAAACAAAATCATGTCTAAATCCCAACATGGTTTTAGAAAGGGCTACTCTACTATTACTGCTGTAGTAGAATTTATAGATGAATTAATTAGCAAAATGGAAAGTGATAAAGTTATGGAATTTTTTTTGTACTTATTTATCTAAGACATTTGATAGTGTTGATCATCAAATATTAATTAAAAAATTGGGGAATTATGGTATAAGGAGCTTGCAGGTCAATTAATCAAAACATATTTGTAAGGACAGGTTCAAAGTACAGAAATAGTATGTAAAACGAATAAATTAGAGACAGAATATGAATCCTTATTAGTGGTGGTAAACTATGGGGTCCCACAAGGATCTGTGCTTGGGCTTTTATTATTTGCATTGTATACTAATGTCATACAGTGTCATACGTTGATGACACATCAATTATTTGCTGGGGAAAGACACTCAATAATTTAATTACTAATATACATTCAGGTACAGATATAACACTTAAATTTCTTGCTAATAATAATTTAATTAATAATCTAGATAAGACAAGTGTAATATATTTATAATTAATAAATTTTTATATAGGAATATGAAAATTAAAATTGGAAATGAAGAAATTGACACCTCTGATGACCACTCATTTCTAGTGCTACATATAGACAAAACTTTATCGTGGACAAAACATGTAAATTATATATCTAATAAAATTAGCAAGGAGTCTATTTGTTGAACTATATGGCTCATTATTTGGAAAAACCAAATTTAAAACAGATTTATTATGGAATTATCCATACTCATTTGAACTAGGTATTGAATTATGGGGCACAACACATAAAGATAATCTAAAGCAGTTATTAGTTCTACAGAAGAGGTGTTTAAGAATTGTATGCTCAATAAAATCCAGGGATTCTTGTAGGGAGGTATTTAAAAAAGAAAGAATATTAACTGTGGTTTCATTATATATTTTTAGAGTTATTCTTTTAGTCAGACAAAAGTCAGATATAAAGATCAATAGCAATGTACATACATATGATACACAAGAACAAAACATAACATGTATAGGGAAGGAAAAAGTAAGAAATGTTTTGAAAAAAATGCTTATGTGATTGGTAAAGTATTTATACAATAAATTACCTTCCTCGATTATACAAATAACAGGTTCCAAATTCATTAAACAGTTAAAGAATTACCTCATAATTTGTGCATTTTATGGCATAGTGAATATTTATAAGTAATTGTTAATTTTAATTTTTAATGTTTAATGACAATGCCAGAAACTATGTAAATAGTCTATGGTTGCAATAAATGAATTGAATTTCTTTCTGATAAACTCTTTTTTCCAAATTTCTGTTCCTGTGCAATTAAATGTTGTATGTTCAACATCATCATCTCCTCCACATATGGAGATTGATTTTGTAGAATACCCTTCCTTAAACCTTTTAACCTCCACACACCAGTTTTTACCCATGCAATGCTCTGTCGCACGTCTTTATTTGCTATGTCTATATATTTTTCGCTTCCCCATGCATTTTTCATTGGCGTATAGAACACCACAGATCTCTTTTCAGCTAACTCATTAAATAGAGTTTGTACTTCTATATCTCTAAATCTCTTCCTTACGATTTCCCAAAAGTTATTTTCATTATTTTCCCTTCTCCAAATCTCTCCTAGGCCATTATTCTTCAAATTGCTCCATAGACTGTTTATCATCCACTATTCTTTAAGATTTTTTCTTGGTATTATAAACATTGTCTTAAGACATTTCTTTTGTCTAAGTTCAAGATTCTAAACCAATATTCAAAGCTCTTTCCATTATCTTTCTGTTACTTGGCACCCTGCCCATTTCAATCCACATTTAGTAACTTAGCATTGCACCAGTTTTCAAATATATTATTTTATTTCGGCATCTGAAGAAATATATCCTTATTTATACCTATCAATATAATTAATACCAATGTTTAGAGATAGAAAGAGCATATTTTGACTCTATGCACCATTGTTGCAATGAGAAAACATATGAAAATTTTCAGTACCTTCACTTTAGTGTGAAAATTAAGTTGGGCTTAATGAAAACTTATTGCACTCATGAAAAAAATGCAGCAAAACAACTTTGGGATAGGGAATGATGTAAATAAGGTCAGCTGAACACTTATATGGTTTTCAAATATTTCAATTATTGTTTATAAAAAATGCAGTATGTTGCCCATACAAAGACTAGCCAGAATGCTTCATTATTACTTATTACTTTGTGTGAAAGGACCTAAAACAATTCCTCTTAGGGACCAAACCTAATTCTTGCATAAAGCACTTGATAAAATAATGTTGCTTGTGAGCAACATTACAAGAAAAAGGGTTATGTCAAACTTTGAAAGGTGCGAACCAGAATTTATGTAGACAACTGGGTGAGAATACTTACACACCTGTTTAACCCTTATCTGCTGACAAGATTTAATTGTAAATTAGCTGCGTCATGAAAACTGTACTGCTTAGACCTTACTGCAATTATAGGATGCACACACCCACCCACGCACACGCACGCACATGTGCGCGCGCGCACACACACACACATACATACATATGCCTTTAAAAGTGCAGGGATACTCGAAATAAGGTTTTGATATCAAATAAACTAGGAAAGATCTGCATGTCGCAGGACAGAAGAGGGTTGAAGGTTTCATGGTTGTTGATACTGTAGGTATGCATTTAATAAGAATACCATTTGTTACATGTAACATCAAAACAGAAGCCCATCTCTTGCTACAAACAAATCAATTGGTTCCCAGTTATCAAACTTTTATGCTACATGTAAATTTGCGTATGACCAGACAGGTGTCTTTTTAATCTACTGCAGAAGTGACTTGTTGCACTTGAACAACGAATCCATGTCAAAATTGCAGTGCACAAATTAATTTTTTTCTGTATTCACCACTTTTCTATAAACAACCAGCGCTGCTTTATGTCACTGGATGGAATATATAAGCCTGCTTTTAGAAATTTTGAAGCTTCCTTTAACCAGCAATGTGTGGGATGCATTTTTAACTTTCACAGTTTGTTTGAAATAAACATCTAGAATATTCTCTTTTTGGATTTAATGTATTTAGTAATTATGTTAATAAGATTGTTTCTTAAACAGCATATGCATTATTTAGTATAAGAAAAAAACTTCAGAATTTGTTTCATATTTTTAATTTATTCCTTGTATCAGGATGTGCAGCTGAGTGTAGGATCCAATCCACCTTTATACTCTAGTATAAGTTCCCTCCATACATGCTTGTTGATACCAGTAGCATTTCTATTGCAGTTTGCAATTATACTTTGCAAAATATAAAGCTCAACCTTACATGAGGCCACATAATCATTCATGAAGAAACACACTTCAAAGTTTTATTTACAGAAACAATTATCATAAAAAGTCAACATTTAAAATAACAGCTGCCAGTTGAAACTGTAAGATTCCAAAACTGAGCATCAATCCATCTGTTTAAATCACATATAAGCAATGCCTGTACTAAGAGTTTGGACGGGGTTGTACAGCCCTAACTGTCTGAAGATTACATCAGCACCAAGGGAAGGGAATCAATTTCATGCACTGTGCACTGCTTGTTCATCTGTATCTCGTATTGTTGGAAGTTTTGATTTCAAGATTTTGCAATTGAAACTAGCAAGGTGGAAAGTACAAATTTTGTGAGGGGAACACTTGGACCTATATGCTCAGTATTCGCCAACAAATTGGCAAGTATTTTTCAAAGTAACAATGCTGGATATGAAAATATGAAATTAGTCAAGTGCAATTAACCAGGGAAGCATTTCTTAGGAGAATTATCTTGAGGATGACAAGCAATACCATCTTGACTGTAGCAATATATTTTTCAAACTATAGAAATGTGCTGAATGACATAGGAAAAGTTTTACAAACTTAGAAAGGTGGCTAATTGTTTATGATGACAGTGAAAAAATGTGATCTTTCTATTTAACAGAGTGATAGTGCTATTAATAAGGAAATTGGTGCAATTTTGAAGTTGAAATGTTTGCAACATTTCAAATAATGTATTGGTAATAGTAGTAGAAATGCAAACTTTGCTTTTATACAACAGTGCCACAGGTACTAAGATTATACATTTTTATCTCTAAAAAGCTAAAACTGCAGTTATGCAAGTCCTAATAATCACAAATTTCAAAGAAACCATCAGAAATCTGTTCAGTGAAACTGACCCAAGGCACGACTTTTTCAACATTGAAGATGTCTGCAGGACATCTAAGCATAACAGAACTTCTGAACAAGAAGATTATTATTTAAGAGAATGTGCTTTGTCAGTGAAAGTGGTGATTATTTGTACAATTCTGTGAATTTTATTATCCGCACTCTAACCATAAACATTCCTTCCATGATGATTGCAGTTCATTAAATCCTATCTGGCTAAATGTGACCATTTAGAAATAGAGTTTAAAGCTGCTATCTATACATGCACTTCACAAACTTACAAGAAATGCAGCATCCCACAGAAGAACTTCTGTCCTAAAGAAAGTTCTGAAGCAGTTTGACACCAGAAA
The DNA here is from genome assembly GCA_030765065.1 of Deroplatys truncata. Classification (NCBI taxonomy): domain Eukaryota; kingdom Metazoa; phylum Arthropoda; class Insecta; order Mantodea; family Mantidae; genus Deroplatys; species Deroplatys truncata. The sequence goes on from CM060981.1 coordinate 122,996,165, forward strand.
AGAAAAGCATTACATATTTCGATACGCTCGGAGAGAATGTTTGTTTGGAGAACTCTCTCAAGTCTATAGGCATTTCATGGAGGTAAATTAAAAACATGACTGAAGAAATGAGAGTGTTTTCCAGAAAATAAATGTATTTGACTCTCACAAATTTTTAAATATCTTATAATTTTATGTTACTAGTCATTTAAAAAATGTTCATTCTGCATTGTGTTACCAGTTCATCATATAAACAAGTAAGAAAATACATCAAGTTGGATGCCTCATTTTCTGTTGTTAATTTTGAACCGTTCAGGTGCTCCTCCTTCTGCTTCACTTGCATCTCCAGGATGACAGCATCTGCATGATAGTTGGAGATTTCGGACCAGAGCAACTTCTTATGTCATTGTAAGCTAGTAACAGCTCGCTGGAGAGTTTGGTGATTGGTCAAAATCTGGGCCAATTACTTGGTGGCAGCTATAGCAGCCGAGTGAAACACTGATGAAAGCTGGCTCCCAGCAAGTCAAGAAAACAGACACACACACGCAACAGAGGAGCCAGCTGGAAACTTTGCTAATGACATGTGCAGACTTAAAAGGTGCAACTAGTATACTGGCATCCATACATTTTGGACTTGTCTAAATTTTCAACCTTACAACAATGTTTGGTGAATAAAGCTTTCAAAATTATCTTTAAATATATACAGAAAAAGGTGGTAGGCAATGTAGCGATAGAACCTTCTGCATGCATGTAATGGCAAAATGATATTAAGCAAACATGTAAAGAGAACGATACATAGATTCTTAGATGCTGAACTTAAATACAAAACTTGGCATTTAATTGACGCTTTATTGTTGAATTATGCTTTTCTTGCACTCTTTCTCTCTGTCCCTCTCACACAGTCTTTTTTCTAAAAATGCTTTTTTTTTATTCAAGGTGCCTCAGAACATATATTTTCAGTGAAAACTCAACATCAAATATTTGGGTGAAATACAATTCTTCCCCTACTTACTTTACATAGCAGAGAAAGTACAAATTCATAAATGTCGTTCAAAGAGGTCACATATTTATGCCCTGTACTAGTCACCCAGATAGTTTAGCAAAATATTTACATTCTTATAGATTATTTTTATAAAAATAATTCCTCTATTTTAAAACATATATTATTTCATGTAACAACAATATCATCCTTACTTTATGTTTCTGTTTAACCCAGGATGTATTCTGATCTTTGTTTCAATCAGAATGCTTCATTATAGTTTTATTTGTACGTGATCGGATTTCTGCAGGCAGTGAAAGACTGTGTTAAAAGGACAGATTTAGAAAAAACTTTACCAGAGCAGAGAGTTATTGGAATCAGCAGGCTCTTGTAAAGTTCAAGGCTAGAAAACAAAGTGGATTTAAACAGAATGTCAAGTGATTATCATAAACTGCCATTTAATTACGGAACATCTAGAATATGAAATGTTGAAAACACCCCCTCCCCCCAAAAAATTGGATCAATGAGTTTGGAACAGGTTAGACGCCTATGCCATAAAGGATAAGGATGATTGTGATAATGTGGTGGTGGGGTGACGATAATCACCACCACCACAGTTCTGCCTCTCCCCCTCCAAGTTTTGGGGGAAAATAGCAACTTTTTAGGTGATTCAAATCCTCCCCTGACAGGGACTCCCACATGAGTTCATTGGATTTTCAATGTATCTAAATCAAGTTACACATGCATGCTGATTAAAGATTTTGGAGAAAAAAGAAAACAAACAAACAAATGTTAAAGCGCAATAAAATTGGTTGAATAGTTTAACCACAGTAAAATGCACTTTCAATTAAAAAATAAAATGTTATATGAGACTGAATTTAGGTACTACGTTACAAAAAATTATTTGACAAATCATTGTCAAGCATAACAAAAATAAATTTAAGTAACCATAGGTTAAAAACAAAAAAAAAGCATTCATAAATTATAACATATGACTAAAATTTCATTAAACCGAATTAGAATGCAGTGTATAAAATTTAAGCTTTAAGCCATAATTAAATGAAAGTAGTAACATGAAGTTAACATTATTCTCAAGAAGTATGCAGCACTTAATACCTGTAACTTATTAGTTTTTGCGATAGGTATACCCAAATTTGAAAACTTCAAATTTATGGAAGAAAGTGAGAGAAAATCGCTAATGTATTAACTCATGCCTTTAAATACCACATTCAGAGCCGTAATGTTTACAGCCAGAAAGAATCGAGCTAATCTGTAAGACACAAATTGAAGATTTTTGTAGTGATTTTTCATGTCTGGATTTCCTTAAAGCATTAGTGGTGCTTTATGTCTTAATTTTAGAGCTGCAAAAAGTTATATTTGTACTATGAAGTACACTGAATTTCAAGGATCCTGTCCTATCCTATCCTCGTGAATTATTCAGATGCTATGAAAATTCTATCATATGAGGGATCCAAATAGCATTAGCAATAAACATAAGTACCAAGTATGTATTTATTTATTTGGTATAGCTTCCTTTAACTTCTAATGTCATATCCAGGGCTTTGACTTGAGAAATAACTGACAGTGCAATTGTTTGAACTGTAGGTTTTAACATTGGTTTTATTCAATTTTACCATGAAACACACTCAACTATCAGACACTGCAGAGGATGGGGAAGGATTCTTGTTAAAGAAAAATTGCTCCACCTTAGCCAGAAACTGAACCAGGACCTCTGGTTTGAGAATGCAGAATGCTGACTACTCGAGCACAGAGATAATCATATTTCAAATTTTGTTTTTCCTCCTGCTCAACAAAGTCCAATCCTAAAACAATCAAGTTACATTTCAAAGCATAATTCCACATTAAAAATTTGAGTTAAAAGCCGTTTTTGTATGAAATTTACAATTTATAATATTTATGCCATCTTTTTCATGAATGGTTCTCTAGTAAAAAAATAAAAACCCATATATTAATCATTCTTTCGAAAATAATGAAAATCTATAATTGAAAATTAATTATTCTTCCATACAAGCCATATGTACCACAAGGTTGGAAAGGTAGAATCAAATTGAAAAATTTAATGCCATAGCCAGGATTTGAACCATGTATGGAAACCGGAAGATTTGTGGTTTAAATCCTGGCTATGGCATTGAATTGTTCAGTTGGATTCTACCTTTCCAATATCTATCGTTATTTATAAAAAAAGGGGGGAAATGTTTGTATTTAAATTAATTTTGTTATTGATTATGGAATGTAATAAGTTTATTTCATGTGTTTCTTCTTCATATGGTTTCTTTCATGAAACACAATTATTTTGATAAAAAACTGTGGATTTTGAACAAATGTTTTTTAAAATTCTTTTGAAAACTCGAAAATTCAAATGACTATTTGACTATGAATATTTGAACCTTGCCAGAATTTTTACATTTTAATAATTACTCATCCAAGTTTGATGCTAATTTTTTCTTATATACGTGTGTGTATGTGTTTTTTTTTTTCAATAATTTTAACAAAATATTGTTATATAAATTAACAGAATTTCCAGATGCAAACTTATTTGAAGCTGATAATGCATGATTAGCATGTCACAACATACCTCGCCTACAAACCATCGAATAAACACAAGAAATTCAGTGAGACAATGAAATATACACCATGTTAGCGGGTACAGAAGAGAAAACCTTTGGGGCGCAACCATTTAAAGATTAATGGTTAGGCAAAAGTAGTAAATTGATGGTTATATGCAAATGCGTTGCTGTAGGTTAGCTTGAAAAATTCATCTAAAGCTATTTTTCATGGGCAGAGCGTTTAAGTCATGGTGCACCAAGAGTCGCTGCTAGGTTCCCTTCTTTTATAATACTGCGTTGTCATCGCGGTATTCGTAGGAATGCCTAAAATGATCGTGGTTTTGAAATATTAACCGGCTGGAACAGCTACCTATTTACACTAACTGATGCCCTATCCTAAAGAGGAACACGTTATCAAGTGCTTGCTGTCAAATGACTGCACTGTATGCACTTTGCTATAGGCTAGTTCCCGCATTTGTCTGGGGACGAATGCTCATTTTATTACACGACACTGTACGATATCCGTATTCGAACTGTAGGTTTCCCTCTAGGTAACTTCATACTGCTTGTTCTTTTACATGCACAAATTAGCGCGGCATTCTTCCCGCGGAGATGGTGTGTATTTGTGAACATTTATTTTATTTTCTTAAACATTTTAGTATGTACAGATGTACTTTATTGGTTAAACTTTACACCTAAGAACAGTAATAATCAATGCAGATGTGTTTTTTGTTTACAGTGACCTTAGTCCCCCCTCCCAAAGGCCTTGCTTACGTAAATATAATTTCGGATAGTGTACCAGGAAAAATATTTCTCAGGCTTCATTCAGCAGTTATATAGTCCACCTTTTAGCTTAAAGAAGCATAATTTTAATATAAACAACATAATATCGTCATTTCTCACAATCAATTACTCAATAAATCAGGAATACACGATTATTAAAGAAAAAATTTATTAAGATCGCTATTAATGCAAAATGGTTTCTGTTCTGTGAATGAATATCTAGCTTGAATGTAAATGTAGTACTTCTACATTATTACTATGCTTAATTTATTTGGTATTTAAAATTGATTTTTCTGATGTTAGGTATTATTATATTAAAGGAATCAGGCTGTTAGTTGTAACTCTTTTAACATGTTCTGTAAATTAATTTCAACGTGTAAATTTTGTTATAAATCTTTTTTTTTTTTTTTTTTTTGCTCACGTGTCCTATATCATTTAAGTGATCAATAGGATGAATAAATCCACATTCTTTCTCACGTTACCGCATGGCGTGTTATAGTCAAGTTCTTTAATTAATTTTATTATGAGGCGTGTCTCAAAAGCCACACCTAATAAAGCGCAAGAACATTTTAGTAAACATGTCCAGATAAAAACGACAAATTAGGGTGCGTTCCCCATGTGTCCAATTCCAATAAAATATACTGTGTATAGCCACGAATCTAAACACTACCTACCTAATGAAAAACTCATCCTCTCCATAAAAAAAAGTAAAGCAATACAAACTGAAATGCGTAAAGCTGTGTAACAACTCCTTCAGGTAACATGTTCTAAATAACCACCTTATATACTATAATGTGCAACGATACTTGTCTGCACTTTTGAGCTCTTTACTCACTTTTCTTCCAACTTGACGCCTGACAAGCATGCTATGCGAATGAATGCATGCTGCCGCTTGCGAACACAACACTGGCTAGAATGATCTTCCACTTACGCAGAGAAACGAATACGTTGCGAGTAGGTAATATATACTGAAGAAAAAGAATACTTGGCGGACCAGCGACCTTAAGATAAACCTGTTCTGGTCCTTACCGACTGAATGGGTAGTAAGTTGCATAGGAGGAAAGGAAAGAAAGAAACAAAGAAGAAATACATAACCAAAAATCTCATTTTCTTATATAATATTTATTAGTGGCACATTTCTCAGGTCAAAAGCTTGCAACCCTACGTGTGTGGATCCCCCCCCCTATTGATTTCAACTCCGTGTGCAAGTTCATTAGCAAGTCTGAAGTGAAAATTTTGCCAGATATTAACAATTGCCTTTTGTGAGCACAGTATTGTATTTTCAATATTGTACATTCAATGAATGTAAGAAAAATACCAAAATTCTAACTGTAGTATATTATAGACAAGTGGATAATATACTTTGGGATTAGGTTTACGTGAAGACGTATGTCGGGGTGATGTGTACAATGAATATAAAGTATAAGGATGAACAAACGTTCTCCATTTAATAGTCCAGCAAATATCGATGATACGTGAACTATCATAAAAATGCTTCCAGTTGAAACAACAAACAGCTAATTTTACTGAATTTAAATCTTTAGTCCGGTTATATCGCTTTGCGTTCTCTAATTACACTGCCTCGGCTGCTTTCTTACATTTTTATTACATTCACGTAACAATATAAGTTACAAACGAATATAAGGAAGCACAGACTGCTGCCGTTATACGCGTATGTTTTTGCACAATGTAATCGAAGATCTTATTAATCGTTATTATGCTCTATTATTCGGTTTATTATATAAAACCGTGAAATAATAGCGCTCTCACCCTCTTGATCCTCTTTCTGCAATTACATGTCATGCGATCTTTTGAAAACCGGTAATAAAATACCGGTGTTAATAAAACTTAATGCATAAGTACAAAGGTTTAACAATACAGACAGGTATACCTCATCTTAATTGGAACTATATTGTTTCTCGTGGCAAATTAAGATTGAATTGGATTTTATTTATGGACGCTCTTTAATTACTGTGGTTCTTAGCGTCTCTTTCTAGTTATATTGGGCGTGAAAGACCGGTAACTTTCCTCGAGGCCTCATTATCAGGCTTGAGCTTCTTTAGTGCCGTAAATCTATGACACGGGACCACCGGCTTTACTTCCCTTCTGAAGGAAGCCATGCTAAGGATTTGCGCCCGAGAAAACCCATCGCCCTCCGCCGGGTTTGAACCCACGACCCCGGGAACTAGACCACATGGTAACCACTACATCACGGATCTCGTGGCAATTGATCTACGCACGCATATAGATAATATTAAGAAAAATTGTTATAACTTCTTAAATATTCATTCTATCGAAATTTCGAACATAACAAAACTTATCAACATTATGCTTAAAAAACATAAAAAAAAAACAAATAAGCGAAACATCTGACTTGTTACTTTCTCTACCATTTACTTATAGTAAGTAGAAAAAGTACTGTATTTCATCCAAAAATTCAATATCAAGATTTCACTGAAAACACATCTTTTGAGATCCCCTGAACAAAAAGGTAGAATAGTTCGCAAGCGTGCGCGCGCGGCATCACAGCTAAAGAAACGAAATGTTGGATAAATTCCCAAATTGATATGTAGGTATGTTCAACAGCTTACAAAGTTAAAGATGAAGATTTTCAAGAAAATACGCTCATCCCAAACTACTCTTTAAATGGAAAAGTTTTCGTTAGTTTTGATTTTTTTTTTTAAAAAATGGCTCTAACGGTTTTTATTAGAATAGCATTGTTTAAAATATGCGATTAGAATACTATAGGTTTAAAATAAAATGTAGATTTTGTATTTTCTGTGACTATCCTACGAAGTCCTCTTCATTCGGAATGAGCTGTATATATTTTTGCATAACTAATAAACCATAAGAGACAGACAGTCACTTACTACACAAAAACGTAGATCTCATTAAAATACAGAATTTATAACAAATAATTTCTTTGTGGCATTAACCTTATTCCAAATATTCGTTTTCAATAGTTTTTAACTTAAAATAATTTATATTTTTTAAGTGCTAGGCCGCCATTCGTTTGTTTCCCATGGTCATGCAAAAGTGTATTTCTTTGGAAAGGTATTATATAACCTATATTCTAAGTGCGAGACTCATACGTTACCCACTCGTAGAGTTAACTCGCTCGGTGAACTTTGTGTAAAGAGGAAACCATATGATATGGACAGAAACTTGCCTTAAAAAAATAGGAATCATCAAAATATCTGCATCAAATTTCTTCGTAGCATTAGCTGTTTTCGAAACAGTCGCTGCTATAAGTTTTAAGTGTATCCAGTTTGAAACTTAGTTTGACAGCTAACGGTTGAAAATGCGATTCTCCTTTGCTTTCTTTGTTTCTTTCTTTTCCTTCCTTCCTCCCTTCCTTCCCGTAAACTCACGATAAGCAAAAACGCGACTTGTAACATAACAGATTACTTGTTTCGGCATCTTACATGTAACTAACCCGTATAACTTAATTTAAAATTTTTATATAGAGATTTTATCAAAGATAAAGTGGATCGCAGAATTACTTTTTACATAGGTACAAATGTTATATCTAACACTGAAGGGATACCTGCGAAATGGTACCTAATGTGTTGAGAAACTTGAATGAGTGTATTACATAACAATCAGTAGCGGCTCGCAAGGATACATTTTGGGTGTTCACAAAAATTTAAGTCAGATAGCCCTGAAAATGTGAAATAGGATCTGCTGCATAATAGTTGTGATTATGAATAAATTTATATAACTGCAGCCGCTCCCAACAACAACAATGATAAATAATAATAATAATAATAATAATAATAATAATAATAATAATAATAATAATAATAATAATAATAATGCATAAGTTGTCTGACAAAAGAAAGGGTTATTTTTGTGGATGTTTGTTGTGTACGTAATTAAGTACAGTGTTTTAGGGCAAGAACGAAGTAATGTGTAAATTAAATTTTAGTTGAGAGCAGGTATGACCAACCTTAAAGAGAGAGCGGATGAAGGGAGCTTCCTTTCCCACTTATTTCCAGTCCTGTTGCCAAGGTCTTATTGGTTTAACTTGTCAATCTCTTCATATAGAGTACGTGGAGTGAACTATAGGTTTTATCTCTTAAGAGAGCAGGTTGGGTTTCGTGTTTTCACTTGAGAGTGTGGATGGTCTGGAATAACTGGGAAAAGTTTCCATGCTCGTGCACGTTACCTGCTTCTGCCATAGTGCTACGATCTACTAGTGGCATTAATGTAAATTCTAGTGATAGTGTGGAAACAGCGCGGGAGAAGTTTCGTGCACGCCTTCAAGTGTGCAAGACCTTACAGACAGGGGTCATCCTGAGACTTCAGTCATCGAGCGTCGGCGGAGAAAGCTAAAGCCTTACAATTCATAGCTTGCTCTGCTTCCCCATAGAACAATAATGCGGAAAAGTAAACAGTCAAATTGAATTGAGTTTTATTTATGGACGCACTTTAACTTCTGTGGTCCTTAGTGTCCCATTCTATATTGGGCGCGAAAGACCGGTAATTTTGCTCAGAGGCCTCTTTATCGGGCTTGAGGTTCTTTTACGTGCAGTAAATATATGACATGGGACCACCGGCTTTACTTCATTTCCGAAGGAAGCCATGCTAAGGGTTTTTATGCCCGAAAAAATTCATCGCCCTCCACCCGCGACCTCGTGAACTGGAGGCTAGTATGGTATTCACTACACCACGGAGGACGACAAGTAAATAGTCGTACGCCTACCACCAATTCAGTCAGTCACTCTCTCACAACAGTCACTATTCACAACTTTTTCATTATAAGCTGAATGGAGAAGTAAACAAAACCACATGACAAGACAACACCTCATTGGCTGGTGGGCAAACTACAACCTTTCTCGCTTACCATGTCGTCTCTTCCTCTACAAAAAACAGTTCGGTTCAGATCGTAACATTTTGTGGTTATTTTCGTGCAGAGAAATTTAAACACTCATTATTGTAACAGTTAAATTTATGAAAATAAATGTGTTTGTTCCATTCACCTATAACCACATGAACCGTTGTATCAGAGGGTTTAAGAGGCTATGCGCAGGCGCTGCAGTTCATTTCCGGTTTCCAGCTGAGAATCTTCTGCCACTGTAGCAAACATAAACACGGGAAATGAAGAGAAGGCAATTGTGTTAAATGATTTTAACAAAAACTGTGAAAAGAATCCACCTTTAATTGAAAATTAATATGGTTGGCCATTGTTTAGCAATAATTAAACTTCTTTGTTAGTGAAGCAGAATTGTTGCTCGGATTGCTTGGGCCGCGTTTATTTTCTGTTGTGTTTTAACCTATAGTGCTAAACGTTATTTAACTTGTTGACTCATAAAAGGTTAAAGCAAAGGTGGTATACTGATATTAGTCATTAAATGAATGATTTCTAAAGCCTGAAGTTAAGAACAGTTTAATCCAATAGCTTTAATCACAGATGCCGAACTGTTCAGGCACAACTCTTATTTGTCTACTCTTAGTATTATGTGTTATAAGTTTAGGATTTAAGGCAAAATATAGGAATAAGACATATAATGTTTAAAAGCTAATGCTCCCCAAGCTGCGCAGTATACTGCATTCGCATTCTGTCTGAAGCAAATTCCTCTCACGGGTCTCAGTTCCCGTCATTCTCCACGTGGTGCTGCCATATGCTCGGCGAAGTGATACATTTAAGTTTTGTTTACTTCTCCTTTCAGCTTATAGTGAAAAATCTGATGTGTTACACTCACATGACTTTCTCTACTTTTATACAATCTATTTTTACAAACGCCTATTCTCCATATGCTTCATATTAATCGATATATCGAGATGTCAATCTTATTTGTAATTTTCTTGTAGATGCAAGGGGAATATGGTAGCTTTTAAGCGATAGTCAAATATTTTATCACTGGTTGCTATGTGGCGCATTCCATTCTCTTTGCATGTCCAGGACATAAAAAAATGAATAACGAATTTGAGAAAAAGTGTAAGTATTGGAAAATTTAAGGAAATAACAAGCAATATCTCGAAAACGGTTCACTCAACAACAAAAATGTATATGATATAAGTTGTGTATTTTAACGCGATCTACATTGTTTGTGTAGTAAAATTTTGTCTATCTCTTATGGTTTACCAGTTATGCAAAAGTCGTTCATAATGAAGAATACTTTTGGAGACATTCCCAGAAATTTCGAGATATACATTTCATTTCTCATGACATTATCTTAAACATATGATATTTTCATCAAAATCGTTAGAGCCATTTTTGAGAAAATTAAAATTTTCGAAAAATGTTCCATGTAAAGGGTAGTCTGGGGTGGGGGATTTTCTTGAAAATCTTCGTGTCGCATCTCTGGAAGATACTGAACGTAAATACCAAGTTTGGTGTTTATCCGACTGTTATTTTTTGAGTTATGCTGTTCACAGACACACACACAGACACACACACACACACACACACACACACACACAGACACACACACACAGACACACACACGGACATGTTTCCAAAAATGCTTTTTTTGGATTCAGGAGGTCTCAAAACATGTATTTCCGGTGAAATCTCGGTATCGAATTTTTGGGTGGAATGCAATACTTCCCCTACTTACTATACGTAGTAGAGAAAGTAAAAAGATATAGTTGCTGCGCGCTCTCTCTCTCTCTCTCACTCTCACTCTCACTCTCACTCTCTCTCTCTCTCTCTCTCGCAGCAAAGAAACTGCGATGTTCCGAGCTTCCACTATATCTGGTTTTTCAAAAGGAATGCGACGGGGAAATTATCTTTTTTGGGGGAGGGGGTAGAAAACAATCTTCTTCTATGGCAATCCAAAACGGAAAACCCAAGTGGATAAAATCCGGAAGAGGAGGATGGTTGGATGGATGGATGAATGAATGGATGAATGAATGAATAAGTTTTATTTGTACATCTTTTTACACAGTTCCTTTTTACTTTCTCTACTACGTATAGTAAGTAGGGAAAGTATTGTATTCCACCCAAAAATTCGATACCGAGATTTCACCGGAAATACATGTTTTGAGTATTTTTGGAAACATGTCCGTGTGTGTGTCTGTGTGTCTGTCTGTGTGTCTGTCTGTGAAAGTATAACTCAGAAACGAACAGTCGGATAAACACCAAACTTGGTATTTAGGTTCAGTATCTTCCAGAGATGCGACACGAAGGTTTTCAAGAAAATCCCCCCACCACAGAGTACCCTTTACATGGAACATTTTTCGAAAACTTTAATTTTCTCAAAAATGGCTCTAACGATTTTGATTAAAATATCATATGTTTAAGATATTTTCATGATGAATAAAATGTATATCTTGAATTTTCTGGGAATGTCTCCAAAAGTATTCTTCATTGTGAACGACTTTTGGTAAACTGGTAAATCATAAGAGATAGACAAAATTTTACTACACAAAAGATGTAGATCGCGTTAAAATACACAATTTATGTCATATACATTTTTGTTGTTGAGTGAACCATTTTCGAGATATTGCTTGTTATTCCCTTAAATTTTTCAATACTTATTTTCTCAAATGGGAATTCGTTATTCATTTTTTTGTCTTGGATATGCAAAGAGTATTAATCTGTGGGAAAGGGAATGGTGCTGCACCTAGCAACCAGCTATTAAGAGATATGTATGTGCTTAAAGGCTACTGTATTTCTATATTGCCCTTGTAAATATATATTCCCCTTACATCTACAAGAAAATTAGCAATAAGATAGAGTCTGCAAATGTTTATCTCGATTAACATGAAGTAGATGGAGAATAAGCGTTTGTATAAATAGTTTGTACAAGAGTAGAGAAAGTCGTGTGAGTGTAACACATCAGAGTTTTTACAATATTTCACTTGTAAACTAACTTAACCTCTGTACAAAATTTCTGGCCAGCTGTGTTCTACCCGAAGTGTTCATTTTGCCTGACACCCTGGCCTTATGGCTCAGCTGAGCAGCCCTTGCTACCCTTAATCACCTATGATCCATCCTCTCCCTCCTCCGTTTGCCCTTCTAACTTTCTTATCTCCCTTACTTTTCTAAACCATTTCTACTTTACTTTCTTTAAAAACTTCCCCATATTCTTATTTTTTCTTTCTTCTTTTCTTGTCAACATTTTAATTGCTACTATTTTTCCATCTATTTTTTCCCCATTTTTCTTCCAATACTTTTTGTCTCCATTCCGCTAATTCCTTGAATGCTCTGTGATTTCACTGCTTCCGCATAGTTCACAAATTCCGCTTTTTCTGCCTCTTAGCCCTCTCAGGTACATTGATCGTGTTCTTATCCATGCAAACGCTTCTTTTTCCGCTCCATTACAATAATCCACGTACCCTTCTCTTCCCAATTTCCTTTTTACTAACCTATAGAACCGTAGTGATTTTTTATTCTCTAAGCTTCCCCAGATCTCTTGCCTTTCTGTCCTCCACTCTATTTCTTACTGTTATCCAGAAGCCGTTACTATTTCTTTCTCTTGCTCTCCAAATATCTCTCATTCCTATCCTCTCCATAATTTTTTCTATCACTGTCCACCAGCTATTGGAGGAGGAGGAGGAGGAGGAGGAGGAGGAGGAGGAGGAGGAGGAGGAGGAGAAGAGTCTGCGGCACAATGTTTCTGCTTTTAATGTCTTCGATTTTGGACATGAGTACTTGTTAATTTTGGTTGCGAACTGCTGCTAAGGTCGCCTTTTAATGATGCTGTGTGTTTCTTAAGCACTTCAAGTTCCCTTTTCGTGGAAATTAAGTCCAACAGCACCGCAGGAATTGTGTCCTTTTGTTGAGATAAAGGCGCAAATCTTCTTGTTTACTAATTTGCTCTAATATTTGCTGGTTTTCATTTATAGTGCAAACTTCCTCACAATCTATAACAGGTTCATTGGGATCCCTAGGATGTTTTAACGGAAGTTCATGACTGTTTTGAATTTGACATATACATTCTACGTGCTTGCACATGCTCCATTTAATGCTGGAATCAACACACGTGCAGGAATATCTGTGAATGCAGGTGTTACATTTGCTGCATATTAATCTGCATGTGCACTGAGCCTCATTATCTTGTACAGACGGCTCCAAATGTTTTCCGTTCCACCGGTAGCGGGGCAAGCGGGGTGTCTTATCGAGAGGTTATGCCGGGTATCTTAGCTCATACCTACTCTACAAGGAAGGTTAAGGGATTTAACAGGCTAAAGAAAATATCATTCCAACACATTTCCCTTAGACTTGGCTGTAAGAATGTAATAACTGTGAAAAGAAAACAGCAATAACATTACAACACAGCGACATAAGCAGTATACAAACTAATTTTTAGGAATTAGAGCCATCATATCATTGTATAACGAGCAAGTGTTAAAACAAAATGGTTTGGTTTTCAATATTTACTGCTTTCTCTACCCATTATCAACTAACATATGTTCTTTATTTTCATAATGTCCTTATGAAGTATGGTTTTTCCGTGCATCGTGACAACAATTTAAGCCAGAAATTATTTAAAGTTACAGTCTAAGTTACAGTTTTCCCAATTTGGTTGCATACAAGATGCCGTAACGACAAACAACCGCTTATCTGTTCCACAATTCATCTTTTTACTGTCTCCACTATTTACCTATAATAAGGAAAGTGTTGTAATCCACCCAAAAATTAAAAAACGAGATTCATCGGAAATACATCTTTTGAGACCCACTGAATCCAAAGAAACCATTTTTACTCTTCCCACTACGCACTTACAGTAAGCAGAGGAAGTATTATATTCCACCCCAAAAATAACAAGATTCACCGGAAATACACGTTTTGAGCCCCATTGAATCCAAAGAAAGCATCTTTACTTTCTCCACTACGTAGTTACAGCAAGTAGAGCAAGTGTTGTGTTCCACACAAAAATTGAATGAGATTCACTGGATATACACGTTTTGAGTCCCCTGAATCCAAACAAAGCATTTTTACTTTCTCTACTACGTAGCTACAGGAGATAGAGAAAGTATTGTATTCCACCCAAAAACTGAATAACGAGATTCACCGGATATACACGTTTTGAGAATCCCTGGATCCAAAGAAAAAAAATTACTTTCTGTACTACGTAGTTACAGTAAGTAGAGCAAGTATTATATTCCAACCAAAAATTGAATAACGAGATTCAACGGAAATATACGTTTTGAGACTCCCTGAATCCAAATAAAGTATTTTTACTTTTTCTACTACGTAGTTACAGTAAGTAGAGAAAGTATTGTGTTCCACCAAAAAATTGAATAACGATATTCAAAGGAAATGCATGTTTTGAGACCCCGGAATCCAAAGTAAGCATTTTTACTTTCTCTACTACGTAGCTACAGTAAGTAGAGAAAGTATTCTGTTCCATCTGAAAACTCAATGTCGTAATTTCACCAGAAATCACGTTTGTGATCCCTGACTCCAATGAATCTATTTTTAGAAAATGGTCCAATTGTGTGTATGTATGTATGTGTGTATCCACGAATAACATAAATCAAAAGCAAAAGGTTGGTTAAAAACCGAACCTGGTGTTTAAGTTCAACTTCTTCCAAGAATGCGACACTGAGATTTTAAAGAAAATCCTCCACTTCAAACTACCCTTTACATTGCACATTTTTCGAAATTTTTTATTCTTTCAAAAATGACTCTAAGGATTTTGATTAAAATACATATGCTTAAGCTATTTTCATGATAAATAGAATGTATATTTTTTATTTTCTAGGAATAGTCTGTAAATTAGTCTTTATTGCCAATGACTTTTGATAATTAGTAAATTGTAAGAGAGAGACAAAATCTTACCGCACAACAACTGTAGATCTTGTTAAAGCACAACATTTATATCAAATAACATTTTTATTTTATGTCAAATAACTTTTATATTTTACCTATTCTGAAATTTTTTTTGTTATTAGTTTGAATTTTCAAATACTTTATACTTCTCTCAACTGCAAATAGCTATTTTCTTTCTTTCTTTCTTTCTTTCTTTCTTTCTTTCTTTCTTTCTTTCTTTCTTCCTTTCTTTCTTTCTTTCTTTCTTTCTCGTGTTCATATAAAGAGAACAGAATTTCAAAGCTATCACGTCTGTGGTTCGCATTCGGGAGGTCGTGTATTGGATTCCTCTGGCCGACCTTCCTGATCCATAGTTTTTTTTCGGGGGGTTTTCCCGGGTCGCCAGGCGAGTGCTGGGAAGGATTCTCACATCCCCGAATTTCCGAACCACCATTTCATCTCCATTCTAATTTCACTTCATCTTTCATCCGTTGGTCTCTTTCAGGGTTGGAAGTGTTGGCGATGGTGTTTCGGTGCAGTGTGACAGGGGAAAAGGATGTTTTTTGTGACTTTCTACGTCCCTCAGCTTTCGGCTGACTTTCGGGAGTATCCTAACTTCCTTGAGGGGCGTTGGACACCCTCTGAGCTGGATGGGGTCACCGGTCTGCCTGTCCGTCTAACGGGGAGTCTCTACCTGAAAACCTAAGGACCTTGCCATTCCTGTGCCGTTTTTCCTGGTTCCGGACGTCCGGTGTCTTGTCTCGCCTCATCCTTCCTCCCAGAGACGCCGAGTCCCCTCCGTAGACAACCAATCCAAAGCTATCACATAGCGATCAGCTTTGCGGGATTTGGCTATCGCTTTAGCTTAATATGTTCTGGTTATACCCACAACGAATTGTGAAAATAAGTGATGAAGGTGTATCGCTATTAACATGGCATAGATGCAAAATATGCTTTGTAAGAATAGTTTGTAGAAGAGTGAGTAGAGAAAGTCACGTGAATGCAACACATATTTTAGGGCAAAAGCTCCATATGCCTGCGTCTCTGTGAACAACATAAATCCAAAGTGAAAAGTCGGTTAAATACCAAACTTGATATTTAGGTTCAGCATCTTTCAAAGATGTGACAAGGATTTTCAAAAAAATCTCCCCATCCTGAATAACCCTTTACATGGAAAAATTTTCGAAATTTATTTTCTTAAAAATGGCTCTAATGATTTTGATTAAAATACTCACCGTTTAAAGTATTTTCATGACAAACGAAATATATATTTTGAAATGCCTGAGAAGAGCCTCTAAAGTCTTCTTCATTCTGAATGACTTTGGTATAATTGGTAAACTCTAAAGGATTGGACAAAGTTTTGTTACACAACAAATGCAAACCCCGTTAAAGCATGCAGTTTATTATATATATTTTATGAGATTAACTAATTCCCAGATATTTTTTGTTATTGGTTTGAATATTTTTGTAACTGAGAAGTCGTTATTCGTTTTGTTTTTGTCGCGGTCATACAAACAGCATGGAATTACAAAGCGTCACCTAGTGACATGCTTTTTGAAAATGTGACTATCGCTTTATCTACGTATACTAGTTCTAGTTTGAAAAGGGGTGGGTTTTATGCCCAAGCACTGCGACCTTAAGATCTATTGCGCATCCCCCCCTTTCATCAGTTAAGTAGTCTGTTGCTCGAAATGAACTTAACCCGACTGCTAACTGAGGCTTTCGATAGTTCATCTATGTTTGGAAAGTGATTGCCAAAAATACTTGCTCTTTGATTCGCAAGAGCAGGGCAATCACATAGTAGATGAGTAATAGTCTCATCTCCTTCTAGACATCTACTACAGATGGGGTTGTTAAACAATCCCATTCTGTATAGATTAAACTTTAGGGCACAGTGTCCTGTAATGAATCCTGTTGCCCATGCAAGTCTTCTTCTACTAAGACCGCGCAAGTATTTTGCCCGGCTGTTATCCAGGTCTGTAATAAACAACTTGGAATGTCTGCAACCCTCAATGGAGTTCCAGTAGTTCTTGTGTTCTGCTTGAGCCCAGCACTTAATAGCCTGTTTCACTGGTCTGTAGGACACTCCCAGTACAGGCTCCGAACCAAAAAATGGGATTTCACTGCCAATCTTGGCTGCTTCATCTGCTTTCTCATTGCCTGGTATACCTATGTGTCCTGGTATCCACATAAGTTGAACCTTATTGTGTTCAGCCAGTATCATTAAGGATTCCCGGCATTCTGAGACGAGCTTTGATTTTATTGATGGTGATTCAAGTGCTTTAAGAGCAGCTTGACTGTCTGAGAGGATAAGAATACTTCTATTCTTATACCTCCTTTTAATGCTTTCCATAACACTGGCTAGGATTGCATAAACCTCAGCCTGGAAAACTGTAGCTAAGGTACCAAGACTATAAGAAATCTTGGTGCCATTACCGTAAAGCCCAGCCCCCGTTCCTGATTTGGTTCTAGAACCATCAGTATACCAGACTGGTTTTACCAGTCTTTCCCATTCACTCCGCTGTGGATAGGAAACCGTAAATTTCAAATCAAACTTGAATCTTGTTTCAAGAATGTCAGTCCCCATGTTGAGTATCTGTTGTACATTCTTATCCCAAGGAAGCTTGAGATGATTAATATGTCCAGTATTAGACACTTTGGTTTGGCGACAAATACGGTGATACGTGATCATGACTTCTGCCTTCATCCATATATGCCGAGGTGTGAGGCCAATCAGCATCTCCATTGCCGCAGTTGGAGTAGTTTTGAAGGTTCCCATAATTGAAATGCAGAAGGTCCTCTGTAATTTACAGATTTCCTTTCTGCACACCTTTAGATTAACTCTAGGCCACCACATCAGTGCGGCATAAGAGAATATAGGTCTCACCATGACAGTGTATATCTACACTATGCTAGGTTTCAGACCCCATGTCTTACCAAGCATACCTCTACATGTCCAAAAGACTCTGTAGTCTTTGGTAATACATAAATCCATGTGATGTTTCCAAGTTAATTTCTTGTCTAAAACAAGCCCAAGATATTTAACTTGTGTTGAATAGGGCACTACATCACCAAAGAGAGAGAGAGAGAGAGAGTCTGGTTAAATCAGGCCCCCTGGTAAAGGGTACCACTACTGTTTTGCTTGGATTAACAGTTAGATTATTCATCTTGCACCAAGCTTCCACTTTCTTAAGCGCCATTTGTAGCACTTGAGAAACTATGTGAGGAAATTTCCCTCTTATGATTATTTCAATATCATCTGCAAAACCAACTGTGAAGTAACCATCACTACTGAGTGCGCAAAGAAGTGTGTCCACTACAAGGTTCCATAGCAGGGGTGATAAAACACCCCCCTGCGGCCAGCCCCTCTCCGTGGACACATCCATGGTCTCCCCGCATAGATTCATGGTTATCTTCATATGTTGTAAGACAAAACGTATCCGCTCACAAAGAAGTGAAGGTACATCGTGTCCATAAAGGGCGTTCGACACTACATCACAAGATGTCCTGTCAAACGCACCTTCAATATCAAGAAAAACACCAATGGCTATTTCTCTGGTATTAAGCGCCTTCTCAATAGTCGAGACCACTTGATGAAGTGCTGCTTCCGTTGATTTCCCTATTTGATAGGCATATTGGTACTTGTTTAGTGGATGTTCCATTAAAACACAATCCCTAATGTGCCTATCCACTAACCTCTCCAGAGTTTTAAGCATAAAAGAGGAGAGACTTATAGGGCGATAAGCCTTGGCCTGAGCGTAACTAGAACGCCCTGGTTTAGGTATAAATACCACCTTTGTTTGTCTCCAAGCCATAGGTATATATCCATAGGCTAGGCAAATTCAAAAAATACCACAAAGTATAGATTGAACTGAATCAATGCCATATTGTAGAAATGCAGGAATGATTAAATCAGAGCCTGCCGATTTATATGGTCCAGACGAATTAACAGCCCATCGTATTTTAGTGACATTGACTACGCTCCTGATTAGGTTCCAATCCTCTCTGTCCAAAGAAAGATGGTCCAGATTTGGTTGCCCCTTCACAGAATTGCTGTCATTGTCTACCTTAAAGTCTGGAAAGTGAGCCCTCGCAAGTTGCAAGAGCGTCTCAGAACCAGACTGTGTGTACGTGCCATCAGGCAGTTTAATAGTGCTCACAATTTTAACACCCTTTGCCATGTGTTTCATGAATCTTGCACTGCTGGGAACATTCTCCATCCCCTGGCAGTACTCCCTCCACGAAATCCTTTTGGCTTTGCGTATTTCTTTATTATAATTGATGAGGGCTTGTCTATATGAATCCCAATCACCAGTTCTTTTTGCAAGTCTAAATAATTTGCTTGCTTTCTTCCTAAGTCTGCTTAACTCTTTAGTCCACCAAGGCACAAGCCTTGGCGAGTAAGCTACCTTAGGCTGACAATTTTGATGATAGGATAGGAGAATTGACCGTTGTAATTCATCAACGGCAAATTCCACATCCAATATCGAACGAATGTTCCTTGAAATGCCCGATGTCAATGCTTATAGGTCTCGTCTATATCCGTCCCAGTCAGTTTTCCTCGGATTTCTGTAAATCACTGGTAGAGTGACTTGTGCTTTGATATTGAAGCATATGCATCTATGATCAGAGAGAGTGATCTCCGATGATACATGCCACCTTGAAATTAGGTTCTCAACAATATTAGTCCCTATCGTTATGTCAATGACTTCCTCCCTTCGCAAAGTTACAAAGGTTGGTTCATTACCTCGATTTAGAATATTAAGGTTTGTACTCACCAAGTACTCCATTAACTTTTCTCCTCTGGGATTGATATCAGTGCTCCCCCACAATGTGTGGTGTGCATTGGCATCAACCCCCAGAATTAACTCCTTTCCATTCTCTCCGCAGTGGGTTACAAGGTCCCTCACCGCTATCGATGGTGGATCAGAGTCTTCGTAAGGGAGGTAGACGGAAGAGAGTATTAAAACTCTTCTCTCTCCTGCCTCCTCCACTGTTGTTTGGATTGTAGTTACATCCCTGGAACAGTGCTAAATAAGAAGCATTGCGTTTATCCAATTCTTAGCATAAATGCATGATCTTGGATTATTATTACTAGGTCTATATATAGTGCCCTTAGTACAACTGATCCCTCTAATTGAACCTCTGAAAAGCCATGGTTTCTGTATGAGAGCAATATCAACATTGTCTTCAACAAGTCTCTTACTTAGAATGGCTGAAGCTGCCTTACAGTGCTGCAAGATAATTTGAACTATTTTCATAACTACATTCAACCCACAACACTTACCTTAAGCAGTAGCCGATGCGGATCCTCCAGAGTCCCCTATCTCCATCGTCTCCGGATTGTCTTCGCCATCGCTGCCTGCCTTCTTCGCTTTGTGTGCTTCTGCCTTCCTCTCCGGGTCAGACAGGATCTTAAAAAGGGCACTGTCTACCCCGGTATAGGCCGACATGCCAAGCTCTTTTATCTTCTTAGCAGACTCTTGGTCCAACATTAGGATTAGGCGTTGACCAGAGGAGTGTGCCTGTTTGTCAATGATTTTCCAGTGCTCTATATTCAGCTCCTGGTTTAATCTCTGGATGCGTCTTAGCAGCACCTTAGGATCATCGGTTGTGATGTCCCGAGTCCTAAGGACCACCTTGACTGGCTTAGGTAGATCTTTTGGATATACTACTTTGAGAACTAATCTCTCCTTGATTTTAGCTCCCTGAATATGTTTTTGGAACCAATTACAAGACTGCTCATCATCACAGTAATACATCAGAGCCCCATCCTGTAGAGAAAAGGACCTGAGTTTAGGTAGAGATTCGCTAGTTGGCGCCTCATCTATCTTCCTCAGAATCTCAGCCTGAATGGGTCGAATATCCTCCACAATCAGCTTTCTCTCAGGATAGGATTCTTCAACAATTGCCATCTTAAAAGCGGACAAAGCTTCCCTGTAAGTGACACCAGGTTCAGTGCCCCTAGGCCTCTTAGCAGGTTTGGCTTTATCCGAAGGAGGAGTATCCACACTTGTCCTGGTTCTTTTAGAAGTCCCTGGATCAGTACGGACCTCCACCCCTCTACTCTGTGGGTTTACATTGCCTGTGCCCTCATACATTTTTTCTTTTTTTGCTGTTTTGGTTCTTCTTCCAGCTGCCCCTGACAACTTCTTAGTGTCCAGTGTATTCTATTAATTCCAGATGCTGTTGCACCCAATTCTTTATCTAGTGACATATTTCTCTCTGCTGGAGAGTCTCTGTCACTTGACTTTTCTTTGTCAGGTGAGGGATTTCTCTCAACTGGAGAGTCTCTCTCATCCGCCTTGGTAATAATTGTTTTGTTTTGGTCCATGTTGGTCCCACGAGTAGCAGGGAAATAAAAGTCACCCAGTACAGAGCCCCGTATATATTGGGAAGGCTAATTACTTCAGGGTGTAGCCTGGTGCTCTGAAGAGATCGTTCACGACACTGCATTTTTTACAAGACCAGTGCCATTCATCCCTCGGCACGATGCATTCCCACCTTGGATTGGGTGGACCAGAGCCCCTGGAAGGTCCTCAAGCTGGGAGTCCCTCAAGGTTCTCCAACTGGAAGTCCCTTTGGGATGGATTTTCTGTTGGGCCACTTCTTAGTCTGGTACCTCATTACGAACCTCTCTGTCATGAGTACCTCTACCAGCACAGCTTAGTAAATCACTGGTACACGGAAGCCTCCCCACCAACTAAGATCCTGTGGCTCCTAGGGGAGGATCTACGTATACTACAACGAAACGTGTAAATGTGAACTTTTTCTTTTGGTATTTAATTAAAGTCCTTTAACGGGTAGGCCATTACGGACCTTGAATGAGCGAAATAGTTTAAATGATGCTCAAATGAGCACGAGGTTCCCAGAAATTAAAATCTAACATTCATCTTCTCAGGATAAGAGGAAAACCTGGAAAAAACTTTAGCCAGGTATTTCATTTTAACCGAGATTCTAACTCGGGACATCCTGAATGTGAGGCAGGCCCCCACACCACACAGATGAGCTAAATGTGATTTGCAAGTTCATCTGGATTATAAGAAGTAGACAGAAAAATGAGATTTAGAAAAAGGAATTTGTAGAATGGTGAAAAGAGAAAGTTATATGAATGCAACACATTAGTTTGTTCAATTTAAAATAATAATTTAAACTATACTTAAATATAATTCTTGCTAATCATAATTTTCGTGGTAATGCAAAGAGCGTGGAGTTTCAAAGACACCACATAAAAATCTGACTATCGTTTGAGCTACTGCATTCTTCTTATACTTACAACGAAGTTTGTAATGGCAGTTCATTTCAATTAACAAGAACAAATTACTTTGCTCATGATTGCAGTCAAATGTTGCGGTTTTCTGTGATAACTGCGTATTAAGCGTGGTTTTCTGTGATAACTGCGTATTAAGCGTGATTTTCTGTGATAAATGGGTATTAGGCGTGGTTTTTTAGTGATAAATGGACATTAAGCGTATAAAAACTGATTCTGTGGAGAATGAGGCGGATGAGGGAAAGAAAGTATTGAAAACTCAAAATAATACGGTATATATATGAATTTAATTAAATAAGGGAAGAAAACCTTCAACGCTATTTCTAAAGTATTATGCTGATGCAAATGGCGTTAACTTTGTTTAAAGGGCTGCGGTTGTGGCTGTGACGGCGGTAGGCATTGAATGGAAACATCTCTCTGAATGATCGTGCGAGAGTTCTTCTCTTTTGGTATGGCAGGTGGAAATGAATGCGTTTCAACATGTCGAGCTGTTAGACAGTCTGTCTCGAGGTGTGACGTCATATGGCGGGGTAGAGTATTGTTTGAGTGGTATGGGATAAACCTGTTTTTACGGCTCGGTTCAGGCAATAACGTCTGTGATTTGCATTCGGAGGTCCTGGGTTCGATTTCTATAGGGACGGTCCCTCCGACCTTGGGTTGATCGCGGTTTTCGCTAGTCGACAGCCGAATGCTAGTAGTTTCTCATCGATTCCGATTTCCTTTCCCTTAATTCTATTTCATTTGCATCTTTCATGTGTACTTCTAGGGTTCAGGAGTTCGATTTCCGTCGGTCGGTCACTCACTCTGACCTCGGATTTTTCGTGGCTTTCCCTGGTCTGCAGGCGAATGCCTGAGTGGTGTATGCTACCACGATTTCCTTTCATTCTATTTCATTTGCATCTTTCACGCGTGCTTCTAGGGACCCTGGTTTGATTTCCCGTCGCTCGCTCACTCCGACCTCGAATTTTTCGTGGTTTTCCCTGGTCTGCATACGAATGCCTGAGTGGTGTATACTATCACGAATTCCTTTCATTCTATTTCATTTGAATCTTTCGCGTGTGCAATCTGAAGGCCCCCCTAGTTCGATTCCCGTTGGTCGCTCACTCTGGTCTCGGATTTTTCGTGGTTTTCACTGTCTGCAGGCGAATGCCTGAGTAGTGTATGCTATCACGATTTCCTTTCATTCTATTTCATTTACATATTTCATTTCATTCCCATCTTTGTGCTTCTAGGTTCCTTTGCGCATGGTGAATGCTTGATCAAAGGATACTTGCCCCTTGCTCGGTTGACGGATCGTTCATCACCCTCACGAATCAAGCACGAATCTGTACGAAGAACTACGAATACAAAGACGCGTTCACTTCAACCAAGCATCCGAACATGCGCGAAGGCCTACGGATACACCCGAACATCAGTGTAACACGAATTGAAATATAAGAGCTTAGACGCTTAATCACGTTTTTAGTATTAAGATTCAGTATATAATTGATCTAAAAAGGTTAGTGCCTCCTCTATAAATAGAGCGATCTCGGACATTGGACTTCACTCTGTTAATTATCGTTGTTTTCTCGGAAAAAATCGACTTTTTAAAGTGCTATCAAGATGAAGAGGTGTACATTTCTTTGAAGAAGGATTAATACGTTATATAATTGATCCAAAAAGGTTCGTGCCTCCTCTATAAATACAATGATCTCCAGCATTGGACTTCATTCCGTTAATTATCTCCGAGGTGACAACATCGTTGTTCTCTCAGAAAATAATCGGCTTTCTAAAGTGTTATCAAGGTGA
Source organism: Deroplatys truncata (assembly GCA_030765065.1). Classification (NCBI taxonomy): domain Eukaryota; kingdom Metazoa; phylum Arthropoda; class Insecta; order Mantodea; family Mantidae; genus Deroplatys; species Deroplatys truncata. Next base: position 123,020,236 of record CM060981.1, read on the forward strand.
AGAAGGATTTCCTTGAAGAAGGATTAATGCATTATTATACCAAGAAGAAAGATGAATAAGTCCTCATATAAGGATATCATTCCTAGTGCATCAGGATATTCTTGTAGTAAATGTGACAAGAAATTCCTCCGCGGTTATGATAAAAGAAGGCACGAGTTACGTTGTAAGAAGCTCTTCAAATGTAAATATTGTAATGTAACCTTCAAAGACAGTTATAAGGGCCGGCGACTCGAAGATTCATGCGAAATAAACAGACCTGAGAAGAAACGTAGATTAGAACCTACTAAACAAGAGTTATTATCTACAATGGATAACTGTGAATGAAAGAATATGAAACTTCATTCGATGGACGCTTGAAATCATATTTTATACGCTGTGAATCAACTAAGGGCATGAATATGTACCTGCATGAGGCAAAACAGCGGATAATCCAGGCTGTACATAAAGAGCTTGGTATTCACAAGAGTGTGAATATTAATGTTGGCTGAGTGTCGATTTGTTAACAGTAACGGAGAAACCTGTGACAAAACGTTTAAAACTCGGAATCAAGCTGTTTTCCTAGAAACGGATCTGGGCTCTATGCTGGAAAGGAAAATGAAAAAGTTGGTTACTGAAATGAAGGAATCACAACTTAAGGGCAGCAACTGGGCTCTGTTTGCTGTAGAAGAGGTTCGCCTTCGTATTAACAAGTACAATTCGTTACGAGGAAGTAGCTACATACCGCTGCCTCCATCTGTTGAGGCAAGAAAAGCCTGCATTAACATCCAGAATTATAACGATGAGCTATGCTTAATGTATTCTGTATTAGCCAAATTCGTTGAGAAGGATGCACAACGCGTGAGCAAATACGAACAGCTTCAAAATAAATACCACTTCAGCTGCGTTTCCTACCCTACGTCACTTTCTCAAATACCTAAATTTGAGAAGGTTTACAGTATGTCTATCAACGTCTTCGGTCTGGATGAGAAGCATGAAGTGTATCCAATAAAGGTCGATGAGACTGAACTACCTGAACACCGTGACCTCCTACTATTGAGTGACAGTAGTGGGAAACATCACTACGTTTATATAAAGAATTTTGAAAAACTTATTCGTCGTCAGAAAACTAAATGTAAGGAACGTGTTTATACCTTTAAGCGTTGTTTTACGCATTTTTATGGTGGATATGACCGAAGTGGACTGGAAAACCTGCAAGAACATGCGTCCATATGTAATCAACATGGTGTTGCAAGGGTAGTTATGCCATTGTACATTTAAAATTTTTGAAAGGATGTTGAAACTACCTTACGTCATCTATGCAGACTTTGAAAGCATTCTCGCCCCATGACATATGTATACCCAATCCTGATACTTCATATACAACTCCTTATCAGCAGCATGTACCCATGAGTTTCTGCGTTTACGTTAAATCGTCATCTGACGTGAACATCTGGAAAGTGGTATTCCTAAGCATGCCTATGTATATCGTGGTGTTGATGCTGCCCAGAAGTTTATGGAATACCTGACATCCGTTGCAAAGGAAATTAATAATATATACAAATCTGCCATGCCTCTGAAACGTACACATTAACAGCAAATGGATTTCAACTCCTCTACAGTATGCTACTTTGTGGAAAAACCTTTACTAAAGAGAACTACAAAGTACGCGACCATGATCACATCAGTGGTGAATATCGTGTAAGTCCACATAATGAATGTAATTTAGCCTGCAAAACACCTAAATATATTCCAGTCTTCATGCACAACCTCAGTGGGTATGACTCACACTTCATTGTTAAGGAGCTGGGATGCACAAGTGAGCGGTTGGAAGTAATTCCTAGCTCTGAAGAAAGCTATATATCATTCTCCAATATATGAGATATAAAGCTTCGGTTTGTGGATAGCTTTCGTTTCTCAGTACAAGCTTGGACAAGCTGATGAAAAATCTAACACCGTACGCTGAAACACTGAAGAACTTCGGAGATGACAAGTTGAAGTTGATGACTCGTAAGGGGGCATTCCCTATGATTATGTCCTTCATGGAATGTTTTGAACGAAACCTGCTTGTCACCCAAGGACTGCTTCTACAATAGATTAAATGAAGAAGAAATTAATGATGCTGACCACGATCATGCTAGAAATGTATGGGAGCTGTTTAATGTAAGAAATCTGGGTGAGTACAGCGAGCTCTACTTAACCTCTGATGAACCTCTTCTAGCTGATGTCTTTGAGATATTTAGAGAATAAACCCTCAAAACACACAAAGTCGACCTCGCTTATTATTTTACCTCTCCAGGACTTACGTGGGACGCCATGTTGCTGTATACAGGAATTCAGCTGGAGTTGTTACAGGATTATGACCAATTACTCATGGTGGAATCCGGCATAAGAGGAGGTTTATGTCAAGTTTCCCACCGGTATGCCGAAGCAAACAATTCCTACATGGAGAAGTATGATCCGTCGAGACCAACCCAATTTATTACATATGAGGACGCCAATAACCAATATGGTTGGGCCATGTGCCACGCTCTCCCTTATGGTGGATTTGAGTGGGTGTCAGCTAAAAATCGACTTAGAAAGATTACAAGAAGATGATCCTTATGGATATATATTAGAAGTAAACATCAAATATCCTGCAGAACTTCACGATCTACACAACGACCTGCCTTTCCTGCCTGAGTGTATGAAGCCTAAGGACTCGAGTACAAAGAAACTGATACCTCATCTTGGACCTCGAAAGAATTATGTAGTACATTACATAGCTTTGAAGCAAGTACTTAATCATGGACTTCGGCTAACAAAAATCCATCGTGTGCTACAATTCCGACAGACACAGTGGTTAAAATCTTATGTGGAATTTAACAATAGGCTGCGACAACAGGCTGCAAATGACTTCGAGAAAGATCTCTACAAACTGTTTAAAACGCCATGTTTGGAAAAACTATGGAGAACCTACATAATCGTATGGTATACGCCTGGTTACAAATGAGAAGACCCTGGAAAACCTGATCGCCCACGTTTATCGATAGGACGATATATGCTGCTAATCTAGCTGCTGTACATATGGCCTCGCGACAGATCGTATTCAACAAGCCTATATACATCGGTATGAGTGTGTTGAACATCTCCAAGATATTAATGTACCACTATCATTATGATGTGTGGCTGCCATATTGTGGAGCTGAAAACCTGAAGCTTATATATATGGACAATGATTCGTTCATTCATCGTGTGACAACTGAAGATGTGTACCAAGACAAGCTACGTTTTTTCGAACACCCGGGTACAGCTGATTACCCTGTCAACTACATATGCTATTCAGCTCTAAACAAAAAAGTGTTGGGTAAATTTAAAAATGAGGCTAATGGTAAAATCATCCAGCGCTTTGTAGGACTACGACCTAAGATGTATGCACTAGATATCCACGGCTCAATGATAAAAAAGATTAAAGGCATAAAACGTAGTGCTATTTAGAAGTACGTCACATTCGAGAGCTATACTGACTGTCTTAAAGCCAGAGAAATAATAAGAACGCCCATAAATCTGATCCTGTCACGACAGCATGCTCTTGCCACAGTGCAAGTGAATAAAATCACATTGACTCCTTTTGATGATAAAAGAGTTATTGCTGAGGATGGAATAACGACATATGCGCATGGACATTACAGCATTACAAATAGTGCATAAGAGAATGTAAGCCAAAGATGAAGATTTTCTCCGCGAGTTTACAATCTTAAAAATTAAGTTTACTCATGTACGGTGTATGCAGCTAGCAGACGCCTGATGAAGAAAGAATAATAATAAAAATATGGAAGGGGAGGTGTTAACCCTGCCATTAGGAGCAATTCTAGTGCTAGTCTCAAGTCTAGATAAAGGGGAGAGGCACCTACAACGAACTAAAATAAAGGTATGTTGACGTAAAACTTTCAATTAAGACTCTCAAATAATAAAACCTGAATAAAACGCCGCAATTTCACTAAAAGAAACTCGAGGTTATCTCTGGTTAGCCAGATTAGGTTAGACGATGACTGAGTAGAACAGATGATGAGAGGATGGTCTGGGATTGGTTAGGCTAAGCTAGGCTAGGCTCACATACTGATTGTCTGAGTTATGAAGGTTGGGTTAGCTTAGATTGTCTTAGCAATGGGATGGTTATGTGTTGTTCTTTCGTTTTGTTACGTCTGCTTGTTATGTTTACTGGTTACGTTGTTACATTTACTGGTTACGGCATGTCACGTGATGTTACGTGGTGTTACGTTGGTTACGTCTTGTCACGTGGTTACGTGTTTATGTTACGTAGTGTGACGTCTTGTTACGTCATGTCGCGCGGTTACGTGCTTATGTTACGTAGTGTGACGTCTTGTTACGTCATGTCGCGCGGTTACGTGCTTATGTTACGTAGTGTTACGCCTTGTCATGTGGTTGCGTGCTTATGTTATGTTGTGTTACGTCTTGTCAGGTGGTTATGATACTTGGTGTTACATCTTGTCACGTGGTTATGATACGTGGTGTTACGTCTTGTTATGTAGCTACGTGGCGTTATGTCTTGTTACGTTGGTTAGGTTAGACGATGATAGGATTGAATAGATAATGAGAAAATGATCCAGAGCATACAAGGTAGGGATAGGTTAGGGCGTATACTTTTATATACCGTCACTGTAAACCGATATACAGTTTATCCCTCTCCGTCTCGCTCACTAACTGTTTAAGATATAAAAAGTTTATAAGATTTAGAAAAAAGTAGATAAAAGTGTTGTAGCATTGGACGAGAAATGTTTATGATCTAATTACCCTCTATATTACCATGATATCTGTGGCGATATCTGAATTACCTGTTAAAATGACTTAAATACCCTACATTTTAACCGAATCATATGAAAATTACATTAAATAGCTCTGGTACGAATCGCTGCTCTGAATTACCATGAACACTTGTGATACTACCCGGTTTACCCTACACATACACTTAATTACATTAATAAATCAAAATACATGCGGCGGGGATACTTCGGTCTGCCTCCAGCCCTTTAGAGGCGCGATGCTGGGACGTTAGCAGTATAAATCCTTGATTCTTTTTCAATAATGTTAGATGATGTTATGCATGGACCAACACTACCTGATTGATTGATTCAGATACTTTAGAACATTAGCGCCGGAGACTTCACCCCCAGTATCGAGAAAATACCGTCAAAGGGTGTCAAAACATGTGTAATCTTTAATTGGTGGTGTCTTTGCGGTCTAAACCTCTTCCTCCTTTAACTCTGTCTATCCTAACATCTCTCCACGTTTCTCCTATCTCTTCCGTATAAAGCGTATCCCTCTCTCCTTCAGCATCTCTCTAGCCTAGCATCTCTCCTAGGCTTCCTACCTCACCTGTATAAACCTACACTCCCCCTCCTTCAGCTTCTGTCTATCCTTGCATCTCTCCCCGTTTTCCATATTTTCCCATATAAACGCATACTCTACTCCTCAAACTCTGTCTAGACTAGCACCTCTCCTCGTATTCCCTACCGCTCTCATATAAATATATTTTCCTCCTTGAAGGCTCTCTCAACCTAGCATCTACCCTCGTTTTCCTCGTCTCTTCATATAAACGCATATTCTACTATTCAAACCCTCCTAGCCTAATACCGCTCCTCGGTTTGCTAGCTCTCCCATAGAAAGTAATATTCTGCCTTTCAAGCCCTGTCTAGTCTAGCATCTCTCCTCGTATTCCCTATCTCTTCCGTATAAAGCATATCCCTCCCTCCTTCAACATCTGTCTAGCCTAGCATCCCTCCTTGGTTTCCTACCTCACCTGTATAAACCAACATCCCCTCCTTCAGTATCTGTCTAGCTTATCATCTCTCGACGTTTACCATATATTCCACATATAAACGCATACTCTTCTCCTCAACCCCTGTCTAGACCTGCACCTCTCCTCATATCCCCTACCTCTCTCATATAAAGCGCATTTCCCTCTCCTTCACTCTCTCCTAGCATAGGATCTCTCTCCGTTTTCCATATCTTCCACACATAAACGAATACCGTACTCCTCGATCTCTGTCTAACCTACTACTTCTCCTCGTATTCCTTACCTCTGTCATATAAAGGGCGTTCCCCCCTCCTTCAGCACCTACTCTACCTCGGATCTCACCTCGTTTTCCCTATCTCCCCCGCCCCATATAAACGCATTTTCCTCCTTGAAGTTTCTCTCAACCTAGCATCTACCCTCGGTTTCCTTATAAATGCATACTCTACTATTCAAAACCTCCTAGCCTAATACCTCTCCTCGGTTTGCTAATTCTGTCATATAAAAAGCCATATTCTACCCTTTAAGCCCATATAGTCTAGTACCTCTCCTCGTATTCGCTATCTCTCATGTATATAAGTCCATATTCCCCCTCCTTCAGCATCTGTCTAGCCTATCATCTGTTCACGTTTTCCCTATCTTTCCCATATAAACGTATACTCCGCACCTTAAACTCCTTCTAGCCTAGCACTTCTCGTATTCCCCACCTCTCTCATATAAAGCGCATCCCCACTCTTTCAACACCTGTCTAACCTAACTTTGACTCTCGTTGTCTCTATCTCTCCCGTATAAACGCATTTTCCTCCGTGAACCGCCGCATCTAGCCTCGTTTTCCTTATCCTTTCCCATATAAACGCATAAAACTGCACCAGAATCCCTCTATATATGTTACTCACGTCTGTAGCTCGAATGCGGGAGGTCGTGGGTTCGATTCCTGTGGTCGACCTTCCTGATCTATGTTTTTTGGGGAGGGGTTTCCCGGGTCGTCAGGCGAATCCTCGGAAGAATTCTCACATCCCCGAATTTCCTGTCGCTACGTTTCATCTCAATTCTCATTTCGCTGCATCTTTGATCCGTTGGTTTCTTTCAGGGTTGGAAGTGTCAGCGATGGTGTTTCGGTGCAGTTTGGCAGGGAAAAGGATGCTCTTTGTGACTCTCTCCGTTCCTCGCTGGCTATCGGGGTATCCTAACCCCCTTGAGCGGCGTTGGACACCCTCTGTGCGGGGTGGGTTCCCCGGTCTGCCTGTCTGTTCTGACAGGGAGTCTCTTCTGAAAACTCAGGAATCCTGCCATTCCTGTGCCGTCACTTATAATTCCCGGTTTCTCCTCTCGCATCTACCTTCCTCCTGGAGACGCCCCCTTGTGAGGTGTAGGCACAATATCCACTATGTGGATCAGTCCCGAGTCCCCTCCGTAGCTAACCAATCCAAAGCTATCACATAGCGATCAGCTTTAAGAGGTTTGGCTATCACTTTACCTTAATATGTTCTACTTATACTTAAAACGAACTGCGTAAATAACTGATGAAAGTTTATTTGTATTATCATGAAATAGATGCAAGAATGAGCTTTGTAAGAACAGTTTGTGGAAGAGTGAGTAGCGGAAGTCATGTGAATGCAACACATATTTTATAGCAAAAGCTCCATATGCTTGTATGTTCTGTAAACAACATAACTCCAGAACGAACAGTCGGTTAAATACCAAACTTGATATTGAAGTTCACCATCTTTCAAAGATGTGACACAAAGATTTTCAAGAAAATCTCCCCCACCCCGAACAACCCTTTACATGGAAAAATGTTCGAAATTTATTTTCTCAAAAATGGCTCTAACGAAATTGATTAAAATACTCTCTGTTTAAGATATTTTCATGACAAACGAAATATATATTTTGAATTTTCTGAGAAGAGCCTCTCAAGTTCTCTTCGTTCTGAATGACTTTTGTATAATGGTTAACTGTAAAAGATGGAAAAAGTTTTGCTACACAAGAAATGCAGACCCCGTTAAAGTACGCAGTTTGTCATACATGTATATTTCATGAGATTAACTATTTCCCAGATATTTTTTGTATTGGTTTGAATACCTTTTGTAACTGAGAAGTTGCTAATCGTTTTGTTTTTGTCGCGGTCATACAAACAGCATGGGATTTCAAAGCATCACGTAGTGACATGCTTTTTGAAACTGACTCGCTTTGTCTACGTATACTGCAACGAAATGTGTAAATGTGAGCTTCTTCTTTTTGGTATTTAATTAAAGTCTTTTAACCGGGTAGGATATTACGGACGGTGAATGAACGAAATGGTTAAAATGACGCTCAAATGGGCCCGAGGTTCCTAAAGCTTAGGGTTATCTGACATTCATCTGCTCGGGATATTACGAAACCCTGGAAAAACCCTTATCCAGATAACTCACTCTAACCGAGATTCGAACTCGGGACCTTTTGAATGTGATGCAGAACCCCACACCGCAGAGATAGGTTAAATGTGAATTCGAAGTTTATCTGGATTATAAGAAGTAGACAGAAAAATAAGATTTAGTAAAAATAATTTGTAGAATGGTGAGAAGAGAAAGTTATGTGAATGCAACACGTTAGATTTTTCTCGTGGTAATGTAATGAGCTAGGAGTTTCAAAGGTACCACATAAAAATCGTTTTAGCTACTGCATTTTTCTTATACTTACAGCGAAGTTTATAATGGCAGTTCATATCAATTAACAAGACTTTCACTTAAGCCGTGTGCAGGACAAGGTTGGAAAGATAGAATCAGATTGAAGAATTCAGTCATAGCTGACATTTAACCTACCGATCTTCCTGTTTCCGTCCAGGTGGCGCTGCGGTAACGCGTGCGACTTGAATTCGGAAGATTCCTAGTTTGCTTCCCGGCGACCGCCCACTCTGACCCATGGGTTTTCTTCGGGAATTTTCCTGGGTCATCAGGCGAATGCTGTTTCTCTCAGCCCCCGAATATCATTCCATTCCTCATTTCATCCATCCTTAATCCCGTTAGGTTTGCTTCAGGGTTGGAAGTGTCGGTGTTCCGGAGCGGCGTGGCAGGGAAAAAGGATAATCTCTGTGGAACCTCATCCGTCTCTCGATCTTCGGCTGGTTGTAGGCGTACACGGACCGCCTCTTGGTGATCGTTGGACCTCTGTGTGGGGTGGGGTCTCCGGTTTGCCTGCCCGACTGTCGGGGCGTCCAATCTGAAAACTTTAGAAACCTTGTCATTGCTGTGCCGTCACTCCTGGTTCCGGCCGCCAGGTGTCCCTCCCTCCCGGGGGTAACCCCTCGAGGGGCACAAGCACAATATCCTCATTCACTGGATCGGGGTTGAATGCCCCCCGTTACACATCCCATTCCAGACCAGGGAAGAGAAGCATTTTAAGAATTCAGAACGTGAATCGTAATACAAAGTATCTAAATCTTTTTTTTTCTTCTTCTTCAGATTTGTAATTTTAAAGTAAGTTTACTTTTGAAAGCAATTTAATTTTCAGAATAGAATGCTTTCAAATGAACCAATTGCAACTAAAGCACATCAATCGTTCTGCATTAACACTTTCGGATCACTATTTAAAAATGTAGCTTATATGTTACCCTAACCGAATAAAACAGCTATATAGAAACTGCACATTTTGCGCTATTACATGAAAGATATGTATACATAACCTTATCTTTCCTTCTCCCCTCTTTCTCCATATATAATTATTCTTAATTATCGTATACAAAATGACTTCCTTAGGCCGTGTAAACTTATTTCCTAACAATACTTATGGCTAACAAACATCTAAAATCCTGTACATACAATAATATTAATTTACACTTGACGCAGTATTTTATATCACAACACTGTGAATGCCAGAGTGATTGTAGTGTAAATTTGCATTATTGTATGACAATGATTTGAGATGTTTGTTAATTATAAGCATTGTTAGGAAATAAGCTTACACGGCCTCACTGAAACTGACAATAGGAGCGGGTAACAATGAGCGAGGGGGTGAGTTGTTTATCAATTATAAGAGACAAACAAATGACGTCAGAGTAGCGCGCTTTTCTTTAGAAATGGAGGGAATATTTTCCCTAGAGCATATGTGTTCGTAATTTTGATTGGATATAAAAAATAGACGCTCTTGTTGGCGCGTTTATTAACCAATAGCAGCTCGATTATAATCTTTAGGCATATCGGGGTGAGGGAGTATAAATTATGAAGCCAGAGACGGGTAACGCTCAATCCAACAGAATTATTCGCGGGTTACACGTCACACAGTTCAACATAATCATTCACGCATTACACGTCGCGCAGTTTAATAGAATCATCCACGGGTTACACGTCGCGCAATTCTACAGAATCTCTCGCGTCGTAAAGCTAGTTACAAAAATGTGAAATATTCGAATTAATAATGTGCGGCAAATAAGTGATTATAGTTACATTCTAAAATATAACAGTTTCAGTCGGGCGTGTATCAAGAGATAAATATGTGAAATTAATGAAGTGTGACGGAATAAAAGCGTAAAAACAAATTCTTTTATCAGTGTTATCTTTTAGTAACAACTCCTTTCCGTTTTCACACCCTGTTCAAGAGACTGAGTTAATAATAGCTAGCCGGAGGACAAAGAACCCAAAATTCAAACTAGTAATACAATAACAGGCGCTCAGCAAATAAGATAACACGAAAGTAACCGCGACACACTACAATCACTCTGGCATTCACAGCATGTTATGATATAAAATATTGCCTCAACTTGTTTACATAGTTGTAATTTACATACTGTATTTTAATAATTGACTTATAATAATAATAATAATAATAATAATAATAATAATAATAATAATAATAATAATAATTTATGTGATAATAAATAGCTCATACGCCCTTATAAGTCAAATAATTATAATTTTATTAGTTAATAAAATTTTGTTTGGCTTATAATATTGTTTCCTCGTATCTATTAACATTTTCTCCTGTTAGATACAATAGCTGTTTTTACTCTACGTCCACTATATTGTTGCACGGTTTTTCTTCCTTTGTCTTGTGAGTGTGTGAAGGAGGAATTATGTTTGAAATAATATTCGTTTTTCAGTAACAAACGCAAAATATATCTCATTCTGAAGAAAACTGAATGTTGCACTTAATTGTGCTCAAACTGCACAAAGTCAAAAAGTTTGACATTAATATTATTAATGGTAATTATGTAACAATTATTATTGTTATTATTATTATTATTATTATTATTATTAGCAGCAGCAGCAGCAACAAACGATAAAAAGCTAGATATACATCATGTGCACCTTGTTCCTCAAGAAAATTACTGAATAATGCATCTTAAACTTCTGAAGCACCCGCATAAACAGTTCAATATTTGATTTTTAAACAACATATTATGTAAAGAAAATGTTAATTTATTTCGCTTGGATAAATCTAGTAAAGAGAAAAGTATTTAGTTTCGTCTTCTTTCCTCTTAGAGCCAGGTCGCTGAATTATACGAGCATACACAAAAGTAAATGTGACCTTTGAGCTGGCACTTACTGTCGGCTATACCCGGGCATGACTAGTCGAAAAGACATTCCCTCTCTTCCTCTACACCCCCTGATCCATCGGAAAATATTTGCAGCCTTCTGTACACGATATCTTTAAGATAACCCCATAAAAAGAAATCTAGCAGGGTTAGATCTGGTGAGCGTACGGCCACCCTATTAGTCCATGCCGTCCGATCCATCGCTCAGGGTAGGTGGCATCGAGATAAACCGTTACACGACGGGCCGAATGAGCTAGCGCTTCATTATGTTGGTACCACGTAGTTAGTCGGTTCTGCAACGGCACTTCATCCAGTAGAGTTGGCAGTTAGTGTTGTAGGAAGTGGACATAGCTATCCCCAGTGAGTTGGTCATCATAAAAATACGGGCCTATTAGATGATCACCGAAAATACCAACCCAAACGTTGAAACCCCATTGAACTTGTAAGGCCGCCTCTAGCATCCAATGTGGGTTTACAGTGCTCCAGTAATGCATGCTGTGGTGATTTATGTGGCCTGTGTTGTGGATCCCTGCTTCGTCTGTAAATAACACAGTTACCAAATGATGTGGATCTTGTTCACTTTGTCGTATGATCCACCTTGAGAGAACGTCACTCTCCGTCCATGGTCCGGCTGCAGCATCTCCTGGTGTAGTTGGAGATAATAAAGGTGAAACTTTGCATGATGTAGTATTCTCCGCGAGGAAGATTGGCTAATATTGAAATGCCTGCGAATGTCCCTCGTACTACAATACGGATGCTGAACGACATAGTCATACGATCCGCCGTTGCTTGGTCACAGACAGGGTGATCTATTCGTGGATGTGGTGTCTTGTGCACTGTTCCTGGTTCCAGAAGGTGGTTCGCAACTCGCAAAAACGTGTGATCTGTAGGAAGTGTTCTCTGTGGAAACCTCTGTTGGTATAGACGACGTGCCTCCGTTGCATTCTGCTGTGCTTCCCCGTATACTAACAGCATGTCCAGATACTCTATATTCGAAAACATTGTTCCACAGTGAGCACGGACGGCAGAAACTTTGTATTTATAGCCAACCCACTTTCAAGTGCATTCGGAAAGAAATCCTGATATTCTAGAACGTCTCGAAAGATGAACAGAAATGAATAAAAACTCAGTTATTCGCAGGCGTGATTTGAACTTCCGATCTTCACCATGACTTTCCATCATGGTAATCATTGCGCTTCTAGAACACATTAACAACGAGAACAACGTAGCCCTAATCAGCGGGCTGGTGAATGCGCTGACATTCGCATGGTCTGTAAAATGCAGGGTTTCCTGTTACCAATCCGCAGGACGAGAAGACTCACGCGGTATATATATATATATATATATATATATATATATACTTTCTTTGTGTGTGTGTGTGTGTGTGTGTGTGAGTGTGATGCATCACTCTATGTGTTTGTTGAGTCCTGCATGCCGCCTACAACAGTAAGCCCAGCATTTTACATTACTGATCTAGTAGTCCTGGAAGTATGAGGCAAACTCAGATATGCCAGGATCATTTTTCAAGGTTCCTAGTACGACATGAAGCATAATTTCAAACGTTGGCGCATCTCTTTCTTTCAGGAGTGTTCTAAGAAGCTTTTAAACGGCTGCTTGCTTTTCCTGACCTTGGACCTTGAATTTTACTCTTAATATTTTTTCTCCAAGCCTTGTCCACATGCCAAGTACAATAGAGCCTCGTTTTAGGAGTTTCCATAGTTGAAATCCCAGCATTAAAGAAGGATTCTGCTAAGTCAGACAAAAACCTTAGGGAAAAGTTTACCAACTTCCGACTTTATGCAGTGGAAAAATATGGAGAACACTTGCCAATCATTTCTATTTGAGGCGCATGGAAACCCTTGCCTAACGTCGTCCAGTATCAGAAGTTCTAAACCATAACTATTTACCCCATGCGTCCCGTCAATGCATATACAGTCATCTCCATACTTCTTTAAAATTTCACGTTGAGCACTATTAATTAATAATTAGCACAAAATCTGCTGTTTTTAGTTCTGGATGGGACTCGCTCAGTCTCTTGTGATTTATAAAACAACACACAGAGATTGCCATTTGAGTTCATTTCATGTACTCATATTTCAACACTGGTCCCATCTTTTTTGTGCCTAATTAATGCGGAGCACAAATTATAGCATCGCTCAATGTTGTACGAATCCTGTTTTGTTAGCAGTTGTACCCGTTCTAAATTACAAGCAGATATTGAGTATCGTATTTTATCAAGAATAGCTTAAAATGCAATTTTGTTAGCAATAGCCGCAGCTATCCTGTTTCTGCCCTTTTCTGTCAATCCCAAGTGAGCTAATTCATGTTGGTGATCGACATACATCGAAACAAATTTGACTTTGCATACTCCCTGTTGGTCTTGAATGACTCTTATCTTTACAGGACATATTATATCGATTTTATTGCTTTCTTGTAGTTTTAAATGTCTAACACCTTTGCTTTTAGAGAAAAAATTCCCTGAAGTTAATAATGAAGTTAATTTTCCACTTAAAAATTAATTCATACGGATCAAGAAAACTTTCACACATTATATGATTACACATCAAACAGATTACCATGCTAACAATAACAGAAAAAATATCCACAACGCTACGGACCCGACGGAGGAAGAACTATACATCTTAACCATTCGGATTTCTTGCCCCCCGAAGCCATAGGACGACCCCTGTTGTAACTTACCCTTACAGACATAATCCGTTCTGAGGCTTTAGTCACCGAACGTCAGCGGAAAAGCCGAAGTCTGGAAACGCTGGCACATTCACAATTTCATAGCTGAATTGGACATCTGGGAAAAAATACATATCGTCAAACACAGGAATCATTTAATGAATTTCGAACTACCGCCACCCAACAGCCTTTGGAAGTTCATCAACCCAGCACCAGAGAACACCACTAACCACACACATTCCCCAGACAATAACCGGCAAAATCAGTTGGAAACATGCTGACGATGGGAGCAAACCGTTCTCCCGAAGCGCGTTCAAAGTAAGATGTAGTGTAACAAACTCTAACTCTCTTTATTTTAAATTTCATAGCTGTTCTCTGCTTCCTCGTGCAACAATAACGCGGAAAAGCAAACAATCACGAGCGTCATTTGTTTCTGCTTTTGGGGGGGGGCAAGATTGCCTAAAACAGTTTTCAGAATTTTTATGTGAATTTTAACGACAACTAAAAGAAAATCGTATACTTCTCAAATGTGAAATATTTGTATTAAAAGTGCAGTCGTAATCGTAATTTTTCTTCTGGTAGATCATTAATAACCAGTAGCCTAATCATTTCCCGTAATCTAGGGGGGCAACTGACACCCCCGTCTCCCCCAAATGACGCTCCTGCAAACAATCGTACGCCTAATAGTCTATTCAGTTAAACAGTTCACTCTCGGGTACTGTAAGTGTAATTGTTCACTTAAATTAGACCATTTGCAAATATTAAAATTTACACTACCACTTATTGCTGCTTCTCTCTGTTGCAACCGAGCGATAACATGCATAATAATGTCTTATGATATTGTCAGCAGAGTATGAGAGCCACAATTTTTCACAAAACATGATCATGTTGCCGCCTCAGTTTCTTGTTTCCAACTTTTTAAGTCATCAAATGAGAATCCCAGTTCTTCTGATTTGACACATATTTCATGTACCAGTTCCAAGAGATCATTTAATATGTTTTCCGGTGTTCCTTCATAATCACAAACTGCACTTCAATGATTGTTTTACAAGTAGTCCGTCACCGTGATAATCTCGCTAATGGCGTTTGAGATTATACTTATAAGTGAATTCTTGTTCAAATTTCACACTTACAGGCGTACGAATGTTTACTTTTTAGGAGAGGTGCAATGACATCTAACTTTTCGGGATGCACTTTAGAAACGTGTTGGCGCAAATTCTTATTGTAGTTACATGTTTTACCACACTGAGAGCACCCAAATTGTTTTGTTTCACTCATAATGAAGGTAGTTCTCCACTTAAAAATTAATACTACACATTAAGAAAATTTTCACCCAATTAAAACATTGTATGAATACACATTAAAAAAATAACCATGCTAACAATAACAAAAACTATCCACAACACTACAGGTCCGACGGAATACATCATAACCATTCGAATTTCTTCGGAGATCCGAAGCGATAGAACTACACTTTTATTGCCGTCACACTTAATTATTTTCACATATTTAATCTTGATACACGCCTGACTGAAACTGTTATATTTTCGAATGTAACTACAATCACTTATTTGCCGCGCACTATTAATTCGCGTATTTCACATTTTGTAACTAACTTTACGACGCGAGAGATTCTGTAGAATTTCGTAATGTGTACTTCGTGAATGCTTCCTTAGAACTGCCTGACGTGTAACTCGCGAAAGAGATTTCTTAGAACTGCGCGACGTTTACCTTGAGAATGATTCTGTAGAACTGTGGGATACTTTCATTTGGCTCAAGAATTTATACTCCCTCACCCCGATATGCCTAAACATTATAATCGAGCTGCTATTGGTTACTAAAGCGCGCCAACATTAGCGTCTATTTTTTTAGCCAATCATAACTACTAAAACATATGCTCTAGGGAAGATATTCCCTCCATTTCTAAAGAAAGGCGCGCTACCCTGACGTCATTTGTTTGTCTCTTCTAAGTGATAAACAACTCACCCCCTCGCTTCATTGTTACCCACTCCTATTGTAAGTTTCAGTGAGGCCGTGTAAACTTATTTCCTAACAATGCTTATAGCCAACAAACATTTGAATTCATTGTCATATAATAATGTTAATTTACACGCCAATCACTCTGGCACTCACAGTGTTGTGATATAAAATACTGCCTCAATGTCTGCTGTTCTTTAAAGAGCATAACTCAAAAACGAAAAGTCGAACAAATACCAAACTTGGTATTTAAATTCCGTATATTCCAAAGATGCGACACGAACGTTTTCAAAAAAATCCGTCACCACAAACACCCTTTACATGGAATATTTTTCGAAATTTGTTTTCTGAAAAATAGCTCTAACTATTTTTAAAAAATACGATATATTAAAGACATTTGCATTACAAATAAAACGCATATCTTAAATTTTCTGGGAATACCTTGAGAAGTCCTCTTCATTCGGAATCTTATATAATCATGTATAACGGATAAATGAACGATAGACGAAAACGTACTACATAAAACATGTATAACTCTTTAAAACACGCAATTTATTTCAAATAACTTTTTTGTGGCATTAGCCATTTCCGAGATATCCGTTATTAATGGTTTGCATTGCTAAGTACTTTGTCACTCTTTTAAAGTCCCGTCGACGTTCAGTTGTTTCTCGCGATATCATGGAGAGAGTATGGAATTTTAAGTTAGTATATAGCGTTCTGTTCTTAAACATTTGACTATCGCTGTTCGTTTTCCATCTATATAAACGAAATGTGTAATTTAGCTATTTCTGCAAAGATTTATCTCGATTAAAATGAAGCAGATAGAAAAATAAGCTTTCGTAAGAATAGTTTGTATACCCACTAATAAACGACAGAGGATAGAGAAATTCATGTGAATGTAACACATCAGATCTTTTCTTGTATTTAATTTGGACTCAAAAAGTACCTACATGGAATGAGTCATCGATTATCTTCGAGTATCTGACCGTGTATATCTTTACTTCAGAGTAAATAGAAACGAATCTTGAATTTTATAAACAAGTGGTAACATTTTTTGGGAAAACATATCATTGCTTTGTTGCAATCTGCAAGCAGCTTAAACGAAAGCTCGCCATATTCTTGTCAGCTTTCGTTATTGGATACATTAGTTATTCAACTGTATAACTATAAAGATTTATAGGGCATAAAAATCAATTCTGCTATCTCTTTGAGTGGAGCGCAATTTACTCCTTTGAGTCTAGTTTACTAATTTATTTCACTCTATGAAGTTTAGTTTAAGAATTATTATGAGTTATATGAATAAAAATGAGTATATAGTATATGCTTCTTTTTTTAAGTAAATACTCAGTTTGGTGAGAATAAAACATTTCGAGTATCTACTTCATTTTGAAAATATACTCAGATAATGGAAGCAGTGTAGAACATACTCAGGCATCGCACAAGAGTACGAGATGTGATCAAAAGGTTTCCGGAATTACGTCATAAATACTACACAACAGATTGTTTTGTCTAATCTGCACTGTCACCCTCGAAGTAATCTCCTTGAGAGTTGATACACTTGTCCCAGCGTTTCTGCCACTGCTGGAAGCACCTCTGGAAGTCCTCTTCTTTCAACATGTTCAGAGCCTTCTGCAATTTGCGATGGATGACATGAATGTCCTCAAAACGGTGTCCTTGGAGCCGCATTTTAAGTCGCGGGAAAAGAAAAACGTCCGCTGGAACAAAATCTGGAGAATAGGCGGGATGGGGAACAGTATTCATCCTATTTTTATCCAAAAATTGGCGAACAGAAACGGCTTTGTGCGCGGGCACATTGTCATGATGCAGGAACCAGTCACCACTCCTCCATTTCTCCGGCCGTTTGCGTCGCACATTCTCCCTTAATCTTTGCAGCACTTGTTTGTAGAACACTTGATTCACTGTTTGACCATGTGGCACAAATTCCTTATGTACAATGCCTTTAATGTCAAAAAACATAATCATAATTGATTTCACTTGTCTGGCCTTTTTCGGGCGCGGGGATGAAGGACTCTTCCATTGTGAAGATTGTTGCTTCGTTTCTAGATCGTACCCATAAATCCATGTTTCATCACCAGTAATAATTTTCTCCATAAACTGTGAGTCATTTTGTAGCTGTTCTTTAAGAGTTTAAAGCAAAATTTGATGTTCGTTCTTTGTTCTTCGTAATCTGACATTTGCGGAAAAATCGCAGCACATGTAAAACACGTGTTCACTTCAGAGCGTCTACCTCGTCGCTGCATGATCACAGGAAGTCACGTGAAGTCACTCATTTTTATCCGGAAGGAACGCTGCATGTACAGTCTGGGTAAGAATTAAAGAAATCTCAGCGTCAGCATTTTTGTGAAACCATTCCGGAAACTTTTTGATCACACCTCGTATGTACTCATATTCGGTATGAATAAAAGCTAGTATATTCTAAGTTTTATGAGTTCATTCTCCTCTCATGTTGAGCATGGTAGATGCATATTCACTTCTGAGAATATATTGTTTTTTTTTTTTACTTAAAACTAAATATGAAGAGAATTGCACAATTTATGTGTTGTATAGTACTCATGGAAAAGTTACAAACATAGCCATGGACATCAAAGAAGTTTTTCAAAATCCTACATTGTTTCAAAGAAACATAACCTAGAACTAACATTGAAGGTCAGCTTTATTAATATACCTTACTATGTAAAGTGTTAACTTAAAAATACAGATATCTACTTATAACTTTATAAGAAAACTGTTTCATAGTATACTTAAATAGTGTAAATATCCTGGGATTCTAAAAACAGTCGGATGACTTCATTCTGCTCCTCATGAGTTATGATTTCCAATGCACAATTATTCCTTTCTTTTTGCTTATAACAATTTTATTTATTGATTTCCTAACATTTCCATGAACTCTTAAGGAGTTTCAAAATGCTGTGTTGCTTCATGAAAACAACTTAGAAGTATCATTGAAAGTCAGATTTATTAATTAAGCTTAGTATGCAAAATTCTAACCCCAAAATTCAGTTGCTTAAGAAGTTAGGGTACTTATAACAAAACTGTTTCGTAGAAAAATAGTCTTAACATCCTTGGATTCTAGAAACAGTCGGATGTGAATCTGCATCCGGCACCTTATAATTATGACTTTAGAATCTGTGAATATTGTCTTTTTGCCTGATTTGTTGATAACAGAGTTTTGCCTATTTTATTTTATTTATTGTTTTGCTAGTTTAATTTACAGCTATGCTTTTGTGTGTATTGCTTCAATTAATTTTTCATTTCTTGAAGGACTTCATATTTCTTTAACATTTCTGCTGGAACTTATGTAACACGGATAATTCCTGAGCAGTTTTGATGGGACAGAACCAAATGCATAAAAATCTACTCCTTTGAATCAGAATGCCAAACAACACATCACACAATCAACGAAGCTAGTATGCGGACAAAGAGTGTAGAAAGCACGAATGCATACTGAGAGTAGATATTGTCTTTACGTTGTTTGCACCACGTATTGGGCGTCAATTTGAAGGTGTTTTGTTGGAGTTGTTTATTTATTTAGCTCCACGTATGGACGCCAATTTGAAGAGGATGGTTTATTAGCCCCATGTTTTGGGCGTCAATTTAAAGTAGTTTGTATTGAAGGAGTGGTATTATATTTCAACTGTTGGGGAGCCGAACTTGTAGTAGTTGCAACAGCACGTATAGTATACAGTTTCCGGTAGCCTTCGCCCCAAATGTATTTTTAGGTGGCCTTTGCCCCAAGTTTAAAAAAAATTAACTTTATAATTTGACTGTTTCTTTAAGTATTAAATATTTATTTTTGCCTCGGCTGCGTCAGTATTTATTTTTAGAGACATGAATGTCTTAGCAGGGCGTGGTGCGACTGAAGAATGTAGGCTTACACAGATTTTAAGTTTTAATTCATTCCTTTTTATTAATCCTTGACACAAATTAAATAGCACTTCACTGATATAGAGAGCTGTGAGATTAACTTGAACTTTTTAACAAGTATACTATTTTCGTTTCACACGAATACGTAATTAATTTCTCGAGGACATATCTCGCGTCTGGTTATGATCACTGTCTAGAAGCAACACGTCTGATTATGAGCACTGTTTGGAGGCAACTGAATTGATTTCAACCGTCTAAACTTGTAAATTTCTGTATTGCAAGTCTCTGATTGGCTCATCCTAGTCCAATAAAATACCTTCATTTAACTAAAGCTTTTTCTGGTTGTTGATTGGCTATTTTTAAACTGTCTCAAAATATACATTATTGCTGCTCTAATAATGACTAGTAGCATTTAAACTTGAAGTTATTCATTATTAGATTTTTTTTACTATCAAATGAGTATTTGATTTTGATTTTTATGTTTACCATTGTGTAATGTGTGAATTGTATCTTTTTTAGCTGAAACAAATCGTAGACCTTCTGATTTCTTACTCATTATTGCCTCAAGGTTACCTCATTGTTAGCAACTTTAAACCTATTTTTCTCACAGCTCCTACATTATTGAATTACGTAATGCATTCACATAACATTATTGAACATGTTTACAATAATATAAGCATATGCAATGACTGTTACATACATTTTACAAATTATTACATACACATGTTGCTTCAAGACGGGCTGTTATTGAATTTACATTTATATAATTTGACTGAAATTATTTAAGTGTCAAAAATACTGCCTCAATACATTTAAATGAACAAGATGACTATAGGAATAAGTATATACTCGCGTGCGGTAGTAGACTTTTATTCTTATGATAACGAGTATGCTCTCCTTGAGCTGAGTATATAATCAGAAAGTGTTCATACAAATGAGTACGAGCTTTAAGAAAGTACAAAGCCTTGCTTTTTATTAATATGACCCAATAATACCATATTATTGTTATTATTATTAAGCGGTAACGATGGCTATTTTGAATATTTTGGGAAACTGCTAAAACCGTAACATTTTGGTGGCTCTGTGTATTGTGACAAATGAGAACACCAGTTACTGTGAAATACAATATCACTAGGCACTCAGTGTAGCACAAAAGTTATACTTGAGTCACTTTGGCACACACTCGGAACAAAGCACAGCTGTCACTTCTCTAAGTTTTCAATGCCACTGTTTAGTTGTTTTATCTAGTTCAACTTTCATTGGAACTTCACTAAATTCCACTATCATTTGATTAATGTGAACTAGTTGAACTTTCCGTCACTTCACTTCTTCGTGACATACCTGCTCCTCCGAACGGTTTATTCGCTGGGGAGTCGAGCACAAGACTTCTTCAATCTCTCCGTTGCGAGAACGTTCGCTTATATAGTCAGTGGAATCTTCCGCAGAACATTTTAGAACTATTTCGACACGCGTTCTGAGGAGAAGGAGGAAGAAACTTCCAGAAGGTTATGGTTATCCGCTGATATCGCTCACGGTGTTTATGCTGCCGAGCGGCACAGTTGTTTATTCCGACTGACTGGCGCCCACCTCCCGGTAACCTTGGGCCATAGCCGCTTCGTCACAATACCTACTAATGCTTTCCGTGATCAGGGTTGTCGCATTTTATTTTAACGAAGTTCTTTGAGGTTATATGCACCTGATTACAAAGGAAATGTCATAGTAACGTTGTTTTATTTATATTCATAGCATTCCTAAGTTTAATTGAAAGTGGCTGTGGATGTATTTGAAAGCCAAAAGAAATACTAATTGATGCTAATAATGGGAGTGTATAGTACTGTAGTTAAAAGCTATATAGAAAACTCAATTGCATATAAAATCAGTATTGCGCACTCAAGTCTTAGAAGAAACAAACATTTCCAAAAATACAATACGTATAAACGTATAACCAATAGTTCTGTTCTATAAGTAATGGAATTCCTCAACTTGAACAACTGTATGCATTTTATACTTAAATTTACGAAAAAAGGTTAAGTAGGTGCAATACAGCTGCTGCATTATATTTTTAACGTTTGATATTTGCAATAATATTAACATATCATTATTACGTGATGTTTCTCTACAATAGAAAGAGAGAGGGAGCACTACATATTCTCCCCAGAGAGAAAGTGCCATTTAACCGATTTAGAAGCCTACATTTAATCTCGATTATGGAAAAACATTCTTAAAACCTAAGTACATAATATTTGCACTCTGTACACGCTGCGGTTCACATAATACTGGATAATGTTTTAAGGATATCCTAATTATGGAGTATGGAGTTCAGATACTGCGATCGCCATGAGAAATTAATCATGCAAAAAAGGCATAATGAATTATAACACTGTAAATTCTAATCAAAACGAGTTGATTTAATAAACATACGCAAATACGAGCACCTTGTCGTCTGACTGATGAAACCAAAGTTGCTAATAATGGAGTGAAAAGCATTTTTATCGCACTATGCGATAAAGTACCACTTTAAGTTCATGTGTTTTGTGCTAAAAGTTCTAGTTTTAGTTCGAGCTGTCTAAAAAGGCATTTATAAGCGCATAAACCACAGCGTTGTACTAAATTGGTAATGTAATATGTAAAGAAACGGTTAATCAATTGTGTTATCTTCGGCAGGTATTTCCTAAAACATTATAGGAAATCAGATACAATCCCAGTTCTGTTAACTAACAATGAAACGGTATGTGAGGGACGATGAGCAGCGGATTGTAATAGCCGTGTAGACATTCTTACGTAGCTATATCATTAGATTTAAGTATACCTTATG
Organism: Deroplatys truncata; assembly: GCA_030765065.1. Taxonomy (NCBI): domain Eukaryota; kingdom Metazoa; phylum Arthropoda; class Insecta; order Mantodea; family Mantidae; genus Deroplatys; species Deroplatys truncata. The sequence continues at coordinate 123,042,880 of CM060981.1, forward strand.
TAAATTGTTACCTCCAGCTCTTAAAGTCCGAGAATGTATTCAAAGCTGACGTCATAATTCACGGCCATCATGAAGTCTGTGAAATAACTGCCGGTAGTTCCATATAAATTACTTGCTCACCTTCCTACTCCGCTGAGATGTGGCGAGAACACACATGAAAATATTTTTAGTTTCCTATTATACCAAAATGAAGCTATGAGCGGAAACCAACGATACTATAAATAAAGACAGAAAACGTTTAATGCCCGTTTGCATAGTTATAGTTTCACAAACGGCAATGACTTGGTACCACCTTGCGCTCTGTGGTTCCCCTTTCGCAGAATAGTTTTTGCACAACGAATAGGTACATGCATTGCCAAAGAGGCATCATTGCCGCTACTTGCACCTGTGCAAATGGGACGGAGTTACGAGAGAGGTGACGTCACCTTGCTTGCAAACACACTTGGTGAAAATACATTGTTAGTGCTTTATGTGCGGTAATGGGACGTTTACATGTTACTAAGACTGGATTGATAGCTTTTCTTTCGCTCTTGTGTGTTCCAATTTTAAAATGAGTCATTGTGCAGTCCATTAGTGTAATAATTATTATAGAAAAATAAAACAAAGCGGCATATACTATGAGGCCGTAACTTTAGGCCGTTATGCCACAACTAATATTCAATTAATGAGCAACCATTGTTAATCTTAATATCAGTTTATAACACGTATATATATTAATTTATTACCAGTTTAAACAACTTAAAAGGACGAGGCATTGTGTTAATATCAATGCAAAGGTCACCTAAATATTATATAATTGAGGATTACAGGTACAGATTTTATAACTCAATGTAAAGAACTGTCAGAAGCCAGATTTTAAGATGCTTAAAAAGTGTAGTCCTAGGAACACAGTGCAATTTACATGTGAGAGAACATAGTTTCATTTAACACAGGAAGGGTGCGTAGGCTTTGTTCTTTTATACTTAAATTTGTCATGACGAAAAGAATGAGATAGCACGATTGGGACGAGAGAAGCAGGGGAAGCCCCGTGTCCATATTTAAAACAGAAGTATGGAAATAAAAGGTAACTAATAGTGTGTGAGAAACAAGTCACGCGAACATATGATGCTTCGAAGAGCGCGAATTGAAGCCAATGAGGAAATGCCATGATACAGAGGGCAGGTACTATAAAAAGAGAGGCTTTTCGGGGAGTAGCTTCAACATTTCCGACGGGCGAATATGTTGCGCGAAGTACTACAATTTGCCGCCTCACCAAAAAAAAAAAAAAAAAAAAAAAATGCGAAGTGCGATCATGTATTCCGTTGAGAACACGCATATCTAGTTAGTTACAATTAACCAGTGGCCAAAAAATACTGCGTTCGCGAACAGTCGTATAAATGCGAGTAAAGAAGTTGTCGAAATAAAGCGCGTTGCTAAGAAAATTGTCATGGGTGACGATAGCTCTTAAAGTGCAACATTGTGAAAGTGCCGTAGTGAGAAAAAAAATAAACCAGTGTTTTCTTTTATACTTTTGTTGTCTTTGCTCTGCCACCACGACCTGAGGCCAACGTCCTTTTTACTAAAACGAAATATCCATCGCTTTACCCAACTCTTTTAAGCTAGTCGGAGCACAGACAGCGGAGACAACGAGAAACTGCAGAGGACAGGAAGAACCACGGGAGGAACTGCGAGAACTTCAAGTGAACGGCGTCGGTGACCGTTTCAAAGGTTAGGTAAATTAATGACCATGACCGACGTACAGCCGCAAAATGGCGCCCAACTGAAACAGGACTACAAAATGACACCACGTAGGGATTGAAATCAGCATCGATGGAGCTTGACACTAGGACCAAAGCTTGAAACAAGGACCACCAAGAAGCAGCGAGGGCGGCTGCAGCCCTCGGAGGAAAGAGGCACGTCACCACGAAAAATAACGGGGACGTCTGCAAGTAACTTACAGGACTGCTGACTACCGCCGTTGGAGAAGCAACAGGCCACGAGAACGACACCAGGATTTGAACCCGGGACATTTGAGTCAACCAGAAAGAAAGCAGTAAGATACGAACATTTAAAACAAAAGTAAATAAATAAAAGATAAAGATAAACAACGGCTATATTTGTATAAAAATAAGCATGCAGGGCGGCCATAGTATTTCAGGGCAGCATATGTTATTAAAGAAAGGAAAGGTTGTTACCAGGGAGATAGAACCTTCTAACGGGACCCTTGGCAGTCCAGGAGAAGACGTGGTAGAAAGGGAAGAAGAGACAATATACAGCATTATACCAGCCGTAGAAAGCACGAGAGAATCGGAAGGCAATGTAATTTCAGAGGAGTTAAGGGAAAAGGTTATTGACACTAGTCAGAATCAACTTCTGAGTTTGTTTTACGGCAGCTGAGTCAAAAGATAGATGACCAGAGTAGCAATCTAGAAGGTAAACTAAATGAGCAAAGTAATAAGATAGGAGAATATGTCCGGGAAGGGAACAGAAAAATGAGGGAGGAATTAGCCCAAGAGATGAGGGGATATCTAGGCGAGCAGGTAGCTACTGTCTTCCACAACAAAGAAAGTCCCCGGGAATGAAGGGCAGAGGGGAAATTTCTGATTAGACACGGTCCGAGTCCTGCCTACTTGCTCATGTTACCCTCATTTATGACACACACGACAGCTCAATTGAATAGTTTTACTCCTTGCGTAGCATGCGTTCTCTGTCACACATTCACTGTCCTTGTACAAACAGATAAGGTTAGCACATTCCTGTCAGGGACTTTCTTTCCGTTGGCGAACAGTAGACTAGAAGATCAGCTAGAATCCCAAATTAGTAGGTAAGGGGAAACCACCCAGTAGATACAAGAGGGGCAATTAAACTTAGGAAATGAAGTAGAAAGGCTCAGAAATGATGTGGAAACTGAATTAGGTGTCATCAGCATGGCTAAGAAAACAGCTAGGTGATGATTTTCGGTCAGTGAACACATCATTAGAAAAGAAACATGGATTATAAGCAAAGATACATAAAGAGCTTCAGAGATTTCAGACTATAATTGAAAATGATCAAGGTCAAATTAACAATACTTCATCCAAAATTAGCGAGCAGCTCACGAAATTGTAAAGAGGGCGGGGAGTATTGAAATTTGTGTTAGAGAATTAAGAATTTTGATAACTAATCTAGAAACTAGTATAGGGCATGAGGATGATAATGGTATAAATAGCTGTGTTACATCGAGGTTCGCGAATGGAGGCCAAAGTTCAATTGCTGAACCCTCAAGTGTGAACTCAGGACAACAATTGCATTTAAGTGTTAGCATTAACGAAGTTAATTATTACTTGCTCAATGAGATAGGATTATCAACTTTTGGGGACCATTTAGGGGACATCCTGTCAATATATAAATGATTTGGAAGTGTGTTTTCGCCTAAAGCAAATACCACACCAATTGAAAGTGCTAATCGTTACAAAAGGTCTGAAACAAATACTTCTATAATGGGTAAGGTTAACCTTGGGAGACAGTAATAGTTTCGAATATTTGAATGAAGCCTTTGTCAATAAATATTTGAACACTAACACCCAGAAACAGATAAGGTCAGCACTAGTTAATGGGAGATACAAGAAATGAGGCAATTTAAGTATGGTAGATCATTTACTAACACAGGCACAGAGTAGCAAATTAAATGAGCCACCTGTCAGCGAGAGGGGATTTTATTAGCATGATTGTGTCACACTATCCCAAGCGTATCCACCGATATCTGTTAATAGCCAAGCCCAAGTCAAGTACAGAATTAATCGAGTTTATATCTTCTTTTGAAAACAGAAAACAAAATAGATAAGGGCAAAATCAGTTTGAACGTCCGCACTTCGAAAATCAGAGAAACGCAGGCTGTAGAGTAAATTACAGGGAAACTTATCACCCCAGGGATTTATACAGGGATGACGTGTCTCGATTTGAGGACCGATTTCGCGACGGCGACCGCATTAAGCCAGAAAATTCCCACCAATATCAGGCGAATGAACTGAAAGCAGGGTGCGCCGCAGAGGCCTTTTCCAATATAGTCGTGGCCGTAGCGATGAACCTAGATTTGGCAGAGGGACGTATGTCTCTGATAGGGGTGAAAGCGACTCTGGAGAGCAAAATGATCACAACCGCGAGAGGGAAGAGCATAGAGGACGGTCTTCCAGAGGACAGTATCGGGGAGGCCGATGTTATACTAGACAACCACAACAAGACGAGAGCGGAGCTGGTACAGCTGAACATGAAATTAATCTTAATAACCAGGGAAATTAGAGCGTAATCTGCTCGTGAGCTCGGAATGGATTATTCCTGAGGCAAGATATTCTCAAGTAGATGGAAATGGCGAATTAGAGCTCAACAATGATTACTTTATTTTAGGTGAACTACTAACGATTATCCAGAATCAGTCAGAAGATACAACAGTGGATTTCCCTAGTGTTAAAATCACGATGCAGGGTGAAGAATATAGGGCGTGATAGATAGCGGAGCGAATGTAACTGTTTTAAGTATCCGACCTTATCGGAATTTAGTAAATAAGAGTTTAAAGCTCATGACATTGGCCATCAGAAATACATCCTGCAGAGTAGTTGTCAGCTAAGAAGTAAAAAAGAATAAAGTGGCAAACAATGCTATTTGTGCAAATTGGAGAGGAAAGCTTTGAATTTATTTATCTACTAATCCGTAATCTAATATGCGAGGTATTAATAGGATGTGAAATCCTCTATCAGTTACGAGCGCAAATAGATTTTGTCGGAAGGGCGTTGAAGATAGAAAAGGATATGAAGACGCTATAAATCGCAATTGAAAAGGTAGCAAACAAGAATAACTGGAAACAGACAAAAGACGAAGAGAAGATGGCAGAAGAAACGTTTCTTGTACAAATATTATAGTAAATCACAGCACTAAAATAGTTGCTACAACCCAGGGAGAAATAAACAAGAGAAATGCGTGCCTCCGCTGATGAATTGCATGGCGGGGCTAATGAGCCCGATGAGTACAACGAGATAAAGGAAAGGAATGCGCATGAAAAAGAAAACATAGCTGGAGGAGCGTTCAACAACCGGCTGGGAGAAATGATTCGGGAAAAGGTCGCGTTAGCAGGTAACATGACGACCGCACACAGAGACTTGTTGTGGTAAGTCTTGGACTATTCTCCGTATTCTCCGACATCCTAGGCAAATGTAAGCCTATCAGCATAATTTCACAGTGAAGGACATCGAACCTTATCCACAGGGATATTCCAATAGCCTTAAGAGAGAAAGCGAGACAAGTGACAAACAAAATGTTAAATGACGGAATAATTCAGACCTCGAAAGGACCCTTCGTCAGCCCTAAATGCTGGGCAATGAAGCGTAATGGAGAATTAAGAATGACAATAGATGTCCGCAGAATCAACAAGCACACTGATTCTGATAGATTTTGGAATGAAAGGCTGAAAATCTGTTATAAAAATTACTAATATATCTTATAGCGTCATACTGGCAAATAGAACGTCACCCAGAGGTTATAAAACACACCCCCTTTCCTTTTAATGGGAAACAATACGAACTTTTGAGAATGCCTTTTGGGATGATCACCTCCAATAAAGGATTATTAAGAGTCATAGATGTCATATTCGGTGACACTGCCGGCGAATTCTTAATTCAGTATGTAGATGATTTCTTAATTGGCGTTAATGAGCATATTAACCATTTAGACTATGTTTTGTCCAAATTGAGAGAAAATAACATGACCATGAACATCAGAAAATAAAAATTCTGCATTCGAGAAGTGAAATTTTTCGGGTATGTAGTAAGTGACAAGGGATAACGGTTAGCCAAGAAAGAGTAGAGACAGTAAGAAAATTTTCAGCACCGAGAAGACTGAATCAACTGAGATCATTCCTTAGTGTTTTGGATTATCAGACCAAATGTATCCTCAGATATGCAGCGGAGATAGCGTTCATGCGAGAGCTGTTAGAGAAGAATACTCGCTGGAAATGGAGCGAAGTACACAAACAAGCCTTCGAGAATATAAAAGAACTTTTTGCAGAATCGGTTTAATAAGATACACCGAAAGAGAATCTACCCTATATCATCTACGTACGTGCCTCTGGGCATGAATACGGATGTGTCCTGGCCCAAGCTGGAGGTAATCAACAGTTACACGTCATTAGCGCTGCCTCAAGAGGATTAAGTCAAACTAAAAAAATCTCCAGTCACCGAGTTGCAGATTGGTGCGGTGTACTATGCATTCCAGAAATTTTGACCATACATTCATCAGCAGAAGGTTATTATATATACCGATCATGTGAGTGTCGTTCATGGGAAAAAAATTAGTTTTATTTATGGACGCTCTTTAACTGCTGTGGTCCTTAGTGTCCCATTCTATATTGGCCGTGAAATACCGGAAATTTTGCTTACAGGCCTCTTTATCAGGCTAGAGGTTCTTTTACGTGCCTTAAATCTACAACACGGGACCACCAGCTTTACTTACCTTCTGAAGGAAGTCATGCTAAGAATTTTTACGCCTGAAAACATCCATCGCCCTCCACCGGGGTTGAACCCGCGACCTCGGGAACTAGAAGCTAGCATGGTAACCACTACACCACGGAGGGCGACGTGGATTTGATGCTGAAGGTTCAGAACAATTCGGAGGCTGCTTCGATTCACTCTTGTCTTCCATTGTACTTAGGTACATACCATCCACGTTTGCATTTTGTTTTCTGCTTTGCTGTTCTTCTAATGCCTTCTTGAAAGAAGATTATGAAAGAATTTCAGATTCAATTTCCTTTGTTGACCCCTACAGGGAGTGCAAGGAATTCTCTAAATCGAAGAAAAACTTCCTCTCTGGTTGGGAAGTGAACCAGAGGCCTCTGAGTTTCAAAGCAGAACGCTACCACACGATTTATGGTGCAGTAAATTATTATTTCTTATACTTACCTAGAGTTGTACATCGCTGTTTTATGAATATAATGAAACATACTTACAGCCTTTAAAGTTTTATTTAAAGTGCATTCACTGATAAACAGGGAACGATCCACTTCTCTTTTGGAGTTCCCTTCTATCAGACATTTAGCACACTGGATATTCCCTTCTGTGAAAATTAATCCCCTTTCTGATTTGCTTTAGTAGTAGAACACTGGCGAATTGAACTCGTTTTAATATATAATGAGCTATGCCGTAACGTCACACCTACTCCATACACCCACGAGTGCCTATAACTTAACGGCACACCTTCCCGGAGCTGTCCGCGGCTAAGATGTTACTTGGACAGTGTTGATCTTCCAACCTTCTAAAGCATATAGATGGGGAGATAAGGAACTACACATAAAGACACTTGTGACGATGGTCAGGCTCGCTTTCAGTGGTGGGGGAAAAAGTGAGTGTCATACACACATCGCGCAATTAGAGTGGCCCGCGAGACATTTTATAGAACCTGATAATGTGTGCAAGAATCAAAATATTGGCGCTATGAAGGCGTGTTTGGTGTCATTTCAATCGATATTTCCCGCTGAATCTAATGATGTTATTATATTTATTCTGTTATTAGCTCCTCCAATAAGCAAACGTAATGCTAGTGTTGTGTGCTCTGGGTAGATAAAAGGTATAGCGGCAATAAAAATTAGCGTGCCATTGTGTCTCGTGACATAACTAAGTGAATAATAACTGAATCGATCTTTTATTTGTGATGGAATTCTCGCGTAAAGACTCCAACCGATGGCCTCTAGAAACTAGGATTTTGCTAGATATCTAGCGAATCCAAGCTCGATGATTGATTCGGCGTAGTATTACAAAGTTAACGACAGGATTTTCTGTTCTAGATGTCGAGCGTATGATTCATATAAACACGTTATTTATAAGTGATTGTATTTGTATAATCAAGAAGGTTACTCGTGGAAGGCGTTTAACTGAATGACGAGGAGGGAGTCACAGTATGTCAGTATATCTTAGACATTTGGCTCCTGTCCAAAAACCGTACCTTTGTATACGAATTGCAATAACATGTTAGAACCTGTCCAACAACCCTTCGCCTTTGCAATCGAGAACCGGTAGCTGCCGCCTGTCTGGCTGGATATTAGTAATAAATTCAAACTTGCAATCTACCCGCACGCCAACACCGAGGCATGATGTCATTAATGGTTAAAGAGCTCTCTGTGTGCATAAGTAACAATCTTCCTCATCGCAATAACTTACTATTGCTACACCATCATTTCAACGATATTCAAAATGGCTAGTGATAACGCTACACATACATCGGATCAACACGATTACTGGAGCGAGTGCGGGGAGTATTCTCACCATTATGTATATTTTCATAGCGAAACTTGCAACGGCTTAATGCATACAGAATTATGTAATCAGTCATCGTATCACGAACAGCTGTCTACATTGGTTGTGTGTACAGAGAACTATGCAGTTTATCGAAGAGAGAATGCGTAACTATGCTTTTCCTTAATACATTACGTAGTACGCCTGATTTTAAATAAAATCCAATTTGAAATCATTTCATACTTTCAGAGAAAATATTATGGAAGGCGAACATACTAGCGAAATTGAGAAAAATGTTGCGTTTGTAGCAAAACACGTGTTCGAATGCGATACAGAGCCATGCCATAGATATTTACATTCTGTATCACGCATTAATCCAGCATAGTACGATCGCATGACATCTTTGTTCCTTGCAATGACACTGGTGAGTCTACCAACTTAGGCCTGTATTCCCCGAGGTCGCCGATTTAAATCCGGCGGAGGGGATGAATTTTTCCGGGCGAAAAAATCCTTAGTATGGCTTCCTTCGGAACGGAAGTAAAGCCGTGGTCCCGAGTTGTAGATTTACAGCACATAAAAAAACCTCAAGCCTGAAAAAGAGATCTCTGAACAAAATTACCGGTCTTTCACCCCAATATACCATGTGGGTCCAAGGACCAAAGCAGTTAGAATTTTCATAAATAAAACTTAATGTATTTATTTTTTCTACCAACGAGAAAGAAGAAGCTAGAGTAAGTAGCAGAAATGTTAAGACAATTACCTATTCTTTTATTCCTGTGTGTCTAATATAAAACGTATTTTTTACAGGTTGAGAATCAGTGAACATAGTACCCTCGCGCCAGTAGAGGAAATGGGTCCTGAGAGATAAGACATCCATATTGTAGAACACCCAATCGCTTAGCGTGATACTGTGACTATGTATGAGGATGTTGTTGCAGTGTCTGATGGTATCACTACTGATGAGAGTGTTAGGCTTGTTGAGGAGTGGCTAAATCAGAAAACTCCAGATTCCTCTTCGCAGATATAGCCAGTGTGCGTATGTCACTCTTTAATCATGCATTATGTTTGCTTTAGCTTCTGAACGGAAATCTCTAATAAATGCTCCTTTCAACGTATGCGAGTATATATTTTTAACCTGAATCTAAGATAATTTCGAATATGTGTTATAGGACTACAAGAAGGCAGAAGAATAGGAAGAACAAGGCAGTTCAGAAAAGGCAGAAGGGCTCATATAAGAGGAGGCTACTCAACGACGGTAACGTGGTCTTCTTATTTGTAGTATAAGATACCCAACAGCTGTCTGCAGAGAATGGAGAATCAACTCCTCATGCTTGACAACATCGACATGTCCCCATCGCAGAGCATGATTTTAATGCACGTTTGCAGGCGCTTAGTGCTTGTTATGACGACTTATCTTCATTAAAGGAGGCAACTAATATTTCGCCTGACTTAACAAACGTGTCGTTTGTGCAACATTCTGCGACGATAGATTCAAATTTGATTTCAGAATCGGAGTCTTGTTTGTCCGTCTTCGTTTGCTTTTCGTGCGTTACACATCAGACGCCCGGCACATTACGTCCTGAACGATGCTATTCATGCGTTAAATTCCCTGAAATTCTTTGTGCCTCTTCATGAAGTATACTCTCTTCTTTATATCATGGGAAGGATTTATACACGTTATTACTCACAGTAGTGGAATGCAAATTGAGTTACTTAGTACGTGAAGTATTGGAACAGAGCTGTGGTGTTGCGAAATTTCATTCACGTGTGTTACAGTTTTTCTTTCCCTCCAGACTTCATATTCAGTTCTTGTCGCATTATTATTTTGCTCCCCAGAAGGCTATGTAAGAATTGTTTACCTTTATTGATCGTGTTAATGCCTTTGCAGTTATATTTCAATTGCCCTACTCCGAGTAGTGTGTTTGTTTATTAATCCTCACCGGATTCAATATTCAAACGCGCTTACAGTGCACATAGACAACTGCACCTACTACTTTTGTGGAATTAAATACACTGACTTCGTTACAACAAAATGTAGACCTTTTGTGTCCGTCGTCGTGTTCTGTTTTATTACAGCAGTGGCCAACCCATGTAGATTTCTCGGCCCCTTTAGAGGCACCGCCGGTCTCAATTAGTCCGTTTAATAAGCAATTGAAGCAAACCATTTCATCATGAGCTTTACATCGTGCTTCTTGGTCTGATTTGGAATGATAGTGTACCTTTTGTGGTAATTCTGGTCACACGATTGATTATTGCTTTAAACGTCGACGATTATATTTTTCGGAAAATCAGGGCATTCCTGACTAGTACGGGAAAGTGTGAATTCTACATCAGATTCGAAGTTACACGGCGTCCCATGTTTGGTGTTACCCTTTGTTCAGGTTTCTTGCTTAAATGGGACTAAACTCAAAGACCGCATTTAACCTTGAGGATGCCGACTTTGACGATTCCTTTGGTGCAAGTTTCGTGGCAAGTTAACGACCTCGAACGTTTCCGCAACGACTATTCAGGTGCTCCATTACATATTTTGGATGTTGTTATACTACATACTAAACTCTTTCCATATTCATGGAATGTACCCTTCCATGCTCTTGATTAGTTATCGTTTTCTATGGTTCTAGGTTCACCATTTATGATTAGAACCAAACTAGCAGTGGATTATGCAACCTTTAACTTTTCTTTTTCACTTTGTCTGTCTATTTAGATTCCTTTTTATTTGGGTTCTTCTCCGGTGTTTCTTTGAGCTCGGGTTTAATGCCTAGTGAACTTAATTTGGACCTATTTCATTTTCCACCCGCTGATAGAACGATATTTTGCATATTCTACATCGTTTTGCCGAGGTTGTCCAGAGAACTATAAGCGGCCTTGAGTTTACTATTGAGTTGACTTACACTATTCCTGTTCTTCGCCACCATATCCAGTAACGCCACCTAAATTTGACTCATTACGTACTAAGATCGATGATCTATTACACCGTGGTATTATTGAGTCATCCCAAGGTCCTTTTTCCATTTAGTGGTAGATTACCGTAAACTAAACAAACCCGTCGCTACTGATGCTATGCATTTTCGCTTTGCATACATCTCCGTAGTATTTCTGCAACGCCTACGTTTTTACTACCTTTGACCTAAATCAGGCATATTACCACATTCGTTGGCCAAATATTCTAGACGTTGACGGCCTTTTCCACATCCTGGAATTTCTTCCAATTTTGTCGCGTTCCATTTCGATTGTTTAAGAGTGCTCAAGTTTTGTTAGTATTTGCACGGTTACAGTATGCAGGTTGACTGTTAGTCCTTCTAAGATGCAGTATACGGTTTCATAAATTTCCTTTCTCAGGCATATTATATCGCTACAATATATTTCGATTGACCCGGATTGTACTTTGGCCGTACGTCGTTTTCCACCTCCACGTACTTCTAAACAATTGGCATCCTTTTTAGGAATGGTTACATTCATTTCGAAGTTTATTCCGCATTTTGCCGCAATTGCCGAACCGCATCATGCACCTTGTCCGAAGGGTGCAACATTCATCTGACTGCGTTACAGCAAAAGGTTTTTGAGACTTTAAAGCATGCCGTTATGAACCATCCGGTATTGGCTGCCAGACTTTACTCAGCTATTTATTGTTCAAACTGATGCTTCCCGTTTTTCTTCGCGACTGTTTTATTTCAAGGTACCTTGGGTGCACGTAAACCTTACAATATTTCACGTTGTCTGTCTTCAGCCGAGCGACGCTTGTCCGTTTATGAATTAGAGGCTCTGACAGTCCTTACTGCTTTTGAGAAATGTCGACCTTTTCTCGAGCACCGGCACATTCAGTCAGAATGTGACAATCAGGCCATTACTTGGGTTTTATCTCATTTTCGTAAGACAGGGAAGCTCGGGCGCTGGGCCTTAAAATTTGCACTTTTCAATTTGAGGTAAAACATACTAGAATCTCCGCTAATTCAGTCGCAGACACGCTGACAAGGATGTTTATTGAACGTGTGCCCGCCACTTACGTTTCTTCAGCTTGCGGTTCTATTGCCTCTATTTTCCGAGTAATTTTCCGGCCGTTTATACCAATCTGTCTCAACATCTGCAATCGGATTCGGATTTGGTTCCGATTTGGAAACCAGAACAGGACAAATACCAACGGGTTATGAGTTTTGGGATGGCTTATTATAAGCATGTCTACCACGTTCGCGATTTCTTCGTATTTTGCTTCAAAAAGCATTGGTACCCTTGGTGTTGGATTATTTTCATACATCCTCTTTCAGCGCCCATCTCGGGATCTTTAAAACTAAATCCAAAATTAGAAAATATTTTTCTTAGCATCATATGTATCAGGATATGACAAAGTTTGTTCGCTCTTGCGAGCTTTGTTTTGAGTTCTAAACCTCGCAATCTTCTAAGGTAGGTTTGTCTCTAAAATTGCTCGGCATCCAATGGAACGTTTAGTTATGAGTGTTGTTGGTCCGCTACCGCGTTGTACAGGTGGTATAATTTTTCTGGTTATTATAGACGCTTATAGTAAATTTGTCTCGTTGATTCCGTTCCGTACGGTTACCGCCTTTATAGCAATTTCAGTTTCGTCATCTGCCTTTGCAAACTTTGACATGCCTGACACATTAGTTTCGGATAACGCCTCATATTTTCAAACTCATGCCTTTCGGATATTTCTCTTTGATCGGGGAATTCGGTTTGTTCGTACCTTTCCGTACTTTCCTCAGCCTGCGTTGGCAGACCGCGTCAATCGAACGCTTAATCGCATTTCACGCGAAGATCACCGAACGTGGGATACATAGCTCCCCGATTTTCAATTTTCGCTAAATATTTAAGTCTAGGAGGCGCACTGGGAAGTACCTTTTGTTCTCATGTTTCATTTTATTCCTGTTTGGCCGTTGCCTAATCACTTGAGTTTTTTTTATTTACTTTCAGAGGACCAGGATGTGACAGTTTTTCGCCAACGCTGAAGGTCGACGCTCGATAATTTACGTCGGGATCATAAGAAAAGGGCACAGCCTTATAAAAAATCGCCGTCCGGCACCAGTCTTGGTGATTTAGTTTTGCTCCGTGTTCATCCTAAAAAGTAGTGCTTCCAAAGCCTTTGCCCAAAAGTTAACGCCACGTTATCTTGGCCTCCTCCGTAACGTTAAGGTCCGTGATTCTGTCTCTTTTCAGTTGCAAGATTGTATTACCGGAAAATGTCTACTGTCCATGCTCCAATCACTACCCGTGACTTGAATTGTTTGGGCGTATTTGGCAATGTCGTTACCGAAAAGCAGGGGAAAATTGCGGCCTTTTACAGTGGACAGACATCGAAACGTGGACTCTGTATCTAGCATAATCCTATGCTAAAGTGCAATAACATTTAATTCGCGATAATACAAATACGATTATACTGTTCAGGCAGGATAATTTAAACTTATTTTATTATTAAACTTATATTATTAAACTTAAGCATATTTATAAAGATTATGTAAATACCGACATGAGCTACAATGAATTTAATGACCTGTCTAAAACTGCTTGGGAGAGTGTATCAGAAGGAAGAACCTTTGCCATAATAGTTCCTGAATTTCGAATGAATAACGGACGATAGAGAAACAGATTTGATGTATCTGTTACAGGAAAGTATAAAATTCAGGCATTATATAGAATACCTGGGAATTGTGTAAAATGCCGGACGATTGTTAGCAAAGTCTAAAGTTCTTACTTTGTTTTATACTTTGCTTAGGCATTGTATACATTGCTTAGGCATTATATACAATGTCAGACTCTGTCATGGTAATGTATATAAATGAAAAAATACATATTTCAAAGAACAGTTTAATAATGTCAAAACATTTAAACAACTATTCTGAGAATATGAATATTTGTATATGCAAAATATACTTTTAAACGAATGAAGAGCATAAGAATATGAAATTACCAAAATCAAAGAGATCTATTTATTGCAACAAGTGAGAAATGTGTGACACTTGGAATTGCACTACATTTTGTTTATCACACTAAAGAACTTCATATTTCGACACTTGGTCTTGCACATGCATCTGATGAGTCCTTGGACGCCTTCTATAGACTGAGAGGTCGTGGCTGTTCGGAGTGCAATTGCATGAATTTGGACATCTTCAAGTCGCACTAATTCCTTTGGACATAGCGTGAACTGCGACCTCGATTAAAGCTGTTTCAGAATCCTAATCACTGTTTCTAGTTGATAGAAGCTATCTTCAGACAACTTCATCACAACTGCCAACACATTCAAGAATCACCCTTTCCCTTGTCGAAGTCAAGAATGGGAACTCGAACAGTATCTCCTAAGTGGGCGGGAAGAAATTTGATGTCAGAGTTTAATTTCATCTTCTTTGCCTGCTGTTCGAGATTCGATTTACAATCTCTTCTTCCTTCAGCAGCTTTGTCCATATTGAAACAAAGATTGAATTGAACCCTTCTCCTGTAACCTTCTATATCCTCGCCTTCGCCATCTATAACAGCATGTCCCCAGTTCGAATGGAGTTTTCGGCCACAGTCTCGACATATATGGGTACCAGTGGTTTCTTTCGAACAGACACAGCAGACCTTACTTCTGAGGTTGAAGCTTTTGAACAGCTTTTGAACACCAGAGTAGTGTTTTCTTCATCTTGGGTTGTAACCCGAACGGTGCTTGGGAGAAAGGGAACTTGATATTCTTTAGGGTCATCTGCGCCATGTTCTTCAGGTGTTTCAATGATTTCTAGGACTTTATACAGACATTCTTCGCACTTTATAATTTGTAAAACATCCTGGAGCAGAGAAGATGTTGTCAGACTCATATTTACTTTACAAGCGAAAAGAGCTTCATATGGCGTTCCTTTAGTTCCAGAATGAAAGGTTCGGTTCTTCATCAGCTGAACAAACCGTAGCCTATCACTCCAGGGTTAGTTTGCTGAACTTGTATCCAATCCGAAACCATATTTTTAATGCCTTGATTAGCTCTTTCGACACTCCCCTGACTTGGTGAGTGTCGTGGCTTATCATGAACGGTCTTCAAATAGAGCCAATACTCCATTAAGCTACTAACCACCTTATTGATGAATTGTCTTCCATTGTCGCATTGTAAAATCGAGAGAGCTCCGAACAATGTAAAGTGTTCCATGAGGTGGTAGGCTACCTCTTCTGCTGTCTTAAATTTAAGAGGACGAAGTACAACAAATTTAGAGATGTGATACTGTTACACCATTATAAATTTGTATTCTCTTTTAAGTTGGGATGGAAAATCAATAAGATTGACTTGACAACAAGAATTAAAATGTGAAAATATCACGGGCTTTACAATAGCACCTTTCTTAACCCCCTTCGGTTTTCTCTGACACAGCTGGCATCGGTGGGTATACAGTTCAACATCATGACGTGTAATATTCTTGTACTGAGATGAAAGTTCCTTCAACATCCTGTCTCGTCCTCCATGACCAATTGCCAAATGAGAATCATGAAGCACGTGAAATAGTTCAGAATCTTTAACATAATACTGAAAATTACTGGTTCCTTGTTTAACTGGATAAGTTAATCTACTTTATTTTCTCAATAATACATCATACCTCTTCAACGGCCAATAATCCCGAGGTTCCTTCTTCATGGTCGTTTTAGGCTTCAACACATCCTCCACCACCCTATTATAATTTTCAGCAGTGAGAAACATACAGTTTTTAGCACTATTACATATAATTTCAGAGAGTTCATCATGGAACCGGTTTTTCATCAAACCAATCCGATCTTATAAAAGCCTGATTCATGTGCAGCAGTCTGTTGCGACAACTTGAACACTAAGGAAAATCCTGGTCTACTTCGTGCGAAAAAGCGAGTGTGCTACACAACAATGCCAGAGTTTGAATTTAAATCTGAAATACTGGATTACTTCGAGCGAGGAAGCCAGTGTGCTACACAACAAATACAGAGTTTGAATTTAAATACGAAATACTGGTCTACGTTGAGCGAAAAAAGCCAGTGTGCTACACAATAATGCCAGAGTTTGAATTTAAATATGAAATACTGGATTACTTCGAGCGAGGAAGCCAGTGTGCTACACAACAATGACAGAGTTTGAATTTAAACACGAAATACTGGTCTACGTCGAGCGAAAATAGCCAGTGTGTTACACAACAATGACAGAGTTTGAATTTAAATACGAAATATTATAAAAACAATATTCTGCCTGTTTCAGTTTTGTCTTTCTGTAAAATGCCTAGGAAATGTGTAAAATAATTTGTATTTCATACTCTACCTGCTCATTTTAGTCATTTCATACATTGCTTATTCATTATACAGGATGCCGGGTTTTAAACTTTTCCGGTTAGATATATATTAATATCGATAAAAAACAAAATGTGCATTCATGGTTAAGCATGAGTATCGAGAGTTTCGGTTCTCAGAGGAGCGCTCCAGCTAGAAGAGTACTTTATCGTTTTATCATAAATAGGGATGTCAATGGAAACATCCAATTCAAGAACAAGAGGTTGTGCAATGTTTACGATTCTGGAGATGACAATAATGCATCCAATAAGAATTATGTGGACGCACTCGAAAATAAGATGCGCGATTTCTCGCTGCAAAATGCCAACAAACTTGAGGTTATGCTTAAGACTATGAGCAATGAAATTATTTCTAGGTATATTCTCAAGAGAGAACGGGAAACTAATATCGTGATTGAAAGAATTATCCTGCGAATACTACTAGATCCGGTTCAGGATAATCAATTCCCGTATGCAGCCGATGAATGGTAAGGTTTGATTTGGCAAAAACAGAATAATTGATATCGCAGATCCTCATGAATATATGGACGCCTTAAGTGAAAGATATGTTAGAGATAAGATTACTAAGGCCTTGAACGAGACGCGCCGGCAGTTAAACAAGTATTTGCCAAAGGAAATGCGGATGCAAATGGACAAGAAACTTCAAAGTATCACAGAAAATAGGAGTAAAACTAAGAAAATGGTTGGTGGACTAACAATTACGACAAAAGAAACGTCAGACTTTCTAATGGCGTGTATTAAACAAACTGACAGAGACATTGTATAGAGAGAAAATCGACCTTCGGAATACGTGTAATGAGAAAATGTATAATTTGATAAAATTAACGATGAAGCAAATTTTCAGTCTAGATGATGCAATCAATCAGTTAAATACAGCGGATTTATATACACTCAAAAGAGATATACACCAGTTAACGAAAAACTTGGCAAATGAAATTGAAACAAATAAGTTAAGGAGCAACATCTCACTACAGCAAACTTGAATACGACTATGAATAGGTTGGATACTCTAACAAATTCTACAAAATAAACGACGGATTCTCTAATGATTCTATTCAGCGACTGGGAGAGCCTTTTGGTAGAGGGAAAGCTGAACTTCGGTATTTATGTACCGAGAAAATGAAAAATTTCGAGAAATTAACAATGGATCAAGTTTCGGATCTAGAGGGTGCCATCATTCGGTTAAAGAGGAGAGCTTGAATACTCTCAAAACTAATTCTTCCAATAATAACTGAAGTCATTGGGGATAAATGTAAATAACCTGACTGGTGATCTCACCAAACAAAGCCAGAAAATAAAGGGTCTAGAGGAATCTTATCATGTCAGTATACCAATACGGCAATCACTGAATGAAGCCTTCAAGAAACATACACATGGGCACAAGAAAGATACTGAACAACTGAAAACTTCGATCGGTATGATAGCTAAGGCCATCGATATATTGAGAAGTTAAGGCGAAAGCAAGCTATAAACTAAATGTAATTTATTATTTCACAACATTTGCAAGATGAACAGTGAAAGTATATGAAAGAGTCTGTAGCTAGGCATGTGGATGATGTAACGGAAAAGCCGAGAACTCTAAGAGTTCTCAAGTTCGAAACTCAACTTGTAAAGTCCGTAGCTTTGAAACATGTAACCACGTCCCTCAAGCATATTTTAGATGTTCAACTTAAAACAGCTGTGGCGGATGACAAGAATGAGCCTACCAGTATTTCTTACCTACAAGTTCGCTCAAAACAGAAGGATCGCGTTTATACATTATACGGCATGAGATGTCAGGATGGTTGTTATATACTTGGAAGTAAAGATATTAGCTTTATAAATAATCAAACATTGATAAGCGATGAAAGTAATGAGTCTATTAGAGAATTCAAGGAGCTAATTTTTAAGCGAATACCACATATATCTGCATACACCAGCGAAGACTTGCAAACGTCCGCTAAGATCATGAAAAACACTCTGCGTCATAGAAATTATTACAGCAGACAGGGGCGTTTGAAATGTGGTAAATCACATAAATACAAGAATATAATACGTCCTCCACTCAATACCCATTCAGATCTAAGACTGGCGTCGAAGGAGCATAAGCTGAATAAGAAGGTCGACTAAGTTTTCTGGAGAAATCCTAACAAGCTAGTGAATAGACTGACGCTACTCATTGCATCGAGAGACGCCGGTAATAATAGTCATACACAAGAGATTGATGAAATTATCCGAGAGTTGAAGCATCCAAAATTATAGCATGACAGCCAAGCAAAATATCGCCAAAGATATTCACAGTCTAGCGA
Source organism: Deroplatys truncata (assembly GCA_030765065.1). Lineage (NCBI taxonomy): Eukaryota > Metazoa > Arthropoda > Insecta > Mantodea > Mantidae > Deroplatys > Deroplatys truncata. Next base: position 123,061,675 of record CM060981.1, read on the forward strand.
GAAGGAGCCTTTTAGGACTACACCTATCAGCAAAAGAATCAATGATTTGTTACAAACTATCTTGGTTAAAATGACACCGTATGCAACGGTTAATAAAAATTTAAAGTACATCCTGATAGCCGTCAACGTTTGCTCTAAAACGAGCTATGCAAGACCTTTAAATGATAAGGAAGAGTTAATGTCGCAAAGACTATGGAAGATATACTTCAAGAATTGGTGGCGCCACCCGAGGATTCAAAGCGATAACGGGTAACAACATTAAACAGGTTCTATAAGCGGTTAATTTTAAAGTATAACATTAACCACTACTACACTTACAGGAATGTGAAGGCTGCAGCTCTTGAACGCCTAATTCGAACCCTGAAGAAGATGATGTATCACGAGTTTTTGGTCCAGCGATCATACAAGTGGTTAGACCTATTAGCCAGGACGATTACAAAATACAATGACACTTTTCATTAAGCTAATCGCATGAAACCCAACAAAGCGAAAAACAGCGATCTTATTGTAATAGGGTATAGCTATACCGTCGTATGCCTCACTTAATAGTATTATTTAACTTCAGAGGAGAGCTACTCGCTTATGAGAGGGATCGTTAATCAAACAAAGAATGTTAATTTAAGAGGCAACGACGAGGGACGCAGCTAAGTTATCTCTCTAAATAATTAATACACCAACACAATTTCTGGCTGAAGGGAGAGGAAAGGAACTCTATTATACCATAATTAAAAGTTAAAAGGCGTGGATGGCACACAATTTATTGGATGAAGTTAGTTACATACCTTTGCCCATTGCCTGCCGACGAGGACATCGTGTGTTAGCAGTTGCCGGACTGACTTACCCGAAGCCTACTCACAGAATGAAGCTACGCCAAGTTGGCGTCAGTAACGCCATATCCCTTCCAATGACACACTGCTTCCCCTGAATCGCCCCTACTCAGACAATCTGCCCCCCTCCGACTTCGGTAACCAGAGAGCGTCTTAACAAGACTAACATCTGTGCACATGCCACATCTCCCCCTGGTCACCGAAGTCGACGCCCTCGTCGACATAAGGAAAATAAATATAATAAACATGAAAAGAACAAAACAAAATGACATACACATGTGTGATGAACCAAAATATAACAATATACATGTGTGGTAAGCACCCAGCCGACGACACAATATTGCTGGGCGATAACAAGATACGAGAGACGTAAGTGCTGTCGACTAGTATTGTTAATGGACTTATCTTTAGCATCCCGCACACGCACACACCACGCTGCCTCAGTTCACAGGCACACTACACTGCGCAAAATATCGCTGGTCTGCCGTAACTGTTTGTGGGTGAGTTTAGACAGTGCCCACAACGACGATTTGTCCTGGTGTAGAATTATCACCGCAGGTCTCTGGTGATGACAACAGGGTGGGCAGTCGCTGGCTTGGACTGCCCCCCCGACATGGTGGCTCCTTATGCCACGGCAGTGTAGTGGCTGCCCGACAGCTTCCCTGTGGTGTTTCTTAACTTCTGGTGTGCCCCGGGGATGCTCTTGAATTTTCTCGCTCTCCGCCACAGGGAAATACTAAAACAAAACCACCACACAATAAACAGGGTGCTCCCACAAACCATCACACATAAAAGAACGGTATGTCATGTACAATTAAAGATTTTAAAGGCTAAAAAGTTTACACTAAAAATTCTTTTGACATGGGGCAAAGAAAGAGAAAAAAAATTAGTACAAATTGGCATAAGAACGAAATTTTACAGAGTTGCCATCCAAAATTTAACTTACAATGCTTCACAAACCAAATAAAATAGTACAACAGACTCAGAATACATAAACATGACAGAAATGAAACAACCTTATTTTGGGATCCCAATATTCCATCTTAATAACCAGCTGGTATCACTAACAAAAGAAAGTAAGTGCACTTACAAGACAATCACACATGACAATGAAATGAACTCATTCACACTGACCATGGCCCAAATTACACACAACACTGACTTAACTATCTACTCAAACTACTGTATGCATCACTACAAACTACATCCACAATACATCTCTAAACTACGCCATGTGACATGCTTTCAACTACTATTGTCCTACTCTTGTCACCAATACAACTTCTCGTCCACATCACTATCTTTCTCATCTCATTATTATCAACATCTTTCATAATCATCATCAGTAATAATGCAATCTCGATCATTACTTCAATCATCACCATCTTTCAATTTTCTCTTCAAAACAAAACATCTAACATAGGCATAACCTTCAAGAAATCACATTAACAATTCAGGAATGACACAAATAACATGACACTATACTGTTGCATCCACATCCTCCAAATGAAAATTAAGCTGGAAAACAGGTGGTATTAAAATTTGCTATCTAAGATGGTAATAAACTTGTTGCTTAAACAGAGCAAAAAAAATTATTCACATTACAATCACTTCCATCCATTTAATCTCACGTGTGAATTCATCACACACGCTATACTGGGCACGTTACAGCAACACCAATAAGCAAAATCTCTGAAAACATACAACTGTCGGGGTTACACTGTGGCACTTCCACCGAAGCTGACATCATCTCATCTCTTCTCATCTCTCCTCATCTCATTAACACCGTCGGGGTTACTCTTTGGCACTCCCACCGAGGCAAATCTCAACTCTTATTTCTCACATAACCTCACATACACACTATTCATGCAACAATTTTCTGCAAATAAAAATCACAGCATCATTATGAAACCCAAAGTCAAATCGAGTCAAATCAAATCATATCATATCAAATCAAATCGAATGCAACAAAACAACATCACATCATTACTCAAAACAATATTGTCACACAACATTCCTGAAAATGAAAGCTCAATTAAGCACATAGTACACCTGAAACACATTCCTGCAGCATAATACAACAAACAAATGATTTGCAGTTCCCAAAACATAATTCAAAATTTAAGTTACACCCACAATAATAATACACTTTTAATTTAGCAGAGACATTCATATCACATATTCCTGAAAAGTAAAGCTTAATTAAGCATCAGAAACTCAGACTTTACAGTCTATAAGGACCCACAGGATCATAGTAAGGGTAAAGGCGTGACACATGAACACTCTGATGTTTGGTACGGGGAGCATGAGGTCGACCAACAAGGTAGGTAACAGGAGTGATCTGTCGGATAATTTCAAAAGGGGCAAAATATCTATGTAACAACTTTGTACATTTACCTTTCTTCCTAATGGGAGTGAAAGCTTTAACTAATTGACCTACATTATAAACCACATCTCTATGTTTAGCATCAAATGCTTCTTTTTGCTTCACCTGCTGCTTTGTAATGTTAGCAACAGCAACCTCTCGTGCCTTCTGAATCTCTTGCAATGTCTGTCTCACAAAAAGGTCATTAGACGTAGCTTGTAGCTGAACCTGGTTAGGTAAAGAAGGTTCTCGACCATATATCAAGAAAAAGGGTGAAAATATAGTAGACTCTTGAACACTTGAGTTATATGAAAAGATGACATAGGGCAATATTGAGTCCCAATTCTTCTGATTATTATCCACAAAATGGCTGAGCATATTTAAGAGGGTTTGGTTAAATCTTTCAGTAAGTCCGTTGCAAGCTGGATGATAAGCACTGGTGAAATTGGAAGACACTGATAAAGATCTCAACAATTCTTGTGTCACCTCACTTAAGAAAACTGACCCACGATCAGATAACAAGGCAGCAGGGGCTCCATGCTTACAGACGATGTTATGCAAAATAAATTTAGCAACTTGAGGGATTGTTGCTGAGGAAAGCGACGCAGACTCGACCCAGCGAGAAGCATACTCGGTCGCAACGACAACATACTTGTGTCCAGAATTTGAGCGTGGGAGAGGCCCAAGCAAATCAATACCCCACCGCTCGCCTACAGATGTAACCGGAATTGGTTGTAATAAGCCTGCTGGTTTCTGATTCTTCGGTCCTTTTCTTGTTTGACAGCTGGGACAGGTTCGCACAAAATGTTCAATATCTTTCTTCATACCAACCCAGTAATACCTGGAGTGAATTTTGGCAAATGTTTTCGAGAATCCTAAGTGGCCTGAAAGAGGATCATCATGACATGAAGAAAGAATTTCATGTTTTAGAGCTTCTGGAATAACCAGCAGATGGAGAGGGCCAGTGGAGCCAGCATTTTTACGATAAAGAACACCTGATTTGAGTGTGTAGTTGGAAACTTGTCTCTGAAGCTTAGCAGGGGCCGACGGAGGATTATGGAGAGCATTAATAAGCTCAAGTAACCCAGTATCTTTCTTCTGATGGTCAGCAACTTCAACTGATGACAGCAAACATGTGGGGAGTTCATCAAGCTGTTCAAGATCACTTTCTGTAGGTTGTAACACAGGGAATCTCGATAGAGTATCAGCATCATGATGTTTCTTGCCAGATTTATAAGAAATGGTATAATCAAACTCTTGCAATTTCAAACTCCATCGTGCCAAACGCTCAGTCAAATCTTTCAAATTATTTAAATAACAAAGGGAGTGATGATCAGATACAATATGAACCTTGTAGCCATAAACAAAACTGCGGAAGTGGGTAAGTCCAAACAGGATGGCCAACAATTCCAACTCAGGAACACTGTAATTACGTTCACATTTAGATAGTGTCCTTGAAGCATAGCCCACTGGTTTCAACACATTATCAATCTTCTGATACAACACCGAGGCAACCCCTAATCCACTGGCATCAGAGTGTAGTTCGGTATAAGCACCAGGAGTATAGTGAGCTAAGACATGGGCCGAAACCAATAAGTCTTTCAAATTTTGAAATGCAGTTTGCTGATCAGATCCCCAAATAAAACTTTGATTCTTCCTAATCAACTGAATTAGAGGTTGATCAATATTAGCATAGTCCTTGATGAATTTCCTGTAAAGATTAAACAATTCCAAAACTTTTCTCACATCTCGAACATTTTTAGGACGAGGCAAATTTTGATTGGAAACAACTTTGTCAGAATCAGGTGAAATGCCATCTTTAGAAACTTCAAAGCCTAAGAGTTTGATCTTTTGCATGGCGAAGAAACATTTTTCTGGTTTAAGTTTAAACTTGTGGTGATCCAGACGTTGAAAAACGGCCTCAAGATATTGCAACAACTCCTCAAAGGTTTTAGCAAAAACAACAATATCATCCAGATATGCAATAGCCTTTTTAAAATTCAAATCGCCTAACAACTTGTCTGCGATGTAACTGAAAAGCCTAGGGGCATTTGCCAACCCAAAACTCAAGCGTGTAAATTGATATTGACCCTGAAAAGTGACAAAATAGGTGTACTTCTGGCTATCCTCTCCAATAGGTACCTGAAAGTATGCTGACAGTAAATCTAATGAGACAAACCATTTAACCTCCCCCAAATAACTTAACAAATCATCTATCAATGGTAAAGGGAAAGAGGTGGTCTCTGTAACAGCATTCAATTTTCTATAGTCGACACAAAATCTCATGGAGCCATCTTTCTTTTTGACAAGTACTACAGGAGAAGCCCAGGAGGACTGTGATTCCTTGATAATGCCAGCATCTTGCATCTCTTTAACTTGCTCAGCAATAATATCCTTTTGTTTATGAGGAACTCTATATGGTCTTTGCTTAATTGGCTTAGGGTCATTTACTTTGATATCACATTCTGCAACATCCGTAGTACCAAGTTCTTGTAATGTTGTGGCAAAAAGATCACTATATTTCAATAACAAAGCATGTAAGTCAGCCTTTTGGGTTTCCAGGAGTTTACCATTAACATTAAAATTACAATTTGGAGCTGGCAGAGGAGTAACATCGGATGACAAAACAGAATTACTCTGAACAAGTGCAACATCATAAGCTTTAGCTAAGACTGTATTTGCAAACAATGTTTGTGGAACTGAAGTATTATTATGCACTGGAATAGTAAGTTCAGAGGTAGAATGACACAATAACGGTGGAATGGAAAGATTCTTCTTTTGCATTATGTTAAGAGCAAGTTCAAACATAACCTCATTACTAATGGCTGACAAAGGCTTAACTGATATATAGCATGTAGACAGAGGTGGAATTTTAACATCATGCATAACTGCCATTTTAACACCAGAATCTGCACAATCATCATCTAGGAGAGGGTTTACTGCCATATCAACAAAAGGTCCTTGTGTTAGAGTTATTGGTATACTGAACGCATCATTCTTAGAAGATTTCAAGGTTATCAGATTATGTGCATAGTCAATTATAACATCATGGGTCTGCAAAAAGTCATTGCCTAAATCAAATCATGGGACAACTCTTTCACAACTAGTACATCCTCCTGAAAAAGAACATCATTAATATGGAAATCTAACACAGTGTGGTAAGGCGCATCAAGTAACTTGTTTCCTGCAGTGCGGAGCATCATCTCTATAGGTTTTAATGTAGAATGATCAAGAACATGTGCAGCATTCACAATACTCACTGCGCTTCCTGTATCGAGCAAGATGGAGAGCTCTGTCTGGGCAATACGACCAGGAACTTGCAATATCTGACCTGATAATGCAGACACATCCCGTTGAGGTGTAGCTATGTCCCGTTGAGGTGCAGCCATGCTGGTGGGCGGTGGTGGTGCTGCTACGTCTCGTCGCGCGAGGCTCGGCGCCAGTCGTTTTTTTGACTGCGGGAGGCGGCTCCGGCAAAAGCGAGCCAGGTGGCCCTGCCTGTTGCATCTATAGCAGGTGACGGGTGGATCCCTCCGGTTGAAGTCAGATGACCGTGGAAGCTGTGAATGCTGGGAAGTTCTCTCCGAAGATGGTAACTGAAACTGGTTAACTCTGTTACATAACTGTTCCACACGATCAATCAGCTGATGCATAGGATCGATAGGTACGCCCACAAGAGAAGAAGCCTGAGAAGGCTGAGGAGAAGCTGGTAAAGTAATAGCAGGAACAGATGCAGTATTAAATAGAACATAGGGTGGCGTAACCACTGCAGCCTGAGATTGAGCAGACACTAGCTGTTCACGGTTCTGCATGTAAAACTGTGCCTTGTCCACTCGTCGAATGATTTGTATTACCTCATCAACAGTTTGAGGATTTAATGGCAATAAAGCTTGTACATACAGAGGTCTAAGACCTTTAAGCAAGTGTTTAATTTGTTCCAACTGCAACATAGTTGGGTTGACTTGGTCACATAAAGATAGCACGTCATAGATGTAACTAATAACAGGTTCATCATCCAACTGTACCCGCTGTCTGAGTTTCATTTCCAGAATATCACTCTGGTTTGTTATCTGAAATGCATTTAAAAATTGTGTAGACAAGAAAACCCAATCATGGTGAGGGTGCCGATGGCGAAAAGTTTGAAACCATGATGCAGCAGTATCTCGTAAATAGCATGGAAAGCATTTCAATTTCATTTCTTCTGACCAGCCATTAGCAGCAGCGACCATTTCAAAGTTCTGCAGAAATTCATGCGCCGACAACCTACTGGAATTTTCAAAGTAAGAGGGGTCAATGACCGGGCGGCAGACAGCTGATTGCGTTGCATTGGCCACGACAGGCGGATTAGACATCGCTAGTAACTGAGTAACAACAGGCGTACTAACACTGGACATAGATTCTACTTCACTGTGCTCGCTAACTGGAGCAATTGCTATATCAGATTTCTGTGCAGTACGTCGTTTAGGCATGATTGCAGCACAAAAGTTTACGCAACCAGTAAACAAACAGTATGACCAAGCAATACAGATTACACCAAACTAAACACTTATAGCATCACATGAATGAAAGTAGCAAGATCAGAACATAGCCAAATAAAACAGTTCCAGAAAGAATACAATTAAGCGCCCGCGGCGAAATATCAGAAAATTATACCAACACACGTCTACACAAGCCACTTGGACACAATACCAAGATTTTTAATCAGAATGAACACATGGAAGAAAACAAAATGATAGCTTCAGTGAGAAACCTCGAACTGGAAGTTAAAAAAAAACCACGTCGCACCTACTGTGACCACCGCTAAGATTCTCAAAAGGAGCAGAATACAGACTTGTAATTTATACTAGCACACCAAACTTCTCTTTTGTCTTTTGTTTTTTTTTGTCTTAAAACAAATGTATCTGACCTGATATACACACGCAAATAAACGCGCCAAAACACGTGCTGAGGAAGACTGGTTTCACAAGCTAAAATTATTGCTGAAATGCACGACCACGCGGGAATTACATAACACACGTGCGTACATAAAAGTTACACGAAAAATGTCCCAGAAAAGTGCAGTAAATAGCTAGAAATTACAATCACTGGAATATAGTTATACGTTTCCAAACCACTGCTAATAAGCACAGAAAACAAGATTTGCAAACAGATAGCCAACACGTGACGAGCACATTTCAAACTACAACTATCTCGCTCGTTTCACAACTCAACTTTCACAAAAACATTTTTTTGAAAACAACCAGCACGAACCACTTAGCACAGCAATACAATTTAAAAAGAAATGAAGCCAAAACAAGGGGAAAATGGAGTCAGAAGTTTTAGCGTCACACCGGCAGACAATGGAAAAATACAAAAATGAGCTCAAAATTAAAATTTCGAAACCAGACTTTCAGATATGATGGAAACAAAATTTAGAAGAGAAGCACAAATTAAAGTATAAAAATCCTTAACCTTTAGCCAGAAACAAATTTTACATTTTTCGCGACCACGTGGAGAAACACAAACCGTTACATTTGGAGGGAAAAAAAATTTTGCACTTAAAATCTCAAAACAATCAAACCAATTACTCGGCGCCACCACCAATTTGTCGTATGCCTCACTTAATAGTATTATTTAACTTCAGAGGAGAGCTACTCGCTTATGAGAGGGATCGTTAATCAAACAAAGAACGTTAATTTAAGAGGCAAAGACGAGGGACGCAGCTAAGTTATCTCTCTAAATAATTAATACACCAACACAATTTCTGGCTGAAGGGAGAGGAAAGGAACTCTATTATACCATAATTAAAAGTTAAAAGGCGTGGATGGCACACAATTTATTGGATGAAGTTAGTTACCTACCTTTGCCCATTGCCTGCCGACGAGGACATCGTGTGTTAGCAGTTGCCGGACTGACTTACCCGAAGCCTACTCACAGAATGAAGCTACGCCAAGTTGGCGTCAGTAACGCCATATCCCTTCCAATGACACACTGCTTCCCCTGAATCGCCCCTACTCAGACAATCTGCCCCCCTCCGACTTCGGTAACCAGAGAGCGTCTTAACAAGACTAACATCTGTGCACATGCCACAATACTCAAGGTCAAAGAGAGAGAAGGAGTGCAAGGATGTTTAATATTGGGGATTATGTCGGAACATCTAAAAATAAAGGACATTTTGAAAAAAATTGAAACTAATTAGAGCGTTGAAAGCTTTCAAGTTACAAATGTGAAATGTACCAATTCTGCTATATACATACTAAAGAACAGGGATGATGAAGTGATTGCCTTTTATGAATACTAATTGGAAAAGGTGAGCTACCCCAACACTTATTTAATAGAAAACGTTTTGCGTAGAGGAGGAAATAGGCTTTTTGTAAAGGATATGGTTTTGCAGATGCTAAATCGATCAATAAAAACGATATTCTGTGATGTATGGAGAAAGGATCAATAAAAAGAAATGTTTTCTAACTGTAAAAGTTCGGATTATCTGTAATGAATTTATAGATGCCAGCACTCGTTTCAAAGATGAACGAGTTTGTATCCATATAACTCAATACCAAGTCCTTCAATTTAGATATTATGATAGTATAAAAGAAATCGTTTATGATAAATTTAGAAATGTCCAAAATCGCATGTCCAACATAGATTGGTTTGTTCATGAGCACTTCCCCTCTGCCAAGCTCAATACTTACAACACTGTCATTGAATATTAACGTGCTCCGAAATTTAAGCTTTCTTGCCCTTTCCCAATTGGAGACGATTTTAAAGTCCGTGTACTTACGGAGATTTTCAATATATTTCCCATAGACGGCATTTTTCATTTTTCCCATACGTTTTGGCCGATTTTTTACTTTTCTTGTTCTCTCTTCTCCATATTCACGTCGATGTAGACGTTTAATCAGTTAGCTGTCATACATCACTCTGTGAACGTGTCTCACAGTTAGGCTTTGTGCTATACACTGCTGTATGACTCTTTAGTGCAAGACACATTTGTTCTTGTGTTCCAAAGTTGCTAGCAGTTTCTTTCATTGCCCGTTTGGTGGTGTCGCTTTTTTAAGGCAAAAAGAAAGCTTATCATGAGCGTCATGAATATAAGCCGGATATTCAATGCCAACTTCCAGCACGCATCCTGCGTTTGACTCTATAGGGAGTTTTGTGAAATCCATTTCATTGATCTCATCACAAGTTAACCAACGAACATTATCATAGGTTCCCTTAATACCATCCCACCCCCATATAGGTTATTGGTGTATATGTATGGCAAATACTGGACAGGGGCGTGCTGCTCAGAGTTTGTTATGTATCTGTGGTTGGCCTTTGGGTTGGCCTTCACGATAGTGCACATTCCGCTTATAATTCCAGACTCGAGGAACTCCAACATACTCTTGTCATTGATTGAGGAGAGTCTCACTTTTTCGATTTCAGCATGACAGCTATAGCAAGTTCCTATCAATGTATAATACCACACTGGTGCGAGGTTATACATTTCCAACAAGAGATTTCCAAATTTTTCGAAAATATTTGCTAAGAGCGGTATATCAGTCTTAAGATACAGAACGTGGTATTCTCTGAGATTCTGGATATTAAGGGTATCCCAGACTTTTTCTGCATGCCTGTTATGCTCGTCGCTAATGGCCTCTCCCAGCAGCGTGCTATAGAATGTGTGTTTTGGAGATAGTTGTGTCTCGTTGAGCGTCTCAATAGAGCTCACATAGTTGTGGGGGAAATGCCTTTGCTTGTTGCAAGCTTAAAATTCTCTACATCAGGATATTCCATCCTCGTAATTTTGAAATCGTCTTCCTCTAGCATGTCAGCAAGGCTGGACAGCTTATCCTCCAGCAATCTAAAGCGACATGAACTGGATGTTACTGTACTTTCTGGTGAATGCCACATACCTTTCTGAGGTTTGTGCTATGCAGAAGTGGGCTTGTCATCATATGCCAGGTGCCTTATCAGAAGTGATTGTCACAATTCGACAAACGATGGAAAAAGATAGGTATGAAGTCAGGAAATCTAACTATTTAGATTGCACGTGTTACAAGCAGCACTTCGATGTTTTCCTATCATGTGATCATGCTCCATCATCCTTATTTCACCCATTACGCAACATTTAAGGCAAGTGTGATATTTGAGGCATTATCGCAATTCTCCTGCTCTTCAAGAGTCAGTTCTATCGCAATTCTATTCGAATACAGGTCGATGATACCATCAGCAATTGAGTTTAGTTGATTGAAGAAATCATCGATGGCATTGGAACCCCTGAACAGGAAGAATATCAATAATAGCTCATGTCTACACACTACGTTTAAAGCTATTGATGTTGCCTCATATTCTCCAACAGCTCGGGTTAAAAACGATTAATTTTTTATCAACTCGAATAGCTGGAAGCTTCGGAAGTGTGGACCTTTGCCAGAATATACTCAAGAGCGCTATTAGAAAATTATTTGAATTCAATGAAGTGATCCGGATGCGGCATCTATTACACCTCAGCTGGTGAGCTTCAAGAGCCTTCTCATTAGAGCACCTCTTTATACACGCCTCACATGAACACATTTTATGTTCATGCTTCGTAAACTGCGCCCTTACCAATCTCATAAGTCCCGAATGAGGCTGTACTGCAACTTCCCCCATTCTCAAATATAAGCAGTTGACGTGATCGTGAATTTTTTTCTGGTGTTTGGTATAGAGGAATAATGTTTGCATGTTCCTCTATACCGAACACGGAAATTAAAAATCATTTGTTTTGCTTTTCAAGGCTTTCGATTTGATGCAGAGATACTGGGAACTCAATACCATCATAGATGTAAGCTTTGAAGATCATTTCAGAAGGAGCCTATTCTCTCTGCATTCTTCTTAGGTGAATACTTTACAGCTAGTAGGCACCAGGCAAAGCACAAATATACCTATTTATAATCTTGATCACAGCGCATTTCTTCTAGATTTTCTTGGGAAGTTCTATATATGTTGCTGCATGTAGTGGATCGAAAAACGAGGAGCTAACAACCAGAGCATGCACGGCAAACAGGGGTTTCGATGAGGCTCACCCTCGAACTTAGAAATGTTTTTAAAAATGTCTCCGGCTATTGAAGTGCTGGTCTGTTCAAGATTGCTAGACGGAATGATCAGATTGGACTTGGAATTAAAGAAATATTAGTTTTCATCTCATCAGGTCTGTGAATTATATATTAAAGCTCTAGAGAGCTGTTCATTTTAGTCCAGACCTTCATCTAGACTAGTCTTTCATCTCCTTAATAGCAAGATCCTTACACTCGTTCAAAATCGTTCTGGCGTCAAGTATTTCTAATGTGTTAGTTATTCTACTATTAAAAATACGTCCTTTGAACGCACATTAGATGACCTTGCCTTCGAGACCCTGACAATTATAATCACTAACATCCAGCATTTTGCTAATGACAGAGTCGTTCTGTGATGCTTCTGATGTTGGTAGGGTGCTGTGGATGTGGAAGCTTCAGTGCAGCGGAAATGTCGTTGGGCTCTGACCTCAGGCTTCCAAAGAAGTGAATGGCCGATGGTCGGCATACGGTTGATGGATGCTGCTGGAGGTGGAGGTTGATGCTGCAACGGCGATATCTTAGGCCTCCGCTGAAATGTATGACTGGGGGACAGTCAACATTCATGGATGTTCCTGCTGAAATAGTAATAGTAATATTAACACTAATATTGAAGATATCCTTACCGTTCAGAGATGTGTCCAGTTTCTCGGGTGTTGACGCTCTGGTTGTGGAGGTGGTCGCTACTGCTAATTTACTCTACCTTTATTCTGTTGATGTAACTATGGATTGTTCCATTTAAAATTGTATGTTTGCTCAAAAATACAATTTTCTCAGTATTATTAAAAACTGTTTATAGGCTAAATGTACGAGCTCCTGACTACCAATCAATGCTGTGAAAACTGTACACCAATAGCACTTTCCATTTCCGAAATATTTGCGATGAAAATTTTAGGTGATTCACCCTGTATGGTCATGCATATATATTATTTTAAGTAAAGTATTCAAATATTTCAGTTTCCCATGTATTCAAGAAGAATATATATTATAACTTACCTATCATTTTAATGGGTTGTCCTGATGAATTTCACAAGGTCGAAATGTAGACAGCTTTAATACTTGTGACCAGCACGATCAGTCTCACAGCTTTTCACGATACAGTGAAGGTTTCTGCTTGTGACAATACTTTTTATACAGAAATCCTCCCCGCCAGAGTGACTGCTACACATATACAATTCCTTATAAGGAGTGTTTCAAATCTAAAATATTTTTTCTGTTCCGGGCTGGGCGGAGGCTCCAGTGTGGCGCAATAACCACCCCATTTCCTGTGTTGTGTGTAATAACGTTTTGCCTTACATTCGCGGTTTACAAGCTTCTCCCGAATATGGAAGAAATTCAGACTATTTACCCCGAAAATTAAAGTTATACCTTTTATTTGCAGTAAATTCTTTTAAACTCATTATAATCGACTTTGTTAAAACATTTTTGGGAAATAATAAACTTTTCAGCTATAGCCTACCACACGCTTCAGTTATTTAATTTCTTTTATCTTGCTTCAAGCTTTATCTCTTTCGTTAGCACCCAAGTTTATAAATTAATAGGCTTATAGATTTTTAATATAATACATTATGATTATACGCTGGTGTGCAAAACCTAAGGACGAAAGCAATCTTCGCATACTGTGACACTGGCAAGTAACATAGCTCGATGCAACTTGAATCATATATAGAGGGAACAGCTACGGTGTGCTACAGTAGGCAACTAAACGAAGTATGCAATGAGACGAACAGAAATGCCACTTTTATTCATAGACCATAAGCTACACTAAAGTTAATACGACATATGATGGCTCTCTAGATTTATAGAGACAGATATATGGTGCTTAAAAGGGTGTATGATCACCACAGACAGCAATGCATACTCTGCATCGTGCTCCCATGCTGGCCACATAGTCGGTAAGCAATGCGTGTGGTAGGGCGTTCAATGGATACCACCAGTGCTGTTGACAACTGTTCGATGGTCGTTGGTAAATGTGGATGTGCTGCAATGCGTCTCCCCAAAGCATCCAACACGCGTTTGATGGGATTTAAATCAGGGGAACGAGCAGGCCAATCCATTCGCCGAATATCCTCTCGTTTCAAGAGATCCTCCACTTGTGCTGTTCGATGCGGTCGCGCATTGCATCCATAAAAATGAAGTCAGCCCCGATTGAACCCCTGAAAAGACGCACATGGGAAAGGAGTACAGTATCACAATAGGGTTGGCCAGTGAGCATACTGTGTTCAAAGATTTGGAGGTCGGTGCAACCATGCAACATTATGTCCCCCAAACCATAACACCCGGACCACCAAAACGATCATGTTCAAGGATGTTCCTGGGTCCATTACGTGTTCTCACCTCTCGCCAGATGAGGTTACGTCGAGAATCACTACTTAGACTGAATGTGCTCTCACCCGAAAAGAGCACGGAACCCCATTCCTCCTGGGTCCAATTTTGATGCTCTTGGGACCATCACAAACGGTGTCGCCAATGTTCGGATGTCAATGGAACACAACGTATCAGCTGTCGCACAAAGAGACCACCTGTGTGTAGTCGTCATGCCACTGTGTATCGTGAGATTGCGTGCCTAGCTATCCCGTTAAATGTGGTTGCAATTGTACCCTCCGTTTGGCGTGGATAGCTTCTTGCCTGTTGCACAATGTAGCGGTCATCTGCTGCTGTAGTTGAGCCTGGTCGACCACTAACTCTCCTTGAGACAGCAGTGCCTGTGGTTTGGAAGGTTTCCCATGCACGTGAAACACGCTGTGAACAATTCCAAACTCCTGAGCAACACTCGTCACACTTTGCCCTTCTTACAGTTTCCCGATCATTCTTCCTCGTGTGAAGTCATCCAGATGGTGTCTAGGGCCATATTGCAATGAAGAACACCACTGCAGTGCACCGTAACAGCTCGCTAATTGCCACACATCGTCTTGTTCTGTTTCGTCAATTGCCTTGTGTTGCGGGACCAGACCCATTTGGCACTATAGGCTCGCTACTCTCACGCCATGTGACGTCCAGCTTTCTATGTACGTGTTAGCGACCTCTGGCAACATATTCCCGCACCTTCATCTACTTCCACTAAGTAGTTCATTTGTTATGTTACTTTACCCATCTCGTCCTCAGGGTTTGCACACCAGTGTATTTTATGGTCTTACTATGATCACCATAGATACAATGCAGGAAAATAGTTTATTTCATAGGCTATGCTAAAAGCGGGCAATATGTATAAAAGTTTAGTATACGCTTTCGTCCTAGCAGATTATCAGTCTAGCGATTTACACTTCTTTCCTTAGAAGATATTATGATCGATTTGCATAGATAATACGTGGGAAATGAATTGTCATATTCTAAATAAAAGTAAAGAGTATGTTGACCAACATAGTAAGTGCGGTCTGCGGGCAGTTTCGGGATGGACTCATGGGTATCACCTATGTCCAGCGTCTCTCTAGCGCGCAGGGAGGGAGTAAGGTGGTAGGCTATCTAGCTACCCGCCTTCCGGTAAGGCACGGATCCATTCGAGTGAAGCCTACGATGGAGTTCGGAATTATGTCGCCAGTCTTGTTGAAATGCGAAAAAATTTGCATTCGCGTGTTGCGGAAAGTGAATTTACGATATGTGAAATACGTAATATTTTATTGTGACATTACGGTTCACCTTCTAAATGTGAACTTTATGATTCTCCCTCTAGACTATGCGTCTAACTTGATGCAGAATTATTTTGTTCAGTTTATTACGGGAATGATCGATATTTAATAACCAAGACCCAAACCTGGGGACTTTAGAACCAGGATGTATATTTGAGTCATGTTATGTGATGCTATAGATACAAGAGCTGTTGTATTTTATAAGTATTAAATAATGTTTTGCATATCGTTTAGCTGTCGGGCTAGCGCACCTTTCTCTCCCTGTTACATTCTGTGAACAATAAATTATAAAATCCTATTGTTAACTTTGGAATCATAAGCCGAATCGATCATCGAACTAGGATTGCGCTAGATATCTAGCAAAATCTTAGCTCCCAGAGGCCATTGGTTCGATTCTTTGCGTGAAAATTCAATCAGCAACCCAAGACCGATTCGATTATTATTCACTTAATTATGTCACGAGAATCAATGGCACGCTAACCTTCATTGCCGCTATACCTTTAAGGTATGCCAGAGCCACACAATACTAAGATTACTTTAGCTGATTGAAAGGGCTAACAATATTATAATTATAATAACACCATCAAATTTCAGCGGGAAATACCCGATTGAAATGGCACCAAACACGTCCTCATAGCGTCAATATTAAGCAAGTTGATTCTTACATACATTATAAAGTTCTATAAAAAATGTCTCGCGGGCCAGTCTAATTGCGCGGTGTGTGTATGACACTCACCTCTTCCCCCACCATTGAGAGCGAGCCTAACCATCGTCGCAAGTGTCTTCTCGCGTAGTTCCTTATCTCTCCATCTATATGCTTTTAAAAGGTTGGTAGCCAATACTGTCCAAGTAACATCATAGCCGCGAGCACTTTCGGGAAGGTGTGCCGTTACGTCACAGGCACTCGTGGGTGCATTTGATGTGTGTGGCGTGACATAGCTCATTATACAGAGCGATTTTAAATGATGGACCCATTCTATAAAATTCGTATTTATTAAAGTACAAATCCAACATGACCCATATTTATACCAATAAACAGAGGAATTTTTAAAGTTTTGTAATACATTATAAATGTTCAATGTGTCCACCGTTTGCTGTACGGCAAACATCTACGCGATACCAAACCACACACGAGCAAGCGTATCTTCTGTTACTGAATGCACGGCAGCAGTGATACGGTTCCGCAGGCCGTCCAGAGTTTTAGGTAGAGGCGGGACGTAAACAGCTTCCTTAACATAAACCTATAAGAAATAGTCACATGGGGTGAGATCATGAGATATCGGTGGCCAGAAGTGTAGAGCCAGGTCTTCATTTACCCTGCGACCTATCCACCGCTGAGGAAGGGATTCATTGAAAAAGCTTCGTACGTCTCTGTGCCAATGGGGCGGAGCTCCATCCTGTTGGAAAATGAGGTCCTGTGAATCTTCCTTAATTTGAGGGAACAGCCATTGTTCCAACATGTCCAGGTACGCTATTCCAGTTACAGTTTTTTTCCGCAAAGAAAAATAGTCCATAAACTTTTGTACGACATAAGGCACAGAACACGTTTACCTTCGGTGAGTCTCTTTCGTGTTGCAATGTTGAATGTGGATTTTCCAAACCCCATATGCGAACATTGTGTCTGTTGACTTTTCCACTAAGGTGGAAAGTCGCTTCATCGCTAAAAATGATGCTCTGTAGAAATGCGTCATCCTCCATCATTCTTAGCACATGACCGCAAAATTCGAGACGCCTCTCTTTGTCTTTAGGTTTAAGAGCCTGCACAAGTTGTAATCGGTTGGGCTTGTACAGCAAACGCCGTCTCAGAACTTTCCATACAGTTGGTTGGGGTATTCCAAGTTCTCTACTAGCTCTATGTATAGACTTACGAAGACTGCGAAAAAAACTGTCTTCAATCCGTCTGACGTCCTCCTCTGACACACGCGGTCGGCCTGTGGTTTTTCCTTTACACACACTTCCGATCTGTTTAATTGCGTAAACCAACGGCTAATGCTTTTTCTAGTTGGTGGTTCAATACCGAATTTGCTACGAAATGCCTGCTGCACTACAATTTGCGACTCACTTTTTGCGAACTCAATAACGCAGAAAACCGTGTGCTCCACGGTAGCCGTCTCACTACGTACTGACAGTGAAACGCAATGGCGGCTTATTGCGCGAGCACTCTGCTGGCAGCTTCTAATACCATTATCGCCCGCCGAAAAAAACTTTGAAACTTCCTCTTTTCATTGTTATACAGATTGTTCATGTTGGATTTGTGCTTTAATAAATACGAATTTTATAAAACGGGTCCATCATTTAAAATCATCCTGTATATTAGAAAACGAGTTCAAGTCGCCAGGTTTCTACTACTTACGTTCGTATGTTTCAAAACTGTGATATTAACATCCAATGTAAACAACGTTAAAATAATAAAATACGTGTATATTAAACTATTCTGATAGGACTAGGGCTAACTGCAGAGAGGGATTTAACATCTCGACCTGCAAGATCTTTTGTGCCCAAAGGGCCTGACGGGGTACCCCCGGGGGGAGGAGGTGGGCTGATGTGAATGGAGATAGAGGGCGGTCAAACTAGGGGGCACGATAGGACAGAAAGCAGGGTCCCTACCTTTTTACAGATTTTGGAATCGGTAAACATTACAGAGAATTTGTTATCGGATGTCATAATATATGATAGTGCTTCCCTGAGAGCCAGTAGTTCGCAGGAGAAAGTCGAAAACTATTCAGAGACGCGATGGGAAGCAATGCAGTTGGTGTCACTGTATATCCACATCCGTGATCCGTTTTCGGGCCATCTGTTTATAAGTGCTTATCTTGCGTATATTGAGAAGTCAACTCTTGGAAAAGTTGAATATAAACAACATTGTTAGTGACGGATTTTTCTTTTTTGCTGAGTTCCATTAGTTTGTGGTGTTTTGATCCTCCATGGTAGACATCTAAGTCCCATTGATGCGTCCAGTATTGGTCGCATCGTGTATCCGATATCATTTAGGATAAGCTGGTATCTCCATTGGAATGATGAGTATTTGTGAAATGAGGCTGTGGATATAAAGACAGTTTCAGGTATCTGTAACTGTGGTCTGGATGCTACTTTAAGTGCGTAAGTTGCGGTGAGTTGTTCCCTTCTGAAAGCCAGAGGTAGTTCATCGGTTTCAATTTGGAGACTTGCTGTGGGACTGCTTCTGAATGTTACGAGGACTGTGCGTAATGTTGATCATTAGATGGAGTCTAACGTTTGCAATAGAGATTGTTTAGCCGATGCGTAAATGACGGATCCATAATCTTAACTTTGAGTGTATGATGGCTTTATAGATAATAAGCAAGACTTGGTAAACTGTCCCCCAATTCTGATTCGCTAAATATCTTAAGATGTTAAGTCTTCTGAGGCAGTCTTCACGTAAGGATCGGATATGGTGACACAATGTGAGCTTTTCGTCAAACATCACTCCAAGCAATTCTGGAGTACTGGTGTTTGAGATTGTTTGATCATTTATGTTCATTATTAGAGGAGAAGCTTGGACTGTGCCTCTGGAGAAGGTAATATGTCTGGATTTAGTTGCAGGGAATTTGAAACCTGTAGTGTTAGTCCATTCCTGCAGTGCATTAATTGTACGTTGTAATAGTTCTTGTGTTGTTTCTGGATTTTTTCATGAACAACATCTTTTTAAATCATCTGCAAAGAGATTAACACTAACTGTTGGACTTCTTATATTTGGTATGTCATTGACTGCTATTAAGAACAAGCTAATACTTAGGATAGATCCTTAAGGAACTCTATTTTCAACTTGGAAAACGCTGGACATGATGCCATTCATCCGCACTTGAATTTGTCTATTCTGTAAAAAGTTTTGTATAAGATGTATCATATTTCCTGAAATGACATGATCAATTAATGTTTTAAGCATGTGTCTCTTCCAAATCATATCGTAAGCCTATTCTATATCAAGGCATACAATTCTGAGTTGATTTCTGTCCCTGAAGGTGTCTTTTATGTTAGATTCTAACATGATCAGGGTGTCTAGTGTAGAATGGTGCTGTTTAAAACCAAACTAAAAGGTGATAAAGAACTTTAGACTTTCCAGTGTCAATTTTAGGCGTTTGTTAATAATTTTCTCCGTCAGTTTACACAGTGTAGAAGTTAGTGCTATTGGTCGATGCTTTTCTTGGATGTTACGGTTCTTATTGGATTTGGACATCGGTATTACAATGGTCTGGTGCCATTGATAAGAGAATACTCTTTTTTGTCCACACACAATTGTAAATGGCTAAAAGATACATTTTTCCTTCAAGTGGTAGATGTTGGAGGAATTTGTAGGATATACCATCAGGCCAAGGGCTGATATTCTTGTAGGACTGGAAAGCTTCGGTCATTTCTTCAAAGGGCAGTTCGTCTTATTTGGAGCCTTAGGATCAGAATACGTTGCGCTTATTGGAATTCAGGAAGCTGTGATTTTTAGTGGAGAAATTTAGCGTCATAGAATCACTGAGGTAATTGTTGAAGATTTGGGCTAGGATTTGTACTATCTCTTGGATATCTGTGATAGGGTGGATTGAATTGGTGGGTTGCAGAAAAGTTGGGGTTAAACACTTGGTACCTCTGATTCTTTTAATTTTGGTTCATATTTCTTTTAAATTAGTTTTATTGATCATAGAACAAAATTTATCCATGATGATTATTTACTACTTTTTACAGTTCTACGGGCGTGTGCTCTACACTTGAGGTAAAAATATCTTATTTTCACAGCGAAGAGCTTTTGTATTGACAAAATGCTTTGCTTTTAGCTGACATTTTTCGTTCTACCAAGGAACAGTTTTCTTCCGACGGTATGTATTAGTTCTAGGAATGCTAACTTCTGCTGTTTTCGTCAACATTTGTGTGAAATTTCTGACTAGAATTTCTCTGGTGTGTTGGAGAAATCTCTAGGTGGTGACAGATGTTTTGTTTTCTTTAATAAATAGTGTAGTATTTTGGCCATTCAGCTGTTTGTGTTCGATTTTTATGTGTAAGATTGGATATAGTTATTCTTAGATATTTTGGTGACATGAATACTAATTGAAAAGTGATCGCTGCCATGAAATTCTCGGGGATTGTCCAGTCTAATAAATCAACGATGTCAGGTGTGCACATTGCTAATCTATGGAGCTAAATGTTACATGTGCAATATTAAAGTGAGTAGGTGATGTAGAGTTAAGATTAAGTTGTAGGAGTCTAGTAGACTTCCTATAATTCTTCCTCTATTGTTAGTCCGCAAATATCCGCAAACCTACTGTGGCTATTGAAGTCGCCCAACAGAATAAAAGGTAGAGTAAGAGTCCTGATGATTTTGACAATTCTAATTCTTGGCTGTTAGGTAAATAAACATTACAGATACATATGGCATGTAGAACGAGAATGCTAATAGCAACAGCTTCTAATCAGATGTAATTGGGATTTCTTTGTGATGTAGGTTGCTCTTAACGAATGTTGGCACGCCTCCGCTAGCATGTGAGTAATTCAATCTGTATCTATTGTAATCAGTGTAGTGTTTAAGTGTGGCAACATATGAATTGGAAGATTGGTTTCTTGTAAACATATTATTTCTGGTGAGTTATTATCGATTAGTAGTTGTAATTCTTCTAATTGAGTTCGAAAACCGTCAAGGTTCTATTGTAGTATCATATTTATTGTTTTTAATTTATTGTTTATTTTAGTGAAATGAGAGGTTCATTCTTAACCTACAGGTTCTGTTATGATTGCTAGCAGAAGTTTTCTTTTCAAGGTTGGCACGTTTATTTTTATGCTGCGCTCTGTGAAATTTGAATATAATTTTCTAAGTGTAACAATTAATGTATTGATGTCTTTTGTGTATTTAAGTGCTTACTCGTGGATATTAGAACATCTAACTGAATTCTAAAAGAAACTTTTTAGCTGAATAAAGGTGTGTGCAAATTCTTTGAGAGATTCTTCTACTAATTTTTTAGTGGGATCAAGAAGATAATCCAAATTGGGTGCGATTGTCTTCATTTTCCTCGGCGTTTCACTAGTATGAATCACAGTACTCCTTTTTTGCTCACCATTGGAGAGTTGATCTAAGTTATTAAGAGAAATGTCTAAGAAACTCTCTTCCTCTTCACAACGTTTTGCATTGGAAGAGGTGCTTGTTAGTGAAAGTGCTCTTTTAATTCTTTATATTTCCGTTTCAGTGTTAGTCTGAGATGATGTTTCATCTTCTGTAGTTGTGGATATTTAAGTTCCTATTGTTTTCCTGTAAGAATTTACAGTATGTGTATTTGCTGATTCTGAAGTACCCGTGGGATTGTTTTCAAGGTGATATTTATTTAAAGCGCGTGAATTTTCTGATTCTGAGGTTCCTGAGGGATTGTTTTCAAAGTGAGATTTGTTATTTATAACTGCTGCAGGGTTTGTTTATGAAGGTTCTCCGATTTTGTTTTCAGGGTAGTATTTACGGTTATGCTTATTATTACCCAGTTCTGTGAAATCTTGTAAGGAAGCAATTTATGTTCCCCCTCTATGGCCGCGACGGTTTCTTTTGTATGGAAGTTTAGCTAAATGGCCTTCGGCTTTACACTGGAAACAGACTGGGGTGTCAGTTGAAAAGTAAAATCAGTATTTGGTATCTTCAAAGTCTACCTGTAGATGCTCTGGTAGCTTTTCTAGGTCATCAGGGCAAATGTACATCTGTCTCCTGAAATTCATGATGCGAATATATCCGGGTTCAGATATTCCTGCTCTAAGGAGAGTTATCGATGATGCAGATGAAATACCTATCTTAGCCAAGCGTTCTTCAGGTATATAACTTGGAATGCTTAGGTTGACATTGGAGATAATTATTCTTTTGTTCTTCGTCAGTAGAGGTTTCATGTCAAGTCGAATGTTGTTTATATTTATCTTTGGGAGTGATGATGCCAAGTTTTCTACTATACTTTTGCGTCCATATATATAGATAGATAGATAGATAGATTCTTCGATTTGATATTCTGGATACGAACCTAATGTTAGAGGGACCAATGACTTTACCTATGGAAAGAATGTATTCTCTTGTGGTTATTTTGTCATTAGCTTCAACAACTAGTGCCTGTTCCTTGCTAGGGGTGTTTTGAGCTGCAGATGCATAACTTTTATTTTCGTTTGCTTTGGCGTTCTTTAGGGTACTTGAAATTTTTGCTTGCCAAATACATACAGATTCTCCCATTTGATATTCTGGGTACGAACCTAATGTTTGAGGAATCGGTGAGTTTACCTATGACAAGAACGTATTCCTTTATGGTTATGTTGTCATTAACTTCATAACTATTGCCTGTTCCCTACTAGGTGTGTTTTGAGCTGCGGATACATAGCTTTTATTTTCTTATTTTGGTGTTCTTTAGGGTACTTGAAATTAGATCACTTGTCAGAGGTTTGCATTATGTGGCTTAAAGACTAAATCAAAAAGCAGCTTGGTTACCTCGATTAGATGGCTTTCAGCAGAGGTTATGGAACACGAAAAACGGGGAAAAACATGGATGGTGAAGGCGATTTGTTCCAAAATCTTGTATTATCCAACACTGTTGGTTTCTTTTGAAGAAATGCACGTAATTAAGAGCAACTAAAAGGATGATTACTTAGGAATAGCACGAAATAATACTTAGTGTCTACTTATGCGTCTTTGTTACATAGAAGCACAAAACAAAAAGCCGGTACGAATTGTTCATTACTTGGTCATTCTTTAAAGTCCTTACAACATTCAGTTATTATCGCGATTTTATGGAAACAGTATGTAATTTTAAGGCAGTGTGTAGCGTCCATTCTTAAACATTTGACTGTTCCCTTTGTAGCAATAACGAAATGTGTAATATAGCTGTTTCTGCAAAGGTTTATTTAGATTAAAATTAAGTAGATAGAAAAATAAGCTTTAGTAAGAAGGGTTTGTATACCCACTAATAAAGATAGAGGGTAGAGAAATTCATTCAGATTTGTTTTATTAAAATAAAATGTTGTAGCTGTCTTGTATTTGGGTGGCTGACATCTTGTAAGCTTTGGTTTGTAATTCATTGTTTGTTTAGAATGTTGTAGCTTGCCTGGCTTCTGGGGGTAAATTATGGTTATTATTTATTAATTTTTTATATATTTGATCCCCAAAAAGTTAGGTCTCAATTCATATGCATGGTAAAGAATGAAGCATCTTCACACTTCTTAAAAAGTGAAGAAGAATGTTCAATATGATTTACATCACATATAAGTTTTCTAATCACTAATTGCATTTATCACTTTCTCCACACGTACATAGTAGGAAGAGAAGATATTGCATTTCACCCGAAAATTCGATACCGGGATTTTACCGGAAAAACCTGTTTTGCGGCCCCCGAATAAAAGAAAAAAAATTAGAAAAAGGTCCATGTGTGTCTGTGTTTGTGTCCGTGAACAGCATAACTCAAAAACCAAGTCGGATAAACAGCATACTTGGTATTTAGATTCACCTTCTAAAGATGCGACACGAAGATTTTCAAGAAAATCCCCCCCACCCCAACCTACCTCTAAAAGGAAAATTTTTCGAAATTTTTTACTTTCTAAAACGTTGCTCCAACGTTTTGACTAAAATACCATACATTGATGATATTTACATGACAAGTAAAATGCATATCTTGAATTTTCTGGTAATATCATTTGAAGTCCTCTTCATTCATTCGGAAGGTATTTTGTAATCTTGTACAACTAGTAAACGTTAAGCGGTAGAGGAAAACGCACTACACAAGAAATGTAGGTCTCTTTAAAGCACACAATATATTTCAAATATTCTTTTTTTGTGGCATAAGTCATTTCCGAAATATCCGTTAATAGTTCGAATTGTTCATTACTTGGTCATTCTTAAAGTCCTTTAAACAATGAGTTGTTTATCGCGATTGCATGGAAACAATATGGAATTTTAAGGCAACGTATAGCGTCCAGTTCTTAAACATTTGACTATCGTTGTTCCCTTTGTGTCTATAACGAAATGTGTAATGTAGCTATTTCTGCAACGGTTTATTTGAATTAAAATGAAGTAGATAGAAAAATAAGCTTTAGTAAGAATAGCTTGAATACCCATCAGTAAGCGATAGAGGGTAGAGAAAGTCTTGTGAATGTAACACATCCGAATTTTTTTATATCGGCTTGTCATATTTATTCTATTTAGTTCTCAATATTCTAAAACTTGTTTATAAATGCACTAATTTTGGCGACTCGAGGTGGCATGGATCTCCGTAATAAAACATAATTGTGTTCTTTATATAAATTTGCTTTTTGCCTCTGATCAAGAACATAGAATAGGAGGATAGGGCTAGAAGCGGAGGGGAACTTAGCACCTCGACCTACGCAGATATTTTGTACCTAGGCCCCTTGTCGGGGCACCGTCGGGAGGAAGGGATGAGGTGAGAGGAGACAGAGGGCGGCCGGACCAGAAGGCATGGCAGACAGAGGACAGGATCCCTACCATTTACAGATTTGAACCCCCCGGGTGTTGGCTGGTGCAGCCGCACCCTCCCTATGGGTTTAAACATCCCCTGGGGAGCCCGGGACCCGAAGGCCGCTCGCAGTCCGGGGGACGAAGGTTTCCTCAAAACATCCTTTTCCCCTGCCATGCACACGCCGAGACCTCCCGCCGACACTTGCAACCCTGAAAGAAACCAAGCAGATGAAAGGTGAAGTGAAATGAGAATGGGGATGAAATGGAGGGATAGGAAATTCAGGGGATGTAATGATCCTTCCGAGCACTCGTCTGGCTACCCGGGGAAACCCCTGAAAAAACCTATGGGTAAGGATAGTCGCCCACGGGAATCGAACCCACGACCTCCTGAATGCGGACAACAGACGTTACCACCTGAACCGCTCTGTAAGAACATACTTACTATAGTTTGATGAATCCTTACATTCCTGATAGTTTGCTATTACCTTTTTTAACATGCTCCTATTAGGTGGAGGATGTGTATTCTACCTAAAAATTTGATATCAAGATTTCACATGTTTTAAGATCCTTGAATAAAAAATTAGAAAAAGGTATGTGTGTGTACACATACATAAACAGCATAACTCAAAAACAAAATGTCGGTTAAATACTAAGTGTTGTGTTCAAGTTAAGCAAAATTATCCTTTATATAGAAAATTTGTCATTTCTTATTTTCTCAAACATAACTCTAAAATTTTGATTAAAATCTCCTATATTTCATATATTAAAATGATAAATAAAATTTATATATTGAATTTTTTGAGAATAGCTTGTGAAATCCTCTACACTCAAAAAATGTTGTATAATAACTGGTAAAGCATAAGAGATAGATTTCCAAGTTATCTGTTATTATTGGTTTGCATTTTTCAATAATATTTTCATCTTCTGTAGAGCCGTCATCATTCAGTTGTTTCTCGTGATGTCATGGAAAATTATGGGATTTCAAGGTGAGCATATATCAAGCTATTTTTTAAACATTTGTCCATAACTTTGTTTCTTGTATCCACTTGTAGCTATAACGAAATGTGTAATGAAACCATTTCTGCTGGACTAATATGAAGTAGGTAGACAAATAAGGTTTTATAACAATAGTTAGCGAAGCTATATAAAAATAAACAGTAGTGGATAGAAAAAGCCATGTGAATTTGACACGCCAGAGTTTGATTTACTTATTTTAGTATGTTGGCCGGTTTCGCACTCAGCCGACAAATTGCTGATAAAGCTATTTACGGATTTCTTAGCGATTGGCGTTTTACGATCTCCGGATAGGACCACTCGGAAGATGTGAGTATTTGCCGAAAAGTTTTCGGGTAGTTAAAGCAGCCGGTAGTCCATTATTCGAAAAATAACAAGTTTTCACGTTCACGACTGACACAATTCTTATTACTAGCAATAGCAATCATGGTAGAACTGTATTTGTCGGACGACAACGAGGAAATAATGATGTTTTTGCATAACAGGAGAAAGCCTAAAGTCATAAGAGAAAAACAAAATTATAGTTCCAAACATTGGAAGAAGATGAAATCTATAAGCTTGCTTTTATAAGACACCAGCTGGTTTACTCGACGTTTCACGGGTAGCTTTTTAAACTCGAATGACGTTTTAGTTAGTTTCATGTATCTCCCGCCGTTCTTTATGAAATCATTGTACAATCATCTAGAGTATTTTATGGTTAATTTTCCCCATTACTCCTTATAATTGTAATTTCATACAGCCTTGGCTATTCCTAATAATGGATGAACAATCCCGATATTCACTCAAATTAACGTCTTGACTTTAAACGTCTCCCTTAACAGTCTTCGCAGGTGTGCTCTTTTATAACTTCGATGTGTTCATATTCTAATACTTTGCAAACCCTTATTTGTATTTTAGTAATTTATGAATTGAAATTATAAGGTGTTTTAGTCCATATCCGTCACAAAGACTTTGACTTTTCAATGGTGAAAGCATTATAAAAACCGGTGAATAGTTATAATAGTGGATATTTCGGCTAGTAGAAGGAGCATAAGGAAATAAGAAATTCTTTAGCAAATAGTCAACAACACAGAGGAAGGTTATGTGAATTCTGACGCGATTGCCTCCCATCAAGTTGCCGCATCAGACTTTGTATTCTCATGCAATATTATATGCTTCTACGAGGTTTAACAGTGTTTCACATTGTCATGAGTGAAGTTTTGAGTCGTTTTTCGCTTCTTCACTTCTATTTTAATCTAAAACGATGGCAAAAGAAACCACGTAATAAACACTAACTTTCATTTTTCTGGTTATATTTATTTTTGGTCGTTTCGATGTTTCGTCTTATCACGACCTTTCATAATTTTATAACACATATATTATTTCAACATTAACACAGAAGTTTACATTTTTACACTTTATCATACAGATTAATATCCTTATGAAACTACAAAGGTTTTCTTATCTTTTCTGGTTTGTTCACGGCACTGGAGAAATCCTAGATACTGGCTCGTTATCTACATTTGGTCTACAATGGGCAATCCACAATGATGTGCTGGATGGTTAATGGTGTGTTACAGTTGGTGCAGATTGGAGCTGACCTTTGACTAGAAGAAGAAAGTGCGTCAATTTACAGTGACCAATTCTTAGACGGGAGATGATTACTTGATTTCGTCGTTTGAGTGTTCAAAGAGGTTGGAATGAGTTGGTACAGCCTGAGTGAGCTTTATGAAGTCTGCCATCAAGTGATAACCACTCTGTATTCTATTTCTGCACGAACGCTCGTTGAATGAAGGTGGTGACGATTTAGTGCGAGGAGGCTATAGATGGGTCACTTACAGGATGTCTGGATGTTTCTTTAGCGCTTCGATCGCTATTTCATTGCCATTTATACCTATAAGGGAGGGAATCCATATCAAGTATACCTTTTCCAGTGTGTTGTTAATTTTGGAGCACAAGGAACAAATGTCTTGTATTATTGCATGGGAGGGCTCTGTGTGGCTAATAGCGCACTTCAGGAATCAGTGAAGATAGTAAAGTGAGCTTTTTGGGGAGACTTGTTTATATGTAAAAGAGCTTCTTTTATGCCGAAGACTTCACAAGAAAACACAGTAAAGTTCAGTAAGGCATAGAGCATTACATGGTCGAGATATACCACTGCTCAGCCACGTCCATCATTAGCTGCTGAACCGTCGGTAGAGATTTTTACGGAGTTGTGATGCTTATCTAGTAGATGACTGAATATTTGTGTAAGAAGAAGAGCGAGTGTTTGGAGTTTTCCATGGGATGAAAACTGAATATCAATTGGTGGATGTTGCGTACGCCAATGAGATGTCTGCGTGGATAGATCAAAGGCATTTTTAGATTAATAACTTGGGAGTTGTCGCAGTAATCTGTCGTGTTATCTTTTTTTTGCTGAGCGCCTGTTATTGTTTTACTACTTTGAATTTTGGGTTCTTTGTCCTCCGGCTAGCTATTATTACTCAGTCGAGCAAATATCTCTTGAACAGGGCGTGTAAACGGAAAGGAGTTGTTACTAAAAGATAACACTGATAAAAGAATTTGTTTTTACACTTTTATTGCCGTCACACTTAATTAATTTCACATATTTAATCTTGATACACGCCTGACTGAAACTGTTATATTTTCGAATGTAACTACAATCACTTATATGCCGCGCACTATTAATTCGCGTATTTCACATTTTGTAACTAACTTTACGACGCGAGAGATTCTGTAGAATTGCGTAATGTGTACTTCGTGAATGCTTCCTTAGAACTGCCTGGCGTGTAGCTCGCGAGAGATATTTCTTAGAACTGCGCGACGTTTACCTTGTGAATGATTCTGTAGAACTGCGCGATACTTGCCTCTGGCTCAAGAATTTATACTCCCTCACCCCGATATGCCTAAACATTATAATAGAGCTGCTATTGGTTACTAAAGCGCGCCAACATTAGCGTCTATTTCGTCAGCCAATCATAATTACTAAAACATATGCTCTAGGGAAGATATTCCCTCCATTGCTAAAGAAAGGCACGCTACACTGACGTCATTTGTTTGTCTCTTCTAAGTGATAAACAACTCACCCCTCGCTTCATTGTTACCCACTCCTATTGTCAGTTTCAGTGAGGCCGTGTAAACTTATTTCCTAACAATGCTTATAGCTAACAAACATCTAAAATCATTGTCATACAATAATGTTAATTTACACTAAAATCACTCTGGCATTCACAGTGTTGTGATATAAAATACTGCCTCAGAGTAATGCAGAAATCTGATGTAGAATGGACTTTCATGTTGTTTTGAGAGCATTCTGTAAGGGATATGTTATGGGGAAACCTAGCGATGCATTTTATGTGAGGGACATGATGCAATTTTTACATCTATGTAAGACTATAGTACTTGTCCACGATGCAACTTAAATGGCTTGCAACTTCGAATTGCGTAAGAAAAGTGGAGTTTCACCGTGTGAACTGTCAAGCAAGTAGGAAAATTGCAGGCGCAATTTCTAAGTGGCGTTCAACTTAGGCGGTTACTTCGTGCACGCAGTGGAAAAAACAAAGTTGTGTCATCTGAAAGTGGCTTGAACAGTTTAGAAAATTTTTGTGGCGCATTCGGTGCAACTTTGTTACGTCGTCTACCGTGATAGTAGATAGCTCTTTGAGAGGTGGGTACATACAAGGATCATAATTTGTGTTATACTAAATACAGAATTAAGGTAGATAGTGCATTTTATTTTCTTAAGAATACGAACAATTTATTGTAGCACGGTGACAGATTTATTTCTTCATAGGTAATAATGGCCAATAACAATAAAAGGATGAGGGAAATGACAAAGAAGTTGCGTGAACTAATTGAGACCAAAGATTGCTTGTGGACAGTATGCTGCGAATTACAGAAATAAACAAAGGAACAAAATGTTACATGATATAGGAATAGAGTTCAACATATCAGCAGAGGAAATTAAAGTAAAAATCCACATGTTGAGAACCCATTTCACCAACAAAAGGAGTAAAATGAAGGCAGGGAAATCTGGAAGTGGTGCAAAAGATAGCTATAAAACAATATGGGAATTGTATGACCAATGTATGCACCACTAATGATGCAGTAGCTTCTTTGGCAAGTACCAACACAATCACTTTAAATGTAGCGATATTGCTAAGGAACCTTTCCTTCAAGGCAAAAATATTCCTTGAATTCCTCTCTAACGTTTTTTACTGCAATATGAGGAATTTTACATACAGTTGTTGTTTTGTTTAAAGATGTCTTGAATCAAAAGTTTCATTAGCCTGTGATTTTCACTGCGAGAATACCATTAAACTACGCACCCAAAAATTGATAATGAAACTGGCATTTAAATTTTTATTTTAAATATATTTAGATGCTGTAATATAATTTTGAAGACTTGGCTGGATAATATTTTATAACATTACTAATTCTGATAGGACCAGGAAGACTTATTTTATACAATGACTGTAATAGTTGAAGCTTTTCAGCATGGTGGTTGATACATTCAAAGAAAGAATGATCATTGTTACCGTAGCAGCCATAATCATACACTGAAGAGTCTATTTGAAGAAATTTTATGAAGAAAAGCAGGTATATATGCAATGCTCAACCTCATTCTTGAAAATATAGATAAATCTTATCTGTTAATCTTGACATATTTAAACCATGGAATAATATTCTTGTTGTGATTCACTGCTGGATTGGTGGACGTAGATCCTCAGTTGTGAAGAATTTCATCCGGTATGATCTTAAGACCATCGGTAACAGGAAGCTGAATATTGGAAATGATTCCTGATTCACTTGCAGCTTACGCTAATGAGTCCACTCTGTCATTTCCTGGAATCCTTGAGTGGCCAGGAATCCATACAAGTTTTACAGAAAAGTCTTCAGTATATGCTTTGTAAATAATACATTTTATTTCGATTTCTAAAAGGTTAAAAGTTTTCAAAGGTCCCGGTTTCATTAACTTACATAGAGAAATTTTAGCATCTGTAAATATGATATTGCTTTTCAATTTTTTTCTTCCTAATTTAAAAAATCTGATGTGTTACACTCACGTGACTTTCTCTACTCATGTACAAACTATTTTTACAAACGCTTATTCTCCATATGCTTCATGTTAATCGAGATGTCAATCTTATTGCTAATTTTCTTGTAGATGCAAGGGGAATATGGTAGGTTATAAGCGATAGTCAAATATTTTAAGGGCTGGTTGCTATGTGGCGCATTCCATTCTCTTTGCATGTCCAGGACATAAAAAAATGAATAACGAATTTGAGAAAAAGTATAAGTATTGAAAAATTTAAGGGAATAACAAGCAATATCTCGAAAACGGTTCACTCAACAACAAAAAATGTATATGACATAAATTGTGTATTTTAATGCGATCTACATTTTTTGTGTAGTAAAATTTTGTCTATCTCTTATGGTGTGCAGTTATGCAAAAGTCGTTCGCAATGAAGAATACTTTTGGAGACATTCCCAGAAAATTCGAGATATACATTGCATTTGTCATTACAATATCTTAAACATATGATATTTTAATCAAAATCGTTAGAGCCATTTTTGAGAAAATTAAAATTTTCGAAAAATCTTCCATGTACAGGGTAGTCTGGGATGGGAGGATTTTCTTGAAAACCTTCGTGTCACATCTCTGGAAGATACTGAACCTAAATACCAAGTTTGGTGTTTATCCGACTGTTCGTTTCTGAGTTATGCTGTTCACAGACACACACACACACACACACACACACACACACACACACACACACACACACACACACACAGACAGACACACACACGGACATGTTTCCAAAAATGCTTTTTTTGGATTCAGTGAGTCTCAAAACATGTATTTCCGGTGAAATCTCGGTATCGAATTTTTGGGTGGAATACAATACTTCTCCTACTTACTATAGGTAGTAGAGAAAGTAAAAATGGCAACTCTGATAGCAACAGTTTCGGCAAAATAAATCAACGAACGGTGATCTAATTGTTTTAATCCAAGAAGATTAAGATTTTATACCAAAACGCAGCTCCAACACCCTGTGGCTTGCCTGTAGATACATCAGTAAAAAACCAGTTCCAATTTTGGATGGAATACATTGCAGTATATTCGGAGAATATCTTCAGAATGAGGAAATCACGCGATTTATCAAATGTATCAATGCCTATATCGAAGTTGTGAAAATGTGTAATCCAATCTATACAAAACTGAGGGTATTGAGGAGTAGTTGTAATATTCCAGATATTATTGAATTTGTACCAGGAGTAGAATAGAAGTATATCATACAAGTTATTTTGATTACAGCCGTTACGGACTGTCGAATACTTTTAGGGAGATATGCAATCTGTCTTGAGTGTTTGTGATTAGTTTTCTGATGCAAGAATTCTTTTGTCAAACAGGTAATGGGATAAATCAAACTTCATTTAAAGTGGATATATCTCTGAACTGCCAGATGTTCCCAAATTAGTTTTGCAATTTTGTACAGTGACAAATTCACTTTGTTCATTGGAACAACGGGTAATTTGTGGAATATAATGCAGCCGTAGTCGATAATCAGACGATGTTATTAAAAGAGTCATCAAGGATAAAGGATAAGCACACCAATATCTTCCAATAAGCAATGCTGTTTAATTTAGTGATAATATTTTCAAAATGGGGCTAACAAGATGCCTTGTAGCCCAGAGTAATTCCCAAGAATTTTATAGATTTGGGAACAAGAAGTTTGTTTGCAAAGGATAATCTCAAATCAGAAGATGGCTTTCCTTTTTTTTTTTTTTTTTTTTAAGTATAATCCATTTCAATTTAGAGAAGTTTATTTCCAAACCCAAGCCATTAAAGTAACGTATAGCTTCCTTCAAAGAAAGTACAAACTCCAATTTATCTTCCAATAGCTTTTTGGGGATGTAGATGAAAAAACTAGAAGGTCCTTTGCAAGAGCACGAAGCCATAGTTCTCGTTGTGGCAAGTATGCAAAACAAATACATCAGTGACTGATAGCTGTCGCCTAAAAAAAATCGTATTGATTATATAGTAATAAATAACGACAACCGAATGTGTATATATTAAACTCTGCTATGTTACTGCTCCATTATATCGAAAACCAATGGCTAGAAATTACAGTGTCGACACGAGACGTTCTGTTGGTGATAATGACTTTCTCATTATCGTGTCTTGCTTTTGTATTACAGTGTCACTCTTCTAAGCAGATAGTTAAAATCAACCGCTAACATGCGTAGGAAATTCTTTTAGAAATGTTTATCTCCCTCAAAGAGCTTTTATAGCAATTTGTTTACAACCGCACAATATTTGCGATATAGAATTCACTCTGTTACCCCGTCGTCCTCCGTGGTGTAGTGGTTACCAAGTTAGCCTCTAGTTCCCAAGGTCGCGGGTTCAAACCCGGCGGAGGGCGATGGATTTTTTCGGGCGTAAAAGTACTTAGCATGGCTTCCTTCGGAAGGGATTTACGGCACGCAAAAGAATCAAGTATGAGCAAAATTATGGTCTTTCACGCCCAATATGGAATGGGACGCCGGGACCACAGCAGTTAAAGTGTTCATAAACAAAACTCAATTTAATTTATCCTATCAAGCATTGTTTCCGGTTGGCGGTTGTAGTTTCCTATCTGCAATAGCCATGGAGGTAGAGTATTATATAAATCGATGGTGGTAGCTTCAGTTATTAGCAAGCGGCTGTTTAATGAGATATGCATAAGCTTCCATTGTTCATTAATCTTGCGGCTTGTAATCATGTCATTAGAAAGAAAATGTCAGTTCAGTGAGAATTTTGGGAGCAAACTATTCCAGCTTTGATAAAACCGGACAGACTGACACTGAAGCAACGTGTGAATTGTGCGATTCTTATATTTCTGTGGCTACCAAATGTTTTAGTGATTTGGAACGCAATGTGGCGGCGATAAACATAAATGTCCTGTGCAAAGTGCAGCTGGCTCTTGCCTAAAGTTAGTTCATTTTTAAATGTTAAAGAAAGAAATATTAAGTAAACAGTAAGTTCTACAGAAGGTAGGTACTCTAGCGTTTCACACGGTGAAACACCACCAAAGCTATCAATCGATATCTTGTACTTCTTATCTCAACAGGCAAAAGTTGGATGATTCTGAAATCGCGATATCTAATGCTAGAACAAAAGTGGAAGCAATAGTAAACAATGTACATGCTTAGGCTTTTACGTCAATCCTGTAGAAGTAGTTCCCACGCTTGTAGGCCGTGGTCCAGTCGTTGAGATATCACCTGATGTTTCGCGCCAGTAATCCGTCGGGCTTTTTCAGAGTAAGTGATCCCTGGGTGGTTTACAACCAGAGCGGCACTGTTTTGTTTGTTTGTGTTTTTAGTGTGGTGGAGATGTGTGGATGACACTTTTGTTATCTGGTAACATGGTGATGAACTAGTAAAAATTCATCCACCACATTCACATAGATGAAAATATGCAATTTACAAAGCTGAAGGAGAAAGGTCAAAGCATCCTCTTTTTAGATGATAATCAAGAAACCCGACATGACGCTGGAGCATACAGTCTAAGAAAACTAACCCACAGAGACCGCTATCTACAAAAAAAAAAACAAAAAAACAGCATTCTAATCGCCATCCCCGGTAGGAGAGGCATAATGAAGACCCTAAGAGAACGTGCCAAGCGTATCTGTGAACCGGTGTCTTTGGAACAGGAACTAGAGCACATGAATGAGGCTCTATATGCCAACGGATATGGAAAGAAGGAAATAAATCGGGCTTCAAACCCAAGGTCAACAAGAACCGTATTCAGACTACAATAGAGCAGAATAAACCTTTCTTGCTCTATATTAATGGTATTACGGATCGCAT
The DNA here is from genome assembly GCA_030765065.1 of Deroplatys truncata. NCBI lineage: Eukaryota > Metazoa > Arthropoda > Insecta > Mantodea > Mantidae > Deroplatys > Deroplatys truncata. The sequence goes on from CM060981.1 coordinate 123,096,810, forward strand.
TAGCAAGCTGATGGAGAGAGACAATATTAAAACGATCTTCAAATCCAACAGAAAACTAAAACACCAACTGAGATTGGCAACGGACAGGCGGGACCCGCTCTCGATAGACGGGATTTATCGGAGTCTATGTTGGCTGCCGCCAAGTCTATGTTGGCACCACCAAGCGCAGCATAAAAACCCGCATCAAGGAACATAAAAGCAACTGCCGAAAAATAAGCATAGCCGAGCATGCGTTGCTATAGGCTACAACATCAAGTTTGATGACCGAAGTCCTGGACGGCACAGCTTACTATCACGACGACTGTACCGAGAGACCATTCAGATTTATAAGCAAAAAAAAAAAAATTAATAGCAAAGAAGTAGCATGCACACACAAAGTCTGGATCTGCTTCCGCTTGCTGCTGACAGGCTGAGCCTGAGTGATTTTTGCTGCGTACACACCCTTAATAGGGTTTTATTGTAGGATGTTTATTGCAAAGGAAGGGTAATTAAGGATGGTAGTTTTAGTTTTAGAATGGCATGATAAGATAGGAGGTAGAAGGTTGCTTCTCTACAGCTGTCTGTTAGGATGCAGCGGCCTTTCTGCACCTTGGTGGAATTGTTTGCAAATCTCAGCTTGCACTGGCTGGGGGTTTGTAATTTTGAGACCAATAACCTCTTGGTTGGATTTAAATGGAAGTCAGCTTTAGGTGCTCTTGGTGAGTCTCCGTGGTTATCTGGTATACCCGCATATGCGGGAACCCGATGGCGCCGAAGACGGCGAGATCTGGGGTTATAATTCCTAAGAGATCTGACTAGGGCACTCTGATGGTTCGTAAAATTTGGATGCCCGGCGCCCAATTTCATCTTCCATATATGCAAGAGATGAGGCTTTATGTAATAGTCTCACGGAAAAGGCGCGGCCGACTGATTAGTTGGATCGGAGTCCCCTATTCTGCGCCCGTTGTAGCCATAGCAGCAAACTGTCTGCGGTCATGCCCCAGACCTCGCAGGCATACAGCATGAGGGGGCTATCAGAGCTCGAAAAAGGTGTAACTTTAAGCCTACAGGCATCCCGGACCTCAGCATCGTGTACACGGAAGCAATTGTCTCTTGCGCCCGACTCGAGACGTCGCGGACGTGCACGCGAAAAGTTAGACCGTTGTTCAGCTTCACTCCCAGGTAGATAATCGAATTCCTCCATTCGAGGTGTGGCGCTTTGCTAACAGCATGTCATGGCGCTTGTCCGCGTTAACCAACATGCGCCAGCGCCGGCAACAATGTTGGAGGCGGAGGTGTCTGTGTGCTGGGTTAAAGACTCTCAGTAGGTGTTTATTGGTGCAGAACAGCAGCACGTCGTCAGCACACTGGGCCATTTCGACTTACTGCTGTGTCGGAAAGTGTGCCATAAAGACGCTGAATAGCATGGGGGATAGTAGAGAGCCTTCAGGGACTCCGACTTTTACTGATCTAAGTATTGATGTCTTCCCTGCGACTGTAGCCTTAAAAGTGCGGTATCCGAAAAAAACGGTGTATAATGTTGTTTAGCTAAGTAGGTAAACTCAGTTGGATGAGTTTGTAAAGGTGACCCACGTGCCATGTCGTTGAGAAGGCCTTTTCGACATTCAGCGATACCGCGGCGGTAAAGGAACCATCCTGGAAATCCTGGGCGGCCGTCTCCACCACGCGCAGCTGCTGTTGAACTGTCGAGTGCCCAGGACGGAATACAAACTGGTGTTCAGGAATGGCTTGAATGTCTCCCAAAAGTGAAGTTAGGCAGTTCAGGACCATCCTCTCGAGAGGGTCGAAAGGAGACTAATGGACCGGTAGTTGGAAGGATGTACTGGGTCTTTCCCTGGCTTCAAAAAACAAATCACCCGGCCTCTCGCCACTCTCGTGGAAAATGACCCAGACTGAGACACATGTTGAACACCCGTGTAAGAAAAAGCACGGCATTGAAGTAAGCGTGTCGGAGCATGGGGTTAGTCCGTCAGGTACGGCCGCCTTTTTGAGATTTAGACGCAGGAATTCGCCATTGGGTTCACTAGGGCGGATGATGGAAAGCCGATCCGCGTCGTCAGGAGGGCGCCGAAAATATCGGCGACCTCCCGGCGAACGTGCTCGAAGATGTCCTGGGGGTCATCTCTCGGCCACAAAGTACGTTCAAAGTAGACGGCTAACACTTTGCGTAGGCCTGGGATTCATATACGAGGGATTGGGTGCCTTGGAGGGTTGAGGTGTATTGACCTCGACGATTACGGAGGCTGTTTGCTATCCTCCGCCACCTTTGATGCGCAGCCTGGACATTGTATCCCCCCACGCTTGCACCTGGTGCTCGCTGAGGCGGATTCCGAATCTGACGGCGCAGAACGCCGTAAGAGCCCTCGATTGTGTGGTGACGCTAGTACAGTCTCCGTGCAGTTCAGGATCGGCGTATAAGGATAATTAGGTCAACTGGAAGAATATCTGGATGTAAGGGGCTGGGGCAAAAAGTGTCAGGTTGTGGGCAGTTTGTGTCACTATGGAGTTGAAGGAAGAGAGGGCTGCTTCCACGGGATATCTGTGATCCTAGGATTCGGTGGTATGGAAGTGCGGAGGCAGCTTCTTACGCATCCAGTCGACCTCAGGGTTCGAAACGAGGAGTTGTGGCTGGCAACCTTGTGCTGATTTATGTCAACATGGTCATTATGGTCTGAATGTAATGCGCTGATTGAAGTGAGGGTAAGATGGTACGGGAAATGCTTGGTGATCGCGAAGTCGATGGCTGAGGACAGTACTCCACCTCGCGGATGACGTGTGTACTGTGTTGCTGCACTTGAAGCAGGGGGTCCGTATCTATAAGGCGAATTATTGTATTACCTCGAGCGTTCGCCCGACGACTGCAAGGCTAACGCGAATATTTGGCATTGAAGTCGCCGGACAGAATTGCACTAGAATGTACGGCTAGGATTATGAGATAGTCATTGGGCACAAACTGTCCCGCTAGATGATATACAGACCATCAAAACCTCCGTTTCGCTTAGGTTCATACATACTGCCGTGGCCTCTTGGATTTGAAGGGATGGGAATTGGATTGGGAGATGGACCACGCTCTGCCGCATAAGGACCGCCGTGCCGCCTCCTGGACGATCCTGACGGTCCGTCCTGTGGCAGATGTAGCCTGGAAGACGGAAGCGTATGCCGGGACGGAGAAGTGCATCGCCGACTAAGATGACGTCTAGTAAATGGGAGCGGGCAAAATTCTCCAACTCGCCCCCCTAACCGGTCAGATTGCAAGCGTTCCAGAACACGAACCGAAACGAGGTACGATACCTATTTCGATGCGCCATTCTGGACGAGCGAGATGACGGTGCTCAAGAGGACACGCTCTTTCATGGCTACCAGCATTTTGCCAGCCGGGTCATTGGCGGTAAAGAATTTGACCAGGAGCTCGCAGATCTGACGACCGTGTTTCAGCAGCAACTACTGAAGCCACCTCACTATCACTGATAGGCCCAAGATAGGGGTAGGCGTGGAGTTTGATGTAGCTTGGTTGATAGGAGCTGTCCGAGAGGAAGCAGGTGCCTCGTCAGCCCTATTGCCCCCCTGCACCACTTCCCAAAATCTCGGGTGCCACGTCAGGCTCCTGTGTGTTCCTGCTTCTCCTTGGTCTTGAGGAGTTAGGCTTTTTTGATTCGGGGAGCCAGGATAGTGTTCGTCGGTGTGTTGTAGGGTGTTTGCTGAGCGCAGGACACCCATGGGTCACGTGAACGCTGCCGCACAACCTGGGCAAGAGTGACCTTTGTAGTCGCCTCCTGGTGTAGCGGATGCTACGGGGTGGTTGACTAATGTCTCTCCGGAAGGCTAGGCCAGGATTGGTGTTGTTAGGTAGGGCGCCCCTGCGCCGTCCTAGCTGGCTGGCTGTAGACGTTTGGATACAATGACGGCCTTCCTCGTCGGGCATCTGCCATAACAAGCCACATGCTCGTACTTAAAGTTGGGCACGGGAACACATCCTCGAGGGTAAATGGGCAGGCTGTTTGTAGTGGTCTTCACTGCAACGAAGGCAGCGTAGGTTACTATGACAAATTTTGCTGGAGTGGTTGAAATTCAGGCATCTGAGGCATTCGGGAGGACCGCCAGAGCTTTGGGAAGTCTCCATTTTTACCCGGAAGTAACAGATGGTTGTGACACCATCTACCTTAACCTCCGGGAAGTTGGCCAGCTCCACAACTACCAAAAAGAGGGGAACGGTATTTAGGCTGCATGACCATCAGGAGAGAAGCATGATGAGCAGCTTCACAAGGCGGGGTTGAATGCCCTGGCGGCATAGGGAAGCCTCGATGTTGCCCACAGGTGCGTCCACAGGAAGCCCACGTATGACACGTGGAATGTCCTTCGCCTTGTCCAGGCCGAAAGTGAAGTAGGGAATTTGTTTCCGTCCAGGGAGGAGAGGAGCTGGTAGTCTTCCACATGCTTCGCCTGAAAGACAAACCGGCTTTTCTGCCTAGTCTCAGTGCAAGGCCCCGACAGGGACGGCAAGACCTCTTTGAGGAAGCCCACTGAATTCCGGAAGTCATCCACTATGATATTGGGATGTGCCGCCTTACTGGCTCCTGATGACGAGACCGCGCCCTCCGTCTGTATGTGGGAAGTCTTACGCCTCCTTCGGCGATTTTCTACCACTTGAAATCCAGCTTCGTCGGCATCCATGAAGATGTCGAAGGAGCTAGCCTCTTCGGCATCCCGGAGATATTGGAGATGCCGGCCGGGAGAATAGCCCCGACGGAGCGAGCCTAAATACCAGTGACGTAAATGTCGTCACAATCCGAAAACTCGGACTCGAAGTGTAGCACAATCGCATAGGTGTTGGCGCGCGAGAAGACCCATGATCAGATGTGTTATTGGCCGTAGCCCAACGTTTCGCCTTGCCCTGACGTTTTCGGCAAGGCCAGTTGGAGAATGGGCGGTCTGAGCAGAGCTTAAGGCTACCACGTTGGGGTACCAGTGCTGGTGTTAGGTACTGCTGTATCCTGGATAGCAGGCCCAGGCCTGCTCACAGGATCAGGAGAGGTTGGGGATGGGCATCTTGCCCAATACTCGAGGGTGCAGCGCAACCCAAATATATTACGTTAACCCCTAGCCTGCAGCAGCGTGTGCTAAGAAGCGGGACAAACAGAAGGCCGCACACCTAAGTGCTCCTAAAACCGCTAGAGGCGATGGCTGTGACGTTGTTGGCCGCCCACTACAATGGTGTGTTGGCCGTCTGCTTTTACAAAAGCAGAGAGGTGTTGCGGAAGAATATGCTGCTTAATACAAGCTAAGCAGCATTGAGCTGGATCACTAGGTGGATGCGTGATCCTTTTTTTACTTGTTGGTATCGAAGTCCAGCTAATAGTGAAGCTGGTAATGGTGAAGCACCCTCAATGATCCGGAATTTTGAAGCTGCTTCATCGGCATGCGTCTTCAACGAAGTCTAGAAGCTGAAGTGCCCTGCGTCTGCGACAAGGCCTGGATGCCGTTGCTGGGTAGTACAAAACGAAAAAAAAAAACAAACGGACAATCATGTGGCTATTTCCTCACTCACACGGATTGATAGACAAGTGACCAATAGGAGATGGAGGGGCGTCCCTCCCGCTTCTATAGTTAGGGCGCTCCACCAAGCCTTCGCTTCCACTGCAACCTCCGGCTGAGCAGCCACCCACTGGCTTCGCCCAGCTGCCCGAGCCGGACCAATCAGTGCCGCATCCAGCTGGTAGCCCTGCTTCGAAGCAGGAGCACGGCACTTCTTCACCGCAGAAGAGCAGGGGGTCTTCTTCATCGCAGAAGCTGAAACTTCCAGCACCGACGTTCGTCGCCGTCCCTGCTCCTTATAGCCGGGCTCTCCGACGCCACCACCAACGCAGCTGCCCTCGGAGCAGGACTTTCAGCATTCACCGACGCCAATGCAACCTTCAATGGATGACCACCACAGCGTGGTCATCATCTTTGGAGTGCCCAGAGATCTTCCATCTCTTTGTGCTAGAAGCTGCAAGACACTACTGGCGCTCAGCTATACGGATCACATCTGCTCGAGGGCCAACGTCGCTGGTTCGCCTACACCTGGGCGCCGCATCAGACGCGGGAGCGGCCTTGATGTCAAGTCTGCCACTGCTTGGACAGAGCTTACGCATTGAGGCCAGCAGGAGTAAACGGCCGGTGCACTGTCGCCGCTGCTGTGCTTTCAGGCACTCAGCGGAGGCCTGCATCACCCAGATGCCGCTACTGCGGAACGGGTTCCCTCACAGCAGCCTGAACCAAACATGACTTCTGCCGATGTCGCCTCTTTTGCGCCATCTGTTCTGGGCACACTCACTTAACAGGGCAGGAACATTACCCTCTATATCCCCGCAGCAGACAATCCGGACCTACGCCACCGCTAACTAACACCCAGCAGCCAGCCAGTCAACCGACGCCGCCTGTCGAAGGGTTAAGACTCCTCAGATGGCTACTAACATCACAAAAGTTACACTCCAAGACTACAGGACACTGCTTACAATAAGGCAGAAATCGATTCGCCTCTCAGCTGGCTGGGATACGCCGTGCAACCAACACACGCCTTGCGGCAGTGGACGCCATGCAGCGAATCTCTCCAGACAGATCTCCAATCTCCGAGACGACAGGATCCAGTCCAGCGCAAGCTGAAACGTATTGAGTGCCATCTCGTCGAGCCCGACGAACCAACAGACGGCAGCGACAACCGACCCACGCAGCTGGGCGCCCTTGAGGCCTGTCGTGAGGATACCAGAGTTCCAATCACAGGACAACAACACTATCACCCAGAACGTCAGACACACTTCTTCCGTTTCCAAAAAGGGTACCGCTGATACGCAACTTCATGGAATCCCAAGTGATGTCACACTCACCTCAATATGTTCCCAGACAACCACCATAATACAACCCTAGAAAATCCTATCATCACTAATCCCTACCACTACCACCAAGAATTTCTTTCAACCTTCATTTAAACTCCGCTAGGGGCAGTCTGGGCCTTGTTCAAGTTGTCTCCCAGCACACAATTCTTACTCCCCTGGCGACATCTCCTGGGAATGCGTAGGTGCTTAAGCGGTACCGCTGCAAACCTTTTCCTTCCTAAATCGGGCAAGTTTTGTAGTAGTATGGCCATCTTCGGATGACGAGTCCCACACTCTGTCACTGACTCTCATCGGGGCTGAGGTTAGCACGTAACTATGTTTTTTAGTAGTATGGCCATCTTCCGATGACGAGTCCCACACTCTGTCACTGACTCTCATCGGGGCTGAGGTTAGCACGTAACTATGTTTTTCTCCTCCACTCGAAAAAAGGGGAAAAAAGCGTTTCTCCATGTAAATACCTTTCCGCAGTTTATTTGTTTCAGGACAATCAGCAGCACCTTGAAGTAGACATGAAGACTCAACTCCCTCTCCAGTTGAAGCCTCAGTCAACGGTAATGTACCTTCATATTTATCTTAGCACGACACCTCAAGCCCACTCAACCTACATGAGCATGCATACCACCACTAGCAATAAGTCCCTGGCCTGGGCATCTGACAAGGCCAGTACCTAATTCACCACTCTGCCTGCACACTCTCTTGTAGTAATCGCCCACTAACCTTCGGTTTGCTTCGGCGATACTGCATAACACATTACTCAGTTTCCCATCCATCATTGTAGCGTAGCATAGTGCATGGTAGAGGAGGCGATGTAGGTCCCTTTCGGATGATCGCCACCACACCTTGAAAAAAGAATCGCCGCACACACTTCTCCGCTGAACTTCGAAGCGCAAACATGTAGAGGATGACCAGAAGGAAGAATATTTCACCGCAGGAAGGACGGGCTGAAGTAACGACAGCGCCACCAGCCAGCGCAGACGTAGCCGCAATGTCACTCTCTGCCACCACAGCGCCACCTGCACTGGCTATCAAGCCAGCCATAGCCGCAGCAACCGCCAAGCTTCCCCCAGCTACAAATATGGACACTGTTCAGGCCCCGGCTGAACTGTCGCCGCAGAACAGCAACTCCGACGGTCGCCAGATGTGGCAGTAGTTGGAGTGCCGCGGGCCTGTCAATACGCTTCGTGCTGATGGCAGCCCACGAAGAATGGCCTTCTGCACTCAGGGCCTCCCGCATCACTTCGGTCAGAGACCCCACGCCGCTCGTACGCCTACACTTTGGTACCGCGTCGGATGCTGAAACGGCCTTGGTGTCAAGCTTACCCCTCCTTGGGTCACGCTTACACATTGGGGCCAGCAAAAGCGGAAGGGTAGTGTCATGCCGACGCTGCTGCCATTACGGCCACTCCGCCGACGCCTGCTCTGCACCTCGCATGTGCCACTACTGTGGTGCCTGCGCACTTACCGCCGCCTACAGGGGATACTATCTATGCCACCACCAATGCTTCTGTGCAATCTGAACGTTGAACGTCGCACTTCACCGGCCAGGTTAAATGTCCTTGTATCTACGGAGCAAGCCCTCAGAAACGCCGCAGCCACTACCGACGCTGCCTTCTATATCTGCCACGCAAACTTTTACGTCACAACAGCAGATGTCCACGCCGCAGCTCACTCAAGAGAACCAGCCTGCTCTTCAACCACAGTCTCATCACATCATAACGGAAGCTGCCCCTTTACTACATCAGAAAATGGAGGACATTCTGGCGGATCTGTCGCACTTTATGGCCAACATCACCGCACTGGAGAAGCTGACCGAAATAAATGATATCAAACCCCAACGGGACGATGGTACTGTGAGATTTCCGCTCGTCAAATGGAATGTTAGCAGATAAAGTTGCCCAAATCACTATGACTATCAGATGGTATGTCGAGGAAGTGGCAGACATCCAGACGATGCTGGACGAACGACTGAAGACATCAACTGGACAGGTGACTTCAGCCTCCAAACCTTGTGGCGGCAGGTATGGCCACTTGGGTCTGTCACATGACCATCCCTTAATCATTCTTGAATCTATTCATTCTCTCCTAATTCCCAAGGGTATAAGAAAGGCCTCAGTCATGCTTGCATCCTGGCATCTATCTTTAACCATGCGGCCGGCCACATACCATCACCATGAATCTACAGGTACAACAGCGGTACTGCCCAATTTCCTCTCATTAATCCTTTTTTTCCCCTCTTCCTTTTCTTTCCATTGGAGGGTTGTTTTTTTAGTGGGTATTCCATGATTTGATGGCGAGTCCCAACTGCCCATCTTAGGTTGGGTTGGGGCCAGTATGTAAATGTATTTTTTCCCTCCACTCTAGCTGAAAATCAGCCAGAAGTCACTTACTCTGAAGATGCTCAACGGAGTTACAGATGAAATGTCAGGTGACATCTCATGACTGGATCACAGCCTACAAGTCCGAAACTCATGCTACTGGAGTAAACAAAGTCTTTGGTTCTGCATGCAACTAATATTGTTACTGAGGCATTACGTGGAATATTCTGTTTTGGACTGGCTACTGATGGAAGCAGTCATGGACACTTGCAAGTCTTCACGATTCTTGTACAACATTTTGATTTTAAAGCAGGGGGGATTCAGACAAAGATTTTGGAACTAAAAACAACTGCAAATGAAGCAGTAGAAACCATTAGTGGTTATATACTGAACACTCCATATCACAGTGGTTTGTAGTAAAAAATTATTGCATTTTTAGGTGACAATCCAAATGTTAATTCTGGTGGTCTCCAAAGGAAACAATGTATTTACTGTGTTACAAGCAGGCTTGGAGGGCAAAAGAATAGTTGGAGTTGGCTGCCCTGCTCGCATTTTGCATAACTGTATTCAACATGGATGTAGAAACCAAAAAAATGGTGTAAAGTATTAAACAATTTTGAAGAGAAAAAAAGTTTGAAATAGATATATTGATGCATCAAAATTTACAATCTTTAATATTCTACAATAAAGAAGAATTATTACAAGTATGGAAAATGAATATTGAGAGTGGTTTGTAATAAATAACTGGTAAAAGAAATTATCTTTTACAAAAATATAAAGTTGTGTGCATCAAGGAAAAAGTTAAGGCATTTCAGAATTGAAAAATCTGATGTGTTACACTCACATGACTTTCTCTACTCTTGTACAAGCTATTTTTACAAACGCCTACTCTCCATATGCTTCATATTAATCGAGATATCGAGATGTCAATCTTATTTGTAATTTTCTTGTAGATGCAAGGGGAATATGGTAGCTTTTAAGCGATAGTCAAATATTTTAACGCTGGTTGCTATGCGGCGCATTCCATTCTCTTTGCATGTCCAGAACATAAAAAAATCTGATGTGTTACACTCACATGACTTTCTCTACTCTTGTACAATCTATTTTTACAAACGCCTACTCTCCATATGCTTCATATTAATCGAGATATCGAGATGTCAATCTTATTTGTAATTTTCTTGTAGATGCAAGGGGAATATGGTAGCTTTTAAGCGATAGTCAAATATTTTATCGCTGGTTGCTATGTGGCGCATTCCATTCTCTTTGCAAGTCCAGGACATAAAAAAATGAATAACGAATTTGAGAAAAAGTATAAGTATTGGAAAATTTAAGGGAATAACAAGCAATATCTCGAAAACGGTTCACTCAACAAAAGAAATGTATATGACATAAGTTGTGTATTTTAACGAGATCTACATTTTTTGTGTAGTAAAACTTTGTCTATCTCTTATGGTTTACCAGTTATGCAAAAGTCGTTCACAATGAAGAACACTTTTGGAGACATTCCCAGAAAATTCGAGATATACATTTCATTTCTCATTACATTATCTTAAACATATGATATTTTAATCAAAATCGTTAGAGCCATTTTTGAGAAAATTAAAATTTTCGAAAAATGTTCCATGTAAAGGGTAGTCTGGGGTGGGGGGATTTTCTTGAAAACCTTCGTGTGGCATCTCTGGAAGATACTGAACCTAAATACCAAGTTTGGTGTTTATCCGACTGTTCGTTTTTGAGTTATGCTGTTCACAGACACACACACACACAGACACACACACACACACACACAGACACACACACGGACATGTTTCCAAAAATGCTTTTTTTGGATTCAGGAGGTCTCAAAACATGTATTTCCGGTGAAATCTCGGTATAGAATTTTTGGGTGGAATGCAATACTTCCCCTACTTACTATACGTAGTAGAGAAAGTAAAAATATGTAATAATTTAATACCAGTAGCAAGAAAAGTGATAGTGAAGTATTACTTTTTGAAAGGTGATGTAATTATCGAGGTTGAAATGAATTTTCATAAAGTAAGAAGTGATAAACTCACTGAAGTAATAAACCCATGAAACAAATGACATCTCCAACAAAGAATATAATTCTTTTAATGGAAGAACAACAACCAGATTGGATCAAGAATTTGTAATATAAATGAAGAAAAAGAAGAGAAATACTAATTAATGTATAATGAAATAGTATATAGTATAACAAAACAGAAAAGAAATAATTTAATGTATTAAATAATTAAACATAGCTGTATAACACGTTAAAGAGATCTCTGTTATCTCAGGACATCATAAAATAAAATAATAATAAAAACAAATGTGAATGTGATCCTTTGTCATTTGATTCTGAAGCAGTAACAATGAAGATTTTCAGTTTTTTTCAATATACACTTTGTGCACGAGAACTGAAAGACTCTTGAAATTTTGTAGATATTCACAGAACCAAGTTCCAAAGTTAATAAAAACGTTTTTTGAATCTGAAATATCAGAAGTATATTTATTGTTTTTGCATTCAATATCAGTCTTTCAAAAAAAGAAGGTAGAAGGTAATGTATTACCTATTTCATTAAAGGTTAGATTGGATGAGTAATTCATGCCCATTAAGATTAAGGTTTATTATTACAGTTAGAAGAGAATGGCCAAATAGAATCATGTAAACATTTTGTCGAACAGAGATCAGCAGTTTATCAGTCTTGTATGGATTATTTGGAGAAATGGACAGTACCTATGCAAGAATTTTTATGTTTTGAGTGGATGAAGTTTAAAAAAAATGCTCCAGTACCTCTCCATTTTGATAAATTGTATTCTAGCATAAGGTACACGAAAGAACGAGGCATTGAGGTAGATGATGTTATTTGACCAATATCAAGGTTTCAAAACATTTGTAAGCACTCAAGGGAAATGAATTTCCACTGGAGTGATTTTTCTTGTCAGTCCAAGAATGTAGAGTGCTTTGCAGAACTACTAAAACTTTTTGAAAACTATTTTTCATTGCTGGCTCAAACTTGAGCATTGGAAGAGTTTTCTCTATGATGAGCATTCAGTAGGTAGTCAAATGGAAGAAATAGGTTGTGACCTTCTTCTTTGAAGGGAATACTACTTGTTCAATACAACTTTAAAGATATGACATGTATGGATTTTCATAATTACTTGAAAAACAGCCTACTTCTCCTGAAACAAATTGCATCTAATTAAAAATATCACTCTCAATGGAAAAAGTAAGAAAGAAAGAAAGAAAGAAAGAAAGAAAGAAAGAAAGAAAGAAAGAAAGAAAGAAAGAAAGAAAGAAAGAAAGAAAAAAAGCAAGCAAGCAGTATTTGTTAATCATTTCTTTAATTTTCTGCATTCTAGTTTGAAAATTAAAAGTGAAACATAAAATAAAAATCTGATGTGTTACACTCACATGACTTTCTCTACTCTTGTACAAACTATTTTTACAAACGCTTATTCTCCATCTACTTCATGTTAATCGAGATACACATTTGCAGACTCTATCTTATTGCTAATTTTCTTGTAGATGTAAGGGGAATATATATTTACAAGGGCCGTATCGTAATACAGTAGCCTTAAAGCACATACATATCTCTTAATAGCTGGTTGCTAGGTGCAGCACTATTCCCTTTTCCACAGATTAATACTCTTTGCATATCAAAGACAAAAAAATGAATAAGGAATTCCCATTTGAGAAAAAGTAAAGTATTGGAAAATTTTAGGGAATAACAAGCAATATCTCAAAAATGGTTCACTCAACAAAAAAATGTATATACATAAATTGTGTATTTTAAGGCGATCTGCATTTTTTGTGTGGTAAACTTTTGTCTATCTCTTATGGTTTACCAGTTATGCAAAAGTCGTTCACAATGAAGAATACTTTTGGAGACATTCCCAGAAAATTCAGGATATACATTTTATTTGTCATGAAAATATCGTAAACATATGATATTTTAATCAAAATCGTTAAAGCCATTTTTGAGAAAATTAAAATTTTCGAAAAATCTTCCATGTAAAGGGTAATCTGGGGTGGGGGGAGTTTCTTGAAAACCTTCGTGTCGCATCTCTGGAAGATACTGAACCTAAATATCAAGTTTGGTGTTTATCCAACTGTTCATTTCTGAGTTATGCTGTTCACAGACAGACACACACATAGACAGACAGACACACACACGGACATGTTTCCAAAAATGCTTTTTTTGGATTCAGGGGATCTCAAAACATATATTTACAGTGAAATCTCGGTATCGAATTTTTGGGTGGAATACAATACTTCCCCTACTTACTATACATAGTAGAGAAAGTAAAAGTGTGCAACCACTGAAAGATCTCATTACTAATCAATTGATTTATCGTATTATATAAGCTTCACCTTCATAATTGGGTTTAATATTGTTCATTTTACCTTTTAGAATAAGAATTAGTATATATGTACAGTATAAAACCTATATTAATATAAGTAGGCCTAATATATTTACAAATTAAAAGTAGTAATAAACTCCAAAACTACAGTCTCAAAGCATAAAGCAGTTGTTACATGTATATTCCATGGAATTACTAATTGTCCTCATTTTCTCATCATTTTGCCCTCTAAAGTCACTTTAGCACCTGGTCAACCTGGTATAGATGCAGAGGGAAATACTTTTGCACACCTTTTCTATTGAAAGGAAATTGTAACATACATATTGCTTTGTATCGTTAGCATTTACTATGGTATTTATTGTGCTAAGAGTTTTACAAATTTGATTGTCTACTGCACTTTGACCCTGGTCACTCAGTAGACAATCACTACAGTTTAATTACATTTTACAATTTCTTGTCAATAAATTATCTTGCTCTTTTTTTTTCAGTTTTTTTCATGTCCCATTTCCACTTGTTTTTCACTTTTCATTTATTGATTACTTAACCATCACACATTCACTATAGTTTTCCATTCAAAGTAAGATGCACTTACCTCTTACTTTTCTCTTTCCACTGTCCAAAGCCATTTATTTTTTACTTTACACAAAAACTGTCCAATGCTTCTAGCGTCCTTACATATCATTTCGATCATAAGTGTATTTCTATCCCCCTTCAACCACTTCTTATTAAAAAATTCTTTTCTCCAATTTTCTGTTCCTTGGCACTTAAATACTATGTGTTCAATGTCTTCATTACCACCACATATCGGACAATGGTTCTGAGGAATACCCTGTCTTAGCCCTTTTAGCCTCCATGCTCTGGTTCTTAACCATGCAATAGATTCTCTCTCTTCTTTATTTACTATGTCTATATATTTTTCCCTACCCCATGTATTTTTCATTGGCCTATAATAAACTAATGAGCTCTTTTCGGCAATCTCACTGAACATGATTTGTATTTCTATATCTTCCAGTCTTTTCCTCGCCTTTTTCCAAAAATTTTTCACGTTATTTTCTCTCCTTCTCCATGTATCTCCTAACCCATTTTTCTCCAAAATGTTCCGTAATTTACTTACCCATCCATCATTCATTAAGCCATTCTCTTGGTATTCAATACATTGTCTTAACATATTACTTTTTCCTAGATTTAAAGTTCTGAACCAAAATTTCAAAGCTCTTTCCATTATCTTCCCCTTAGTTGCCACCCTGCCCATCTCTAAATTTACTATGGAAGAAATAAGGCTTGGTTCACCACTACTGCATGAACAAAACAGTGTAACACTGCCATGGGAATGGTGGGCTCCAATTGTGTCATTCAGGAGAAACCTGATGTAATGATGATGCAATATATGCCTTTTCTGTGAACTTGAAGAAGATATGCAGAGAAACCACTTACTTCACTGCCCAGATTTTGATCAACATGCCAACCTCTCATCAAAATACTGGAGTGCAAGAGAGAAGCTTCCTTGCCAACTGCCCAACATTAGATACCAACCAACCATAATGATGACACAATGAATGATGAAAATAATGAGTTAACATTAATAAGTTATATAGTGAACTTTATGTGATTAACCACTAACAGTGGTGACATAGTGGCAGAATATAATGCAATTATGTTACTATAATTAACTATCCAAAATTTAATTCATACAAACAGTAAATTAAGTAAAAGCCTTCCGTGTTTTCCCAAAAAGAGGAAATGTATGTAAATCAAGTATTTGGAAATATCCATTAGAAATTCCTAGGACTTGTAAATGGGTATGACTAGACAATATAATGAACAGCACACCCTGTTTGAAGCATATCGTTTCTGTGTTGCAGGTACAATTTCAAATAAATTTATTAGTCCTGTTGAGTGAAGCACAGAAGTTTAATTAGTTTTGACTCAGTTTATTACAGTTCTAACAAGTCAACATTCAGTAGCAATGTGATAATATCCAATACTGAGGGTAAAATGGGGACACTTGTTCATTTTGTTGCTTTAATAATTTTCTCTTCACATTTACAACCAGTCTTTCTCTTCTTCAAATAAAGGTCCAGTAAAACAAGTTTCACATAGCAACAACTACATTGGTTATATGCATTGTATAAATGGTCCGTGTTCTGATACAATTGCTCAATCATACTATTGTGTATATAATTCCTTGTGCAGGAATTAGAAGCAAGCAAATTTACCTCTTTCAGGGGTCTCAATCATAGGGAACTTGTAAATCAGACACCTCATCCATTACACAACTTGGCAATAAGATATGTGGTGGAATCACACAATATGGCTAACATTCTTAATAAAGCCTATGAAGAGCTTTACTTAGGTTTACTAAAAAACCTACCATGTTGGTGTACTCTGTAAACAAATATTTGACCACTTTCATTTGAAATGCAATGGCAAGCAAATGAAGCATATGGTTTGAAGTAAATTGGAGAGGCAGGGTGGATGTGATACCAGGCAATTGTTGTCTGTACTAGTGTAATCTAAACATTATGCATCTTTATTGTCTGGTTGCATATCAGTAAACTTTAGATAAGGGTATGATGACATTTTCCAGTAGAAGAAGCAGAAAAGAGTCTGGAATTTTTCTATGCAGCCTGAAAATATTGTTTCTGCACATGAAAAGGAAATCTGTTCAGTTTCCTAAATGTGTTCTTAGACTATATAATAGGAATTTCTAAACCCCTTATCTGAGTAAGATACAATAGGTATCAATATTACTGCGCTTAACACAAAAAAGTATGTCATACTTACACTTTATATCAGGGTGCAAGGTTTTAAGTAGAATGGTTAGAAGCAATATTTAAATAATGATTTAAATCAGTAATATATATATATATATATATATATATATATATATATATTTATTTTGTAATATATTAAAATCAGTTGGCTTTTTATTCTTGTCTTATTACCTGTAGATAGTCTATTGTTGTTTAAATTTATATAAAAATCTACTTCTTAAAAGCAGTTTGCTTTCTTATTGTCTTTTTGCTTGTAGTCCATTGTTCTTCAAATGCACGACTACCTAATTGAACTTGCTTTAAATTTAGTGAAAAGTTTTAAGAGAAAATTAAAGTGCAATGTGAGAAGCTTTGCTACAGATAATGCAAGAAATGTGGCAAAAACAAGGAATACTCTCAAAGAAAGGGAAGATTGATGTACATAATTACAAATTATTTCTAAGTGAAAATGTAAAACTTGAGACAATAATAAACATTTTGCAACACACTGATATTTTTGTCAACTCTCTTTAATGGTCAAGTTCGGTTTTTCTATATTTCTTTGAAAGATTAATCAAAAAATTAAAAATCCATTTGTGGAGGATATTTTAAGCTTTACTAAAAGGTTTTGAAGATAAAAATATCCTAGTTATTGAAGAAGTTAGCATCCAAAAAGTGCTGTGTAACAGACTGACCCATCTTTGTAACAGACTGACTCTGTGAAATTTGTATATTGTATTGCACTAGAATAAAGACAATGTATAACTTTTGATTCAAACTGACACAATGAATAAAGAAATAAAATATTATTATGGTATTTATTGTATTCACTGTTGTTTAAATTTCTGTTGGCTTTTTTTACAATAAATATTAAAGAACAGCAATTTGTGATGAAGATTTATTTATTTGTATTACGGAAGATTCATTAAAGCCTTCTTCTGCATTTTGCAAACACTTCCATACATCCTTTTTTCTTGCATTACAATTGCATCCACAACACCTTTTCTGCAATAAGTTTCAAAGAAGTTTCATTCAGGTTTTATTATAAATATGCTAGACAGCAATGGCACATGGCCTAAAGTTTCCATCAGAAAACACTTAAATGACCTTGAGGTTGGACAGAGTAGAAATGTCTATGTTTACTAGAGGCCAATAGTAAACTGTATAGGTGCTCCTATTTACAAATTATAAATGGCTTATCAACAAATTCAATTCTTTTTCAAAATTCAAAAGCAGAAGTATAAATAACTTCTTTGATGTGGTAGCAAAACTAAAAGATATTACAATCAATGCAGAAGATTCAATGAGTTCATTTGAATGTAGTTCTCTCTTCTCCAGCATACCTATAAAAAAAAACTCTTGATTCTCTTAAGACAATGGCTAATAGACATTGTAACCCCACAAAAAGAAATAGAAGACTACCACATCCTCTCTATGTATTCAACAAAACTGTTTTCAGTTTAACAACAAGTTCTATAAACAAACTTTTGGCCCAACCATGGGAAATCCAGTCCCCATTTCTTGCATAACTCTTCATGAGCCACTTTGAGATGCACATCACAATATCACTGCCGATCTTTAAAACCTGGTTCAGATATGTTAATGGTGTTTTCACAATCGTACTCACAAAACTCTGAGGCGATGCCCTCAAACTGCTAAATCTACAGGACAAATCCATTCAATTCACACTTGAAATAGTGCATGAAGGGTCTCTTCCATAAAAAAATCACCGGAAACAGAACACTCTCACTTTGGCATTCATTGAAAACTCATTCATACGGACAATTATATCACGAGCAACAGCTTCAACCTGAAACCCCACCAATGCTCCATATTCACTAGTCTTGCCTACAGATTAGTCAACTTACCTCTCAGCAAAGAAGAATATCAGCAGGAATACAACCACATCCTTTCCATAGCACAACAGAAAAAACACTACTCTCTGCACACAAGCACCACAGAAACAATTTGTAAAATCCACTTAACATACTACAGCTTCAACAATTTCCTGAGATTGCGGGTTCAAACCTGGCAGAGGGCAATGTAAAAATCGGGTGTAAAAATCCTTAGAATGGTTTGCTTCGGAAGGGAAGAAAAGCTGGTGGTCCCATGTGAAGTAGTATTTTCTTTAAAGGAGTTGTATTGTAGTTCCACTGTTGGGGAGCCAAACTTGATGAAGTAACTTCCCAACATATGGTACAAAGTTTCCGGTGGCCTTCGCCCCAAGTTTCACTTTCCGGTGGCCTTCGCCCCCCGTTTAAGAATCAACTTTGTATTTTTATGTTTCCTTAAATATTATACATATTTATGTTTGCCTCGGCTGTGTCAGTATTAATTTGTAGAAACATGTATCTCTTAGCAGAGGGTGATGCAGCTAAAGAATGTAGGCTTACACAAATTATAATTTTTACTTCACTCCATTTATTAATCCTTGACACGATTAAGTAACACTTCACTGACATAGAGAGTTGTGAGATTATTTATTAATTACTTGCACTTTTTAACACGTAAACTTTATAATATTCTCGCCATAATGAATTTTGTGTCTCTCACACTGAATACGTATTTAACTGCTTAGAAACGTTGTCATCTAGTGTCCGGTTTGGAACGCTGTCTACTAGCAACTGGCATTTACTGCTTAAATTTGTAAATTTTTCTATTTCACGTCTCTGATTGGCTAATCCTACTCCAATACAATACTTTTATTTAACTTAAGCTTTTTCTAGTTGTTGATTGGCTAATTATAAACTGTTTTAAATATTACATTATTGTTCCAAGAATTACTAGTAGCATTATTAAACTCTCCAATTCATTATTGCCTCAAGGTTACCTCATTGTTAGCAACTTTAGTCTTCTATTCTCACAGCTGCTACATTATTGAATTACTTAATACACTCACATAACATTATTATACATGCACACAATAATATAAACATAATACAATGACTGTTACATACATTTTATATATCATATTATACACATATTGCTTTAAAGCGGGCTTTTTTTTTTAATATTATATTTAAACTGAAATCATTTAAGTGTTAAAAATACTGCCTCAAATTGCCCCCTTTTAGAAATATTTAAAAATTATGTTTTTTATTAATTTCTTTTTTTTTTTTTAATATTTTCTAAAAGTCTCCTGAAAGAGAAAAACAATTTTTTTTATTATAACACTTGCTATTTTTCACTGTCACTATTTATGTAACACAGTTTTCACTACACTTGTTTAGCAGAGTATTTATCTTTTCTGCCATATGTTTGACACTTTTAAGGTCAACAACCTGGTATAAGGTCAATGATCTGATGTTCAATGACCTGAGTAAAGTTTGTTTATTCACTAACACAGCCACTATTAAGTATTTTAATATTTGTTAACCTTTCTTTACAACTAATTTCTTAAGCATTTTTATATTTCTAACAATTTATATCTTATACATTATAAATGCAGTTCCTATTCAAATTTATTGTTTTTCTCACTAACAATGCATTTTCTTCTATTACATCTTTTTATCTAAACTCTTTGTTATATTGACAATTTGTTACATTTAATAAGATATTATTATACATTTTTAAATTACATTGCTTTCCCCTTTTATGTTCCAGATACTTTATTTTCTTTTTCTCTTCTTTTTTTGTTTCTTCTTATGCCCACATAACCTGCATACTTTATTTTCTTTTTCTTCTTATGCCATAGACGTTTTAGACTTGCCCTAATCTTATGTTGCACAGTTGTATTCCAAAACTTATTCATAAATAAAATTCTAAATGTTTCAGAATTCATTTCACTGCCTGCTAGCATATGTAACCATTCTAAGGTTTTGTTGTCCAAGCATTTTCTAACAAGTATCATTTTTAATGCTTCAGGCACATTTTTCAATTTAAAATATTCTACTAGATCATGTATAAATTGTACTGGACTTGAGGAAGCATTAAAATAAGGTAATGGTAATTCAATTAGCACAGAATAATAGTTTGACATCTGATTTGTTACATGCACATGTGTGTCATCATTATTGTTTTGTGTTTGAGAGGCTGATGCTATGGAAAAAGCAGTAGCGTCTCTTGTGTTATTAGTTAACAAAGGTGATACGCTTCTTTCTGCACTTGTATTATTGTCATGCATTTGATTAGCATTTACAGAACTAGTTACATTTGTATTTACCTTTGGTACACTGGTACTTAAAGTTTCAAAACTATTTCTAAGTTTATCTATTTCTTTGCTACTTTCTTGTACTTTATCTTTAATTTCATCTATCATTGACATTACTTGTCCTTGCTCTGTATTTGCTTCTTTTATTGCATCTACATTGGTTTTTGCCATTTCATGCACTTTATTTATTTTCCCTGTTAAATCTATTTGTACTTGCACAAGATCTGCATTTGTATTTTCTACCATTGTTTTTAATTCTTCACCCTGTTTAGTATTAGTAAGTTTCAACTCCATTTCAGTTAGAGTTTTATCAATATAATTTGACAACTTCTGTACTAGCTGATTGCAACTTTTATTTACTTTTAAATCTTTATCATTTTGAAGTGCTTTAGAAGATTGTTCTATTTTGATTTCTAACCTCCTACTTTCAACTTTACTTTCTCTCATACAATTTTCTATTTGCTTAGCTACATCATTTTTTATACTTCATAATTTATTATTATTTCTTGACTAGTTTCTCATAGTTTATTTAAATCTGTTCTCAGCTCTGTACTAGTTTCATTTAGCTTATTATTAGTTTCAGTTAACTTATTACGTAATTCTGTACTAGATTCAGTTAGCTTATTATTCATTTCAACTCTAATTTCAGTTAATGCCTTTAGAAGGCACATAAAATTTTGTGATAAGTTTTCTTGCTCTTGTTGGCTAAATGTCTGAGGGATAATATTTCTTTCTATTGTTGTTCCCTGCACTAATATATGTAAAGGTGATTGACCTTGCATACTACCACTATCTCTTTCTATGTCTACCTGTGAATTTACAAATGATTGTTCTTCTACATTTAACCTATTTGTTTCCTCTAGCTCTGATTGTAAATTTACATTGTAATCGTAATGGCTGACCTATCCTCTCGTACTTCCATATTTTCATTGTTTTCTGTTTCCATTATATTTTGTATATTTTCTTTTGTTATATTCGGTTTGGAATTGCTGAATTTTAATTTACCACTTCTTAACAGCATGAAATTATCTTAATAACAATATATATGTTCTTAACTATCTTGAAAATTATATATATTGTTGGAATTTTCTGACCTTTTGTTCTGGCTGTGTTAGTAAACCTTTTTTATTCTGGTGTTCCCCCATAGATTCTTGTTGAATTGTTGACTGTGTGCACCGTACACCTGAAAGGATTTTTTTGCTGTTCTTGATTATTTTGAAGTTCTCTGAAGTGAAGTCTTGTAGTTTTGTCGATTCTGGTAGTTCTATGATGTTCTTTGATCTCTTCTTTTCAGCTATTCTTGCCTATTCTAGCCCTACAGTGGGCGCCAATTTGAAGTAGTATTTTCTTTAAAGGAGGAGTTGTATTGTAGTTCCACTGTTGGGGAGCCAAACTTGATGAAGTAACTTCCCCATGTATGGTACAAAGTTTCCGGTGTCCTTCGCCCCAAGTTTCACTTTCTGGTGGTCTTCGCCCCCACATTTAAGAATCAACTTTGCATTTTTATGTTTCCTTAAATATTATATATATTTATGTTTGCCTTGGCTGCGTCAGTATTAATTTGTAGAAACATGTATCTCTTAGCAGGGGGTGATGCGGCTAAAGAATGTAGGCTTACACAAATTATAATTTTTACTTCACTCCATTTATTAATCCTTGACACGATTAAATAACACTCCACTGATAGAGCTGTGAGATTATTTATTAATTACTTGCACTTTTTAACACGTAAACTTTATAATATTCTCGCTGTAATGAATTTTATATGTCTCACACTGAATACGTATTTAACTGCTTAAGAACATTGCCGTCTAGCGTCCAGTTTGGAACGCTGTCTACTAGCAACTGGCGATTACCGCTTAAATTTGTAAATGTTTCTATTTCACGTCTCTGATTGGCTAATCCTACTCCAATACAATACTTTTATTTAACTTAAGCTTTTTTTAGTTGTTGATTGGCTAATTATAAACTGTTTTAAACAATTACATTATTGTTCCAAGAATTACTAGTAGCATTATTAAACTTTCCAATTCATTATTGCCTCTAGGTTACCTCATTGTTAGCAACTTTAGTCTTCTATTCTCACAGCTCCTACATTATTGAATTACTTAATACATTCACATAACATTATTATACATGTACACAATAATATAAACATAATACAATGACTGTTACATACATTTTATATATTATATTATACACATATTGCTTTAAGGCAGGCTGTATATATATATATATATATATATATATATATATATAATAATAATAATAATAATAATAATAATAATAATAATATATGTAGTTTATTGTGCTAAGAGTTTTACAATATGATTGTCTACTGCACTTTGACCCTGGTCACTCATTCAGTAGACAATCACTACAGTTTATTTACATTTTACAATTTCCTGTCAACACATTCTGTAGACAACCACTACAGATTACTTAATTTTACAATTTCTTGTCAATAAATTATCTTGCTTTTTTTTTATTTATTCAGTCCCATTTCCACTTGTTTTTCACTTTTCATTTATTGATTACTTAACCATCACACATTCACTGTAGTTTTCCATTCAAAGTAAGATGCGCTACCTCTTACTTTTCTATTTCCACTGTCCAAAGCCATTTATTTTTTACTTTACACAAAAACTGTCCAATGCTCCTAGCGTCCTTGTATATCATTTCGATCATAAGTGTATTTCTATCCCACTTCAACCACTTCTTATTAAAAAATTCTTTTCTCCAATCTTCTGTTCCTTGGCACTTAAATATTATGTGTTCAATGTCTTCATTACCACCACATATCGGACATTGATTCTGAGGAATACCCTGTCTTAACCCTCTTAGCCTCCATCCTCCGGTTCTTACCCATGCAATAGATTCTCTCTCTTCTTTATTTACTATGTCTATATTTTTTCCCTACCCCATGTATTTTTCATTGGCCTATAACAAACTAATGAGCTCTTTAGAATGAAATCATTTAAGTGTTAAAAATACTGCCTCACATGTTGTAAACTTACAGCAAGTTAAAGAATCTCAAGCCTATGAGCCTATGAGTTTCTGGTCTTTCACATCCAATGTAGAATGGGACGCTAAGAACCGTAGTAGTTCAAGTGTCCATAAATAAATAAATAATAAAAAAAGAAGCTTCAACAAAATTTTCAAGAAATACAATAAAACTTTGGCGCCACAGAACAAGTATACTACTCAGAATTTTCTTGCTTCTCCTTTGAAAGACAGAATACTACCAGAACAAAAATCAGACTTCTACTTAAGCAACTGCGAAAAACTGCAACCTGGTGCATGTAGGTAAAACAAACATTGAAATTAGAAGGAAAGAACACTTCAGTTGCATTACCAGTAAATAAATAGAAAAATCTGCTGCAGCAAACCATTTTGGGACTACCAGCCATGATATCAATCCATTAGTGACATTATTGAGAAATGTAAGTATGTCTGCTGAAGTAAAAAATTTGAGAAAACATCCACATCATAAAAAGGAAAGAATGCATAATGAATTTTGAAATCCTGCCCTTGGATAACCTCAGCAGGTTCATCACAAGGATATACCAGATGGTGCCACCTCTGCAATTAACACCAGTAATCATGTCTCCAGTATTGCTAGTTGGACCAAGGCTGAAAATGGAAGCAGGTGCTTCTGAAACATGTTCCGAAATCGATTTTAAGTAAAAGAAGAGTGTCACAAACCAACTCAACTATCTTTAAGGTTATTGTTTTACCTCACTATTTCCAACTTCTAGCTTCAAAATTAAAATTCTTCTCAATGTTTTCCATCTGATTACTTACAGTTCAATTTTTTATGTTGTTTCTGAAATTTTTTCATAATAAGTCATCTCACTGACTATAATGGTAAGTTCTTTATAGGTTTTGTTATAATTTTGTGCCTTTTTGGGCTAAGGTGTCTGCTATCTCATTTCCATTTAAGTCACAATGAGAAGGATTTCCTATATTGCTGTTTATTCAAGTTATAGAGCTGTCTGATCATGCTATGTTTTCTTGATTTCTTTCGTTTGTTTCATTATTGCCTATTGCTTGTATTGCTGCTTTGGAATTGGATAAGATGACCGCTCTATTGAGCTGGTTTTTTCTGTGCATCAAACTTTTATGGCTTCTACTTCTAAATCGAAAGCTGTTGTATTCTGTCCTATGTATTTATAGAAAGAAAATAATTTTCTATTTATTCCTGCAGCTGCTCTGTTGTTATATTGCTGGAGAGATCCATCCATATATCCATGCCTCCAATAGTCTTCGGGATGCTTTGTGTGTTTAGTCTCTAGAGCCAAAGCTTTGGTTTCTTCTGTAGTTATGCCTTTTCTTCTTGAAGTCCTCTGTTAGAGATAGATTATAGCTGATCATTATATCATTAATGAGGTGTCTTAGTATTTTTTTCAATCGGATCAGGGCCTGCTCTAAATCTTTTACAATTGCTCTTTTTTTTTGTTATGGTACACATTGCATTAATTGGTGTACATTTGATGGATTCTGTGATCAATCTCATAGCTTCATTTTGTACACATTTAGGTTTGGTTTTGTTTGTATTATTTGTTGTGAATAAAATTTCACCACAATATTTTATTATGGTTTCATGTACATGTTATATGCAATATTGAGGAGTTTCTAAAGCTACCCAGTTTTGTTCCTGTAAGCCTCTTCAGTAGTTTGAAGCTTTTAGTTGCCTTTTCTACACTGTACTGTAGATGTTCATTTCAAGATAGTTTGTGATCAAACATGACTCCCAGATATTTTGCTTCACTGGTTTTTGAGTCTTAAAAATGTAAAGTAAGCTATAAGTGTAAAAGTGTGGAAATGAATAGCTTGTAAATCAGGTTTCACTGTGTTTTGTTTATAATTACTAATCTTAGAGATTTGAATTTTGTACACCATCAGATTTTGGGGTTAAAAACTGAGACATAATGTATAACTAATGCACAGTTTGTTACTCTATTGTTAAGCTGGAAACTAACTGTGTTAACATTTTTTGTTTTCACGTTTTATCACTGTAGGTGAAAATGAGCTTGAGATTCTCACCAGAAATTAATATGCCTTTCTGTACTGGATGACTACTTAAAAAAAATCTGTGATACACTCACATGACTTTCTCTACCCTCTATCATTTATTAGTGGGTATACAAGCTAGTCTTATTAAAGCTTATTTTTATATCTACTTCATTTTAATCCAAATAAACTTTTGCAGAAATACCTACATTACACATTTTGTTATAGATACAAAGGAAACCGTGATGGTCAAACATTTAAGAACTGGACGCTATACGCTGGCCTTAAAATTCCACACTGTTTCAACAAAATTGTGAGAAACAACTGAATGTTGACAGGACTTTAAAAGAATGGCTAAGTATCAAACAATTCAAACTATTAACAACAGATATCTCAGAAATGGCTGATGCCAGCAGAAATGGCTGATGCCAGAAAAAAAAGTTATTTCAAATAAATTGTGTGCTTTAAAGTGATCTACATTTCCAGTTTATATGTTTTTGTCTATCGCTTAACATTTACCAGTTATACAAGATTATACAAAATTCCTTCCAAATGAAGAGGACTTCAAAGGCTATTCCCAGAAAATTCAAGATATACCTTTAATTTGCCATGTAAATATCTTTAATATATGGTATTTTAATCAAAATCGTTGGGAGCTATTTTTTAGAAAATAAAAAATTTCAAAAATGTTCCATATAACGGGTAGTTTGGAGTATGGAGATTTTCTTAAAAATTTTCATGTCGCATCCTTGGAAGGTACTGAACTTAAATGCCAAGTGTGGTGTTGATCCTTCTCTACCTATTAGGTAAGTGGTAGAGAAGGTAAAAAGCAACAAAGAAGGAGCATTGGGAAAAAGGATCACTACAGGTAATAAAACAACCAAAAATATAAGATATTTACAAAAGCATTTATTATTCAATTATGATATCAAATGTTAACATACTTATCGCTTCTTCCAAGTAAATTTACGGCGGGCTCCTGCCTGACCTGGTTTCTTTCGTTCTCTCCTTCTATAATCTCGCTGAAGAAGGCCAGCTGGAGAAATAAAAAACCATATTAACAGCAATGTTTTGCAAGGCATCAACATTTAAAACTGTAATTCACAAATGTAACTTCAGTGATACAACAAAGTTACAGAAAATCCAGTACAGGTATAAACTTATTCTAATGGTTGTGTACTTAAGAAACAGATTTAGGTTAGACTGTGTTTGTTTCTTTTTTGCCACAAACTTACACAATAAGCCTTTTTAGTTTCTTTATCTATAGAAGGTAGGGAAAATAATTTGCTCCATCCAAAAATGCAATATCAAGATATTCCTGGAAATATACTTTTTGAGATCAACAAAAGCATTTTTGTCTGTTTAAGTGTGTGAACAGCATAAGCATAACTCGTAAATGAAAACTCAGATAGGTACCACCCCAAACTACGTTTGCAAGGAAAAACATAATTTTTAATTTTCTCAAAATGTCTCTAATGATTCTGATTAAAACAGCATTTGTTTAAGATATCTGTATGACTAATAAAACGTATATCTTACATTTTCTTTGAACAGCTTATGAAGTCCTATTTGTTCTCAATGAATTTTATGTAATTGTTAAACCAGAGGCATAGCCAGGTATAGTTTGAACCCCGCCTCCCGTTTGCTAAAAAATGTAAAAATTAATAGCAAAAGTAGCTTCATTAATATAATAGCATCTTTCTAGCTCGGTGGAAAAGAGGTA
Organism: Deroplatys truncata; assembly: GCA_030765065.1. Classification (NCBI taxonomy): domain Eukaryota; kingdom Metazoa; phylum Arthropoda; class Insecta; order Mantodea; family Mantidae; genus Deroplatys; species Deroplatys truncata. The sequence continues at coordinate 123,123,998 of CM060981.1, forward strand.
CTTCCTAATTGTATCACCGGTAGTGCTATATTTACACCGTATGTCTTGATACAAATTGTATAAAAAATGGATCCCTATATATAACCCACCCCTTAATATTTTTCTGGCTACGATGCTGTGTTAAACCATTGAGATAGACTGCAGGGTAAATTGTCATACTGTTTCCCTCGTTTGTGTCACTTTTGCCCGCATTAGGTCTTACGCTGCTCTAACGTAATGCTGCCAACATATGAATAATGCCACCGAAGCTGGTAGGATACTCAGCCTCAAAGCGTAACCGAGAGATTGAGGGCCCTCAGCCTCAAAGCGTAGCCGAGGGATGTTTTTTAGAAGGAGAGGAGTGCAGCGAGTTGCGGCCAATAGGCCGCAACTGCGAAGCGACGACAGAGCGTAGCCCAGGGATCTGTGCGTCTAAAACTCCAATGATTCACGTTCACAAAACAACAGCACATCGCATATTCAGTGCATTTCACTGATTATTTAGGTTGGCAGTACCCACTTTGCATGGAAAAATGGCTACGTTTGTTTTCTTCCTAACGCTATTTGCCTATATAAATAAAACACTTGAATCGGGTGGGTAGGTGGGTACTAGATATTGCAGAGACCACATCATGTTCTAAAATCACTCCTAAGGTAAGTAATTTCATTGCTTTTTCACTTCCTTATTCCTAATTTAGGTGGGCAAAAGAAAGACCTAATGCGGGCAAAAGTGACACAAACGAGGGCAACAGTATGACAATTTAGCCTAGACTGCATTTAAATTTACAATATTTGTAATATAACTTTTTTATGGCATTAGTCATTTTCAATTAAACTTTTAAGTTCCCCCAAGTTGATGAACTGACATACTGCATCTAAAGAGCATCTTGTATGATTCTTCTTTTCTCCCATCTGAGTTCATTAGTTACAAAAACTGACTTATATGTGAACAAATGATTTGGTTTGCATATTATCCATGCAACCTAATGCATACTGCTTGATTGAGGTGTTTCTTATCAAAAGTTTATGAGTAATGTAGCATACTGCTTGATTGAGGTGTTTCTTATCAAAAGTTTATGAGTAATGTAATGTGAATAAAAGAATAAATTTTTATATGTATACTACAATATAAATATGGGATTATGTTATCTTATAATGAATACAGAAAGTCACGTGAGTGTGACATATCACAGTTTTTCTAAAGCTTTGCTTTGGGTTGAAAAAGCAAATATTGGTATTTATTGAAGGATTTCAGGCTGGTTTATGATCTAATCATTCATTCTGTACATTATTTGAAATATGCTGATGACTAAAAAGTCACATTTACAGGATGGAAGGGTTTTAATATTTTATCTTCATAATAAAACAAACTAAAAAGTTTAATATTATTTTTCCGTATAAAGGTTCATAAGGGCATAAGCTTATATGTATATATACAGAATGAGTCAGATTAACACCGAATAATTTTAAGGCCTGATTTAGGGGTTATATTTGAGTATTTTCTTATACAGAATGTAGGTCTGTAAAAGTTTTATTATCAAGCTAGAGAGCATCAATATGTTTCAAATGTGTGTCAGGTTATATGAAATTCTGTCAAACAGAGCTCCCTGCTCCCTCATGGCACTGAATATTGCTTATGTTTTGTTTTGTTTGCATTTTGGAATATCACTAGTGTTCTGTTTTTAACATTGTTTATATCACCAATAACCTAAAATCTATGTTTTGTTATTTAAGTGATAAGGAACTCCGTCGCATATTATACAGCACTTTATGACTTTGTGGTTCCCACAAGAGATGTAGGTTATCAATCTCAACTATCAGGCTATACTAAAGTGGTCTGTTTAATGGAAGAACTTTCAGTTTTACAGCCTATTGTAGAAATGTTCCACTTTACTTATGCAGAACTAGTAGACATGCATTGCATTTATGGTGCCGTTTGGGGAAATGCGAAAAGGCACGAGATCTTTATGCTGAGCTTTAACGAGTAATTTGCCTCATCACAGCACCTTTACTGCTGTGCATCAGTGAGTGCGAGAAACAGGAACTTTCCAAAAACAAGTGCATTGTTTAGAAGTCCAAAGAAATATAAGAACAGTGCTCTAGAAGAGAAGGTTCTTGACCAGGCCCATAATTCACTGTCCACAAGCACAAGTGCAATAGCATATGCCATACATGCAAGCTGGTCTTCAGTTACTAGAATTCTATGCAAACAGCAATTACATCCGCATCATCTCGCCTGATGATTTTCCACCCCGACTACAGTTGGTCCAGTGGTTTCTTCATAAATGCATTGATCAACCAAGATTTCCATCCATATTATGGCTGGACAAGAAAGTTTTTATATGAGTGGGCAAGTTCAACATACATAACAGTTACATTTGGGCACAGGAAAACCCTCGAGATATTAGAGTTACAAATTACTAACACTGGTTTGCAGTGAACATCTGGGCTAGCATTGTGAATGACACACTCATAGGACCCTATTTACTATCTTCAGTTTTTACAATACACTTTACCAGAACTTCTGGAAGATGTTCCTTTAGGAATACATCAGTTAATCTGGTTCCAAGATGATAAGGCACCTAAGAATTATTATGTTGGCATAAGGGATTTCCTAAGCGTAACATATCCTGATTGCTGAATCGGTAGAGGAACACCGAAATTATCGCCAACACGTTCACCAGATCTAACCCCTTTGAATTTTTCATTTGGGGACATGTTCAGGATCTTCTCATGCACATGACTCTTGTGTATGAGATGCTGGTTAATAGCAAAGAGTAGCTGATGACCAGGATCTTTGTAGCATTTGATGCTATTCGTGATATGCAAGGTATTTTTGAAAGAATTCGGCAATCATTACAACGATATTTTCAACTATGCTCCGAAGTCAAAAGTAGCTTTTTTGAACATCTTTTATAAACACTACGCACTTGTTCAATTCTTGTTTTGTTCTTAGTTTAAGCATGTTTGAAGCCTTTTAAAAACGTGTTTGTTCATTTAACATTGTTTTAACTTTTTTCAAGTAATCTGTATAATGGTGGAGAAAATTTGACCAGCAATAGTATTATTTACATATGTTATTGACAATAATCTGTATTTGCAGCTACAGATCAGTTAAAAAAAAGTTTTGATCTATTTCAGAGCACATGGTTTAATGCCATATAATCAAATAAAGATTCACAAGTTACTAAATCAGTTTAAGAGAGTTTTGCATTGTTTAAAATGAAAGATACCGGCTACTCTTATTTCAAAACTCTCCCAATGACTTGTAGCAAAAGAGGCATATTTGGCAGAATTTCATCTAACCCAACACAGTGTTTCAAAAAACCATTAATGCCCTCTAGCTTGATAACAAAACATTTACAGGCATACATTCCCTAAAACAAAATACTCAAATAGAACACCTCCTTAAAGTTATTTGGTGTTATTCTGACTCACTCTGTATACAGGGTGGACCATTTAAGTTGAGACTGTACAATATCTCCAAAACTAAGCATTGTAGAAAGAAATGTCTTTGATAAAGTTGCTTGATATTATGGGGAAAGTAAATGCCATTAGTCATGCTTTGTTTGGAGGATGTTATGATGGTCATTTTAAGGTCAATTTAATTTTTTTTAAATGAGAACCTACATTTTGTATGTTGCTTTCTCATTAGAAAATGGTTTATAAAAAGCTGTTTATTTTGTGATAAGGAATAAGGAAACAAAATAAAAACTGTTGGTTCCCAATTACGAAAAGTAACTTGACCCTCAAATGACCATCCATGGATGGTCCAACCATTCATTGCGCTCTATGTACACACCATTGTTATTTATATTGATATAAGAACAATTGCAAAGTGCTTTATAAAAATGTTGTTTAGTTTTTTATGAGGAGTGAGAAATCAACATAAAAAAAGGTAGGTTCCATTTAAAAAAATTAAATTGATCCTAAAATGATTATCACAATGCCCTCCACATAAAACATGAATAATGGTATTTACTTTCCCCCATAATATCAAGCAACTTTTATTCAAGACATTTCTTTCTACAACTCTAAGTTTTGGAGATATTGTACAGTCTCAACTTAGATGGTCCACCCTGTATATATGCTGCAAAAGTGTACAATTCAGCCATGACTACTGAGTTAGTTTTTGATTTGGGACAGTTGTAACATATGTCACAAATAATATTTCTACTACTGTTTTTGTTTTCACAGAAGTTAATGTTAAAAAAACTGAAGTAATGTCCAGAGCTGCATCCTAATGTTCTAGGCAAAACCAAGCATATGACTGAGTGGAATCACTTCAGACACTAGTTCCAGCAGGTAAACAGTCAAAAAGTGCTGGTCAACACCACATATAGTTGCAAGTATCAGATATAATTGTATTCTATAGAAACGGTAATTGTAATGCTCATAAAATCATGAAGCTGCTTGACAATATGATGTCTATTTTTTAACAAAAGAAAGCCTTTACAACATAAGAAATATGCATAAGTGGTTAGCCAAAATGAGTAATTCAATGGTCATATTTTAATTTTTTTTAAAAATATGAATGTGTCAATGCCCATGCTTAAAACTTCACTTAAATCAAGTTGTAAAATCTTGGAATGTTTTCACAAACATTCATGTGAACTGCGACTCTTTCATATTAAAAAAAAAAATATATATGTATATATATATATATATATTTATATATACGAGGGCTGATCAATAAAGACTGAGGCTGATTTTCTTTCTGTAGTTTCCTTGATAGTTTTATGTCTCTACCACGAATACTTGAAAAGAGCAGGGTTTCATGTATAATGTCCAAGCGACAGCACTCTCGTAATGGTAGGTTGGTAGTAATGCTGTATATTGTTGACCCTACTTGAATTTCGCATACCACAAAATGGAGGTGACACGAGAGGAGCAATACAGCGCAATAAAATTTTATTTTCGTTTAAATCATACAGCCTTGAAACTTTCGAAAAGCTGAAGCAAGCATACGGTGAAGATGCACTACCTCGTGCAACAGTGTTTAGGTGGTTCAAGGACTTCAAAGAAGGGCGAGTCCTCTGTGCTAAGCAAGGTGGGCTTGGTGTTTCAGAATGGAATGATTTACCAGCATGCAGTTCCCCCTCTCACACTACTGTTACAGCAGCTACTACATGTCAGTATTGGCTACACTGAGGAAGCACATTACAAGGAAACGTCCAGAACATCATCGGAATGGGTGGCGACTTCATCACGACAACACGCGGCCTCACGTCGACAATCAAATCCAGGAATTTTTGGCAAGTTCAACATTATTTAGTTTTTTCGTTAACTTATAAAAATAATTTATTGAATTATTATTTATATTTTAGAATAATTTTAGCATTTTTGGTTAAAATACCGTGTGCTGCATCCGCCTTAAAGCCCCGGTCTTACCCCCTGTGATTTTGTTTTATTCCGTTTACTACAGGCAAAGCTCCGGGGCATTCGATTTGAGAGCACTGAAGCAGTGCTAAAGAAAAGTGAGGCGATTCTCAAAGACCTGACAAAGAATGGCCTGCACCATGTGTTCGAGGACTGGCAGAGACACTATATAAAGTGCATTCAGTTAGGAGGGGACTACTTTGAAAAAGATCATGTCAACATTGAAATGGAGTAAAAAAATCTGTGAAAAAAAATCAGTCTCAGTCTTTATTGATCAGCCCTTGTGTGTGTGTGTATATATATATATATATATATATATATATATATATATATATATATATAACTTTATAGTTAATAGTGCTTTTGTTTTTAACTATTATCGATGGTTAAAAGTGTTTTTTCAGTGCCCCAGTTAAAAAAAACACTAAACAATGAACGAAAATCTTTCAATTAGTTGGCGCCAGAAGCAATCTTAGATATTAAAATGTTAAGAGCTGAATTTGCTGTAAAATGGTATTCATTGATCTTAAGAAACCTTATGAGTAATTGTTATTAAAATTGTTCACCTTTTGTCAGTTAGTTAAGGTCAAGCCTAATCGCCTATGAAAACTGTTGCAATGAATCACACCTGTTCTATCCTAGAAATACCATTGCATGCTGAATTTTTAGTCACATGATTTATTTATGCAACACTGTATAGTAGAAAATTATAGCTCTAAAATTATGAACAGTGTAACAAAATTTAGAACTGTTGTTTCCCTAACTGATTTCGATACGTACCACTTAAAGCAAACCTTTCGCTCTGTAGATGTGAAAAAAAAGAAGATAAAAAGAGAAGCAAACCCAAAAAAACTGACACAGGAGCTCCAAAAATGCCATATACGACGGACATTATCCTGATGTGTAATACTTTTTTATCTCTCTGCAAAAATAGCAGAACTTATTTTTGCAAACTTCAGCATTAGAATCACAGAGTTCCATGAAGCTTCTGTAAAATACTGTTACAAACAGTCTCATAGAGGGAAATAGAGATGTTTATGGAGGCAGAAAATAGTAGAGGAAATTTTGGAGATGGTGTCACAGGGTCAGGAAACTAGTGTGTGGAGGACTCTGAAGAAGGTTAGAAAGAGTCCTTTTGTGCATAACTGTATAACACCAGGGCAATGAAAGAGCCATTTTCAGGACATTTTTGGCGGTGGGGGGAATTGGGAGGGGGCAATACTGATTGAAATCCAACTACTGGGAGTGCCGAAAATAAACAAAAACTTAGATAAGGATATAACTGTGCGGGAAGTAATTCAGGCAACAAACAGTTAAAAAATAAAAAAAGCACCGGGACTAGATGGAATACCACCTGAACTATTTAAGGAGAGAATAAAAATCGAAATCTTTAGAAATTTGGTTCTAAAAGTATTCAAACAAAATTTTTAAGGAGGGCACATTTCCACAGGAATGGACAACGGCAATTGTATGTCCAGTCCAATATATAAAAATGGAAGCACAAAAATTCTGGACAACTAGATGGAGGTAGTGCTTCTTCCAGTAATGAGTAAAATTTACTGTAAGATTATACATGAGCAACTGAGACAATGGATCAACGAAAACAACAAATTATTGGTATTTCAAGAGGGGTTCAGGGAGAAATACAGTACGGTAGACAGTATATTTATATTACATAGTGCTAGAGTAAAGCAAACATGGAAAAAGAGGGGAAAACTAACCTGTGCTTTTATAGATTTTCATAAAGCATTCGACTGTCTTGAAAGGCAAGCACTCTGGGTGAAATTATGGGCGAAGGGTTTGTCAGGAAAAATTATTAGGGCACTTCAGGCAATATACAAAAAAGTCGAGTTTTGCATAAAATGCAATTTCAAAACATTATCAAAGAATGTTATAACTCGGAGGGGAGTAAGACAGGGGTGTATTCTTTCATCAACACATTTTAATTTGATCGTGGACGATATACTGGAGAAGTTGAATTCAGTTGATCCTGAAGCTTCTAGTATAGAAGATATTCCCATACCTGTTCTGCTATACAAGATGATTTAATTTTAATGTCCACATCAATTTCTGGGCTGCAAAGAGAACTGAATCACTTAGAAGTTTACTGTAAGGAATAGGGAATGGCAATGAATGAAGTGAAAACCAAAACGCTAACATTCAAGAATGGAGTGGTATGTATCAGCAAGGAGATCCGGACATATGCAGGGCAGACACTGAAGAATATTTAAGTATTTACATATCTGGGCATCACATTATCTACGAATGGAAGGTGGGGGAAGTGCGTAGATATCTCAAAACATAAATGCATAGTAAAAAATATGCAATCATTAAAGTCTCTTATGAAAGTTCCTTTTTTTCCTCTCTTTTTTTTTTTTTTTTAAATGGACGCTCTTTAACTGCTATGTTCCTTAGCATCCCATTCTATATTGGGAGTGAAAGGCTGGTAATTTTGCTCTTAGGCATCTTTATCAGACTTGAGGTTCTTTTACATGCCATAAATCTATGACACAGGACCACCGGCTTTACTTCCCTTCCGAAGGAAACCATGCTACGGACAATGGAAATGTTGTTAGTTCGAGTTTATCATATGGGGCAGAAATTTGGGGTTGGGAAAAGATTGAAAAATTGAACCAAATCCAGACGCATTTTCTGAAGCGAATTCTACAGGTGGGTAAGAGTACTACAAGTTGTGGTGTTCTTAAAGAATTGGGCTTATACAGCAAAACCATACATCTAAAAATAAGGGCAGTTAAATACTGGTTATGCATAGTATGAGGAGATCAGGTACTTCTATGCGCAATAAGTTTCAGGGAGCAAGTAAGGGAAGGGTGGTATACAAGCTGGGCAACAAAATTGCGCAGGAGTTTAGAAGACATTGGAATGGGGTACATTTGACTACAGGGGAGGGACATGGGACGTAGTGCATGGAAGATAATTCAGAGATGACTATGTAATACTGACAGACAGAATTTAGAATCACAATGTATGGCTAAAATTTCCCTTAACTTACGGTGTCAAATAGTGAGGGAGGCCTATTTAGGTAACTGTACACAAGAGGAAAGAAGTGGTTTGGTGTGGCTAAGATTGGGCTCCTGGAAAGGCAACAAATTAACTGATGACACCGGAGTGAGAATATGTCCACTCTGTGGTGAAAGGGAAACATGGAATCATATTCTGGCTCAGTGCAGGGAAACGGAATTACTATGAAAACAACATTTATCACAGTTTCTGGAGTCAATAGGGGGAATGGAGGCCTGCTTGGATGTAATGTTGGATGCAGGGTGTCACAAAATGGGCTCTTTTTTGTCTAAGATTCGGCAAAGTAGGTTAATTGCCCTGGAGAATGGAAGAGAGGGGTCAGTACATAAGAACGAGTTCCTAAGCACTGTATACATTTGTAATATAATTGCAATCCATGCTTATTATTTTTCCCCCCTCTTTTCTTTTTTCTTTCCTTTTTTTCTTCTTTTCTTTCTTCCTTCATTATGTTAGTAAGTATTATAGTACATAATGCATGCACAGCAATGAGGCCCATGCGATTGTTGTATTTTACAAGAGTAGACTGAAACTGTTCACAATAAAAGTCCTTCTACTACTACCATAAGAGAATTTGCAGTCTGTATCTCATCCTGATCTATATACATTATATTAAGTAATTAAAACATGTTTAGAGTACTAACAATTAAATTTTCTTATTTTAATGGATTAGTTGTTTTAGTAGATTCAGCTCCAAATTCACCAACTAATAACCAATTAAGCAAATATGGTTATTATTTTGGGACTTAAATAATACTGCTAATAACAAATTGCTGATGCCACCATACTTACTGGTTGCAAAATGTGGCCACTAGAAAATATTCTACACATTAACATTTACTCCTTATTTGTTCATTTCATGTGGCTGTTTTATAATGCACAAACTGGCTGAACTTACTTTTTTTAAACATGTTCTACATATCTTACCTATTCTCATTTTCTCAACCATTTCTTCATCAACAAAACTTCTTAGGCCCCAAGAAATACCCCATCTAATGGCACCAGCCTGTCCTGATGGTCCTCCATAGTCCACTTTTGCTTCTACATCCACAGTACCAGCCATGTTTGTGAAGATCAGGGGAAACAAGAGCTGAAAAAAAGTCATATATTACATTGTGTGCAGTTCTGACAAACCAACATTTTTATTTTATGGCCTTGCATTTAATGCCACAACACAGTGTTTAACACATAGAAACAAAAAGGTAAAACACGTGTAATTGTTTGCACAATATTTTTTCTCCTGAATAATGAAAATGGTGAAATAACAAACACAACTATGTTCAAATGGCACCCTGTGATTTGAATGCATAGCATAATGAAGTACAGGAGCAGAGAATGAGAGCCTGATTACAGGCTGACAGTATCGGTATAGATTTTCTTACAGCTTTTGTTTTATTTCTAAATTAATCCTATAAATCAGCATTCTTATAAGCATTCAGGCAACTACCATGTAACAAATGAGCACCTAAAGAGGTATCAAATTATATTTCTACTATAAATAGTTTGCTATTGAATGATATCTACTCAATTTAGTTTCATTTTGGGCCAATTACTTGGATTATTCCCCTCCTTTATCTAGTCTTTGTCCTGTTTTGATTGGATTAAAACATTTTGAGGGAGGTGTCATAATTACTGATCATAATTGTTAACTTTCTATTCTGGGTTCAAAAGTTGATATTGCTACAATCAGAGATGGTGGTGACCTTGATCAAGTAACATGTGTCATTTCTACCTTTTGGTAGCTACGGCACAACAAATGGTAGTTGTGCAATCACTATTAAATGGTGATTAGACATCCAAAGCAGCTTTCTTTTGTGAAAATTAAGGTAGCCTGGAATACAAATGCAGTGTATATCACTGAGAAGGATCAACATTTAATGTATGTATTACAGGAACTGCATAAAAAAATCTGATGTGTTACACTCACACGTCTTTCTCTTCTCTTGAACAAACTATTTTTACAAACGCTTATTCTCCATATGCTTCTTGCTAATCGAAATGTTAATCTTATTGCTAATTTTCTTGTAGATGCAAGGGGAATTGATAGGCTTTAAGCGATAGTCAAATATTTTAAGAGCTGGTTGCTATGTGGAGTATTCCATTCTCTTTGCATTATCCGGACAAAATAAAAAAAAAAAGAAAAATAAAAAAAAAAGAAAGAAAAAAAAAAAAAGAAAAGAATAACGAATTCCCATTTGAGAAAAAGTATAAGTATTGGAAAATTTAAGGGCATAACAAGCAATATCTCAAAAATGGTTCACTCAACAAAAAAAATGTATATGACATAAATTGTGTATTTTAATGTAATCTACATTTTTTGTGTAGTAAAATTTTGTCTATCTCTTATGGTTTATCAGTTATGCAAAAGCCATCCACAATGAAGAATACTTTTGGAGACATTTCCAGAAAATTTGAGATATACAATTCATTTGCCATAAAAATGTCTTAAACTTATGGTATTTTATTCAAAATCGTTAAGAGCCATTTTTGAGAAAATTAAAATTTTCGAAAAATGTTCCATGTAAAGGGTAATCTGAGGTGGAGGATTTTCTTGAAAACCTGCGTGTTGCATCTCTGGAAGATACTGAACCTAAATACCAAGTTTGGTGTTTATCCGACTGTTTGTTTCTGAGTTATGCTGTTCACAGACACACACACGGACATGTTTCCAAAAATGCTTTATGTGCATTCAGTGCACCTCAAAACATGTATTTCCTGTGAAATCTTGGTATCGAATTTTTGGTTGGAATACAATACTTTCCCTACTTACTATACGTAGTAGAGAAAGTAATAATGATAATAATTTGAACCATTAATAACGAATATCTTTCAAATGACTATTGCCACATAAAAAGCTATTTGGAATAAATTGTGTGTTTTAAAAAGATCTACATTTTTTGTGAAGTACATTTTCATCTATCGCTTAAACGTTTACTAGTTGAATAGATTATACAAAACTCCTTCCGAATGAAGAGGAGGCTAATCCCAGAAAATTCAAGATATACATTTCATTTGTCATCTAAATATCTTTAATATATGGAATTTTAATCAAAATTGTTAGGGCCATTTTTTAGAAAATCAAAAATTTCGAAAAATGTTCCATGTAAAGGGTAGTTTGGGGTAGGAGATTTTCATGAAAATCTTCATGTCGCATCTTCAGAAGGCACTGAATATAAATACCAAGTTTAGTGTTTATCCGACTTTTCATTTTTGAGTTATGCTTGTTCACAGACATACACATGGACCTTTTTGGAAAAAAATTTTTTTTTTTGTATTTAGGGGGCCTCAAAATATGCGTTTCTGGTGAAATCTTGGTATTGAATTTTTGGGTGGTACACAATACCTTCTCTACCTACATGTACGTGGTAGAGAAAGTAAAAATGAATACTGGGAAAGAAGATGCCTAGGAATAAACACTTAGGAAGCAAAAAATCCAAAGAGGCTTAGAAATTAATAAAAAGCCTGAGAAGCAATGAAAAAATGCATTCCAATATCTGCCTATAAGATGGCAGAATTATTACAGTGAATTAATGGAGGAAAGCTGGAGCCATTCACAGAAACAGATAATATTGAGGAAAGTCAGGATAATATTGAAGAAAATGTAGAAGATATAATGCCAGAGGAAATGCAGTATGTAATGAAGATCCTTAAAAATGGTTAAGTGCAAGGACCTGGTGCAATCAGTATAGAACTGTTAAAATTAGTAGCATCAGTGTTTCATGAATATCTTGCACAAATGTTTAACTTGCGATTATGTGGAGATGAATTGCCAAATGAATTCAAAGAGGAATATATTAGTAATGTCTTTAAAGAGGGTAGTAAGGATGCCTGCTCTGATTACCATGGCATCACTGTTCTCAGTACCATTGGGCAACTTTATGGGAAAGTGTTAAACAGGAGAGTTGAAAACTATTGGGTGGATTTAGAAGAACAAGAGTGGCTTCTGAGCTGGACGATCTTGTATCGATAGCATTTTTATATTAAGGCAAGTGACTGACAAAAAACTAGCACACAATCTAGAAACACATTTAGTATATGTTGACCTTCATAAGGCATATAACAGCATTGCATTGGTGAAAATGTGGGAGGCCATGAAAAGAAAAGGCTTAAAAAAAAAGGTTTACATAAATGCCGTCAGAAATTTGTTCTCAGGAAACATGAGTTAAATCAAGATTGGAAACATGCTCTTGAATAGTTTCATCATTGATAAAGACCTCCATAATGGATGTTGCCTTGTGGCCACATTGTTTAAAATCTTCCTATCTGAGGCTCTAAAAAATTGGAGAAGTAAATGTGGAAGCATGTGGGTACAGGTAAATGATGATGTATTGTAGGGAAATACTAGGGCTACCGAAGTCAATTGTAAGACAGGTAGCACAATTAGAGGTGGGCAGGGTGCCAACTAAGGGGAAGATAATGGAAAAAGCTTTGAAATTTTGGTTCAGAAGTTTAAATCTAGGAAAAAGTAATGTGTTAAGACAATGTATTGAATACCAAGAGAATAGCTTAATGAATGATGGATGGGTAAGTAAATTATGGAATATTTTGGAGAAAAATGGGTTAGGAGATATATGGAGGAGAGAAAATAACGTAAAACATTTTTGGAAAAAGGCAAGGAAAAGACTGGAAGTGTGGCAGTAATTTATATCACAACACTGTGAACGCCAGAGTAATTGTAGTGTAAATTTGCATTATTGTATGACAATGATTTGGGATGTTTGTTAATTATAAGCATTGTTAGGAAATAAGTTTACACGGCCTCACTGAAACTGACAATAGGAATGGATAACAATGAGCGAGGGGGTGAGTTGAATATTAATTAGAAGAGACAAACAAATGACGTCAGAGTAGCGTGCCTTTCTGTAAAAAAATGGAGGGAATATCTTCCCTAGAGCATACGTGTTCATAATTTTGATTGGATATAAAAATAGATGCTAATGTTGGCGCGTTTTATTAACCAATAGCAGCTCGGTTATAATCTTTAAGCATATCGGGTGAGGGAGTATAAAAAGCTAAAGCAAGAGTTGGGTAATGCCTAGTTCAACAGAATCATTCTCGCGTTAAACGTCGTGCAGTTCTACAAAATCTCTCGCGTCGTAAAGTTAGTTAAAAGATGTGAAATACGCAAATTAATAAGTGCGGCAAATAAGTGATTATAGTTACATTCTAAAATATAACAGTTTCAGTAGGGCATGTATCAAGAGTCAATATGTGAAATTAATTAATTGTGACGGTAATAAAAGTGTAAAAACAAATTCTTTTATAAGTGTTATCTTTCAGTAACAAATGCTTTCCGTTTACACACCCTGTTTAAGAGATTTGCTCGACTGAATAATAATAATAATAGCTAGCCGGAGCACAAGGAACCCAAAATGTAAAATAAAACAATAACTGGCGCTCAGCATAAAGATAACACGAGTTACCGCGACAAATTGGTTCCCATACGTGGGGCAGATAAACATGAAGCATCTTCCAACTACCAACAAATATTCTACTTCAGAAGATATAGAAATACAAATCATGTTCAGTGAGATTGCCAAAAAGAGCTCATTAGTTTATTATAGGCCAATGAAAAATACATGGGGTAGGGAAAAATATATAGACATAGTAAATAAAGAAGAGAGAGAATCTATTGCATGGTTAAGAACCGGAGCATGGAGGCTAAAAGGGCTAAGACAGGGTATTCCTCAGAACCAATGTCCGATATGTGGTGGTAATGAAGACATTGAACACATAGTATTTAAGTGCCAAGGAACAGAAAATTGGAGAAAATTTTTTTTTAATAAGAAGTGGTTGAAGGGGGATAGAAATACACTTATAATTGAATTGATATGCAAGGACGCTAGAAGCATTGGACAGTTTTTGTGCAAAGTAAAAAATAAATGTCTTTGGACAGTGGAAAGAGAAAAGTAAGAGGTAGTGCATCTTACTTTGAATGGAAAACTATAGTGAATGTGTGATGGTTAAGTAATCAATAAATGGAAAGTGAAATAAAAGTGGAAATGGGACATGAAAAAAAAAAAACTGATTAAAAAGAGCAAGATAATTTAGTGACAAGAGATTGTAAAATGTAAATAAACTGTAGTGATTGTCTACTGAAGAAGTGACCAGGGTCAAAATGCAGTAGACAATCAAATTTGTAAAACTCTTAGCACAATAAATACTATACTATACTATATTAAGTTATGGAGATGATCAAATTATTTTCGCTGAAGGTGAAACTGACATAAGCTATATGCTTAGAAAATTGCAAGAAAAATATAGAAATTGGGGCCTACAAATAAATTTATCCAAGACTGAAATATGGTTGTTGGAGGGTAGAAAGTGATATAGTGTTGGAAGATGGACCTACCATCAAGTGTTGTAAGGATCACAAATATTTAGGAACAATGATGTCTAACAAAGGAAGTAGTGAGATGGAAATCAGCCACAGACTACAAAAAGGAAAAGTTGCCATACCCCAATTAAATTCCATAATTTGGAATAATGCCACACATAAGAACATATAGAGAAGAATTTATAAAACAATAGTTTGAAAGTATTATGTTTTATGGCGCTGAGTTATGTGAGGTCTCGAAAAGGAACCAAAATAAATTAAGATCTATGGAAGTGGATTATTGGAGAAGTTGTTGTGTCTCTAGACTTCAAAAAATAAAAACTGAAACTATACCAGAGCAGGTGCAAGTGACAGCAATAAATATTATTTATGCTACAGAAGGAAGACAGTTAAGATGGTATGGACACCTTAGAAGAATGTCACCTGAGAGATGGCCATTAAAATTATGTAATTGGCAGCCTCCTTGGCGTAAGAAGAGGGGAAGACCATGACTGTTGTGGAGTGATGGTGTGAGACAGCTATGGAAGATAGGCACATGGCAGATGATGGTTGGAGTAACAGGAAACATGGATGTGAGAGCCGCCATATGGTGTACACAAACTTGCTGTATAAATATAAAAATCCAAGTACAGGATATGGGCTAATCAGAAAACTTGCACAAATATACATTAATAAATAATTAACAAATACATTGTGCAGAGAGTAGAATATCCAATAGATTAATTTAGAGTGTTTATTAAAAATATGTATTTTGTTGCTCAGTGTTTTGTAGTGTGAGCAAAATAGTATGGTATATGAATGAGAATGCTATTTAAAAATATGGTGCTCTACTTAGGGGATAATTTAAAACTGATGGACTTTTAACGGGCAATAGAAATGCATTGAAAAAGAACTAATGCTACTGTTCAGAAGTGACAAAATTCAAATGTAAGAAACTTAAACAATAAAGAAATGCATAATGAGTGAACGATTTAAGTGCAACAGCAATGATATGAAAAGAACTTGTAGTTGAGTTGCTGATATGAATAGTTATTCAATACTTCTATCATAAAGTAAGACTTCATCAGGATTATATCACAGTGGATTATGTAGTGGATAGATAACAATTAAATGTGAGCACTTTTTAATAAAAAAATATGACAGAGAAGCCATTTTTTATGTGAATTCGTTACTTTTATAACCAAGCAAATGGGGGAAAAAAATCCAGTTTACTTCAATAATACAAAAATCTAATTAAAATGAAAACAATTTGGGACCAGCCTTTAGCGGTTTCACTGTTTATTTATGACAAAGAAATGAAAACATATGCATATTGTGAAATGTTCTGCTAGCAATGATATAAGGGCAATATCTAAATTACCAATTGTAGAGCATACATAAACGTGATGGCTAAATTTAGAATCACAATTTATAATATATAATAGTCTGCAGGAGACAAAATAGGATACAATCATAAAGCTGTGTTAAGAACAGCAGTTTATACTAGTGCCAAGACTGGATTTATTTACACCAGTATGCAATTGCATACCAGTGGATGTATGAGGTTCAATTATTTATTGAGCTGCATGAATTACTTACAATCCAGTCATTTAAAACCATCTCTGTCATTATGTCATATTCATTTCTTAAAGAAAATTTCTTAAGAGCACTATGCTTTGGATTATCAGATTGTTTATGTGCTAGATTAGTTAAAGAATGCGAACATGTAAAACTTTATTCGAACCTCACAATGACATGGACACGTTAATAGAATAAAACAAGCAGAGATGGCTACGAGAATCCTGATCTGATTGCCTTATGGAAGGATGGTTGAGACATCTTGGAAATCCATTGTGGTCCAAAGGATGACACAATGTAATTTACAGATTGAGAAATGGCAAAACATGAAGGATGGTTAATGGGAATACAGGGTAATTGCTTACAATTGGAAAAACCCTCAAAAGTAACAAAGTAAGGATTAAACTTACTTCTGAACTGCTATAAAGGGGCAAATCAAGTGTAAACCAATGAGTTGCAAATTTATAACTGCTTACTTTCCTCTAGCTTCTTTTACTTTGGTCCAGAGCATGAAGCTATTAATGCAATGTTAGTTAAGAGATTTGCAGAGAAAGCAATTCCCATTGGTAAAAAGGAGAATGCAGGAAAAGATTATTAAATAAAAAATGGATTTACTGCAGATAAATATTTTATTAGCAACATTTGTAGATTTCACAAAAAAAAGGGTTTATATGCACATACTCATGTAAACATTACTAAAAATATACAGCAGTTGAAAGTATTATTCTTAAAACAGAGATGCATGGAGCATTTATTCTTCAGCCATCTAGAAATATTACTGTATCAAATAAATTATGTACACATTGTTATTATTATTAGTATTGTTATTCACAAAGGGTTTTAAGATAATTCAGATGTGCATAATATTTTCAATTGAATATTCTATGCTCTTACAAAAGCACCATCTATAAACAGAATCTTAATGCACATAAGAAATGCTGTCATAGTAACTGGTTGTCAAGAGCCTTATGTACTGTCTTTGAAGAGGGGGGGGTGAGAGAAACAAGAAAACAAAACAACACTCATCTTGCACTTATACAACAACGTCTCCAAAAACAGCCACGAGATTATTCAGTAATAATACTGTACCATCTCACTTTCACCTGTGCCTCACCCTGTGGAGATCCAGAGCTGGTAGACAAACTGTACATATTTGTTTTCCCTTGCATACAAGGTACTTGGAAAGTAAGTGCTTGCATTTTTATATCTGTTATTGCAAAGTACAACTAGGTCTGGGATATAACATTTAGGATTTAATATTTGTGAATGGCATTAATACAAATTTCTGGTAAGATGAGAGCTTTGATATGTTTAAGGAAGCTGATGATGGTTTCAGGTCTACAATCATACCTGCAGTGTAATTTATATTTTGACTTCATTTTGACCAAATGTATACTTGTTTCACTGCTTTCTGCCCACAAGTCTGGGAGATTATTAACAAAAGTAATTTATGAATGTCCATGTTTTACACCATTATTTAATCTTTTATTGCTAGTAGTAATATTGTAATGTAAGCCAGCAAGAGTAGTTAGTTATTCCTTTTATAAACTGGGTTCTTATCTATGAAAAACCAGGATGTTATTTGTAATAATCATATTATGTATTCAATTTAAGGCAAGTAAACAACTCTTATAGTTAATAACACTTGTAATGTTAATGAGAATTTTCTGGATGAATTTTACAACTGTTTTCTGGCTCTAAAAGTTCAAACATTCACAGTGATTATATGTACTGCAGCATGCTTGTAGATCCTATACTATTTGTAATGCCTAAAGCTACAAGTTGCTTAACCTTCTTACTTTTAAAAAGACAGACTTGAACATCATCCAAATAGGTTACACATTTTCAGTTTACTTATAATAATTACAGAGAAAATTAGAGAATTGTTATATCTCAGAGCCATTTAAGTTGTATGCATTCAGGTACAAGAATGACTAAAACTTCGGTTTAAAATTAATATAGGTGCTTTTTAATGTTTATAAGTAATAAACACTTTATGAAATAATGTGAACACTAATGACGGAAAACATTATTGTCAACTACTGGAGTGTATCTCAGATAGGAGCATAAAGTTACTGACACTTCACACCCCCAAAAATAAAGCAGTAATAAAATAATTCAGTATGTGCAACAGACTTATCCATGAGAAAGCCTTAATACAAAGGACCAACTCAACAAAGATTTCCCTTCTCATGCATAAATAAATGCTTAATGATTATTTACTTAAGGCACTGGACAGCTACCTTTATTTTTTAAAGCTTACAAAGGATATGCACAGAATTCTTTCTTGAAATTTTCATACTAGTTATGTAGCTGACAGAGGAAGTAATATATGGAAGAAAATTAAATTCTAGTTTAGGAATAGTCATAGGCTTGAAAGTTATTTTGATTACAATTACTGTGTGCAATCTTAAAAGCTCCTAGTAATCTGACTTCAAAGTTTGAGTCTCTCACTTCACTCCACGAACTTGATAATCCTGAGCATTGTGAATAAAATACATTGGCATTGGAAACCTTCATTATAATGCATGTTTAAGAATTGCTACATCAATACATCACTACATTACCAAAATTTGAAGTAAGAATATATCTCAAATGCTAAATCCACTTTTATACTTCTTTATAAAAAGGTCAATGGCAAGGCACAGAGAGAGATGCAGAGCTATATCAACAGAGGAGGAAGAAAAGATGTGCCTGAGCAAGAAATGGGGTTACAAAATTAAGAGGCTGAGGAGAAAAAAATGAAATTGAGTTTTGTTTATGGACGCTCTTTAACTACTATGGTTCTCAGCGTCCCATTCTATATTGGGCGTGAAAGTCCGGAAATTTTGCTCAGAGGCCTCTTATCAGGCTTGAGGTTCTTTTATGTACCGTAAATCTAAGACACAGGACCACCGGCTTTACTTCCCTTCCGAAGGAAGCCATGCTAAGGATTTTTACACCCCAAAAAAATCCATCGCCCTCTGCTGGTTTAAACCCGCGACCTCGGGAACTAGAGGCTAGCACGGTACCACTAGTCCACAGAGGACGACAGGCTGAGGAGGGATTACCCATTAGATAGATAGATATTTATTTTATCTTGTAGAGCTAGAAAGCCATAAGATAAATCCAAAAATTACAACTTAAAATTAGGTTCATGCAAATCATAAGGGCACATTTTAATTAAAATTTTCTTAAGATTACTTTTAAAATACTTAAAATTAATTGTAGATTTAATATTAACAGGCAAGGAATTAAACAATTTCAAACCATAGACCATAGAAAATTTATTAAATTTCATTGAGTGATGCATTGAAATGTTAAAATTATGTCTTCTACATGTATGATGCATATGAAAATCAACATTTCTAAGAAAGTATTCTCTGTTAATAAATATCAACTCCATTAATTTAAATATATATAATCCATAGACAGTCAATATATTAAAACTAATAAAATAATCTTAAGGATATCCTACTATCAATGCCAGCAATACATTGTATTATGCGCTTTTGGGCAATAAAAACCTGCTGCATCATGGATCCTGATCCCCAAAAACAAACACCATATGCCAACCGAGATTCAACATGTGCAAAATAAAACAAGAGTACAGCCTTAACATTAAGACAGGATCTCAAAACCCGTAATTGGTAACAACAAACATTTAATTTTTTAATTAATTCAATACAATGGGGTTGACAAGATAAAGGTTCATCAAAAATAATTCCTAAGAATTTAGTATGCTGAAGATAATGCAGATTCTGACCAAATATATTAATGCTTAATTGCTCAAGATTCCTTTTTATATACATATGAAAATGAATAAAAATGTGGAAAAGCACATACAATTCTGTATTGTATCCAAGAGCACAAGAAAACTTGAGTTATGAGAGAACCTGGGTTTGAAAACATGGGCAATCTGGAGAATGAAGAAGAGGAAAGAAAGAATTTTATAAAAAAATAGAAAAATATTTTACAGAAATTATTTATAAAAAGTATGAAATTGTAAGAAAATATCTGGAAGTTGATAATGAATGTAAGCCAGCAAGAGTAGTTAGTTATTCCTTTTATAAACTGGGTTCTTATCTATGAAAAACCAGGATGTTATTTGTAATAATCATATTATGTATTCAACTCAAGGGAAGTAAACAACTCTTATAGTTAATAACAGTTGTAATCTTAAAATTTAAATTATTTAAAACTTATTTGAAAGTAGTGCAAAATTAGGAGTGTTTCAATGCAGGACTTACTAAACTTTATAATTTTAGGTGAATGGCTGCACACAAGGAATTCACATTTTTAAGATTTTGAGTTTTTGAGAGTTTGATTGAAATTGACACAACATTAAGGATAACTTATATGGCCAGCCTCCTGAAAATTTATGAATTTTAGGTGCATCACTATAGGCATGTATTTGAAATTTTATATAAGAATTTGAATAATAGACTGATGCACTTCAAATTTGTAGAAACTGTTACAAAAATTAAGGATAATTAATATGGAGAGCCTCCTAAATATTTAGGATTATTTTCCAAAATCCATTATTATAAATTTACTTAAGCTGTTACTGCATTTTTTCTGCCACAAAAAATGCCCTTGAAGTTTAAATATATGCCAATATTTACAACCTTGTTACCATTTGATTTTACTGTGGCATTTAAAATAATTAAACATTTCAAAAAATAAAGATATAATTCAATATTAAAATGAAATGCAATTTCACTTTATTGACCAATTTTACTTATAAATTGGGTCAGTAGTAGATGTTTTGGCACATTATCAGCTGCTGACAACCTTTATTATCACAAATTCACAGTACTGTTCTTACTGATTTAAGTTCTCATCTATTAAAAATATATGAAACACTACAAAAAATCTTTACAAATGCCATAAAAAAAGTTTTATACATAGTCCTCACTGTAAAACAGATAAATACAATTATTAAAATATCTATAAACATTTGTTACAGTCTTTTGAGTATCTTTAACAATCACTACATTTCTTATTTATTATCTCAAGTAGTTGATTTATCATGATTTGATTTAGATTTAGCATTTCCTTCAGTTCCATTATATCACCTTTCAGTTGCACTATTTCTTTTGTGTTATCCTCGATCCCTAAGCAAAGATTCTGCATATTAGCTGCATCAGAATTAGGGATTAAAGTATTTTGTTTCTGATCCCCAAATGAGAGCATTCTCTGAAACTGAAACTTGGAAATTCCCGTTGCAGTTGTACTAATGGAGCCTCGTGAAGATACTGTGTGCTTAAATTTTTTTCTCTGCTTAGCTATTTCGTAAGCTGCTCTCATTACGTGTTTGGGTAATCTGTTCTCTCTTGGATTCAGAGGCTTTACTTGCATCACAACCTTATAAGCTGAAGGAGAAACTAAAGCTGTCCATTCAAGTAACTGAATCACATAACCTGGTAAAAACCCATTAAACAAAGCAGACTCAATGTATGCAATTAAATTAGTTTGTCGAACCAATTTTGACAGTCCAGCTGTTTTCTGAAGTCCTTGAATATCATGCACAGCAATACCTACTAACAGATTCATCAGTATTATTGTAACAAACAACAAAAAAATTACAAATGTAATGTGTGCACTAACTTCCAGAAAAACAGCAGGACCTTTCTCCTCACTTTTGTCATCCAATAAAAGGTCTTGAAATTCAAGTTCACCTGTCATCATGACTAGGACTTTAATGAAGCCAACAAAGGGATTTGAAAATGCTTCTAGCTCAGGGAAGATAACACAAAAGCTAATAGTGAAACCTATCAAAAGGCAGGCATAAGCTGTAAAAAGTTTGGCAAACTCTTTCTGCACACTAGTGTACATAGCGACATATGAACCAAGCACTGGTAACTGACCAATCATTACCATCAAATTTACCCATGAAAAGAGAACTGCAAATGCTCCAATGTGATTTTGCCATGTATATGTTCTTCCTGTGTAAATACATGATATAATGAACACACTCGCAATTACAAACCATTCTATCACGTTTTCAAGTTGACAGAGATATTGTTTCACAGAAGAATATGCAGCAAAACCTACACTTTTTCGGAACATTTCAAATATAGTGCAAATCACTAAAATAAACCATTCAATTTCTATAATGAAAGGATTTCTTCTCAGAAAGGCACCAACCATGGATTTATTTAAACAGAGCTCGCTTCTTGTTCCATTATTCAGTTCTGTACTGTTTTCTGCCATTGCCTTTCCTGTGTTATAACAATTGTGTGCTAATGCTGTCAAAACATAACATGTAAGGCATAACACAAAAATTCCACAGAATACAAGTCTTGCAAAATAGTATTTACGAATTTTCTCCCATTTCAGATACAGAAATGCTTCACATAAAGGATGCTGTAGGATTTCTTTTTGTCCTTCATCCACAAATGTTTTCAGAAATTTTATCTCGCCTACATTACAATGTTGGAGAAGATGCCTAAAATCTAATTTTAAGCAGGCTTCTCTATTAGGAGCCTCAGGATAATTTAAGGTTAATGCCGAATCAAATTTTTGATATACAATGCCTAAAGAAACAGGAGTCTTACGAAGTATAATGTTCAGTGCTGTCGTACCCCCTTTAGTTCTGGCTGTTACATCTGCACCATGGTAAATCAATGTTTCCACACACTGTGACTGTTCATTTAATGCTGCAACGTGAAGAGGAGTATATCCATATTTGTCTTTCTGATTCACGTCTGCACTCCAGCTGATTAGTGCCTCAATTATTTCAAAAGCCAGATATGATTTCCTTATTGCAGAATGCAATGGAGTGCGTTCATCACTGTCTAACACATTTGGGTCACATTTTCCAGCATTAAGAAGAACCTCAACACACTCTAATGACTGTGCACGTGCTGCCAGATGCAATGCTGCCTGTCCTTTGTAGTTCCTAACATCCACATTAGCACCTTGCATCAAAAGCAGAGAAATACACTCACTAAACCCATTTTCTGATGCTAGATGTAGAGCAGTGTTCCTCTTGCTGCGAGTAGTCAAATTTGGGTCTATGCCACGCTCTAAAAGAATCTTTAAACACTGATAATGGCCCAGTTCAGCAGCTACATGCAATGGGGAGACTCCACCAGGTTCAATTGAATTTACATCACAGCATTTCTCTATGAGTAACTGCACACATTCAATGGCATTTGCTTTCACTGCAGAATGCAAAGCAGTACCATAGATGAAAGATTCATTGCTTTTTACTTTCCCTACTGTCTCTAATTTGGCACCACTTTTTAAGAGAAGCTTGGTAACTTCAAACGAGTTTCCAAAAGCTGCACTATGTAGAGGTGTGAACCACTTTGGAGCAATATTTACATTTGCACCATTTGCTATTAAGAACTGTGTACATGAAACACATCCACTAAAAGCTGCCAAATGAAGAGCTGTAAAACCTTCATTTGGTTCACTGAAGTGTATATCCACTCCCAACTCAAAAATGTTCTCCAGAATTTCCCTCTTTTTGAGAAAGGCTGCCCAAAGGAAAGCAATATTTCGTTCAGTTTTTGTACATTTTTTGAAAGTGATGGATACCTCTTCTGCACTGAACTTTCCACTTTCAATGTTTTCAAGATGATGAACATTTCCCCCATTTGACTTCATGTACTCCAAAAGCCCTGTTGTCAAAGATTCTCTACATATTCGAACACTGATTTCTTCAGTTACATTATCCAAGCTGCTGAACAACATTTCATCTTCTGGTGGTGGCGACTCACCACAGTTGATACAGTGATCATCATCACTTTGTTCAGATTCCTCAGTCACAGTAAGCACTGTAGTTCTAGATTCCCACGTCCCTTCTTTCTTCCGTTTCCACTTGCCAAGGAGAGTTGGAGAGGCAGTTTTATATTTGGGGAATGCTGTGAGTGGAACACGTTCAAAATTCATACTAAGATGTCGGTTAAGCACTACTCTTTTATTCTCTTTTGAACAGGCATCATTTTCAATTGGATTTGCCATTCTGGCAAAGCAATATGATGTTCATCTGCATAAATCTGCAATAAAGGAAGGAAAAAAATTATAATCATGAAATATGAAAAATTAATTTAATGATATGTAACAGCATAGAAAAGTATGCATATCTATGAATTTCCATTTATTTGATAACTATGGATTTAGGTACTTTTCTATAAGGAGGTGAACTGGAATCTACAGCATTATTACATCATATATTAATATTACTATACAAAAAAAGAAGTTTTTGTTGTTAGCGCATAACCAAATCTATTTCATAAAGAATGCACCTCATTAAGTATTCATTTTTACTAGTTTTCCACAAACCAATAACAAATTAGTTACAGAATTATTTTGTGTACTTCTAAAAGAAAACAGCCTAAAGTTCAGAGGAGGTTTTTGCAACATTTTGTTCATTATTTCTTTTTCAGAAACCTATCATCCTCCAAACCTAATTACTGCCTCACCCTGAAAATCATCCTCACCGTTGTTCTGCTTTCATTTGTTTGTTAGTTTGTGTTTCTTAGAGGTGTTCAAGCATTATAGTACAAGCTACAAGTAATACTTTCTACATTAATAGTGTGATCTGCTGATGAATAGATGTATGCCTTTTAGTACCCAGTAAAAAGTTATCAAACAGATAATTATATATTTATAACAATTTATATTGAGAAAATTCAATAGTAGTTCTTTGACTGAAGAGGGTAATATTATTATGAGAAAAAAATTAATGGAACAGAATAAAATAACATGTAACCTAATAGCTTTGAGCCTTGAAAATGTAAACTAAGCGTAAATGTTTGTAAGCAAATAACTGTAAGTCAAGTTTTACTGTATTTTATTTATGGCCATTGCTCTTCAAGGTTCACATTTTGCACAGTAATACACTTTTGAGTTATGAACCTTATTGCTACTTAAAATGAGCACTTTTCTCCATATGCAAGACTATAACCTCTACAAACTGATATTAAGTTTAAATATTTTACTTCAGAAGTCCAGCTAAATAACTCTGTTTATATGGCTTGCCTGCATTAGAACACATTTGATTCCATCACTCTACCAAACCCCAGCATAACACTTCAGTAAAGCACACTGAACTCTTAAGCAGAATGGTAATAGGTCTTTGCTTTAGATGTTGGGAGTGGAAGAAGTGAGAATATATAAAAGGAATAGATATCATGACACAAAAATATTTCCAAGGAGTTGCATACAAATTATGACATTTGAGCCATATCACTCATTATATGATTAGAAAATAATTTTGCTATTAATGACAATTAAGGGTAACTAATACAAAATTAACAATATATTCATTTGATTTGAAATTATTAGAAAAACAATGCACAGTTACTACTTGCAACTGAATTTAAATGAATATGCTATGCCCATGAAATTATAAAGAATAAGATAAACTGCCTTCCAGTGGTGTAGGGTGTGTCCACTTGCAGGAAGTCCTACAGTTCAAACTTCGGTTACAATAAGTTACCTGGATAAGATTTTCTTTTATTCTAAGAAGACAAATAGCTGTAAGCTCTTTGGACCCTGGGCTCATTTGAGCATCATTTCATCCATTTCATTCATTCACCATTTGATATACTCTACCTGGTTAAATGATGCTAAAAAACATGAAGCAAAACAAAATATGAAATTCTGTGATTTTTTTAGACTAAACTTTCAAAGAAGCAAACTGAATAAGGAAAATGAAATATTTTGTGAATTTTTATGCATTGCAAATTTCTGAGAATTACAATTTGCTAAATGTTGCTTACATTTTGTTAAAGGCTTATGTTTGGGTTTCAAGTGAAAATACTAGGCAAAAATGTTGAGTGTTTTTTGTAACAGTTGAAAATTGTAAGCGTGAATTCTATTAAGATGAAGCTTGCAGTAACTCCAAATAATAGGAGTGTGTGATAAGAATTGCAATAACTGAAATAATTTTAACATGATGAAATTTTAAAAGCTTTCTAGGTAATAATGTTAAATACCATTTCGAGGTTAAAATACTTCATGAAGCAATTTTTAATAAGATCTTAACATGAACCTTGAATAACTATACTCAGGGACTTGACCTTATGTAACATCACTGACTGTTGTTTCAAACTGCATGGAAGTGCTTCCATTGTGTACTAGGCAACTAAAACAGGCAGATGGCATGCTTTCCTGCTCAAAGTTTTAATAAACCACTTGAACATATATTTCAAAATTCCCAAACACCCTCAAAAAGGATTAAAGGTGTTGATGGTGGTGCAAGCCCATGATATTGTTATATAAAGGGGTAATATGTGTTTACTATAAGTTGAAAATATATTGTAGAATCTATGGTGAGTTGTGCTGCAGGCCTGTATACGTAAATTGCAGTGATTTGAACCCCCTGTGGAAGATTTTAATTGCTTCCAGGACTGCACACAGAGAGTATAAACAAAGAATTTTTTTCAAAAGTGCTTGGTGCAAGTGCTAGTTGATAGTCATTTTTTATTTACAGGTAATCTATAATGAAAATAAAACTCTTTTCAAGGAATTGTTTGTAATGACTTTGTTGGGGGAATACTAAACAAGTAAATAAAAACTTCCTTTTGCATTTTAAAGCATTATTATACAATTAGAAAAAAAGACATATACATACTGGTTTTTGTTCAAGTTTTGATGTCAATATCCCCAATAATTATCTGTTCCCAAAGCACTCCAAAATAATGAAGTTTGTCTATGCTTAAAACACTTTAATTAATTACTGTTTCTACGTATGTGAATTGTTTCTATTCATCTGCTTACTGCATCCCTTCACCTCAGTAACTCCAGTACACCATAGTATGCTATACCATAACAGCACAAAATCATCTATTCACATGGAGATATCTATCATGAAATTTAATGCTTCAGTTATACACATTATACTGTGTCTCACTTTTTCCCTTTTGTTTTGTATCAAAAATCTCACACTGTAACTGAATTAATGAAGGAATGGTTTAGCAATGAAATCACGAGTTTGTTTAAATTGCTACAGAATACAAAACACTTAAGGATAGCTGAAATGTATAGTTAGATTAAGTATTACTTTAATAAAGAAAATGTATATTTACTTGAGCCATTAAAGTCTATCTTCCAATTCCCCTCAGTGTCAGTCTTTCAAAAACAAACAAAGGCTTATTTTAACTCTATAAGCGCTTTCAAATATTATTACGATTTAAACGTCACAGCCGCCAACAACAGTCTGTAGCCCCGCACTGGCTTCGAATACTTCGTCACCACGTCTGCGACTGAAAGGTCTCGCAGGTGAGGAACCGGTTTTATTCGCATAGCAAAATCGCGCACACACGAGGGATTTCCCTTTCTTACAAACGTTGTTACATGTGCAACGCTCCCAATCCGTATTCACCTACTAGGGAAGGAAAAGAAGTTACAATTAATTTACAGCCTCTTCACGACTTACCAAGGTCAGCAAACATGATTCATGACCGCATATAGTACAAGTACGCCAGGTTTAACTACCGTGGCGTCAAGCGTAACATTTCCTCCAGTTTTACTTGGATGGGCAGGTAGACACCCACAAAATTAGCATTTGTGGGTCAACCTGTACTGAATTGGTAGATCCCGATCCAAACGAACTATATCATCCACAGTGCACCACTTAAGTTAGAGTGTGGTGTTAATCAAACAGGGAAATCTTATTTGGTTCAAAGCATGTTTGTTCCGTTGCCCACCTTATTACGTCAATGTTTCTAATAGAACAATGACTGGGGATAACATGACTCAGCAAGAAGCAGCTGCGTGACCCGAACATTTTTACTTTCCCTACTACGTATAGTGTAAGTACGGGAAGTATTGCATTCCACCAAAAAATTCGATACCGATATTTCACCGGAAATGCATGTTTTGAGATCCCTGAATACAAATAAAGCCTTTTTGGAAACACCTTCGTGTATGTGTCAACATTAACTCAAAAACGAAAAGTCGGATAAATACCAAACTTGGTATTTAAGTTCAGCATTTTTCAAAGATGCGACACGAAGATTTTAAGAAAAATCCCTCACTCCAGACTACCCTTTACATGGAATATTTTTCGAAAATTTTGATTTTCTCAAAAATGGCTCTAACGATTTTGATTAAAATATCACACGTTTAATATATTTCCATGGCAAATGAAACATATCTTGAATTTTATGTGAATGTCCGCAAAAGTCCTTTTCATTCTGAATGACTTTTGCACAACTGGTAAACTGTAAGAGATAGACAAAAGTTTACTACAAAAAAAATATATATATATAGATCTCGTTAAAACACACTATTTGTGTCACATACTTTTTTTTGTGTCGAGTGAACCCTCTCCGAGATATTCCTTGTTATTTATTTGAATTTTCCAAAACACTTATACTTTTTCTCAAATAGGAGTTCGTTATTCGTTCTTTTTTTCTTTCTATGTCCTGGACTTGCAAAGAAAATAGAATGCTCCACATAGTAACCAGCTCTTAAAAGATTTGACTATCGCTTAAAGCCTACCATATTCCCCTTGCACTTACAAGAAAATAAGATAGTTTCTGCAAATGGTTATATCGATTAACATAAAGTAGATGGAGAATAAGCGTTTGTAAAAATAATTTGTACAAGAGTAGAGAAAGTCATGTGAGTGCAACACATCAGATTTGCTTCATTTAGAGCTTAATCTACAGTTCTCAGCAAAAAGCGAGCATTTCAAAGTAATAAGTTCATTGTGATATCTCGCAGACTCTTAAATAATCCCAAGAACTTAGTGCCTGTTTTGTCAGGAAACAAACCTTAAACTTTGGTTTTTAAAAATTGGTCTATTTTGATCAATCTCTTCATTATGTTTTGTTGCAGAAACTTCAGACGTGACACGATTTTGAATTCGGGTTTCATAGTTCTCGTTCGTATTTAAGCTGAACTGATACGGGACTACATTGGATATATTATCAACAAAGCAGAAAGTAACTACAATATAAAATAGCTTCCATGACACTATAACATGTAAATTACTGCAAAATTTCGGGTTCACAATACACTTAGGCATTAAGTTTTTTTTTTTGTTTCTTTTTTAAGCTTGTTGACTTTGCGGCACATCTAAGTGTCATTCAATTGTGTTAAGTCTATACGAATATTCATATTCTGTGCATATGACTTCGAACATATGGTATTGGTCTAATGACAATACTGAAATGTGGTTTATACGTACAAATTGTTATTAAATAGCCGGTTACACACACTCGCGCCGGGCATAGCAAGGAACTTTCTTGGTTTAAAAAAATTCCTCGTGCCTGACCAGGAATGAACCCAGAAACCCAAGCAAAGCAGAAAAGTCCTATACTGACTGTACTATGGGGCCAGTCAAGATTGAAACAAAAAGTTACATTTATATTGTTTTATTATATTCCTCAACAACGCCAACATGCAAAAATGATCGTTAAACGCGTTCTTAAACTTTGCGCTAAATTTATCATTTGAAATACTGATTACAAAACCAAAATCGTGTACGATTCTCTGCAAATTACATTGACACTTTTGGCAATGTAATGTTCCTTTCACATTTCTTAAGCGGTCTTATCATTTTATTTCGTTTTTTCCCCTTCTTTTCTCAGTCCTTAGGGTGGTGGTGGAGGTGGTGGAGTGGAGTTTAAGGGCCCGTCGACAGCTAGGTCATTTGGGCCCGAATATTAGATAGCTTTAGATCCCGAAGCTCGTTAACTAATCCGTTTAACACTTTTATTCATCGCAACCGGTATAACCTGTCCAATTAAATGTCACAATTATTTAAAAAGAAATAGTTGGGGAAAATATATGATATCCCAACGATCGAGTCACAGCTCTCTAGATCAAACACAGACTTCTAGATACCAATTTGGACGGGTCCCACCAAATCAATGTCAAGTTTGACATTGGAGTAATGAATGCTGGGAAATCCTTAGAACATTAATAGTATAAAAACAATTGTCATTCCCCCCCCCCCCCAAAGTAACTTTTTAATGCCATTTTGGGATTCAGCACCCAAAAAATACACAGAGAGAAGCTAACGTTTTTAAAAGCCCATTTTATCGCAAGCCTATGTAGTTTTAGGTATTTCGTACAAATGCTGCGAGTATTTCTCGGAAAAAAAAACTGCAAGTACTGCTATTTTAGAGTGACAATTTATTTTGGAATGCTGGCAGTAAAGAGTATATAAAATATTGCGTAGCACAACTTACAAATCATATAACTCCAACACGTGAATGAAAAAGGACTGGACATGAACAAACAAACAAACAAACAAATGGATAAAACTAGAGTGGAAATAATTTGCTCTTGCCCACTTTCTGGATCCGACAATATTTGAATGACACCTGTTTTGTAATACAATAATACAAGAAGATTCAGAGTTGCCACAAAAGCAGCCATTACTGAATGGTTGAAACCTAAAACAAATATATAACACGTGTATAAGATAAACCTAAACGGCGCGCGAGTTTTATTCAACCAGTTTCTTTACGGTTCTTTCCGTTATTTATAATTGCGGTGTTCCGGAATATATTAAGGCAATGCTACAAATTCATGGTCTAACTACGAGGCAGAACCAAAGTATTTCCGGTTCTGCATTTTATATGGCAGAACCATTAGTATTTCCGGTGACATCTCAATATCGAATTTTTGGGTGGAATGCTATAACTTTTCTACCTACTTTGTACGTGGTAGAAAAAGTAAAAGAACTAGGAATCGCCGAGGTAAAGCATAATCGGAAGACTATAAAAAATTAAAAGGAAATTATTCAAATCAAGATGTAAGATTGTGCTCTTTGTATACTACAAAAAAATTATTTCAGGGCATCCTTCGTTCATAATGTGTGCTTCTGTTGATATGCACTAAATTATTTATTCAAAATGGGGGGAAAAAAAGTTCTCACTTCGGGTTTGCGACGCAAATGCTTAATGGAGAGTTGTTAAGTTTATTCCACTAATGTTAAAACAGCTATATAATGCTATATCAGAACACATTAGATATAAAATGTGATACTTTTCCCACGAAGTTTATTCATTCGTTCTGAGAGCTTGATTTAGTTTGATGATAAAATATTTATTAGAAAACATATTCCTATTATTTTTATTAAACGACTAAAATTGTTAATAAAACTGCTGACATTTAAATAAACCATTATCGCAAACTCAATCATCGGGATGATATCTGAATTATATGGCAAACATTTAATGCAGGTAGACCTGATATTTCCAGAGAAAGCTAATCATTTATGCTGGGAAAATGTATCATAAGTAAATCATGTTTAATCTTTTCTCTAAAACATTAATATTTCAATATTTTTAAAAATATAAAGATTGTAAATATCTGAACACTTCAATAGGCTAAAAATAAAATTAAGTAGGATGAAACATAGTTCATAAAATGTTAAAAAAATAAAATGGCGAATTCTTTCTTCTTTCTTTTCAGTTTGTACTTGACAGTATCTTAGGTCTATTTGAAAGATCGTAGCTGTTAATTCTTAGAGGACATTAAAACACGGGAAAAAATATACAAGAGAGAGAGAGAGAGAGAGAGAGAGAGAGAGAGAGAGAGAGATATTAATTTAAAGACTGGTTGATATTGTTTTCCTAAATTAGTAATATTATTTTTGCATGATCGCTTGTTTTCTCGGTCATGTGAATTTTAACAATTCTATAAGGTTTGTCAAATTATATAACGATACTATAATGTCTCCTTATATGACGCGCGTGAGTAAAATAGCTGCTTCCCGTACGTGCTAATTGTCAAGGCCTTCCGAACTATTACGCTTATCATAAGATCAGTCTTCCTTGATATTACAGTATTTTCATTATACATATGTTCCCATTAGACCAGGTTAATTGTGTAAGCATTTTATACTCTCAGATTATACGATAATGGAAATATATTTTACAATACAGTCTGTGACGAGCTTCACAGAATCTCGAAAAAGAAAAGCGCTTCGTCCTCTTTTTGAAACCTTTTCCTCCATTCTGTAAAACTCACTTTCGAACCTGTATTGCAACATACTATTTAATGTAATGTGCTAAATTTCCATGAAAATGAAGCGAAAACGAATTTACCCTAAAGCTCTGGCAGTAAGCATAATCCATTCTATTGAATGTTTCACAAAGTCTGACACTACTTCGCTTGCTAAACCTACTGCAGTCTATACAGTTTTAGCAATATGTGTGTTGTAGAGGATGCAAAAGCTCTCTTTACAGCGGTTATTTTCTCTTATAGAATATAGCACGTTATTAATGCGTCACGGAACGGTGTTAGCTTTAAGCGCTGACTAGGGAGGGAAAGTGAAAACTCAGTATTAACTTTATCTCAGTAAAATATTTTTCCTAAGACGGTTCGGTTCTCTACCTTTAGCTTTTTCAGGTCAACTGATTGAGCAAAGCAATGGTCACGTGATATGCAGCTACTTTGCTTTAACCAAGGACCTGATACTATATTGCAAACACGATGATGCAAGAATGGGTAAAACTGAGCAGCATTTTAAACAAGAAATGCCAAGCCCCGCATGTTCAGAATAAAGCAAAACAACTGCATCAATGACGTCGACAGCAAGTATAGCTCAATATGAATGTAGTACAACGTTTCACCTGTTGGGAAGACCCGACAGGCATGTTCCCTCGGAAATACATATCTTGATTTATCCGATGATCAGCAAGGGCAACCTGTACTTTAAAGCTCTTTTCTGCTTCTTAGAAGTTATGGGCTTATGAGGTACAACATATTTGTAATTGTTGTGTGCTTATCGTCTGCAAGCGATCACTTGAAGCATGATGTATCACAATCAGAGACGTACGCAAGTGCATTTGGGGAGGGGGGGGCAAAAGGAATAAAGGCTGGTTCACAACTGCCCGAGAACGGAAACGAGAACGGGAAGCAATGCACCATGCAAGATATTGGTTCACAACAGCCCGGTAACGAGAACGGGAATGCATGTCGATCACAAAGTGAAAGTCGATTTTGCGCATTGGGATTTCATTTGTTTTTAACTGATCAATGATATTTTTTCACCTACTTCCAATTTAGCCAAGCCAACGTCAAAATTCGATAGAGTAAACATTATCTAAATGCATATCCATTACATTTCCTATCCCTCTACTTATGCCAAGCTTCCATTCCTTTATTTAATGGCACACATTAAAATTGTTTATTGTTCTTTTTTTTTCATTTCCACCGGTTTTAGCTGTTCTTTGTAGCTTTTGCCATTCATTTGTAGGTAACAGCCAGTTTTGAGTTGCATATAAACAAACTACAAATGACTCCTTCACCAGAGGAACCAACGCTGATTAGATTTGTGGGTGTCGGGATGAGGTTAGGAAGCACATTTACTACTAATTCCTTCCAGTTTCATGTTTCCAGCTTGCGACTATAGAGAGCACTAGCGGCTGTTTTAAGTCACGGCCGCCTAGAAAAACCTCTAGAGTGAAGAGTCTAATATGCACAATAGGGATCTAATATGCCGTGCCCGGGAACGAGAACGAGAAAGTTAAAAGTTGGGCAACTCTTCTTTCCCGTTCCCGGGGCCCGGGAAGGCTTTCCGTCGATTGTGAACACTCCCGTTTGAATACATGTATTTCAACTTCCTCGTTCTCATTGGTTGTGAACCAGCCTTAACTGAAACACACATGTCAGTAATTTCACTTGGATTTATCCATGTGCGGGGGATATAAAGTAGATCAGTGGACAGGGTATACTGACTAAATAAGGGATTTGATGGGCCAGCATGACCAACGATCAACGTTTTAACTATTTATAGGACCAAAAGACAAACAGGAGCACATGTAGAGACTAAACTCACCAGCCAGAAGTTCCCATTTCGCTCACTTCAACTACAGGAGGTGCTTGTAATCATCTAATACCTACTAACTTACATGTGACTAAACATTTGAGGAATAAAATAAGCGGAGCGAGGCGTTTAATCAGTTGCCAAACAAAGTATGGAATTATAATTTTACGAAATATGGATTAATATTCATATCATACCCTAATATTTACCACTGTTTTAATGTATATAGTATTTTTATTTACTGTTTATCAACAGGTAAAATGTGGTATACTGAACCAGTAAGTATAAAAGAGTTACGGAAAACAAAACTGAGACTACAATGCTTCGATATTTCGGTTTTCGATGTCTGGGCGGGGGAGGGTGTGATTGAGGGCCCTGAACCACCCCTCTGCGTAGTCTGACTACAAGGGTAAGGAAAAACTTCGAAAAAACTCCGAAGTAATTTGCTCCTACGAGGAATAGAACAATAGCCTCGCCTGCACCCCCATTTTTTTTAAAAGTTCCATTTATACATCGCCTTTAACTGCAATGGTCTTATTGGCTGCCTTTCCTTGTAACTATTATTGCCTATAGGCAATGGTGTTAACTCGTATTCGCTTGTCGTGGAGTTTTAGTAAACTTTGGGTTTTATTTATTAGATCACACAGATTCATACTTCCAGACTCTGGGAAGGAATAGGAAATCATTTTGGCTACAGAAAAACTCCCCCCCCCCTCCAGCGGAGACCGCTCACTCAGCAGGCAGGAACTCCACCGACTGAGCTACGAGGCCCAGTTCTTACGGCAAGCATATTGCCTACCACCTGCCAATGATATGCACATCTACAAGGAAAACATCACTTACTCTGCAGGCATATTTTTCCGTGCAGTAACCTCTTATTGTACTATCAGTACTCTCGCTTTAATTTATGCCGTCACTTCAGCTTCGGGAGGCATTCTACTGACCTTCCCAGGTGCAGTATGTATCCATCGGTGTTGTTGCATTGCGCCGATGGCCAAAATACATTAGGATCCGCCTAATGAGGGTCGTTAGGAAGGACCTATCACCGCGGTTTAAGGAAAAATTGGTTACTCAAATGGGTTACAAGAAAGAGGACAGGCTTTCGTACATCAGAATAAAGTTTAAAAGTTTATTTGCAGGAAAGGTTTTCGTTAAAGTGTTAAATTTATATCCAGCTTTTCCCTTGTCGAAAATCTTAAAAGTTAATTTGCAGGAAAGATTTTCGCTAACATTTAAAATTTATATCCAACTAGGTATTGGTATTGCGCCGACGATCAAGACGTTCTCAGACTTCATCTTGCTTTTTATACTGTATTTATTAATGAATATCTATTCCATGTACATCAAACTGAACCGTGTGTTGCGGGTTATGGAAATTTTCAAATATCGCAAAGTGCAGCTTACACTGGCCGCTCAGAAATGGCGATGTATACGTAAAAACTGAAACGCGCATTTCTTCTCTGAGGTATATAACGACGTGAATTACAGACTTGTTGGGGAACGTAATCACGATTCAGAAAAAAAAATTGCTAGGGAATATATTTTCAAGAGCTTACATATGTTGACCACTTGAATTAAACTTTCAGCAAAACTTAGGAATTCTTACAAGGTTAACATTGCCGTTTTTACTTTCTCCAGATGGTAGGTAAAAAAGTATTGTATTCCAACCAAACGTTGCATTGCCCTTGCATATTATAGTATTCGTCTCAAAGTGATACCTCAAATCCTGCCTTAATAATGCTCAAAATGTTTGGCTAGAAGTGATTTCAAATGAAGCTATATGACTTTACTGTGTTTATTTCGCCATGATCTAGCTTATGCAAGAAAGTCGGCTTGCTTTCTCTACAACCTACCTAAGGCGAGTTTTCACTCGAAAATACATGTTTTGAGGTCCCTGATTCAATTAAGTTCTATATCTTCCATGTATGTGACATGAACATTTACACAAAATGAAGAATTGCATTTTGTATGAATAGTAGGACCTGTGAAATTGTAAGGAACAGGGAAAGTCATGTAGGTGTACCGCATCATATTTCTCGTTTTTGATGAGATTTGGAAAGAAAAGAAGAATCGCATACTGTGCAGATATACTTTCATGTGGGAACTGTAAACATACGACAAAAAATATTTCTATAATACATTAGGAAAAAAATCTGATGTGTAACACTCACATGACTTTCTCTACTCTGGTATAAACTATTTTTACAAACGCTTATTCTCCATATGCTTCATGTTAATCGAGATGTTAATCTTATTGCTAATTTTCTTGTAGGTGCAAGGGGAATATGGTAGTATTTAAGCGATAGTTCAAATCTTTTAAGAGCTAGTTGCTATGTGGCGCATTCCATTCCCTTTGTATGTCCAGGACATAAAAAATGAATAACGAATTCCCATTTGAGAAAAAGTATTGGAAAATTTAAGGGAATAACAAGCAATATCTCGAAAATGGTTCACTAAACAAAAAAAATGTATATAACATAAATTCTGTATTTTAACGCGATCTACATTTTTTG
Source organism: Deroplatys truncata (assembly GCA_030765065.1). NCBI lineage: Eukaryota > Metazoa > Arthropoda > Insecta > Mantodea > Mantidae > Deroplatys > Deroplatys truncata. Next base: position 123,160,530 of record CM060981.1, read on the forward strand.
TGTAGTAAAATTTTGTCTATCTCTTATGGTTTACCAACTATGCAAAAGTCGTTCACAATGGAGAATACTTTTGGAGACATTCCCAAAAAATTCGAGATATACAATTCATTTGCCATAAGAATGTCTTAAACTTATGGTATTTTATTCAAAATCGTTAAGAGCCATTTTTTAGAAAATTAAATTTTTCGAAAAATTTTCCATGCAAAGGGTAATCTGGGGTGGAGGGATTTTCTTGAAAACCTTCGTGTCGCATCTCTGTAAGGTACTGAACCTAAATACCAAGTTTGGTGTTTATCCGACTGTTCGTTTCTTAGTTATGCTGTTCACAGACAGACACACACACACACACACACACACACACACACACACAAACAGACACACACACACACGCGCGCGCGCGCGGACATGTGTCCAAAAATGCTTTATATGCATTCAGTGTACCTCAAAACATGTATTTCCTGTGAAATCTCGGTATCGAATTTTTAGGTGGAATGCAATACTTCCCCTACTTAACACCAAACTTGGTATTTAGGTTCAGTATCTTCCAGAGATGCGACACGAAGGTTTTCAAGAAAATCCCCCCACCCCAGATTATCCTTTACATGGAACATTTTTCGAAAATTTTAATTTTCTCAAAAATGTCTCTAACGATTTTGATTAAATATCATATGTTTAAGATATTTTCATGACAAATGAAATGTATATCTTGAATTTTCTGGGAATGTCTGCAAAAGTATTCTTCATTCTGAACGACTTTTGCATAACTGGTAAACCATAAGAGAGAGACAAAATTTTACTACACAAAAATGTGGATCGCGTTAAAATACACAATTTATGTTATATACATTTTTGTTGTTGAGTGAACCGTTTTCGAGATATTGCTTGTTATTCCCTTAAATTTTTCATTACTTATACTTTTTCTCAAATTCATTATTCATTTTTTTATATCCCGGACATGCAAAGAGAATGGAATGCGCCACATAGGAACCAGCGCTTTAAAGATTTGATTATCGCTTAAAACCTACCATATTCCCCTTGCATCTACAAGGAAATTAGCAATAAGATTGACATATCGATATCTGGATTAACATGAAGCATATGGAGAATAAGCGTTTGCAAAAATAGTTTGTACAAGAGTAGAGAAAGTCATGTGAGTGTAACACATCAGATTTTTTTATATAAAAGGTTTTTGCTTATTCTTTATGGTTTTAAGTTGCATGGAATTCACACAAAGTGAAGATGGTTTTGTAGGCTATTCTAGAGAATTCAAGCTATACATTTTATTTCCCATTCTAATATCTGAAACATTTGGTGGGCCCTTTTATGAAAAGCAATAGGTAGGCTGCAGAGAAATTAAAATGTCGCACTGATATGCTGCATCGTAACGAGCATTTTAAGTGCGAAAAATTATAATATACAATTTCTGAGAACATTGGTTTTTAAGTTATGCATTTCCATAAACAGTACAACATGCAAACAGGAAACTTTAAAACATTTTTTAGCAAATGCGAGATAAATGAGGAGTAGAGATTTCGAGAAACGTACAAATTCCCTACCACATCTCTCAGTAACACCATCACAGATGTTATTGTTATTTCAAATTCATCGAAGTAAATTTTTTTACACAAAACTGTGCCTAAATAATAAGTATTAATATTAACTAAATCAAATTAAATCTTTTACTTAATATTTTCCCCAATTTCTCCTTGCATATACTTTTATACGTTGGTATGCATGTACGTATACAACGCATAAAATTATTACTTTGCACACTAATATACAGTTATACTAATGTTTTGTGAAGATTTGTTTAATCCTTTTCTTCCTTCTTTCTCTGGTCTTAGTTGTCTAACCGGGTAATTTTTCCTTAAACCGCATTGATTGACAGCTCCTTCATAATGACCTCATTAGCCGGGTCGCTAATGGAAAGTGGCCATCGGCGCAATGCACTATTACCGGTATCCATAGCAAAGAGGAGGTGTGTACCTGTGTCATCCTGATTTACTTTTACGTGCACAATCCTAGATTATTCACATATTTTATAACTTTGAGCAGTAGCTTTACTCATCACTTATAATAACCATGTTTAAATATATACTTAACCAAATAAAACCCCACTTTGCACATCTCCATGAAAACATACAGTATAATGTAAAACTGTTGTTGTTCACCAATGGCACCGAGGATTAATTGATCTGCATCATTTTCCCTCTGGCTTCCCAATATTAAGTCTGAGAGTTATCACTTTTAAGACTTTGCATTTGGCAAGATGCTGTTTGTTCAGGATGACATCTTCTTCACAGAGAGTGCACTTGGGTGTAGGTAAACATCGTATCTTGTAGAGGTGTTCTGCGAGACAATCGTGGCCAGTTGCCATCCTAAATAAGGCCACTGCAGTTTTCCTTGGCATTTTTTGTATAACTGTATCTTTAATGTTTTTATAATCTTTATCTTTTAGTTTATCTTCATCAAATCTCTGCGGTCTTTTGAAATGTTGTTTAATGTTATTTAATTGTTTATTTATTTCTATTTGTCCTACAGGTTTTATTTGTTGTACTGCACCTTTCTTTGCTAATCGATCTGCATGTTCATTGTCCAAAAGTCCGACATGAGCTGGGATCCATTGTAGAGTGACATGATTTCTAGTTTCAACTACTTTAATTAGGCTTCTTATATCTTTAATATTTCTTGTTGTTTTATTACTGTAATTTACTATCCCGTCTATGGCTGATTTTGAGTCTGATGACTATTTTTTGTTTTATGTATGGTCCATATAGAATGTTCTGTAATGCTGCTTTTATAGCTGTTAATTCTCCATCATAGTGGTTTGAAGTTTCATCTGATGTTAGATACTGTGCAAAATGTTTACAGTATATTCTGCACATCTGGTATATTATAAATTACATTATACGTTTTACTCTTAAAGAGGACACATTTACTAGACATTATTGGAATCAACTGTCCAATCTAAATATACAACTAAATAAAAAATAAATTTGCACAATTTCTCCATGAAAAACCTTTTATTAATGACAATGCAATGTAAAACTCAAGTACATAATACTGTTTACTCTCAAAGAGAACACATTTAATATAACTACCATTATCGACCATTATTTTAATAATCTGTCCAATTTCCATTCTTGTGCAATACCTGATTTAGCCGCCTAGGCACTGAATCACTTTGGTGCTGGAAGAACTCAAAACGCAAATACCTATATCAGAACATTTCAGAACTCGTTCCCAGAGGGCGACGAGTGTTTCAGTGGCTAGGCGGCTAAATCAGGTATTGGACAAGAATGGCGATTGGACACATTATTAAAATAATGTCTAGTAAAAGTGCCCTCTTTGAGAATAAATACTATCATTTACTTCAGTTTAACATTACATTGTCATTAAAATACGTTTTCATGGAGAAATTGTGCAAACCAGCGTTTTATTTAGTTGTATAGTTGGATTAGACAGAGATGATTACAATAATGTCTAGTAAATGTGTCCTCTTTGAGAGTAAAAAGCATAATATATTTCAGTTTTACATTATGCTGCCATTAAATTTTTTTTTCATGGAGATATTGTGCAAAACAGAGTTTTATTTAATTATATATTTAACATGGTTATTATAAGTGATGAGTAAAGCTATTGCTCAAAGTTATATACTCAAATGTGAATAATGTAGAATTGTGCACGTAAAACAGGACGTCACTGCATGCGCGAAAAGGTAAACAGATACGCACACCTCCTCCTTGCCAAAGAATGTCTTCCAAATCTGCGGTGACAGCATAAATGGAAGCAAGTGTACATAAATTCGTAAGGGGAAGTACAATTCAGAATGGTCAAACGTTTCGAATATTTTAATTTCAAAATCGGGTAGATTATAATGCAGACAATATGTTCTTGCATTTTTGTTAGGTGAAACCAAAACTTAAAGAGTGAAAAAAGACAATATTTGAACATATGGACCTGCCAAGCCCCTTTGAGTACATTCTTCAGCAGGGCAACTGTATGCAATAGCTATGGACAACTGTAGCAGCCATAGGTAAACAATTCTTACCACTGAAATAAAAAAAGTAGCGCTTAAAATACTTTTCTAGAAAATAAATTTTCCCCCCATTCTTTTCTCAAGAACTATTTACTAGAGAGGGCAACGAAACTGCGAAGAATGTTGTAAAACTACGCAGGACAGAATACCTGAATAGTACCTTCTAGTATTTTCTTAATTTTAGTATTTATGATAAATTAAATTCAAAATCTGAGCCGAAATTTTACCAAAACTTTGAAACTTCATATAAAATGAATTACAAGACTAAAACAAAATTTTTCTTGACTGTATCTGTAGTTCAGTGGTCAGCGTTCTGGCTTCTCAACACAGAAGTCTCGGTTTCGATTTCCGGCTTGGGCTGCGGCAATTTTCTTTAATTAGAACTACTCCCTAACCTCCGCAGTGTCTAGAAGTATGAATGTGGAGTGTTTCCTAATGTAAATTAGTAAAAATTAACAGTTTAAAAGCCTACAGTCAACGAGTTAGTTGTTTCCAAAGTCAAAGCCCGATATGACCACAGAAGGGTGCTATACAAATGAAACAATAAAAGAAAAGAAAAAGCTTGCATAGAATACTTTGTGACATAAAGAACCTACAGTCAGTTTTTATATCCTAAATGAATTTCTGAGCTTTTAAGAAACGCTACATTAACTAAATTCGCATTAAAAAGGTCTGATTACAGCTATTATCGAGTGGACAGCTCAGGCGGTAACGTCTGTGGCCCGCATTCCGGAGGTCGTGGGTTCGATTTCCATGGCCGACCTTCCTGACCCATGGGTTTTTTTCGGGGGTTTCCCCGGGTCGCCAGGCGAATGCTGGAAACGATCATTACATCCCCGAATTTCCTGTCCCTCCATTTCATCTCCATTCTCATTTCGCTTCACCTCTCATCTGCTTGGTTTCTTTCAGGGTTGCAAATGTCGGCGGGAGGTCTTGGTGTGTGCATGGCAGGGGAAAAGGATGCTCTGAGGAAACCTTCGTGCCCAGACTGCGAACGGTCTTCGGGTCCCGGGTCCCCAGGGGATGTGTAAGCCCACAGGAGGAGGAGGGCCGGCTGCACCAGCCAGCACCCGGGGAGTTCAAATCTGTAAATGGTAGGGACCCTGCCCTCTGCCTGTCGTGTCCCCTAGTTCGGCCGCCCTCTGTCTCCTCTCGCGTCATCCCTCCCACTCGGGGTGCCGCGTCAGGAGGCTAGGCACAAACGATTTGTGTAGGTCGAGGTGCTAAGTCCCCCTCCGCTTCTAGCCCTATCTTAGCATAGCCTATTTGTGAAACTCAGGACTACATTCTTTGTTAAGTTTCAAATACTGGTTCCAAATTCCACTTGTATAACTCTAATGTTATAGAAGATGTTACAATAATTTATTCCTAATCATACATTTTGAGCTACCCCCCATTAAACATAGCGATGTGCATAATTGATGCATAAAGCGTTAATTTTGGGTGCTTTTTATAGATCAGAGAACATTTTTTGTTTGATTATTGGAATAGTTAATCGTATATACGACGACGATTGGAAAGCAAAACCAGATACCAAAATTTCAGGTTACAGTCGAGATTCGCAACACGGATCTACGGCCTTACGAATTTTTACTGAATTACTATTAGAGCTGCTATGGCCACTTCCCAAAATACAACCACGAACTTTTCTCATGTGATTCTCTATAGTAGTCCTCTAAAAATATCCTAACGTGAAATTTATATTCTAAAAGTTCACTGGAAAAGCTAGTTCCTTTGCACTAGGGTTTGCTGTTTAATTATTCGCTATCTAAGGTTAACTTTATTACTGGAATCGTTCTTTCACACCAGACATCTGTAAGAAAAATACCAAGATCTTGGTTTGAGTAACTGTAAAACTTGTTATCAAGTTTGTATTTGCATAACATATAATTCATGCTAATATTAGAAAGATAGATGTCAGCGCATTGTGCAACGCGCCTGTCCGGACTTATCTTGCAAACCTCGCAACAGTTTTGAAAAACATTGTTTCTTCCTGGTAGGTTACAACAAATTTTAAGAGAATGTTTTAATTGGCGTTGGGGACCTTTCATATTCATGTTGCCCTATTGTGCATGCCATTTTCCCCCTTTCGGTCTCCAATTTCTTGTGTTGGGAGTGGTCGAACTTTACGGTGACAGTGCTAATAGAATAGAAGACCCTTGGACGGTAGGCAAACCGAAGAACAAAACAGGGGCTGGGTTAAACTTCGTGTACCCTCAGTGGCATCCCTGTCGTACATAAGTACATACTTAAGTATCAATCCTAATATACATATTGGGAATATTTTTGGTATGATTCGGATTCCGAAAATTGGGTTTTAGACTGCAAAAAATGAAAGGCTGTACTACGATCTTAACATGTTCCCCACAATATATATATAAACAAACGATAGTGGATAGAGACATCAGATTATGTGTGATCTAGCTGATAATTTTCTGTGGGTCATATATAAATATGAAATTAGCCCAAGCGATGTAGATTTGTATGTAAGGAGTTGGAGATAAGTATGTGGTGAGGAAGGGTGTACCAAAGAGAGCGTGGGAGTTCTAGCGAGAAAGACTAGGGTGGAACAGCTGGTCTTTCCGAAGAAAACGGTGAAGTCCTCGAGGAAACCTATGCCAGCAAGCACTGATGTGCGGCACCTAGGTTCAAACAACACCTTGACGAAGCTCCGTCGTCGATTCTATTGGTTGCATCTTCAAAGCGACGTGAATAGGTAGTGCCCGCTATGCGACATCCGTGCCACATATCCTGGGCCCCAGTCGCGCATTCGGTGTCAACCCCGAAGGGGACTGATGGTGGTCCGCTGTGATCGTCCTGCTGCAGATTGTGAAGCTATTCGGGATGAACAGCTCTGAACTGTGTGACGCAGCGGCTATGACCCAAGGCTATTGGGATGACGGCGCCGAGCGGTCGGAGTAAACAAGATAATCGCCACTTGCCAGCGTAAACATCGAGCGCGCTATCGGGAGATAACTAGAACTTTCTGGAAGCTTCTTCTTTCCCCCTCTTCCAGGAAGTGTGTCGAAATAATTCTAGAAAGTTCGAAAACCTTGTGGAAAGATTCCACTGACTATATAAGCGAGCGCTCTCGCGGGCAGTCGGGTCAGTGCGAGGTGAGGAAAGGAGTCAGGCAGTGCGAATGGGTGAGTTAGTTGAGTTGCGTCGGACATTCAGCGAGCGAGTTGGTGAGCGGGTTTGTGGTGCAATATCACGTGCGATTCTCCGAGCGAATAGGTGACGCTGCTGTGACGTGCAGCGAATATTATTGCGGAGCGACGGATTATGGAGTTCTTGTGTTCGACCCCGGCAAGTTAAGTGAACCGTCCGGTGTGAAGAGGCTACGTCACGAAGGAAGTAAAGCGATGGAGAATTGAACTAGTTCACCTTAGTGAAGTAACATTAGTAAACTCCCAGTGAAGGTGAACCACATAAGAACTTAGGACAGTGACAGTGAGAACTGCGAGTGTGATAATTGAAAAACTGGGCAAAATCACAATATGGGGCAAAAAATTCTCCTCCAAATGCTAGGATTCCAGCTCATAAGGAACCTAGCAGTACCAGTAGCAGCTACTGAACAACTACTACTAAAATCTGATGTGATACGTTCACACGATTTTCTTACCCTCTATCTTTTATTAGTGGGCATACAAATTATTCTTACACCAGCTTATTTTTCTATCTACTACATTTTAATCGAGATAAACCTTTGCAGAAATAGCTACATTACACATTTCGTTATAGATACAAAGAGAACACGGATAGTCAAATGTTTAAGAACTGGACGCTACATGCTGGCCTTAAAATTCCATACAGTTTCCATGCAATCGCGAGAAACAACTAAATGTTGAAAGGACCTTTAAGAGAATGACCAAGAAATGAACAATTCGAACCTTTAATAACGATATCTCCGAAACGACTCATACCACAAAAATTATTTTAAATAAATTGTGTGTTTTAAAGAGATTTACATTATTTGTGTAATAAGTTTTCATCTGATGCTTAACGTTTACCAGTTATTATACAAAATTTCTTCCAAATGAAGTGGAGTTCACAGGCTATTCCCAGAAAATTCAAGATATTCATTTTGTCATGTAAATTTCTTTAACATTCGTTATTTTAATCAAAATCGTTGGAGGCCATCTTTTAGAAAATAAAAAATTTCGAAAACTCTTCCATGTAAAGGGCAGTCTGGTGTGGCGAATTTTCTTGAAAATCTTCGTGTCGCATCTTTGAAAGGTACTGAACTTAAACACCAAATTTGGTGTTGATCCGACTTTTCATGTTTAAGTTATGTTGTTCAGACACACACACAAATGGATATTTTTTTAAAAAAAACAACCTTTTTTGGATTAGGGGGCCTCAAAACATGTATTTCCGGTGAAATCTCAATATCGAATTGAAATAGAATACTTCCCCTACTTGCTATATGCAGTAAAGAGAGAGAGAGAGTAAAAATGTATGGGGCTACTTCATGTCCAAGGAAATAATAAATGAAATCATTGCCTACACATATCTGGAGGGAAGCGAGTATGCACAGAAAGATGTAAAACCTGAAAAAATGTCACAATTGAAGAAATGAAGGCATTTTTTGATCACTACTCCTTACTGGTGTCGATACGTGCTGGGACGTTCCAATGAGAGAGTTGTTTTTAGATGAAAAATTAAACCCAATATATAAGGTTACAACGTCTGTAAACAGATTTGAGGATATTGGAAAATGATACGGTTTGATTATAGACACACTCGGGCAGCCCGGTCTGGTGGTGATAAGCTAGCACCTCTGCGATATATTCTGGGAAAATGTTTCTTGACAATTGTAAGAAATCACTTATGAAATGAATCACTTATGTAGAAGAAAGTTAGTACCATTTTGAGGAAGAGGTGGATTTAGCAGTATATGCCTAGTAAACAAGAAACATGCGGACTGAACATATTCTGGCTATGTGTTTCTAAAACAGCTTACGCCATACATCAGATGAGCCTATACAAAAAATTTAGGAATGAACGTAGTAATATAGTTGGCCAAATGTGTGGAGGGGTCATCGAGAAACTTCACTAATGATAATTATTTTACAAGTGTGAAACTAGCAGAAGACATGTTAGAAAAGAGAATCATTATAGTGGGATAAATAAATAAAAATAAACCAGATATTCCCGTTGAAATGAAGCATTACCTTCCAGAGAACCTCTCAGTTCTTTATTTGGCTTCAAAGATAATATAACAATGGTGCTATGTACCTAAGAAAAATAAGTTTGTCATTCTGATTAGTGCTATGCATCATGGCAGAACTGTAACACAAGACCATACCAAGAAAAAGCTAGAGATTATAACATATTATAATTCAACGAAAGGAGATAAGGATCAAAAGGTGAAACACATACTTGCAAGAGGCAAACGAGGAAATGGCCCTTTATTCTGTTGATGAATATGATGGACATCCCTGCAATGAACGTGAAGTTCTGTTTTGTTTTCAACATCCAACACACCATTCCATCAGAAAGGACAAATGATGCCTGTTTCTGAAAGATGGCAAATGAGATGGTACGTTCTCTAATGGCTTCAAGGTCAGCAGTCTTTAATACGCCAAAACGCACTGTGGAAACAATTTAAATCTATTATATGGCTCATCATCTCAAGTTCCGACAATTGTACACGGGAAAAGGAAAAGGCGTTGCTACTGCCCATACAACATATACAGGAACATACATACAACATATCTTAGTTTGTGTGAAGTGTAATAAAAAGCATTTGCAAGGAACACTGTTCATTGGTTTGTAATTCTGGTATTGTACTGCAAAATACAACTTAAACAGAAAAAGCGCTTTAGTTTAAAACGTGATGTGTGTTTGGAAGAACACTAATTGTTGGTTTGTAATTCGTGTTTATTATCTGTTCCTGTATCAAATTTACTTTTAAGTATTGGGTCCCCGAATTTGCAGCTATATGACCACTAACAATCAATTATTTGACGTTCTTATTCTTTAAATATAACTTATAAAATTAATAAGAAATTCTTATAATGAAAAGTTACTTTTAAATGTTAATAAATAAATATGTGAACATTAAATGTCAATAAACTAAAAAAATGACTAATTTTGAAAGTTTATAACTACCACTAATACATTATAATATCTATAGTTAATAATAAACATGTAATTCCAACTCTCGAAAAGTACTAAAAATTTAGTAAACAGATGGGAGGGCCTGAGAGGTCTGCTTATGCATTTTGCGTCAGTATAGAACCCTGCAAACGATGATTAAAGAGATCTGCAACTTTTGTGCGCAACGGTTTTGTCTATCTTCTATGCTTTGCCAGTTATACAGAATTCCTTCCGAAGGAAGAGGACTTCATAGGCTAATCCCAGAAATTCAAGATATAGGTTTTGCTTGTAAATATTCTAAATGTATGATATTTTAATACAAAATCGTTAGAACCATTCTTTGAAAAATAGAATAAATTCGAAACATTTTCCACGTTAAGAGCAGTTTGGGATGGGAGATGTTCTTGAAAGTCGAGTCGGGTTCTTTGAAATGTGTATTTATCCAACATTTCGTTTTTTACTTAAACTGTTCACCCAGACTTTAACGTAATCAGCGAACCCACGATACAATTATACCTATAGTTCCATGACCCTGGGAAACTTACGTAAACTGGAAATGCTTCGTCGTCACAATTTCTGCAGTTGTTTCTCTTTCACTTTCCTTATACTATCCTTAAAATCCAAAGCACTGGCGTAATCAGAAAGCAACTTATATATTTATTTTTACATATCTAGGTAGTTTTCCAAACTGTTTGTTGAAAACTGCCTCACAGAAATGTGCTCGCAAAATAGATTGAATACATATTATTATAAAAAAAACATTCATAGTACCTAAAGCAGAAGCTATCCGATATTCTGCACAACAGTTAACTACTGAAGATAAATCTGATGTTACGTTCATATGTCTTTCTCTACCCTCTATCTTTTATTAGTGGGTATATAAATTATTCTTGCGAAATTTTATTTCCCTATCTACTGCATTTTAATCCACATAAACCTTTCCGGAAATAGCTGCATTACATATTTCGTTATAGATACAAAGGGAATAGCGATAGTCAAATGTTTTAGAACTGGATGCTATACGCTGGCTTATAAGTTCCATTCTCTTTCCAAGACTTCGCGAGAAACAACTGAAAATCGACAGTACTTCAAAAGAATGACTAAATATTGAACAGTTTGAACCACTAATAATGGATATCTCGGAAATGGTTACTGCCACAAATAAGTTATTTGAAGTAAATTGTGTGTTTTAAATTTAATAAACAGATTACATTTTTGTGTAGTATGTTTTCATTAACGTTTACCAATTATACAAGATTATATAAAATTCCCTCCGAATGAAAAGGACTTCACACGCTATCCCAGAAAATTCAAGATATACATTTTATTTGCCATATAAATACATTAATATATCGCATTTTAATCGAAATCGTTATAGCCAGTTTTTAGAAAATCTTCGTGTCGCATCTTTGGAAGGTACTGAGCCCAAATACTAAGTTTGGTCTCTGTCCAACTTTTCGTTTTCGAGTTATGCTGTTCACAGACAGACAGACAGACAGGCACGCGCGGATCTTTTTCTAAAAATACTATTTATTAAGAGGGCATTAAAACACGTGTTTTCGGTGAAATCTCGGTATCGAATTTTGGGGTGGAATGCAACACCTTTTCTACCTAGTATAAGTAGCGGTAAAGAAACTAAAAATGTTTTTTTTTAATTCAAGGAGTTCCAAAACTGTATTTTCAGTGAAATTTTGGTATCGAATTTTTGTGTTGAATGCAATATCTTCCCTACCTACTATGTACAGTCCTTCATAAAAGAATCAGGGGCCACGATTCGAAAGTGAGTCGCGTACGCGTTATTCATTCTTCCCTAGCCAGTGGAGGGCGGAGCTACAGGTGTTCGTGGGGTCAGGGCGCTTATCTACCAAAACAGCAAGCAACCGACCGGTTTTTTACTTCTACGTTCTTCATTGCTATGTTAAAGCAATTTCTCTAAGGTAGTAGTATGCATTGATAAAAACTGAATTTAAGAAGATGTCTTTTTTATAAATAATCACTTACTTGTTTTTATAATTTGAAGGGGGATCAAGGAGGACGGAAATGTGCACTTTTAGCACAGGGCAGCTATGCAATTTAAACATGTCAGACAATAATTTTGCTAATTTAATTACGGATGGTAATTGCTGCTAGGATGCATTTTTTTAACAACTGTCCCAACCTAATTGTTTTTAAATATGTATAACATTAAATTACATAATAGTCATATTGCTCTTGACAAACAAATGTTAGCAACAAATCTTATGACAGTGATGGCGGTAGTAATGGAAGTAGTTTAAGAGCACACTACTCCAGCGTTTAATAGCACCCTAACAGGTTAATAACAGCATTTTTTACTTTCTAAGTTTGCATCAGTGGAAATAATATGAAATAAAAGACAGACGTAAAAGCAATGCTTTTCTTACATTTGGTTATAATCAGCTATTCAATTAAACTCCCCAGGGACCTACTGCGGTAGGTACGGAATTGGTACTCCCGGGGTCACGAGCCACTCACGATTGGGTTCCTCTAGGAGGTGAGAGGGCTTATGTCAAACGCCCAATCAACTTTGGTCCATAAGCGTGTTTGACCAACTACAAGTTACCTCCCTGAACACAGTCTGACAGATACCGCTGCGCGGAACGGAGAAGGGGAGTCACAAAGTAACGCGAGTAACACATAATTACCAGTCCCTGGTATCATGTACGACTATGTTCGTATCCGTTGATAAACGTCAGTCCCAGGGAGGAGCAATTGCTTGAGCTGTAACATCCCTGAAGGCGAATGGAAGATTTAAAGATTCTCTATCTTTAAATTGGGAGGTGAGACGCTAAGGTGACCACGGTCCAGGCCAGGACTCTCACCTAAGCCGGGATGGCGCCCAGGATGTGAGCATGCCATCGAGACATTTACAATAGTGGAGGATTTTATCGCCATGGATAATAAAAATAAAAAAACCTTAAGTTAATGGAAAAGAACTAGTCGAGTGTAGTGGTCCTCGCTACTTAATAATTACAAGTACAGAAGAAGGAAAAAAGTTTTAATCGGTGAGCCCATTCACAATTCAAAAAGGTCTAGATAAAATTGCTGGCCCACTGAAGTAATGTATTAGAGCTCGCCATGGCACGCTCCTGGTTGAAGCACATTCAGCATTCCAGGGAGTGATTATACTGAGAACAGAATGTAGCTACCTACCCAATACGTGTCGAGACGCACATGACCTTGAGATCCATGCGCGGTGTGGTAAACACCCTGCATTGGACGGCATGTCCAACGAGGAGATTTAAGAAAATCTTGCAGATCAAGGTTTAACATCCATATATGGGGTTCAGTGGAAAGAAAGAGGTCAATTTGTGCCAACTCGTACCCTGTTCCTTACCTTTGATCAGGTAGATCTCTCTCAAGGGATTAATGCAGGGTATGAAGCCATCAAAGTTAGGCCTTATATCCCGAACCCGCTGAGAAGTAGTAAGTGTCAGCGTATTGGACACATCAGTGATTTCTGCAACGGTGAATCTACCTGCGTTAACTGTGGAGACGTTTCTCACGAGGGAGAATTTGCTTCAGCTCCAACTTGCGTTCACTGCAGCGGTGAACACCCATCACCCACCAAGTTCCCGAGAATGCCCTCGTTTTACAGAGGAAAGAGCAATCCAAGAGATCCGGTTAGTAAGGTGTCCGCGGAAGCCCGGAAACTCCTGCGTGTCCGCCAACCCTTTGTTCTGAAATCCAGTACCTATGGCTCAGTTGCGGTACCGAGTCGGGAAATTGCAACCCAGACCAGCGATATTAACGGAGCCACTATTTCAGAAAATATTCTCGTAGCCAGATCACTTCTGAATCTCTTAAAATTAACATTGACATCTGCACCATTGTTGAAAAGACGACTTCAACAAAATCATCACCAAAACTGTCGACCTCAACCAAAAAGACTGGCAAGCCCGTAGTGCATAATGCGTCGTCGATAAAGTTCAGGACCGACTTCTTTAAAGCAAGTGGAAACTCTGCACCCAGAACATCAAAGGGTAAAACAAGTTCATGAGCATCTCCACGGAGATCATCTTCTGAGGAATCTTCTGGGAAGGACTCAGGTCAGCGATCTACATCTTCGCTGATCTCCACGTTTAATCGGTTCGAGGTTCTCCTACTGAGATTTTCCATTGAAAAGGGTTCTCTTCCATGAAGGGGATGGGGCAGGAGGATTCTGCCCACACCGCCAGAACGACAGTGAAAGGAGGAGGGATAAACCCTCAGATAAAAGAAACCAAAGAAAAAAGATAAATTGATTCGATTACTGCTGTCCTCAACGTAGTGGACTATTACGATTGAGAACTTATCCCATTGTGTTTACTATGGCCATCCTACAATGGAACATTAGTGGAATAGAACACATCGACCAGAGCTTAAACTTTTGCTAAACAAGAATGAGCCTTTGATCGTATGTTTGCAAGAAGCTAAGCTCTATCGCAAGGCAGCTTTCAAATCAGTCGATATACCCTAGTACGGCGTGATGTTATACCGAAAGAGAGTATTACTGCACACGGGGGCACTATGATGCTTAGCAGAGATGACATAACGTGGAATCTGTATCCATTGACATCCAGTCAGTCGTTGTAAGGATTAAACTGCCATCTATCCAATTCACCATTTGTAATATTTATCTGCCTCCATCTGACGACCTTTCGCTCACTGATTTAGAAGATCTATTTTACCAGTTACCAACACCTTTTCTGTTGGTGGGAGACGCCAATGCCAATCACTCTCTTTGGAGCTCGCCTCAATCTTGTGCGAGAACCAAATTAATCACCAGTTTCTCGGACAACTACAACCTAGCTCTTCTGAAACCGGAGAGCCCACATTTCCCTCAGACTTCAATAGTTTTTCACATCTTGATTAGCAGTTTATTTATTACGTTTGACAGTTTCCTTACAATGGAATATCATCTCTGGTTTATACTCCAGTGATCACTTTCCATGTCTTATTAGTCTCTTAACACAATATATGTTCCACAAGCTTGTGTAGATGACGCTTAGATCACGCCAACTGGAACCTTTACTCCCAGTTGGTTGTTTAAATACAATGAGCACAACTCTGAATGTTTCAGCCGAACATCTCACAGAGACGATTCTTTCTGCTGCTTAGCAATCCATTCCTCGATCGACTGTCCTCCCCTGTCGATTGCCAGTCCCTTGGTGGACGGATGAATGCCGAAATGCTATTCGTGTTCACAGACGTGTTCTTAGGGTTTTCCAGCGTCGCCCTACACTGGATAAGCTGATCCAATACCAGAAAAAACGTGCCAAGTCTAGACAAATTACTAAAGATAGCAAAGAGACATCATTGAGCAAGAGGGTAACTTCATTTAATCGACATAACCTGCCTCTGTCGTATGGGATAAATTAAGGCGTGTGGCCGGAAAATCGACCCACAAGCCAATAACCGATCTTAAAACATCTGGAGAAGCTGTTGTTGATACACCTGGCGTGGCTAACACATTCGGCAGCGCTTTCGCTTAAGTGTCTAGCTCAGATAACCGTTTGCTCCAGTTCCTTCCAGTTAAGGCTCAGGTGGAATCTCAAGGTTCCTAGTTTCGTTCTGGAAAACTTGAAGATTATAATAGCTTTTTCACCATGGCGGATTTAGAACATGCTCTTTCATCTTCGTGACCATCAGCACCAGGGTTAGATGGTATCCACGTACGAATTTTGCAACAGCTCCCTCCTGAAGGTAAGACTTTCCTGTTCGAGGTCTATAATCGTGTTTGGGTTGATGCCACTTATCCACTACCTCCTATTTCTCTCACCGGTTGCGTTTGCAAAGTGATGGGGCGCATGATCAATGGACGGTTGGTGTGGTTGTCGGAAACTCACAACCTACTGACCAACAGCCAGTGCGGTTTTCGACAACGCCGTTCAGCAGTGGACTATTTTGTATCATTATAGATGTAGATTACGAACGGGTTCACGAAGAACTGTCATACCGTTGGGATATTTCTCGACCTCCAGAAGGCTTATGATAAGTGTTGACGAGCACGGATACCACATTCCCTACACAGCTGTAACATACGTGGACGCTTACCACTGTTCATTCAGGAGTTTATGAAGGACCGCGTTTTCCGAGTAAGAGTCGGCTCGATTTGTTCGAACCTTTTTATTCAGGAGAACAGAGTACTTCAGGGATCGGTACTAAGGGTTACACTGTTTGCTATAGCAATTCTATCTCAAAATGTGTTCCTTCAGGGGATTATGTTGCTTATTCGTAGACAACTTTGCCGTCTTTTGCAGTTCTCGGCGGCGTATGCAGCAATGTTTAGAACAATATTCCAGAATGGAATTCTAAAAATGGCTTTCGTTTCTCAACTGAGAAGTCTATCTGCGTTAACTTCTGGTGCCGTAGGAGACGATTACCACCTTCACTCCAATTCGGTCCAGATTTACTTCTTTTGCAGATTCGACGAGATTACTGGGGTTGAACTCCGATAGGAAACTTAGCTGGTCTTCGCATATAGTATAGCTGAAAGCGCGATGTGATCATTCCCTGAACATCTTGCGGGTATTAAGTAGCAAATGTTGGGAGCGGACCGGACAGTTTTGCTGCGACTGTATCGCGCACTCATCCGTTTCAAGTTAGACCATGGGTGTATCGTTTATTCTTTAGCACCACCATCTGTGCTGAGAAGATTAGGCACAGTCCATAATCGGGGCATTGGTGTGGCTGTTGGGGCTTTTCCCACCACCCCAGTTGTGAGACTTTACGGTAAATCAGCAGAATTTCCGCTGCAATATTGGCGCTGCATCCAACGTTCGCTTCTTTTTTCAACATCGCACTGGACGAACGTTATAAGAACAGCTCCATTAATCCAAGGCCTGAAGGTGTTCGTTTCCGGGAGCTTCTTAGAAAACATTATATTGCAGTGCCTAGCATGTTTTCTAAGGGGGAGAGGATGTACCCCCTTGGTAGGTGCGACATCTCACGTGGATCTTGGGACGACGGCATAACGGAAATCGACGATGCTACGCTTAGTATTCGCACTTGTTTTTTTATACTTTCTGTCAGGTTGCAATGATAGAATTTTGATCCACACCGATGAATCTAAGTGCACCGAGGTGTTGGATGTGCCTATGTTCATAGAACCGAACCCTATACTCTCGGTTTTTATGACAGCACTTCAATTTATAGTTCAGAGCTATATGCGTATGCCGAGTCATTTTGTATGTGAGCCGTCGAAAACTGGGTGACTCGTTTTGATTCAAAATTAAATTGAGTTTTATTTATTGACGCTAACTATTATAGCCCTTAGTGCCCCATTCTATATTGGGCGCAAAAGACCGATAATTTTGCTCAGAGGCTCCTATATCTAGCTTGAGGTTCTTTTACGTGCCATAAATCTAAGACACGGGACCACCGGCTTTACTTCCCTTCCGAAGGAAGCCATGCTAAAGATTTGTACGCCCGAAAAAATCCATCGCCCTCCACCGGCTTTTAACCCGCGAGCTCGGGAACTAGAGGTAACCACTAGATAGTAACCACTACACCACGGAGGAATGATTCTCTTAGTGAACTACAGAGCCTTCGTGAGCTGTACAACTACCATCCCATTATACAGCGCATCCAGGTTGCTCTGCATGTTTTACGCGCCTCTGCCATTAATGTGGAGTGTGCATGGATACCTGGTCACGTTGGCTTGCCGGGGAATGAACTGACAAATTTGGTAGCTAAGGTGGCGACCACAGAACCCAGTATTGCAATATCTCGTGTAACGTCGGAAGGATTTAGGCTTGCTGTGCGGGGAGCGGTGATATCATGCTGGCGCCGAGACTGGTCGTCTCTCCACGGAAATAAGCTTAGAGTAGTGAAAGACATTCCGATAAACTGACTAACTTCCTCTCGCGTATTTCATCGTGAGATAATTTTGGCTCGGTTGGGTATTGGCCACTGCAATTTTACGCACGGTTACCTTTCTAAGAGTGACCATGCTTCTATTTGTCCGCTGTGTAGCGAAGGTCTGATGGTCCGTCATGTGTTGCTGGAGTATATTTCTCTAGCACCTCTGTCGGCCTCTCTGCAACTGCCGGTCAGTCTTGCAGAGGTCTTCGCGGATGATAATCATGCGGCCGAAAAGCTTTTAAGCTTTTATCAAAGATAAAATTGCAAATCCGGATTTAGTCATATTGATATCAAATTTTTCGTACCTCTCGGCTTAGTTTTGTATATTTATCTTTATCTCTGCCTTTTGCTATGACTTAAATTGAGATTTATTTTTGGCATTTTCCGTGACTTTTATATTGATCTTTATATCTAGCCTCTGTAGCTTTTTGTGTTAGCCTTTGTCTCTGGCCTTTGTCATGATCTATTTTATAAGGGCATTAATGGCCTTGTAGTTGTGTTCCCTTAAACGTAAACAATAATTTATTCAATTACAAACGAATATTTGGTTCATGCCTGTAAAATGAGAGATTTTCAGTTACCTAACCAATTCTATCGTGCACTTTTCGAATATTGTAAAACGCCGAACATCTGAAACACGGTTCGTCATTTAGGTAAATTCTGAAAGAAAGAAAGAAAGAAAGAAAGAAAGAAACGAACATATGTCGGTATTTAAGTCCCCGTACTTCAGTTTTAGAATCCAGTGCTCTACTAAAGAGCTACTTTGGTGTCGAGCTCTGGACTTTCACATTAATACATTTGACCTTGGGAGACTTGCTTTTAGGCTATCTCAGGTGTTTGAAATTCGTAAAGAGCGCAGAAATTAAACATTTCAGAACTAAATCCATCATCACAGAAGACCGGGGGATTCATGAATCGAATATTTGGGATGTTCCCAAACTTCCCCTCCCCCTACTTTACTACTTGTGCAGTAAGAGTTTAGAAGCAATATCAGCAAATTACGCTCTATAGTGCTTGTTCTCAGACAGGTTAAGGAAAGAATATACTTTACTCTTCCGTTCAACCATAAACGATTCATGCTCACCTTTAACTTAAAATCCATAAAAAGTTCTTCAGCCGAGAACTGAACCCAGAATACTAATTTCATAAGCCAACAATCTAACCGTAACTGCAAAGGAGTAGCCCCTATATTCTACATGCCCAATAGTTTGTTTTAAACTTGGAGGGTGAAATCAAAGGACCTTGATATCATTTGTGATATTGTTATCACTTCGTATTGGCCTACGAGCTAGCAATCACCACATGAGGAATGGGCATGTTAAGCGATATATAAGGACAGCATTGGAAGCCCACACTCTACCAACACTCTTTGCACCATAACATACACCAGTGAGGTAACCAGGGAATGCATTGTAAGATGTGGTCACACAATGGCCAAAATATGTCAAGCAGTTGGGCATGCAGAAGAGAGTTATATGTGAAAAGGCTCCAGGAGAAAGGTGAAGAGGGCCTTAAGACAAATCAAAAACAAGGAAGGCCAAAGACCACGACAGAGGACGACAGAGCTATTCTAGAGATCCACGATGAGAATCCTTTCCTTTCAAAGACAAGAATAACAAGAAGTCTAAATCTCCCAGTTGAAGCCGAGACGGTCCGTCGAGACTCCATGTTGCTGGCATCCGACATTGCAGGCCTATGAGAAATGCTGCCCTTAAGCAAGAATAAGGGAAGCTCGCGTGGCCTTGTGCCTCCAGCATCTGCCAGCAAGTCAAGACTTCTGAGTGATAATATGGCCTGAAGAAAAGGTGTTTTCGTCAGACGAGGATGGGAGACAGTTTTCGTGGCGAACTAACGACACTCGCTTCGACTCTAAACACGTTATTGCCACTGGACGGAGTGGCAGGATCGCTTAGCTGTATGAGACTGAATGAGCGCCGGTGGAGTAGGGGAGCTTGTTCTCTTCCAAAATGGACTCTCAGGAATAGTAATCTTGGAAGAATGCATGCTTCCAACGGTGCGATCTATCTACTCGGAAGAGGTAATGCCTGTGACACATTTCACACACAACAGTGTGCACATATCCCGGACCACAAATGCTTGGCTTCAGCAGCACCCATACATTTCTGTTTTGGATTGACCTACGAAGTCTCCGGACCTTAATCCAATTGAGAACGTCTGGGCCTTAATGGTTCGGGACTGGAAACGTCAAGAACGCACCAGAGAGGCACTGAGAGAACATATCTGGGAAGTCTGAGAGAGATGACCTCAAATCTGCAGCTCTCTATTTCCTCGATGCTTCTGAGACTAAATCAAGGCTGGTGGTTTTCCTATTAAAGAAATAAAAACAGAATCTCCCAAAAATTGTTTGCATTATTATTATTATTATTATTATTATTATTACAAACACACTGCTATTGCACTTCACATTTGGTTGACGTGTGTTACTAAAAATGTTTATTTTCTATAAATATATACAATTTTATTTTTCTGCTACTAGTGCTATCAAAGTGATATTCACGATGTTAAATCTTTGTATCTTGACATATTTAACTGTCTCTGTAAACTAGTGTAGTGAGAGGGAACTTTAAACGCTATAGTTAAAAAGGAGTTTAATTTTATTCTATTCACAATTATGATTATAATGGTAATAATAATAACTTATGGTATTATTATGGAAAATATCCGAGACAAATGTTGGGATTCGAAACACAGATCTTTGGCTTTCCATGCCGACGAGCTCTCATGGTCGCCTACAACCAGCACAATCAAATCTAATGCATCTGTTTCTACCTTTAACGCTTGTCTACACACTAATAACTTCTTTGCACTTTTCCGAGAAAGGACTGCCAAATGTGACAAACCATAATAAAAGGCTGTGTTTGAATCTAATACACAATGTAAACGAGAAAATATGATCAGTTGTGAAGAAGCGATAAGGTGAAAGTGGCAAAAATAAAACGAAATGATAGGAGTTAAAAACCGAAGTAAAATAAACAAACATTACAACTACAATTATTATATAGGTGTGTACAAATAGTTGAAAATGACAATTGAACCTTTGATAACTTCAACAGAAGTCAGGTTGTGTTTTTCATATAAAAAGGGCATTATTAATATTACTATTATTACTATTATTATTATTATTATTAATAATAATATTCTAACATATGCGACGCGTATTCCAAACGTAAGGTCCCGTGAACAATATTTAACGGATGGTATGCCTAAATGACGTTTCACGCTTGCAGCGCTGTCTACTGACTCCTGAGGAACCTACCGCAATGTTGGTGTGACGCAGTAGGCGTTTTCCAGTCGGTGAGGCAGATCGCAATGGTCACGACAATCCTAGATCCCGCCATTTGTGAAGTGCGCGATGTCATTAGATTCTTGCTGGCAAAAGCATCGTCAGCTGCGGACATCCATCATGAGTTATGTCTCGTGTATAGTCCGGACAAAATGAGTGACAAACAGGTTCGATACTGGTGTCGAGAATTTCAAAATGTCCGCACAAATGTGCACGAGGAACAGCGGAGTGGTAGACCCAGTATTCGGACCGACGACATCGTTGTGCAAGTGGACCGAAAACTTCGAAGTGATCGGCATTTGACGAGTAGTGGTCTGACTGATGAATTCCCAAATATTGCTCGAACCTCACTTTGCAGGATTGTCACTGAACAGCTAGGATATCGGAAACTTTGTGCGAGGTGGGAGTCAAACTGCGCACCGATAAGCACAAAGAGCAACGAATGAGTACTGCACAACAGGTTTTGGAGCGCTAAAGACAAGATGGAGATGTTTTGTTTTCCCACATTGTTACGGGCGACGAGACATGGATAGCGTACAACCAATGTAGAATCGAAACAACAGTCGATGCAGTGGCGCCGTTCCGGTTCACCCAAACCAAAAAAGTGTAAGCAACCGTCGTACACGAATTGCAAAATGGTGGCTACTGTGTTTTGGGCCGAAAAGGGCGTTCTTTTGATTGATAACATGGACCTTGCGTCAACAATTACAGCTGAGTGCACTGTGCAACGCTTACCAAACTGAGACGTGCGATCCAAAATCGATGCCACGGGAAACTGTCGTCTGGCATAATCTTCTTGCACGACAACGCACGGCAGCTCACCGCTACCAAAACCAAAGAGAAGATTCAAGAGTTTCGTTGGGAACTCTTTGACCATCCTCCGTCCATCCCGACCCAGCACCAAGCGAATATTTCCTCTTCTTGCATTTGAAACGGTGGCTGGGTGGACAACGATTTCAAACTGACGATGAATTCAAGACGAGCTTTACAAACTGGTTCAAGTCCCAGGTAGCAGACTTCTATGCCGAGGGATTAGAGAAGCTGGTGCAGCGTTACAGTAAGTATATAGATGTAAACGACGATTATGTGGAAAAGTAAAGTATATATGTAGGCATATATCACTGTCAATAAAAACCTTGTCTCATGAGCAGTGTTGTTAAGACCAAACGGACCTAAGTTTTGGAATACGCCTCGTATTATTATTAATAGAAACATACACGCATTAGAATATCGATTTGGTTTTTGTATACAATAATACAAATTATGTATGACAATACGTCAAATTATTTATATAACAAACCATTCACAACGAGCAAATATATAGATACTTCTAAAAGGCACGGAGGTAGCTTATTTAGCCCCCCCCCTCCAAAAAAACATCCTGACCCCGGACGTGAACAGGCGACCTCTGCAATGCCAAGACAACGTTTCCCTTTACGCCAAAGCTGGCAGTACTAGAACTGTGCCTAGTTTTGCATTTGATGTCTCTGGCATCCCATTTCCTCTCCTCCACACTTCTGTCGAAAGGGTGAACAAAGTACACGTAACAGCTGTGCGTGTCGCGGCCCCAGATACATTTGAGACAGTGTACGTGGTAGAGAAAGTAAAAATCCTGAAAGTCTAAGCGAAGTAGCTTAATCCAACAGTATTCGAACGTGGGCTTACTACGTGAGCGGCAAGAATTATGCATATTACACTACGGTGGATTTGTAGTCATTCAATGGTTCATTCATGGAGGATAAGAATGATTTTTATCGATCTTTTAAAATGCGTCAATTATCTCCATACACAACATATGTAATTTCCAAGACACTTTTATCACTTGCTTGCCAAATACTTACGTTGTCTTTGAGAAAAAAAAGTCTGATTGTAGATATCAGGGCTTTCAACTATTACCTCTCTTTCACTGCCTTTACAATCATTTGTAGCAGCGCGGAAAAGGCAAGATTTTCTCTTAGTATTAATTTTGACTCAGCAAGGTTTTGGATTCAATAAATCATACCTTCATCTTACAAAATTTTGGATAGTATGGAATTAAAATGACTTTTTTACACGTTTTAAATTATATTCAACCTGTATTTCCATAAAAAACCTACTGCAACGGGAGAAAAATCGTCACCCTTCCACTCCAAATAACATTTTCGTTCCTAAGGGTTTCAATTTAGGCCCACTTTGTTTATTCGCTTTGCGTACAACACGTTTCTAATGGCGGTTAAATGAAATATTTTCGAATTAGAATGGAGAAGTGAGGTGATAATTGACCTGCGGTCAGGTGGGATATGTATTTTTCTTTTTGTTTAACTTGAGAGGAGCCATTTCTAAAATTCCTGCTACTACTGAAGTACAATATGAAGTAAATTTTGAGCTTGGTTATCGATGATGCCGTTACTTATTTCACTCGAAACTCACCTCCACAAGTAACCCGTTATTCATTATAAAAGGTAAATGTTTTAGAGGTTAACAGGCATAAACTGGAATTATATTGATTGCGAAAACAATAATCGTGTCGTATTTAAAGATTACCTATAGTTCACCTTTGAATTCAGAATTATGCAGTTTTTTTTATTTATATGATTATTGAGGTGGATAAACTGCACAGAGGTACAAACTCGTTTTCTAATAAAATTTTTACTCTGCCAATTTGCATAAGCCAATTTTTTTCATTTTGTTTCAATTTTAGATATAACGACAAAAATAGTTAGGCATAAAAATTCAAGAAGTTTCAGTATTTTAAGTATTATTTATTCTTGGTACACCTCTTTAACTCCCTGAGGTAATGAAAGGATACTTAAGGCGTTTATTTTGAAACAAAAATACTTAAGAATTGAAGGTTAAGTTGTTTATGACTATGAAAAAAAATCTTCTCAACATGGCAATTAACTACGAACAAACTAGTGAATAAATAAATCAGACAAGCAGGCAGGCAGATAGGCAAACATGGATCTTTTTATAAATGCTCTTTTTATTACGGGAACGTCAAAACATACTTTTCCCGTAAAATTTCGAGCTTTACACGGAAAGAAAACGACTTTTTGGTCGATGGGTGCAGCTGACCTTTAACGGTATGGAATATTAACCGAAGTATAAGGAATGCGTTTATCTTTCGCTTTGCACATAGAAACTGTAAATTCGTTATTGAAACGGTTGGTATTCACTTGCTATAACTTACCTTTTCATTCCATTCAATGGCCTTTCGAACTCAAAATTCTTAATATATAGTAGTACAAATTGGGACTGTCGAAATGTGTCTCCAAAACTGATTACAAATGAGCTTCTTGTTCTGAAGCAAACCAATACGATTGCAGATACAACTTCAGGATTATAAAAAAGAAAACTTGCTTAAGAATGTCTGTTGGCGACCTTGGTATTTCAGCAGAAAAAAAAAAAGAAAACAGAAAAGGTTCGACCTTGTTGCTAACTGGTACGCATAAAAACCAGTGCGTTACTCTACACAATGTTTGAGCTTTTTACTTAAAAGAAACAAAATACTTGACTTATTTTCCTATTAAAATGGTTTATACTAGGGATTACCTACAGGTAGTAGTAATTCGCGTAGGTCTTATTATATTGGCGCTCCGAGTAACCGAGATAGATTTTAAGCATGGGATACAATCAACATGTTATGCATCTGCATAAACTTAAATGAAAGACTGCATTGATCCTTCTCGATAATTATTAAAGCGAATAGTTACTTTAAAAATCTGTGTTACTCTCACATTGCTTTCTCTACCAAATAACTTTTATCTCATATACAAACTATCCTTACATCCTCTATCTACCTCATGCTAATCGAGATAAACTTTTGCAGAAATGATTTCATTACATAAGGTACATAGGTATACAAGAGGCTAAAACGATATTAAAATCTTAAAATAAAAAGTGAGCCGCTATGAGGTGTCTCTCTGCATGACCATGAGAAACAAATGGCAGCTTAGCACTTAAAAAGTATAAATTATTTGCAAATTAAACCAATAACAATAAATATATCGGAAATGGTTGATGAATAAACATTTAACATAATTTTTTTGTGTAATGAGTTTCTATCTCCTCACGGCTTGCAAGCGATGCATAAGTATACAAAATTCGTTGTAACGGTTGAATCAGACTGAAAAATGCAACGCCATAACCGGGATTTGTAACAAGGATCTTCTGCTTATCATGCCGCTGCTCTAGCCAACTGAGCTACCATGGCCACATGCCGGCACGACATTAAATTCTCCAACTTTCCCCCTGTAAACCACAAAGCGTTCTCAAATTCAATATACTCCAATGTCGACTTACAATCTCGCAAATCTGATTCTAGCTTTCCAACTTTACCTACACGGCATGTGTGAAAGATCAATTAATGTATACAAATTTAATTCAGAATGAAGGGGACTTCACACACTATTCACAGAAAATTCGTGATATACATATCTTAAACATATGACATGCTATTAAAAGCCATTTTTGAGAAAATAAAAGATAACAACGCAAAGGGTAGCTTAGGAAGAAAGTTTTTTAAAAATCCTCGTGTTGCATCCTTGGAAGATACTGAACTTAAATAGCAATTTTGGTATTGCTCAATATTCGTTTTTGAGTTACACTACATACAACACACGGGATCTCAAGAATACTTTATTTTGTATTCACGGATCTCAAAACACGCACTTCAAAAGAAATCTCGAAATCCTCATTTTCTTACTTTATGTAACGCTGTATCTTCCCGACGGAGATAGAGTCTCTTTCTTTTCAGAATGGTACTTCATTTCGTTTAACTTCTTTGTTTTGTTATTTCAATTTTCATCAACTATTAAATTTAGGTCAGCCATATGTTTCACACGACAAGACAAAACGAAAGTCTATGCTCTGGATGTGGAGTAGTACAACAACTTCGTATGTTAGAATTAAACGTTTTGTTTTTGTTTTGTTCTTTTAGCTTTAAACTCTATGTGTTGATTCCACGAGTGGTTTTCTTCCTATGAGTGAGTGGCACTCGTATCCGCAATTTCGTATTTTAATGCGATCTACATTTTTTGTGCAGTAAAATTTTGTCTATCTCTTATGGTTTACCAGTTATGCAAAAGTCGTTCACAATGAATACTTTTGGAGACATTCCCAGAAAGTTCAAGATATACATTTTATTTGTCATGAAAGTATCTTAAACATATGATACTTTAATCAAAATCATTAGAGCCATTTTTGAAAAAATTAAAATTTTCGAAAAATCTTCCATGTAAAGGGTAGTCTGGGGTGGGGAGATTTTCTTGAAAACCTTCGTGTCGTATCTCTGGAAGATACTGAACCTAAATACCAAGTTTGGTGTTTATCCGACTGTTCGTTTCTGAGTTATGCTGTTCACAGACACACACACGGACACAGTTTCCAAAAAGGCTTTTTTTGGATTCAGGGGGTCTCAAAACATGTATTTCCGGTGAAATCTCGGTATCGAATTTTTGGGTGGAATACAATACTTCCTCTACTTACTATACGTAGTAGAGAAAGTAAAAATGAATAAGTATTGAAAAATTTAAGGGAACTACAAGCAATATCTCGAAAATGGTTATATGACATAAATTGTGTATTTTAACGCGATCTACATTTTTTGTGTAGTAAAAATTTTGTCTATCTCTAATGGTTTACCAGTTATGCAAAAGTCGTTCACAATGAAGAATACTTTTGGAGACATTCCAAGAAAATTCAAGATATACATTTTATTTGTCATGAAAGTATCTTAAACATTCATTCATTCATTATCTGTTTACCCTCCTCTGATGTAGGACTTACACCCCCCAGGACTTACAAGCGGGTGCCTGGTGTCAGAGGCCCGTCGAGGAGCAGACACTTATGGATCAGACAGAGCATCCAGGATGGGTGATCAGCCCGATGCCTGGTATGGGATGAAGGAAGTAGATGAAACGAAATGTTGGTGAAATGGATGAAAGGAAAGGTGATGATGGAGCATTGGTGAATGGCGGGGGAAACCGGAGAACCCGGAGAAAACCCGCCCAGACGCCGCTTCGTCCACCACAAATCCCACATGCAGGTCCCTGGGATTGAACCCGGGCCGCCTCGGTGGAAGGCGAGCGGTCTAACCACTCGGCCACGGCGCCGCCCTTATCTTAAACATATGATATTTTAATCAAAATCGTTAGAGCCATTTTTGAGAAAATTAAAATTTTCGAAAAATGTTCCATGTAAAGAGTAATCTCGGGTGGGGGGATTTTCTTGAAAATCTTCGTGTCGCATCTCTGGAAGATACTCAGCCTAAATACCAAGTTTGGTGTTTATCCGACTGTTCGTTTCTGAGTTATGCTGTTCACACACACGGACATGTTTCCAAAAATGCTTTTTTTGGATTCAGGGGGTCTCAAAACATGTATTTCCGGTGAAATCTCGATATAGAATTTTTGGGTGGAATACAATACTTCCCCTACTTACTATACGTAGTAGAGAAAGTAAAAAGGCTAGATATAATTGGCGTTTAAAACTATCCATATTTTGTTTGCAGAAGTTAAACCCCATTAAGACATTCTAAATATCATAACTGATTAGATAATTATATAATATATAAATATTGTAAAAGAATAATTTATTTAATATAAAATTGCAATGGAATAAGCTAGGTATATTTTTCCTAAGCACTAACACCGCACGTTAAATGTATCTGATATTGAAGAATGAAATTTACTGAAATTCTTTAGGCAAAATATGTAAAAATTGACCAATTCTGTGCGCCAAAACATACATTTTGAGCGCATACTGAAAGTCGACTTTAAGATTAGTACACATTTTGATGACATGCCACGACTAATGAATGCAGAACACTACACAGGTGTGGGGATTCAGCCTAACCATTTATTCCTTTTGCATAGCTAAAGCGCAGATGAAATTATGCTATTCAGGCTAGATTTTGGGTAAGAGTTTTGTTAAATAGGCTAGATTTCAGGCTATAAGCATTTTACGATTTTATATGGCTAAACGCTACTGTAAAACGCTAGATTTAGCCATAAAATAGCTAAGTTGGCAACACTGCAACGCAGAAACTATCCCTGTGTTGTGTATAGCCTGTAAAAGCTACGTGAATGCAAAGTATTATTATACAGAATCACTGTAATGTAAACTTGAATGTAAACACGATAATAACGCTACCAAATCAGCATTCCTAAATGTCCCGAGTAATAAGCAATGTGCATAAACGCGGAAGTTTCTCCCAGTTTCTCCATATCATCCATAATCTCAACCGTAATTTAATTTGCGTATTACATCGTCCTTGCCTCAACACGTGTACTTAATTATGTACACAAACATCCACAAAAAATCCTTTCTTTCAACGGACAAGTTATGCATTATTATTATTATTATTATTATTATTATTATTATTATTATTATCCCTTTCTTTCACCAGAGAAGTTATGCATTGTTGTTATTATTATTATTATTATTATTATTATTATTATTATTAGTAGTAGTAGTAGTAGTAGTAGTAGTAGTAGTAGGAGGAGGAGGAGGAGGAGGAGGAGGAGGGGCGGCTGCAGTTGTATCAATTTGTTTATAATCATAGCTATTATGCCACAGATGCAATTTCACACTTTCAGGGCTGTCTGACTAGATTAATCTAAAATGGTCAGCATTTAAAGGCAGCCACTTTGGTTTTTGTAGTAGAAGTAACAAAATATGTCATAAATTCTTTAAGAAGATAATACAGCGTGTGTAAACAGAGGATGAGAGTGTTTCGGTGTTTTTATGAATGTGTGGAAATCAGAAGAAAAAGGAAAAAGTGCAGATATTTCAGATTATTTTTAAACGAGAAGTACTTGTGACAGGTACTGAATGGGCAACTTTCCCTCCGCTTTGCTCTGAGTCTGGCCAGTAAAGTTCTGCCACCCTCACTTTCCCTTCGCCGACAAGCTGAATTTTTGAGGGTTGCACTTGCTTTCATAGCTTCCCGACATAAGAAACACACTTGAGGTAAACGAAGGTGAGAGACAGTCGCAAGCAATGGCCGCAGTGAGTGTTCTCATTGGTCTATGACCACAATATCCAGCCCAAGAGTAGAAAATACATGCCATTTTTTATGTTATTGCTAGAGCCCACATTATATGTAACTATTTAATTACATATTTTAATGCTACGTATTTATGCACGAATAAAAGGCAAATGAGGAGATACGCATACAGGAATATTGTATATAACTTTTATTTTACATTTCTTTTTATATATTTGGTATAGTATTATAAATTTCATACCATACTGCATTTTTTCATGTATTTTAACGCTTTTCAGAATTATTATAAACATTTTGGTTTATTTTGCGCTTCTATTGAATTACTATTATTTTCGAGGCGTATTCCAAAACTTGGTCATAATAACAACAGCGCTCATGAGACAAGGTCTTTATTGACGTTAATATGTGCATACATAGGTATATACTTTATTTTCCATATAATCGTCGTTCACATCTATACACTTGCTGTAACGCTACACCAGCTTCTTTAAACCCTCGGCATAGAAGTCTGCCGCCTGGGACTTGAGCCATTTGGTAACGTTCGTCTTGAGTTCATCGTCGGTTTGAAATCGTTGTCCACCCAACCACCGTTTCAAATGCAAGAAGAGGAAATATTCGCTTGGTGCCGGGTCGGAACTGTACGCAAGGTGGTCAAAGAGTTCCAAGCGAAACTCTTGAATCTTCTCTTCGGTTTCGGCAGCGGTGTACTGCCGTGCGTTTTAGTGCAGGAGGATGATGCCAGACAACAGTTTCCCGCGGCGTCGATTTTGGATCGCACGTCTCAGCTTGGTAAGCGTTGCACAGTACACGTCAGCTGTAATTTTTGACCCGGGGTCCATGAAACCAATCAAAAGGACGCCCTTTTCGTCCCAAAACACGGTAGCCATAATTCTGCGATTCGTGTACGGCGATTGCTTACAATTTGTTGGTTTGGGTGAACCGGAACGGCGCACTGCATTGACTATTGTTTCGATTCTGCATTGGTGTACGCTATCCATGTCTCGTCGCCCTAACAATGTGGGAAAACAAACCATCTCCATCTTATCTTTAGCGCTGCAAAAACTGTCGTGCACTCGCATTCGTTGCTCTTTGTGCTGACCGGTGAGCAGTTTTGGCACCCACTTCGCACAAAATTTCCGATATCCAAGCTGTTCATGGCAATCCTGTAAGGAGAGGTTCGAGCAATATTTGAGAATTCATCAGTCAGACCACTACTCGTCAAATGCCGATCACTTCGAAGGTTTTGGTTCACTTGTTCAACGATGTCGTCGGTCCGAATACTGGGCCTACCACTCCGCTGTTTATCGTGCACATTTGTGCGGTCATTTAGAAATTCTCGACACCAATATCGAACCTGTTTGTCACTCATTTTGTCCGGTCTATACACGAGACATAACTCATGATGGATGTCCGCAGCTGACGATCCTTTTACCAGTAAACATCTAATCACATCGCGCACTTCACAACTGGCGGGATATACGATTGTCGCGGCCATTGCGATCTGCTCTCATCGACTGGCAAACGCCTACTGTATCATCACACCAACATTGTGGTAGGTTCCTCAGGAGTCGGTAGACAACGCTGCAGGCGTGAAACGTCATTCAGGCCTATCATCCGTTAAATATTGTTCACCGGACCTTAGTTTTGGAATACGCCTCGTATTATTATCCAATACCATAGCAAGAAAGGAAAAACAATTTGAACTTTTTATTATTGTACTACTTATACACCGTCGTCAATCCCAAACATTTCCGTTATATTCGAAGCTAAATTGCAGAATTCAATGCGGACAATGACTCGTTTTAATACGCACAATTGCGATCTCTACGTCTCTCCATACTCGTACATATATATTGTCAGATAGAGGATTGCATGACAACAGATAATTTGTAAACGTACATTATAATTAATTGTGCATCCCGTTCCAATGTAACGTAAACAATGGGGGACATTTGTCTTTCAGTACTTTGTAGCAGAAGTGAACTGATTATAATACCTATACATAGTTATCTCAATTTAACTACCTGTAAACTTCTACTTTCTAGCAAAGGAATAACGTGTTTGATTTTACATACAATTGCTTCGATACATACTTAGGCAATTTTGGTTACATATTTATGAACATATTCTTGAAATTAATATTACATAAAATGCAGGCCCTAGTTATTACCTTTAAAAAATGTGCTAATGCATAAGTTTAAAGATTTCATTGCAACATTGTCTATTTTCACTGTTATTTGGAGATAATTTACTGAAACTTAGCAGTTATCGCATAATGTCGAATGAATAAAAGTAAAGCACAAGCTAGGAAGAAAAATGTGGAAGTTGGTGAATTTGCTTGCAAGCAAAAGGTAGAGGCGAAGCTTTGACTTCAGGTTGTATGAATAATCTTCACCTTTTCCTCCTATGACAAAAGCTAAAGCTTCTAGCAATCTGCTAAGTCGTCATAATCAGCCAACTGTGTCGAGTAAGCGCGGGTATCTGATTTCATTGTTGTTGGTCTTAACGGTTCATATCGGGTTATTCGTTGTAAAAGAGCCCGTGTGAACTGTGCTATTAAAACTGTCAACATTCCAGTCAGATGAAAGTTCGGTTTATGCAGAAAATACAATGGTATTTTTAGCTCCGGCTTTAGACATGTATCCTGACATACTTGAGAAATGCCAACTTTCGGGAGAAAGAGGCAACTCAAAGTAATACAGTTATTTGAGGCTAAGTTTGGCACACCGAATGAAACAAAATAGCTGTCAAAAATTTAGTAATGTGAAAACCAGGTCTAAAAGGAAAATGGGTTCGAACACAAACTGACGCGCGCGCGCGCACACACACACACACACACACACACACACGCACACACACACACTGCTTTTTAGACAGTGATACATATAGCATAGAATTTCTAGTACTTTGTTTAATAAATTGAGTTTTATTTATGGAAGCTCTTTAACTGCTGTGGTCCTTGGCGTCCCATTCTATACTGGGAGTGAAAGACCGGAAATTTTACTCAGAGGCATCTTTATCAGGCTTGATCGCTTGAGGTTCTTTTACGTGCCGTAAATCTACGACACGGGACCACCGGCTTTACTTCCCTTCCGAGGGAAGCCATGCTAAGGATTTTTACGCCCGAAAAAAAATCCATCGCCCTCCGCCGGGTTGGAACCCGCGACCTCGGAAACTAGAGGCTAGCATGATACCCCTAGACCACGGAGGAGACTAGTAGCTTGTTGTAGATCCAAATCTTATGATTAGCTGTTTTGTACGTGATGATTGTTCTGTATTCATTCAGAAATAGAGCAATTTAAAGTATTCCATTTTGTGTTACAGCTGCAATTTGTTGTCTGTTTTCATGTCCTTTCCTAAGAATTTCCCTCTCTGTTACAGGCTCATCTTCGTTATCACCAACTCATTGAAATCCTGTGCAGCGTCTTCAAAGTTTTCATCTTGCAGATGTTTCGCAACATTGTGCAGTACAAAGCAGGACTTTTGGAACGTTTGATAAGCAACTCGTTACGTTTGATAAGATAGGAAACCACATCTTTACCGCTCCATTACCATATTCTCTTTTCATAAATGCTTGATAAAGACTTTTGACTGTCCTCTTTTGGATTACGATGGGGGGGGGGTAATTAGCCAGCGCTCTAGGCCATACCTTTCATCAACCAAAATGACAGTGTTCTCAAATCCACAAGCACATCCCTAACATTTGAATTTTTGCACATTCGATTGTCATTGCACTGACCTAGGCCAGCTCAACATTGTGAACTGTTCCTTTGCTTGTAGCCTGCACATCGATACTTGCGTAAACATTTTTATTAATACATATATTCGTCGCCATACTGCATACCTAAGGTTTGGGATTTGCAGATAAGTACAATCTGCATTATTCTAGTCACTCATTTTTTTTGCCACAGTCACATCATGTGATGACAACGGAAATTTGATCCACAGGTCATTTATTATTACTTTTTTTTTTTATAAATTTGCCGTTTTACTCACTGTAGCTTTTTTATGAATTCTATTTCTTCCGCTATGGCGACTGGAATCCTGGAACAGCCAAAAATAATAGAAGAAAAATCTTTTTCTGTTCTGATGACAGTGCTCAACTCTTCTTTCCTCTATGTCTGGCAGAAAATGATTTACAGTCCATTTAACATTCTCTTCGTTGAAAGGATATAGAGCTTTTTAATGCGCTCCAGGTGGACATCGGAGTGATCTGTACCATTTTTCATCGCATATACACGCCGATAATTGAGCCATATTTGCATTCTGCAAAGGTGAGTCTACAGCTGGCCAGACTTCACATTTTACAAGTAATAGTTTCCGAAATGAAGCCAGAGCTTCGCTTTATTCATACAATTTATTTAACACCGAGGCTTCAAGGCGAAGGAAAAACTTCTTCCTTCCTTTCGTCATCACAGGCTAAAGTGCTTCTCCTTCACATCTTACTCGTAAATTCCGAAGTGTAAGCTTCAAAATTCGAAAGACAAGCTTTTGCTTCGCTTTATTCATACGGCCCCATGAATGCATATGCCTTGCATGTGTTGAGCGGAGGAATACAAAAGTATGTTTCTTAAAGCAGATACATTATAGCTTTCTAATATGCCGGCCGTGGTCGCGGGAGTGTATCGCTCCGGCGCTCCGCCAAGCTGAGGGTCGCGGGTTCGAGTCCCGCCATGGGCATGGGGGTTTGTGTTGTGTAATTGCGGTGATAAGCAGTAACGAAAACAGTAAAAAACACAGTATAAACTGGGTAAAACAAGGGGAATTAAAAAAAAATACAACGCGGCCGTAGTTGGGAGATACCAACTGGATCACCGAACAGCGTATACTGATTAAATAAACCATATGAGGAGACAGCAAGACCAACAAACTTTTAAGTATTTATAGGATCTAAA
Source organism: Deroplatys truncata (assembly GCA_030765065.1). NCBI lineage: Eukaryota > Metazoa > Arthropoda > Insecta > Mantodea > Mantidae > Deroplatys > Deroplatys truncata. Next base: position 123,194,723 of record CM060981.1, read on the forward strand.
GGCAAACATGGGTAGGATACAAACTAAAACACGCAGCTTGGTAACTCATAAGTTCCACTTTAATTTCACTAAAACAACAAAAGGTGTCATGTAACTATCAAGTACTAACTGTGACTAAACGTGTGCAGATAGTAAAATAAGCGGGGCGAGCCAATGTATGGGATAATCATTTTCAAAAGAATTGATTAAATTCCCTGTCAACCCCCAGTTTTAATGCATAGGTATCGCATTTTCTTACCCATTTATTAACAATAACAATGTGGCATACTAAACCTATAAGTATAAAAGAGAGAAAAAAATTCTATTGCGTTGCATTCACATGACTTTCTCTACTCAGTATTCTACAACCCCTTTTTTTTCTGTCTACTTCTTGTTAACCGAGATAAATGTTCATTATACATTTACACATTCGTTTAGTTTAAAGAAAAAGAATGGAGATTTATCACTTGAAAACAAAATAAGTTTGAAAATTCAAACCAGAATTCTCGGAAATGGTTAATGCCTCAAAAAAGTTTGACATAAATTGTATGCTTTTAAGATATCTGCATTTTTCTGTAGTAAGATTTTGTCCATCTCTTACGGTTTACCAATTACACAAGTCATTCAAAATAAAGGAAACTTCACAAGCTATTGCCAGAAAATTCAATATATAGATACATTTTTTGCCATGTAAATAATTAAACATATTGTATTTTAATGAAAACAGTTAACAATCATGTTTGAAAAATGTATAATAATAAAAAAAAACGAAAAATTGTCCATGTAACGGTAGTTTGGGGTGGGGGATTTTCTTGAAAATCTTCGTGTCGCATTCTTGGAAGATGCTGAATTTCAAATACAAAATTTCGCATCTAATCGACTTTTCGTTTTCGAGTTATGTTCTCGTACGCAACACACGCACACACGGAGAAATATTTCTACAGATGCCTTTTTGTTTTGTTTTGTTTAAATTCAGGGACCCTCTTAACATACATTTCTGGTGAAATCTCGGTATAGAATTTGTGGGTGGAATGCAATACGTACTTCCTTTACTCTTACTATAGGCAGATAGATAAATATCAGAGAAAGTAAACATAACACTGCAGTGCTTCGACATTACGGTTTAGGGTTTCTGGGGAAGGCTTAAGCCCCCTCTGCCCTCTTGTACCTTTAACGCAATGTGTAGTAACGAAAGCATTTTATCTCGATTATGGTGAAGACGACGACCACTATTACTACTAATTTGTAAGAATAGTTTGTAGAAGAGAGACAAAAACAAACGATAGGGTTAAAGAAAGTTATGTGAATGAAACACATAAGAATTTTGGTACTGTGGTATACAACTTACCCATTCGTTGTTTAAAGCTTTAATCGTTTGTAGTAGTTTTGCTTTGTTAGTTTTGAGTCATCGGCAAAGTAGGAAAGTAACTATGCGTAGGTCACGTTGCTTACGAGCACTCCCACCAACACAGAGAAGCAAGTGGACTGACCAGTCTCACAAGCAGCTCTCTCCTTTGCGCTTGTTTGGAACCGGGAAATCCTAAGCAGAAATTGCGGGTTTTTTTTTTCTTTGACCAGAACAGTCGATCTTACGTTGCACGTCATCCTTTTACGATGCTTCACTAACAATAGTCTTAATGGGCATCCTAAGCAGACGATGGCGGGGGGGGGGGGATCTGATGCGTTACAATCACATGCTTTTCTCTGCCCACTATTATTTATTTTTATATCTCTTCTAGGAACTGTTCCTTAAAAAGTTTATTATTCTATTTACTCCATGGCAAGCCGAGATAAACGTTTAAAGAAATGGCTTCATTACGCAGCTTGCTGTAAGTACAAGGTGATATAACAGGTTGAAGCGATGGTCAAATCTTTAAAAAGCGGGTCGCTATATGTTGGCTTTGAAGGGACACCGTAAGAAACACAAACAAAATAATGTTGCCTTAGTACTTCAAACATAATGTAAATGCACCTACTGGAAAATTCAAAACAACAGCAATGAATATCTTAAATACTAAAAAAAAAAAAAAAAAAAAAAAAAGCATTTGTCTATCTCTTGCGGTTGGTGCCATAATTATTGCCAGCAAAATAGAATTAAACAAAAAATAATAGGATGGAGAATTGCAATAAATAATTTCCCTATGTTAAATCAATGCATAATGCAATAAGTTTCAGTTGAAACGATTTGTGCTGAGAAATAGATAATTAGGAAGCAAAGTCATTAGTAATAGCAGAGAAGCGAATACGTTAGTATAAAGATTCCTGGAATGTAGTTAAGGTTATAAGTTCAGTACGTTTGCAGAGTCACGTAGACAGAAATTCTGTAAAAGAGAAAGGGAATGAGATCCTGTGTGTTATCGCATAGTAACAGTATCACATACGCATACTTGGTATTTGATATTGGAGCGCGAGAAGAAACCTTGGTGGGATAGTTCTAAGTTATGCGGAGCTTAAGTAATAAAAGAATATGTATTGCTAAAATTAGGGTCTTTTCTTTTGTGTACAGCCTTAAGTCAGTCTTTTACGGCGATTGGCAGTTCGTAGCGCCTAAGACCCCGTTGGGTTATCAATTTCTTAACGGCAGTCGCGAGGGATTTAGCCGGTAAGCATTTTAGCGACTCACGGCAAGTTATGCTTCTAGTTTCTTTTATTGCGGAAACAGTTATTTCAAACGTAAAATTGCTACTGCAGAAGTTAGCAGGTATAATAAATCAATTGTTATAGTTTCGAGTGTTACGATTCATAATCAGTTTCATCCTTTATCTTCAAACGGTCAGCAACTCGCTTCAATAGCTCAAGTATTTCATCACATTAAATTTCTGAGGCTTCACAGACTATTCGCAGAAAACTCAAAATGCAATTTTGTTCACATGTGAATTTGTTAATTTTGATTTGTTAAATTTGTTTTTGATTTTCTGAAAAATGGCTGTAATGATTTTGATTAAAATACCATATATTAAATATATTTACATGACAAAACAATGTATATCTTGAATTTCTGGGAATAGCCTGTAAAGTCCTCTTCATTCGGAAGGAATTTTATATAATTTTGCATAACTGGTAAACGTTAAGCGTCAGATGAAAAAGTACTATAAAAAAATTGCAGACCTCCTTAAAACGCACAATTTATTTCAAAGAACTTATGTTGTGGGCGTCGGCCATTTCCGAAATATCCGTTATTAATGGTTCAAATTGTTCAATACTTAGTTATTCTTTTAAATCCCTGTCGAAATTCGGTTGTTTCTCGCGACTACATGGAAAGTGTATGGCATTTTAAGGCGGCATATATCTAGTTCTTAAACATTTGACTATCGGTGTTCCTTTTGTATTTATACTAAATGTGTAATGCAGTTATTTCTGGAAAGGTTTATCTCGATTAAAATGAAGTGCTTTTCCTTCACACTGCAGTCACCATTCGGCGACTCGCGCGCCGGCTGCCTTGGCTCGGTCTACCGCCGAAAGAGGTAGGAATAATATTCCCGCAACCGCTTCACGTTTTCATAGTTATACGAGTAGTTACAAATAGGGGCAGCCCCAGGGATAGTGCCTCCGTGCCATGGCACTGCCTTAATAAAATGAAGAGATACACTATGTGATCAAAAGTATCCGGACACCCCCACAAGCATACGTTTTTAATCTTAGGTACATTGTGCTGCCACCTGCTGCCTGGTATTCATTATCCGCGACCTTAGCAGTCATTATACATCGTGAAACAGCAGAATGGGACGCTCCGTGGAACTCACGGACTTCGAACGTGGTCAGGTGATTGGGTGTCACTTGTGTCAGAAGTCTGTACGCGAGATTTCCACACCCCTAAACATCCCTAGGACCACTGTTTCTGATGTGATAGTGAAGTGGAAACGTGAAGGGACATGTACAGCACGAAAGCGTACAGGCCGACCTCGTCTGTTAACTGACAGAGACCGCCGACATTTGAAGACGTTCGTAAAGAGTAATAGGCAGACATCTATCCAGACCATCACGCAGGAATTCCAAACTGCATCAGGATCCACTCTAAGTGCTATGTCAGTTAGGCGTGAGGTGAGAAACCTAGGATTCCATGGTCGAGCGGCTGCTCATAAGCCACACATCACGCAGGAAAATGCCAAAGGACGCCTCGATTGGTGTAAGGAGCGTCAACATTACAAGATTGAACAGTGGAAAAACGTTGTGTGGAGTGACGAATCACGGTGCACAACGTGGCGATCCGATGGCAGGGTGTGGGCATGACGAATGCTCGGTGAACGTCATCTGCCAGCGTGTGTAGTGCCAACAGTGAAATTCGCAGGTGGCGGTGTTATGGTGTGGTCGTGCTTTTCCTGGAGGGGGCTTGCATCCCTTGTTGTTTTGCGTGGCACGATCACAGCGCAGACCTACATTGATACTTTAAGCACCTTCTTGCTGTTGAAGATCAATTCGGGGATGGCGATTGCATCTTTCAACACGATCGAGCACCTGTTCATACTGCACGGGCTGTGGCGGAGTGGTTACACGACAATAACATCCCTGTAATGGACTGGTCTGCACATTGTCCTGACTTGAATCCTATAGAACACCTTTGGGATGTTTTGGAACGCCGACTTCGTGCCAGGCCTCACCGATCTACATCGATAGCTCTCCTCAGTTCCGCACTCCGTGAAGAATGGACTGCCATTCTCCAAAAAACCTTCCAGCACCTGATTGAAAGTATGCCTGCGAAAGTGAACGCTGTCATCAAGGCTAAGGGTGGGCCAACAGCATTACCGATGGAGGGCGCCACGAACTTGTACGTCATTTTCAGCCAGGTGTCCGGATACTTTTGATCACGTAGTGTACGTATTTTAAATTGTTTGTATATTCCACGATTATATCAAGAATGCTGAATCATGCTTATTATTCCTAAGGCGCAATGAAATTGGTTGCTGACAATAGTAAACCACAGAGGCTGAAGGAGGTGACTGCAAGTTGCAATTTTGCAACATTATTATATTTACTACTCTATAAATCCGTGACATTTCTGCCCATTCTGCGTTTACAGTCTAGAGCAGTGAAGGTCAACCTGTTCTCTTAAGAGCTAAGGTTGAAAGTCCTTAGTTCACCCCACCTACTATATCAGTCCTTGGCAGCACGAGTGGAAATGAGTGGGAAGGGAAACTCCCTTCATCCCCTCTCTCTGTAAGGTTGGGCATCCCTGGTCTAGTGTCTAGCGCGTAGTGGAGGGGCACGAGGTTAGCCCACACTCATGACAGGAGTTAACTGTGACGGCTTAGTGTTAGCAGCACATGGGAATCATAAATGCCAACGTTATCGTACACCTATAAAGACAAAGTATGTTACACTGAGAAGTGTGAAATAAGGTACTAATCAATAATATGCGGTTAAAAGCACAAAATCGTATTTTGTTATGTCACATTCATCATTCATTTTCCATTGTTCATACTTAAAATTAAATTAATCATTGCTTTATAATAATGCTGCCTGCACTGCCAGCAGTCCAGAGACGACTGAAAGAGAAGTGTGATAAACTATGGTTTAAAAAAACCAACAAAAAACGCATAGTCCAAAACAACATTTAACAAAACCATAGAGATAAGATTGGATATTGTCATGCACCCATTATTATTCTATGAAATGAAGAGAGAGAGAGAGAGAGAGAGAGAGAGAGAGAGAAACTCCTCACTCTAAATGTGGCGAAATGGGTAATTTAGAACACGTGGGTATTAATTGGATGTCCTATTCTTAATAAGAAGGACAATAACAAGTTAATAAATTCACTGTACAAAGATTGGTTATAAGGACCTATAAAAATCACTAATATTATAAAATATAATCACAAACTAGAATTCAAGAAAATCAACCAACATTAGGAAACGTAAAATCAAAATTTAATCCATTTGGCAATTTCTAAAAACTAAAGGGTAGTTAATGAAACCATTAAAATAACTCTACAGATATCAGACGCTAAAAGAAGAAAAGTATTAGCTTCAAGGGCGTCTATAAATAAAGAAGTGTGATAGGAACATTAAACAATATTGAGTGTATGAGTACTCATGTGTGTGGCAAGCTGTTTTCTTTATTTAAGTAACATGTATAAAGGAAGTATCTCATTGTCTACATTACCGTTAAGGTGAAAGTCAAATACCTACTTCCTAGTGATCTGCATCCATGCGTCCTGTTCGGCAGTGATAACCACTGGTTAAAAAAAAGTAGAGATTTGGTTCACGTGTGTAAAAAAAATGAAGTACACAAGTACCTTAATTGACATGCTGCTTGATAAACTATTTGTAAAATTTGCGATAGCCAGAAATTTGATCTGCCTGAGATAAACGTCAATGGTGGCAATAGTAGTGCATATTGCATTATATAAATAACAATTTTGGGGAAGTAACACTGGCACTACCAGCGCAGTCATGCTTCAGCTGCCATTGGTTACAATTGCAATTAAAATAAGCACATACGAGGGCTGTCCCAGAAGTACCCGATCAAACAACGAAAACACCAAAATTTTGGGATAAAACATCTTTATTTCTCTATATAGTCTCCTTTCAGCTCGATACACTTTTCCCAGCTATGTTCAATCGCTTCGATACCCTGGTTATAGTGAGAATCGTCGAGTTCTGCATAATAACGATCAACTGCAGACTCCACCTCTTCATTGTTGGCAAATCTTTTACCACCAAGCCATTTCTTGAAGTTTGGAAACAGAAAATAATTAGAGGGGGCTAAATCTGGCAAATAGGGTGCATGAGGAAGCAATTTGAACTTTAACTCATTGATTTTGGCCATGACGATAATAGATGTGTGAACTGGTGCATTATCTTGACGAAACAAAACTTTTTTTTTTCGCTGAATGCGGCCGTTTTTGCTTGATTTCATCATTCAAACGCTGCAATAAGTTCGCATAATACTCACCATTTATTGCTTTTCCTTTTTGAAGATAATCAATGCAAATTATCCCACGCACATCCCAAAAAAATGACGCTATGACCTTGCCTGCAGATGGAACTGTCTTCGCCTTGTTTGGAGATGATTCTCCCCTTTCAATCGACTGTTTTGACTGTTCCTTCGTCTCAGGTGTGAAGTGATGGACCAATGTTTCATTCATGGTTATGAACCGACGAAAAAACTCGGCTTTATTGCAGAGAAACATCGCGAAACACTCGACTGAAACATCCTCACGATGCTGTTTTAGTTCCATTGTGAGTAAACGCGGAACCCATCTTGTGCACAGCTTTCTCATGTCCAAATTTATCAGTCAGTATGCAATGTACAGCACTTTTTGAAATGCCTACGATGTTTGCTGGCTCGCGCACTTTGATTCGATGGCCATCCAATACCATTTTGTGGATTTTCTTCACAATTTCTGGCGTGGTCACCTCATTTGGTCCACCACTGCTATGTTCGTCTTGGCAACTCGTACGGCCTCGCTTAAACTCTGCCAACCAATACTTTACTGTTGCAAACGAAGGAGCAGACTCCCCCAGAGTAGAATCTAGCTCAGCTTTAATATTAATTGGACTAAGACCTTTCAAATGAAAGTATTGTATCACATAGCGATAGCCAGTTTTATCCATGTTTACAAATTTGCTGAGAGCGTTCACTATTGATGATTGCCAACAATTACTAAACAATATAGCATTGTCAAACTTCAAATTTAAGCTTTACAAGGTTGGTACTTTCTACCATAGTCATTTGTTTGAAACAACCGCTATCTATACGTCAGGTCGGGTACTTCAGGACTGCCCTTGTAGCTTACCATAGGATATGTTGTCCTCCTCTATTCACACATTTTTGGCATCTTCTCAGGAAATTTGCATTTACATTCGAGAGTTCAATATCCGAAATTGAGTGAATTTCCCGCGTTGTTTCCGTTTAGTTCTTCAATGGAGGGGTTTGTTGCGTACACTTTATTTTTCAAGTTCCCCCATAGATAAAAATTGCATACAGTTAAATTAGGGGATCGTATAGCCATAATTCTTTACTAATTATCCCATCTTCAAAAGCTTCCTGAATTAAATTTAACTACTCATTAGCACTATGCGCAGTAGCATAGTCTTGTTGGAAAAATACAGACCGACATTCAAGGTCGGTCAGCCATTAAAAACAAAGTGCGAATATGACATTCCGGTATCTATGTTATTGTTTGTTGAAAAAATATATGTCCCATTATTCTGTATGCGTTTACTACATACCAATTTTCGCGTCATGCAAGGGAAATCTCGTATGTAAAACAGGGTTTCTCTGTACACCAATATGTTATTTTGCGACGAAACATAGCCATATAAATGGAATCAAATTTTATCCGAGAAGCATATTAAGCGTGGGTCAATTACTCTTATCATTTACCAAAATTCGAGATTTATCTGACTTTGATGCTCACATGAAAAATACGATGTATGCAGCAAACCCCCACACATTGGGTGGCGTGCACCATGTTGGAGTAAATTACTTCGGAAGTAACGTTTACTAAAGAAGTCTCCACTACGGAAGTAGGTTACTACGGGAGCAATTTACTCCGGAAGTAACGCTGGAGAGCTCAATTACAATTACTCTTTTAGTTACGACTACGGAAGTAAGAGCTCATTACTCCCAAAGGTACTCTTTTGTTTGCGCGATTTACTCGATGCGATCATAAGGTTATGTGCGATAGGAAAAGGGGGGAAACGTCAACGAAAGAGAGAAATGTTTGTTGGTAGAAATAAAGAAAATCCATTTAAACAACATGAGTATAAAAAAACGTGCGATAACCTGCATTACGTTGGTCTTCAAAGCCAGTGAGATACCGCCAACACTAGCAACGTGCGTTCCTAATTACTTTTTACTTTAGGTTTATTAGTTTTTTACGTTTCTGATTTACGGGAGGTTAGGTTAGGATTATATATAAATAAAAGCTTAGGTTCCTGATTCACGGGAGGTTACTTTTATTAACGTTTTCAATGAAGACCCAAGTGATGCAGAAAAGCCAAATCGTGTTATAAAGATGCTGGAAAGACGTGATTGACGAGTTTAATGATTCTAGCGACGGAAACGTACTGAAGAGCATCTTAAAATTCTGGGAACAATGTTTCTAATCATTTTGCATCACAGATCACTTGCGTGTTGATAGAGGAAATGCCCTTTCTGATTTGGGAAAAGTTCACCATATTCACGGATGGGCACAAAATAGTAACATGCGTGCAGTCAATTCCACACACAATGTGTGGTAAATCTGTGAAAGTGAAGAAGTGCCTTTTATTTTCTGAACATTCTTGTATGTTTATATGTGTAGGTACCTTGCTCTTAACCTCAAAAGCGCTCTAACAACGCAATGAAATACACCACCAGCAGACGCGTGGTGAACGTTTATTTATAACATCGCCTGTAATACCGGGATTACGATGAACTTTACTTAACGTGACATGAAAATGCTGGTAAACTAAAGGTATAATTGGCATGCACTTAACGTAATGGAAATGATTCTTGTATCATAATTCTTTTATTACTTGAGATAGTGCCGATTGGTTCTAATTGCCATGTGAAATCAAACTTGACGTAACGGGAGGTAAAAGTTTGACTTTGCCAAACTTTTAAGTTACATCGCGTTAAGTCAATTCTTTCCATTTAATACAGCGTAGGACTGTCACATTACGTTAAATTCATCGTAATGCCGGCTCAAGCTTCTGAAATATTCCGGTACGAAACACTCATAGGACGCATAACAATCATTGCAGTCTGGATTATAGAGCTGAATTTGTGTTTGACTTTTGTTGAAATGTTCTCCAAGCAGGTTCAAAAGGGCGTGTGTAAGATTCTTTCCTAATACCGAAATGTTCATTGAACTTTCTCTCTCTCTCTCTCTCTCTCTCTCTCTCTAAGTACCATATGGTTCTCGCATAGCACTATCACATTCCCGTTGTTTTTTTTTCCGTCGAGATCAATGTAACTTAAGTAATCGCTGTTTTCTTCATCGAGATCATCAATTTAATCTAAGTAATCCATGAACGCGTCAAAAATATCTTCCTCCAAATACTATACGGTATTCTAGTTCAATCGACAGGTTAGTTACTCCATCCAGGTCGCATGAGTAAATTCTAACCTATATTTGTGCTCTATTTAATTCCGTAGTAACATACTACATGATGGTGCTCTCCGACATTTACTTCTGCGGTAATATAATCTGGGAGTATCTGAAAGGAGTAAAATTATTCGGAAGTAGTTGACTCTCGAATGGAAGTCGCCGAGTGTTGACTTGAATAGTAGTTTACTACGAAAGTAGAGCTTACTCCAGATTGGTGCACGCCGCCCATTGTAAGAACTAAAAGAAACTTTAAGGCGAGAAATTCACTCAACTTCGGTTACTAAACTCTCGAGTGTGAATGAAAATTTCCTGAGATGCCAGAAATATGTGGATAGAGAGGGACAGCATTTCCAGCATCTTATGATAAGGTATGTGCTTATTATCATTGTAATTGTAAATATGAGAACGTGAAGCGGTTGCAAGGATATAATTGTTTCGGGGGGGGGTTAGAGCTGCGGCGGCTGTTGCGGGAGCAGCCGTGCGGTGTCCACGGTGTGAAGGAAAAGCACTGTAGATAGAAAAATAAACTTTCGTAAGAATAATTTGTATACAAACTAATAAGCGATAGTGTAGAGAAAACCATGTGAATGTAACATATTTTTCCGTGAGTGCCTATTATGCGCCATAATTATCACCGTTCCGTTGTTGCTTCTACTTCTCTGTGGTCTGCTAATACTTCTAGTTGTGCCGAAAGTTCGCACTTTCTGACCATCCAACCTGAAAATTAACACTTTTGTTAATTTTTTCGATATCTCTATCTCGGGACAGCTCTATAAAGTGGTTTGTGTTATGCATTACTATGTATCATACATATATTCGAACTCCTTCAGCAATCTGTACACTGTACCGAGAAATTGTTTACGGCAGATTTGAAAGACAAGGAGGTTGAAGGATATACTATAATTTATCGGCTGCCTGCTTCAAAATGCTTTTGAGCTTGTTGTGCACTGTAGTAGAAAGTTGTTACAAAATGCTCTACATATTCTTACACTAGAAAACAGACATTTCTGGTGGAAATAACATAACCTGCAAACATTAAACCGGCCCTGTCTATCGCGGCACTAGGACATGTTTTTCTGGCCCATGCCGTAAGCTAAGGGTGGCGAAAATGCCTTTCTCCCTCGAGTCATCAAATATGCAATACGCACTACAGCACTCAGAAGTATATGAAGGGGGAAAAAATGAATAGACAGCTAGAAAAGGAGTGGCGCCTGCAAGTCACACTGCCTCGCGAGTCCCGTTTTCGCCACCACTGCCGTAAGCAATTCAGTCGTAACGATTTGTAACATTAATTAGAATTTACACATTTTCTAACACTCCAGGATGGTTTTCTTGATATTCTCGGGCATCTTTACGTGCAAAGTTTTAAATTGTCACGAAGTAACGATTGTGTGGCAAATCACATTAGTTCGTGTTCCTCTCGTCGATTCTTAGAAATCTTTTGGGTATGTGAGCAAGTGCAATAAATGTTTTTCAAAAGAAACGAAGCAATAGAATGCACATTTAAATAAGAACTAACTTTCAGACTATGCTTTAAATTTACTGTAAAAGGCTGGTGAATGTGATCGCCCCTCTTTCATTCAGAGGCTTGAAAATCCTGTGATCGAATTTAGTGACAGGTTTAGCCGTTTTCAACAACGAAATCTGTGACAACGTTTATCAATAATCTATTCACTTATGTTGATAGTGAATTCGGTAGTTCAGTAGGTACTCGAAATTCTCAAAATACACAACCTTGGAGAACAGGAAATGAAACTTATCCCTCTTTTGGCTCCTTGTCTCTTTACGAAATCGCGTTTTCTCTAAGAGTATAAAAAAAATACGATTCTACCTGACACGTTATCACGTAAATTAAACATTAAGAGCAGTTTGTTTGGCCCGCACAAAGGACTTTTTTCCAACTTGCGGCAAATATGCGATGCCATTTTTCATGATAGTCTCGTCACGAACGAAGGCGGTAAATGGCAGTTTGCCGCGCAGACATATTTATTTCGTATCCATACATGGATGCAAATAGGCAGGACATGGTTTTGATCCAATTTGAGTTGATTTACTGACAAAACCTGTCGTGTTAAAATGTGCTATACATTATTCTTTAGTTTGGTTCCTTATTGTTATTACACCAGGACAAATGCTATTACTGCGTAACATATTCAAGCAATGCTAGCTTAAACTTTAATAACACTCTTAACGGTATTATTTTACCATTTAAATCCTCATGAAGAAAGGAATAGATCAACATTACCACACAGACTGAATTTGCTAATACTTTCCTTATTAATCAAATAGAAAACTATAGCTTAAATGGGGCATATTCACCATGTCCGCTGATAAGCGACTGCATAGGATTTGAATAAGGTTATCACTGGAAAGAAGAGGCTGTTGATACATTTCGGTATCAAAAGGAACTGCTGCACTCCAATATCGGCAATCTGCTTGCACCTAAGTCTGTGTTCATAAGACTAGGATTAAATAGTCTTTAGCCATGGGCGTGAAATGTACTAGAATCTGATGCACGGTAAATGTAAGCTTCTTGTGATATACTAATCCTTAAGAAAACATGTATTCTCATAGCATAATGAGTGAAGATGGCTAAGAAAAGAACTCACTCTTTTTGCTTGCTCATATACAACTGGGTAAAGCCCCAAACGTGGGTGACAGGTTTGCATCACCATGTGAAGCAACAACTGCACCAGTTGCCCTTCATCCTACCTTGTTATCGACATATCAGCTCTCAGCCTTTTAATGCACTTTATCGTACAAAACTGCCTGTGGCTATCTTTGCCCCTATTGTGTTTTACACGATGTCGCGATAAATTTACCTCAAGTCAATTGTTTTCCCGATTTGTAAATCCAGCTTAAAATCCACCCGCAGAAACACACGGGGAACTATTTCAGGATCGTTTACAACTGTGCTCTAAAGGTTAGGAAAGCAGCCATCGGTAAAGTTTTGAAATAAGTGAGTAACCTATTACTTGTCTTCTGTAATCTTTTGTAAATATAAAAGCCTTTCCCTTCTTGTGGATAGCTTCTAATACACTTCTTTCATTTCTAGTTAACATCTAAGGTGATAATATGACTGGCTTTGAATTTGGGATAACTGCTCATCGAATTATGTTTACTCGTTTACAATTTTGAGATGATATACATGTTTTTTGATTACTTTTGTTTTTCTTACAAAGAATCAATAACATTACATTCGCAATCTAATTAATACAGGGTGAGCCAAAAGACTCCGAACCGCCTGAGCGGTGTTTTTCCTGTCCGCGTCCTCGGCGCTCGTTGCCGTCTGCTGCTATCATAGAAAGGTGCGGATGAAACCATACAACATTTTTAAAACTACTTTTAAAGGCTTTACTTACCAACTTTATGAAAGGAAATGCTGAAACTGGCCACCGTCGTTGTCCCTACATTTTTGGCACCTCTTTAGGAAACTATCCATCATGGAATTTTTGGGAGGAATTTTCCAAACGATGACCGATGTCATCTAATGTTTCTTCGGTAAGAACCGAATGCCGTCTTTTAGTTTTCTTAGCCTGTACACTTCCTATGGCCTGAAATTTACTGTAAAGTTCATGGATTGTTGTACGGCCTGGAACTTTTACACCTGGAAATCTTTCTGAACATCGTATTTTCACTTGGCGAGCTGAGTTAACACATACGAATCATAAATAAATACACGCTGTGCGGTAAAAAACATATACTGAGCCATAATAAATATACCTTGTGACTAAGTACAGGACAAAATAATGAATAACTCGTAATAACTGAAGTATATCACATCACCGTCAACTCAAAACTGCACTTCACACTGCACACCAAAACCACAATAGCGTCACTTTGTTTATAGCAGCAGTGCGTTATCATGTTTTTATCATATTTCTACACGCCCAGTGGAAAAACACCGCGCAGCCGGTACTATTGTTCATAAAATACCCCTCCGGAGTAACTTAAAACATAAATTTTAAAAGACAACCCCACACACCCTAGAAGAATTAAAACAAAATATCCGCCATGAAATTTCTCAACGTGAACTACGGCGAGTGATGGATAGTTTCCTAAAGAGGTGTCAAAAATGTATGGACAACGACGGTGCCCAGTTTCAGCGTCTCCTTTCGTAAAGTTGGTAAGTAAAGCCTTTAAAAGTAGTTCCGTTACCTTTTAGTGAAAGTTTAAAAACGTAGTTTCAGCAAAACTCCTTAAAAAAGAAGAAGCTGAGGGAAAATAAATATTGCTTGGTCAAGTATCAAACATGATGCACGTGTCGCCTCGTGATTTTCTACAGCAATGGTTTCTTAAACTGTGAGACGCGACCCCAAGCGAGGATTTTTAAAAATGTTACTTAAGTAGTGTTTAACGCCCATTCTTACTACATACGGCACCACAGACGGTGGACACTGATGATACATACATTTAAATGATATTGGGGAAGGGAAGTTTTAGGGTACCTCCCCGACATTAGCTGGTTGTGAAGACTAAGGAAAACCTGGGAAAAGCCTCTCAGGGAGGACGGTTTTGGCGGGATTTGGACCGCGGACCTACCGAATGCGAGCCTCTCACGTTACTGCGGAGCCATCTCGCCCGGTGCAACGAGGCAGTGAAGTGCTTAAAACTCTGGCGAATACTTTGCAAGTTTGCAACAAATTAAAATCAATAATTCCCTAAAACATAAAAAACAAGAAAAGTGTACATCTAATAAAACTTCAGAACACAAGCTCTAAATATTGCGAATTTAATTAACAATTCTGTTTAAGGGTCCTTACAAAATAAACATCGTTAAAACGCAGCGTTCCTATTTTTTTTTAAACTCTATATTAACTTTAAACCGCCGTTTTCGAAATCAAGCCCCCGAATTTCGTATTTGAACATTTAAAACTTCTCAGAGAAAATAATGAGTATTTCGTGTTGACCATCACTTCATTTGATTAAAGTGCTAAGGTTACCAGATTTTGAGAATACTAGCACGGGGTAGAACCAGTAGTGGGGCAGGTATATCTCTCCCTGTTCTATTGCTTGTTTCGCTTACAACTGCTGAAAAACCCGCTTCCTTTGCTTAATGTTGGCATCCTACTAGGTTTCTGCGTTTGTGCTGTTGACGCCTTGTTTGTCTCGCTCTAAATTAAATTAAATCAGTTTTATTTATGGGCGCTCTTTAACTGTTATGGTCCTTAGCGTCTCATTCTATATTGGGCGTGAAATACCGGTAATTTTGCTCAGAGACCCCTTTATCAGGCTTGAGGTTCTTTTATGTGCCGTAAATCTACGACACGGGACCACCGGATTTACTTCCCTTCCGAAGGAAGCCATGCTAAGGATTTTTACCCGAAAATATTCATCGCCCTCCGCTGGGCTTGAACCCGCGACCTCGGGAACTAGAGGCTAGCATGGTAACCAGTACAGCACGGAGGACGACTTTGTCTCGCTCTACGTTCATAGATCAATAGGGGGCATTTCAACATTCAGCAGAGCTTGCAGGCTTATCGGCAAATGTAAACAAACATAGGCAAACTATTTATTTTGTGTGGAGGAGCAACACACATCTCTGCTTGACAATATTACTTATTAATGATAAATAAGACCGCACTCGATTATTAACAACCTAGAGGTTAATGTGATGTCAGAAAGAACTGACGTATTTGCAGGAATTAGGTTAGAGTTACATGCATTTTTATTTTCTCTACCACCTACCTTATAGGCAGAAGAAATATTATATACCATCCAAAAGTTCGATATCCAAATTTCATCGGGGATACATGTTTTGGGGACCACTGAACGCTCCCCAAAATTGTTTATATATATATATATATATATATATATATATATATATATATATATAATGTTTTGTGCGTGTCAGTCAGTCGGTCAGTAAACAACATAACTGAAAAAGGAAAAATTGGATAAATATCAAACTTGGTATTTAACTTCAGCATCTTTTAAAGATTCGACGCGAAAATATTCAAGAAAATTACCCCTCCAAACTATTCTTTACATGGACAAATTTCTTAATTTTTGACTCTCCCAAAGGCCAACGATTTTAATTAAAACATAAGTTTAATATATTTGCAAGACAAATGAAATGTATACCTTCATTTTCTGCACATGGCTTGCGAAGTCCTCTTCATTGAGAATGAATATTGTATAATTTAGTACCAGTGTTACAATTCACATGACTTTCTCTACCCTCTATCGTTTATTAGTGGGTAAAAAAATTATTCTTACGAAGAAAGTTTATTTTTCTATCTACTTCATTTTAATTAAGATAAACATCTGCAGAATTACACATTTCGCTAGGATACAAAATGAACAGCGATAGTCAAACGCTTAAAAACTGGACATTATCGCTGGCCTTAAAATTTCATAGTTACCATGCAATCGCGAGAAACAACTGAAAATCGACAGGGCCTTAAAAGAATGAAGTATTGAACACTTCGAACCATTAATAAAGGATGTTTTGGAAATCGCTTATGCCACAAAATGTTATTTGAAATAAATTGTGAATTTTAAAGAGCTCTACAATGTTTATGTAGTACGTTTCCGTCTATCGTTTAACGTTTACTAGCTATACAAGATTATACAAAATTCCTTCCGAATGAAGAGGACTACACAGGCTATTACCAGGAAATTAAATATATACATTTTGTTTGTCATGTAAACATCTTCAATATTTGGTATTTTAATAAAAATCGTTACAGCAAATTTTTAGAAAATGTGTAAGTTTGAAAATTTTTCTATGTAAAGAGTAGTTTGGGGGTGTGGGAGTTTTCTCTAAAATTTTATGTCGCACCTTTGGAAGGTATCGAACTTAAATACCAAGTTTGGTATTTATCCGGCTTTTCGTTTTTGAATTATGCTGTTTTCTCTCTCTGTCTTTCATACACACGCACACACGGACTTTTTTCTAAACCGGCTTTTTTTGGATTTAGGGAGCCTTAAAACACACATTTCCGGTGAAATCTCGATGTTAAATTTTTGATTAGAATGCAATACCCTCTCTACCTACTATGTACGTGGTGGAGAAAGTAATTATAGATGAAAATGGAAGCTGTGAGGAGAAGTAAAATAATAAGGAATAGAAACAGCTAAGAAAAATATGATGTGTTACACTCACATGACTTTCTCTACTCTTGTAAAAACTATTTTTACAAACGCTTATTCTCCATCTACTTCATGTTAATCGAGATAAACATTTGCATACTCTATCTTATTGCTAATTTTCTTGTAGATGTAAGGGGAAAATATATTTACAAGGGCAATATAGAAAAAATCTGATGTGCTACACTCACATGACTTTCTCTACTCTTGTACGAACTATTTTTACAAACGTTTATTCTCCATATGCTTCATGTTAATCGAGATATCGAGATGTCAATCTTATTGCTAATTTTCTTGTAGATGCAAGGGGAACATGGTAGGTTATAAGCGATAGTCAAATCTTTTAAGCGCTGGTTGCTATGTGGCGCATTCTATTCTGTTTGCATATCCAGGACATAAAACATTGAATAACGAATTTGAGAAAAAGTATAAGTATTGGAAAATTTAAGGAAATAACAAGCAATATCTCGAAAATGGTTCACTCAACTAAAAAAATGTATATGACATAAATTGTGTATTTTAACGCGATCTACATTTGTTGTGTAGTAAAATTTTGTCTATCTCTTATGGTTTACCAGTTATGCAAAAGTCGTCCACAATAAAGAATACTTTTGGAGACATTCCCAGGAAATTCAAGATATACATTTTATTTGTCATAAAAATATCTTAAACATATGATATTTTAATCAAAATCGTTAGAGCCATTTTTGAGAAAATTAAAATTTTCGAAAAATCTTCCATGTAAAGGGTACTCTGGGGTGGGGGGATTTTCTTGAAAACCTTCGTGTCGCATCCTTGGAAGATACTGAACCCAAATACCAAGTTTGGTGTTTATCCGACTGTTCGTTTCTGAGTTATGCTGTTCACAGACACACAGACAGACAGACACACAGACGGACATGTTTCCAAAAATGCTTTTTTTTGGATTCAGGGGGTCTCAAAACATGTATTTCCGGTGAAATCTCGATATCGAAATTTTGGGTGGAATACAATACTTCCCCTATTTACTATACGTAGTAGAGAAAGTAAAAACAGTAGCCTTTAAGCACATACATATCTATTAATAGCTGGTTGCTAGGTGCAGCGCCATTCCCTTTGCCACAGATTATAACTCTTTGCATATCCAAGACAAAAAAATCTGATGTGTTACACTCACATGACTTTCTCTACTCTTGTACAATCTAATTTTACAAACGCCTATTCTCCATATGCTTCATGTTAATCGAGATATCGAGATGTCAATCTTATTGGTAATTTTCTTGTAGATGCAAGGGAAATATGGTAGCTTTTAAGCGATAGTCAAATATTTTAACGCTGGTTGCTATGTGGCGCATTCCATTCACTTTGCATGTCCAGGACATAAAAAATCTGATGTGTTACACTCACATGACTTTCTCTACTCTTGTACAAACTATTTTTACAAACGTTTATTCTCCATATGCTTTATGTTAATCGAGATATCGAGATGTCAATCTTATTGGCAATTTTCTTGTAGATGCAAGGGAAATATGGTAGGCTTTGAGCGATAGTCAAATATTTTAACGCTGGTTGCTATGTGGCGCATTCCATTCTCTTTGCATGTCCAGAACAAAAAAAATCTGATGTGTTACACTCACATGACTTTCTCTACTCTTGTACAAACTATTTTTACAAAGTCTTATTCTCCATCTATTTCATATTAATCCAGATAAACATTTGCAGAATCGATCTTTTGACATGCAAAGAGAATTACATTTTACACATAGCGGCCAGTTCTAAAAATATTTAACTATCGCTTAAGGCGTACTATGTTCCCCTTGTTTTGTACTTGCAAGGGCAATATAGAAATACAGTAGCCTTTAAGCATAGACATATCTCTTAATAGCTGGTTGCTAGGTGCAGCACCATTCTCTTTGCCACAGATTAATACTCTTTGCATATCCAAGACAAAAAAATCCATGTGTTACACTCACATGACTTTCTCTACTCTTGTACAAACTATTTTTACAAACGCTTATTCTCCATATGCTTCATGTTAATCGAGATATCGAGATGTCAATCTTATTGGTAATTTTCTTGTAGATGCAAGGAAAATATGGTAGCTTTTAAGCGATAGTCAAATATTTTAACGCTGGTTGCTATGTGACGCATTCCATTCTCTTTGCATGTCCAGGACATAAAAAAATGAATAACGAATTTGAGAAAAAGTATAAGTATTGGAAAATTTAAGGAAATAACAAGCAATATCTCGAAAACGGTTCACTCAACAAAAGAAATGTATATGACATAAGTTGTGTATTTTAACCCAATCTACATTTTTT
The DNA here is from genome assembly GCA_030765065.1 of Deroplatys truncata. Taxonomy (NCBI): domain Eukaryota; kingdom Metazoa; phylum Arthropoda; class Insecta; order Mantodea; family Mantidae; genus Deroplatys; species Deroplatys truncata. The sequence continues at coordinate 123,214,130 of CM060981.1, forward strand.
GTGTAGTACAATTTTGTCTATCTCTTATGGTTTACCAGTTATGCAAAAGTCGTTCACAATGAAGAATACTTTTGGAGACATTCCCAGAAAATTCGAGATATACATTTCATTTGTCATAACATTACCCTAAACATATGATATTTTCATCAAAATCGTTAGAGCCATTTTTGAGAAAATTAAAATTTTCGAAAAATCTTCCATGTAAAGGGTAGTCTGGGGTGGAGGGATTTTCTTGAAAACCTTCGTGTCGCATCTCTGGAAGATACTGAACCTAAATACCAAGTTTGGTGCTTATCCGATTGTTCGTTTTTGAGTTATGCTGTTCACAGGCACACACACACACACACACACACAGACACACACACACACACAGACACACACACGGACATGTTTCCAAAAATGCTTTTTTTGGATTCAGGAGGTCTCAAAACGTGTATTTCCGGTGAAATCTCGGTATCGAATTTTTGGGTGGAATGCAATACTTCCCCTACTTACTATACGTAGTAGAGAAAGTAAAAAATCTGATGTGTTACACTCACATGACTTTCTCTACTCTTGTACAATCTAATTTTACAAACGCCTATTCTCCATATGCTTCATGTTAATCGAGATATCGAAATGTCAATCTTATTGGTAATTTTCTTGTAGATGCAAGGGGAATATGGTAGCTTTTAAGCGATAGTCAAATATTTTAACGCTGGTTGCTATGTGGCGCATTCCATTCTCTTTGCATGTCCAGGACATAAACAAATGAATAACGAATTTGAGAAAAAGTATAAGTATTGCAAAATTTAAGGAAATAACAAGCAATATCTCGAAAACGGTTCACTCAACAAAAGAAATGTATATGACATAAGTTGTGTATTTTAACGCGATCTATATTTTTTGTGTAGTAAAATTTTGTCTATCTCTTATAGTTTACCAGTTATGCAAAAGTCGTTCAGAATGAAGAATACTTTTGGAGACATTCCCAGAAAATTCGAGATATACATTTCATTTCTCATGATATTATCTTAAACATA